>CM053771.1:479647867-479707446 GCA_028658325.1 Potorous gilbertii | reverse complement strand
GATAAAAAGACAATCCGATGGAAAGTCTGCATCCTGCAAGCCTCTGACTTGTTCTCTGACTTGAGCCAAGTTTTTTTCTCTCTTGGTACCACAGGTTCCCAGACTATAAAACAAAGAGTAATGAATGGTTCCCTGGACTCTTCCTCAAGGCATGATGGGAGGAGATAAAGTGCTTTGAACCCTTTGGATGATAGGTCCCCCATTAAACCAGAGGTATCATCAGTAAATTATTACAACAATTATTTTAATGATAGTGAAGATGATAATGAAGGGGAGATACACTGCCCACCTTGAGACAGAAAAAAAATTGTCTTTGGTTAAAACCTATCATTTCCAATTTCTAGCTCCTGATACCTTTCTCTTTCAAAATGCCCATTCTTGGGCTGAAATATTGTTTACTTCTTTGCAGTAAAACAATTATTTGTTCCGCTGTTTTCCCTCTCACTCACTCACTCTCTGGTGTGTCTAGCTTGGCCCTGACAGCTCAGTCATGGACTGTTTACAAGCCTCGCTCACCCTCCCAAGCTCTGGTTCAGCTCCATTGACACTAAAGGCGAGAGAATTCTCTCTGTGTGAGGAATCAATTACTTCCACTGACACTCTATTACTTGCCCTCACATTCTCTGATTCCAGATGTAGTCAGAAGGTGGTAGGGATGGTAAGGAATTTGAAGGGGAGACAGAGGGGGGTTGAGGGGAGTGGGAAATAGGTGCATTGGGGTGAAGGGGGTGGAGGGAGGCTACTCAAAAGTTAAGAAGAGGTGGTTTCTTGCACTAATTGAGACCTAGACTTCACAGAAAAAGTCCTAGCTGCCTTACTTAAGGCATAGAAAGCTATCTCTTTCCTTGACTGCCCTGCTGGAATCCGGAGGTGATTCTGACAGGCAGGAAAAGAAAGAAATCAAAAGGTTTACAAAAGGACCAGACAGGCCCCAAATGCTTGAGAACTGGGGTAACAGACAGAACACCTGGCTGCCATTCCTGATGGCGAAGAGGGACGAAGACATGTGGGGACGCTGGGGGGGACAAAGGACACAAAAAAGGAAGAAGACCTTTCCCCAACACACCATGCACAAAAACTTAAGAAAGTACTCAAAATGAATTATGCCTCTCCTGGGCCCCTTGAATCACCTCTTCAACTTCAGACCACTTTCAGGAGTTCCAGGCCTTTTACCGTAATATGATAATGACTGCCTGTCTGAATGGGTCCCTGGTTGGAGGGTCCAGTTTTGTCTCTATGATACAGATCAAAAGGACTACTCATTATTTAAGAGCATAAACTCATGACAAAAGTTACCCAAATTAAAATTTAGGTAAATCAGTCATAGTTACTGTTAAAAGCAAACAGTTTCTGAGATAAAATAAAGGCCAAGGCTGTTTAAATACCAGTTGGTTGACAGTCCCCTATCCATGACCTAAGGACTTACTGATAAGCAAGAAAAAAACCCAACAGCTTCAAAGCTAAGTAAAAATTTGCATCTTTCTTCCCTCTTTCTCCCAGCCTCTTCCCTCTCCCTGTATCAACAATCAATCCAGTAATTTGAATGTATTAAGCACCGACTCTGTGTCAGGCACTGTGCCCACCATCACTGGACTATAGGCGTCATACAAACTGGTACCTGACTTCTCATTCATAACTATATTTTCTTCCAGGATAGTTTCAGGAGGTGCAGAAAAAAACCTACTCATGACATACTTTTCCAGGGTTTTCCTCTTAAGAATAAAAACACAACTTTTAAACAAAAATCTTAAGTTAGACCTGTATTTTGCAATTCAAGGAGCTAAATTGTGAGATACTGACACCCAAAGCACCCCCTACACCCAGCACAAGGGAAAGGGAACTGAATTTGGAGTGAAGATCTGTGTTCAAATTCTGGTTCTATTCCTTACTACTAAACAATATGGGTGACCTTAAGCAGTAATTTCATTTCTCAGAGCCTCCATTTCCTCATCTGTGAAATAAGGGGGTTATATTAGATGACTGCTAAGATCCCTTCTAGTTCTAAATGTATCTGATTACCAAAAGAAGCTGTGGAATCTACTTCTCCCAACAAAGTTAGCACATTATTTTTTTCTTGAAAGGCTTTGAATGTGTTCCTTAACTAAATCCAGGGGGACATTCTCTTGAATTTCCCTCAGCCCAAGGGTTCCAGGATCTCTGACACTAAAAAAGGTTGGTTTTTTTTTTAAAGTATCAGAAAGAATTGGGGGAAGAGGTGAGGCAAACTAAATGACCTTTGAAGTTCCTTCCGACTGTAGATCTGTGATTTTTTTGGTCTTATCCATGTCTTATATTTCCTATAATCTTTATGAGTACCAGTCCCTTTTTTTCTTCTCTTTTCTTCACTCAGTGTACTTCCCTTTGTTTCTTATTCCCTTCACACCTGGAGTTCCCACTGAATTTCTTGAGACAGAACCTTGCCCTATGTAACTGGATGGGAGAATTACATCGAATTACATCGGGTGAGATGCTGGCCCTTAGGGAAACTGCAGATTCAGAGGAGGTGCCAGAGTTGAGAGTGAGAACAAGTCGGATTGTGTATTATGACATTCCCAAGTGGTTTTCCCAATCAAAAGATAAAATGCATTGTTTAGAGGGCAATCTACAGTAAAGCTTGCATTTGGACAGTCTCTGTTACAACACAGCATGTTTGCAAACAAGCAGCTATAAATAACTGTGATCCCTCCTGCCTTCTAAGCTTGGTCAGAAAAGGGGAACAATTTCTGAGACTGCCATTTTTGGCTGTTTTAAAACGGGGGGTTTCCCCTGCTGCTGAAACCTCATGTTTTGGGTGGAGTTCTAGGTCAGGAGTGGTAAGTCCAGAATCAGGAACTAGCTAGAACTGGATTTACTCCATGCCCTTCCTCACATCTAGACACTGTTTACCTTCTGGGCTGCATTCCCGTAGGAATGCTAGTTAGATAGGTTGTTGAATTATAAACCAGAATGACTGCTTATTGATTCTTTGTGGGAATCAGACCATTTTAACAGTATGTCTAACAATCATAATAGTCCAATCTAGTCTCCTTCCTGAGGTTAGAATGACCGCACACAGCCTCCTGGGACACAGTGAGGACCGGCTACCCTCTTGGAGTCTCTAAGGATCAGCTTGCCACTGGTTAACAGGGGTGTGAAACCTGCACCCTGGAGGTCACATGTGGGCTTCTAGGTCCTCAAGTGTGCCCTTTTGACTGAGTCCAAGCTTCACAGAACAAATCCTTTTATTAAGGGGATTTGTCCTGTGAAGTTTGGATTCAGTGAAAGGGCCGCCCTTGAGGACTTCAAGGGCCACATGTGGCCTCAAGACCACAGGAATTTGTTCTGTGAAGTTTGGATTCAGTCAAAGGACCGCACTGGAGGACCTAGAGGGCCATATGTGGCCTTGAGGATACAGGTTTCCCACCCCTGGGCTAAAGATATATGTGCATGACAACTAGTAAGTTTATGGAATCATAAAACAATGAAGCCTGAAGGAGCCCTTAGATATCATTTAGTTCTCCATCCTCATTTGACAGATAGGGAAATGGAGACCTAAGGAGGTCAAGTGATTTGCAGGAGGTCACGCAGCTGATAAGAAGTAGAGATGTTTTATATTCAATGAGGGTCCCCAGTAGGAGTGGAAGACTCCCAAGAGGAGATGATTTCTGGCCCAACTTTAAGCTTCATGACTGTGATACAGGTAAGTATAGGACATAAGCCTATGATTTATTCATTCTTCACACATTAAATATTTACTGTGGTACAAAGGGAGGCAGCTAGGTGGCTAAGTGGATAGAGCTGGGCCTGGAGTCAGGAAGACCCGAGTTCAAATCCAGTCTCAGATACTCACTAGCTATGTGACCCTAGACAAGTCACTTAACCTTTGTTTGCCTTAATCCATTGGAGAAGGAAATGGCCAACCACTCCAGTATCTTTGTCAAAAAAACCCCATACAGAGTCACGAAGGGTCAGGCAGCACTAAAGAAATAACCAATAACAAAACTGTGCTAAGATCAAGCAGATATAGGAAATTTTGATAAGCATGGATCTTATAGTCTAGAAGCAGGAGAAGAAAGGAAAAAGCTATAAATAGATATTTATTTTTTTCTTTGTTTGTTTCTCTCATTTGATCCTCATAATCCTGTGAGGTAGGTACTACTGCTATACCCATGGTACCGAGGTATAAACTGAGACCCAGAGAAGCTAAGTGACTTGCCCAGAGTCATACAGCCATCAAGTGTTTGAGGAAAAATTAGAACTCAGTCTGATTGATTCCAAGTCCACACCTTGATCCATTTCTCTAAGCTCCTTCTCAGTCAACCAATCAACCAATAACAAATATTTACAAGTATAACAAATAATTTCCCTCTTGGCCCTGATTCCTAACTCTCAGACTTGCACACCACACCATCTCATCCTGACCCTGGAACTTCCCTCGACACTTTTTATTTCTTCCTGAAACATTTTAACCACCTACACCAGGCTTCTCAATGTGAACCATTACTTGGTGGCAGAGACTTTGTTTTTGTGTATATTTGTATGCCCAGTACACAGTAAGCACTTAACAAATGCTTTTCCCTTTCCTTCCTCTGGCTTTCCTGCTTTCGTTCAAGTCCCAGCTAAGGTCCCACCTTCAACAAGAAGCCTTTCCCAATTCGTCAGTATTCTAGTGCCTCAGTGGATCATCTTTGATGTTCTACTTGTTTGTACATACTGTCTGGTCAATTAGACCTGAAGCTTCTTGAAGGCAGGGATAGTCTTGCATTTCTTTGTAATTCCAGTGTTTTAAATCTGTGCCCCCAGCACTGGATAAATGTTTATTGAGAGACTGACAGACTGACTACTTTGCTAAGTGCTGGGGGGAGGGGGGGAACAAAAGAAGCATACAACCTGTTTGCTTCCTTCCCTTGAAGAGCCTATAGCCTAACTGGGCTGACAAGACACACGGCATATAAAATGATGTTGAGTTATATAAGACAATATAATTACCTGCCACATCATGCTACACAAAGTTAAGTGCTTAATTCAGGTCAACGCTTATTATCAGTCAGTAGAAGTTTACTGGCTGCTAGGTGGCGCCATAGTGCATGCAGCACCAGGCTTGGAGTCAGGACTACTCATCTTCCTGAGATCAAATCTGGTCTCAGAAACTTACTAGGTGTGTGACCCTAGGCAAGTCACTTAACCCTGATTGCCTCAATTTCTTTATCTGAAAATGAGTCAGAGAAAGAAATGGCAAATCACTCCAGTGTCTTTGCCGTGAAAATCTCCAAAGGGGTCATGGAGAAAAAGGTCTAAATTAAAAGAAGTTTGTAGAATCAATAGCTCTCAGTGAGTGTTGGAGAGGTCAAAGAAGACTTTATGGATAGTCGTGCAGGATTGAAGCTGGGCCTTGAAGGAGAGATACGATTTGGGTAAACAGAAAAGAGAAAGGAGGGAGAGGAAACAACCTAACCAAGGGTCTTGAGTTAGAAGGAGGAAGGGCAAACGCTGGGGAGTACAGAAAGATAAGTTGGGATAAGCAGACTGTGTGCCTCTCCAATCATCCCCACCCCCACTCTCATTTCAAATATATAGAATACATAGTTAAGAATGGACATACATGAAGATCACCTACTTCCAGGGTGGGCTGATAAATGTTTAACAACCAGGTCTCAGAAAATGCAGAACACACTTTTAAGTTTAATTTGAATTGTGAACATTTACCTCCAACCACTTTCTTAAGTCTATACAATCAACAAAACAATTAATCTAGCCCTGATTTTTTATAGTATTTGCAATGTGTAAATGCTCACACCAGAAATTTAACAATCAACTCTTGCAAACTTGTACAATCAGCTCCAGCATACCCCTGCCTACTTCCAAAAACGGATCTGAAGCAGCATTCAAAATCAAAAGTATTGTCAAGAGGAATAGAAATAGATAGAATAGAGGGATAGAAATAGAAACAGAACGGAGAATGCTTAAAGGGAGCAAAATAAGTAGATGTTACCAGGCACCTGAGATGAGCCAACCTTACAATTTGTACCCTGGGCATGTGCTAGGCCCTGTCCCTGAAGAATGAGGGAAACAAAAAGAAGGACATAGTCCTTATCCTGCAGGAGCTTACTACCTAGTAGTAGAGAATACATGTGTTCACAAATAGCTATTTCTTTTCTGTTCCTTCTCTATGCTTTTCCTTGTGCCTAAACCATTCCCATCCTTTAAGAGCCAAGTTCTGTCTTCCCATCAAAAATGATTTTTCCTTCCTATGATGTCATGACACTGCATACTCAAATTATCCTGTGTTCTGCACCACAGGTGTGTTTTCTTACGTAGTACCATAGATTTGTGTGTATTTTTAACTCCTACCTTCTGCTCTAATAGGCTGTAAGTTCTCTGTGTATAAGAGCTACACTACCATAATCTTTGTAAATCCTCTGGGTGCATCACAGTGTTGTGCAAATACAACATGACAAATGTGGGGATTTTTTTTTGGTCTGGATCCTTGATTTCACAGCTGCCAGAATTCCATTTGGGGGGACTCCCTCTTTCAACTGAAATCAGGACCTCTCTACAGCACCATCTTTTAGAGGGTTTTCCTGGGACACTCACTGAATGGTTAAATGACTTGCCCATGGTCACACAGTCAACTTGTGTCAAAAGCAGTACTATGGAGCAAGTTACAAACTACTGCTTCTCTCAAATGGCTTTGAATGAATGGAGAGCCCCTGTACAGTTGAAGGACATATAGGAAGGTGATGTGGTTCAAAGGAAAAAATACTGACATTGAAATTAGGGACCACTGCAACACTGGGCAAATAATTTGCCCTTTCTCACCCTCAGTTTTGCCCTAAAACAGGGGAGTTGGATTAGATGATCCAACCATTAAACCAACTTTAAATCTATGATCCAATATAATGAAGCCCTAGGACCAGAAAGCTTATGTACTTTGTTCAAGAGAGAACCCCTCTGGCAAAATCACAGGCAATTTACTCTTACTTTACATATGATTGTAACAGATTTAGATAACTGGTTTCCAAGCCCACACACAGATTAGATGCAACAAATTACAAGGAGGAGATAGCCACAAACAGGGAAATTATAACTGACAACCCGGAAGGGAGGAGACATGAGAAGCAAAGATAAAAATTCAAATAACACGGTAGTTTGTAGTCATTTTGACTTGGGACAGACAGACTGACCTGGTACACCACCATAGGCCCTGAAGCCATTTTATTACACTTCTGTACCATGAATTATGTTTATAATTACAGCCTTGAATCATCAAGAACTAGTTTAACACTGATTAGTATCCTCTGCTTAATAAGATGAGGAAGTATTAACACATTTCAGAAAGATTTCCATCAAATATGGTTTAAAATTTTTTTTTGAAGTTATGGCACATAAAGACATAAGCTCCAATTATGTGGAAAATTCACTTATGAGAAATACCTCATTCACCATCAGGGCCAGATAAATAAGACATTGCTGTTGATTGCTACCCATTCTTTTCAGTTGTTTCCTTCTCTTTGTGACCCTATCTGGGGTTTTCTTGGCAAAGATTAACTAGAGTGGTTTGCCCTTTCCTTCTCTAGCTCATTTTACAGATGAGGAAACTGAGACAAACAGGGGTAAGTGACTTGACCAGGATCACCTAACTAGTAAGTCTTGGAAGCCAGATTTGAATTGAGGAAGATGCACCTTCCTGACTCCAGGCCTGGCACACTCTCCACTATGCCACCCAGCTGCCAACAAGCTTCTACTGGCTTTGATAATACATATTGATTGGAGTTAAACCCCTAGTCCGTGCCATATGATGTTGTGGGAAGGAACCAAATAAGGCATTAGTATACTTAATACAGTCTGGGGTCTTTATAATGTAAATTGCCCTGTGACTTCTTGGCCGACAAAGTCTTCCCTTTAATGTCTTCTTGATCTCAGAGTGGTATACATGAATGACTGTTAATGCTTTCTCCTCTTTAAAAAATGGGTTTTCAAGGCATTCTACTGAAGTGTCATTCTTAAGAAGGCCCAGATCCTTAAGAGATTTGGAGCTTTGTCTCTTAGTGGCCAGTAGCTCTAGGGTATGACTAAGGAAGTGGAACTGTCTGCAGGATATGATCTAGTCACTCGTGAGTTAACTCTGTGTCATCTGTAGGTTGAGGATTTCTTCTTCTTTTTTTTTCCTGCGGAATTTACCATGTGTTTTTCCTCCCCTAAAAAAATACCACTCAACTAACTGGGTAATGACTCAGCTCAAAAGCCTCTGTCTGCCAAAGAAGCAAAACCATCATTGGCCGGCAGCGCTGGGCATGAAGTCAGCCTCTCCCTGTTTGCCCAGAGTGCCCCATGCTCTGTCTACTCTGCCCCCTCTCACCTCCTTAGACACTAACCTGAGAGTGCAGTGAATGGTTTTTTGTTTCTGGACTAGGCCAGTGAACAGGTCAAAGAGAAACCCTAGGGTTTTCAGTATTTAGATTGTTTTTTAAGGGGAGGGGGAATGCACAGAAAGCCAAGCAGAGGTGGTGCCCATCGAATGTAGTGACTCAGGCAAAGCTGAGCTTTCCGAGCTCCATTTTCCCAACAGCAAGACTGCTCAAAGAGTAAAATCTCTGTTTGAAGAACGAAAATCCACAAGTGGTGGTAAGGCTCAGGGGATGACTAACGCAGTAAAACCAAATTAGGTGTTCATTTTAAAGTCACAAAACTTTGACAGTAACTCACAGTAGATTCCCCACAGCAAGTTACTTTACTTTTCAAAGTAAACAAAACAAAACAGAAACAAAAACACAGAGTTAAAGCACTGCTTTCGGTGGTGGGTTAAAATCCCACTTCTGCCATGTCTAGCTTTGGGCAAGACCCTTAACTTTCTTGGGCCTCAGTTTTCTTCTGTGAATTAAGAGGGGAAAAAGGAGGAAAGGAAGGAAAGATAGAATCTGAAAACCAAAACTTAAAAAAAAAATCCCCAAATGTTAAAAAAGTGATTAACATGTAATTGAGGAATAAAACAAAATATATTGTAGAAAAATAAAATAACTGTTGAGAGGTAGAAAAATAACAACGATAGTAACAACTAACATTTACACGGTGATTACCATGTTCCAGACTCTGTATTAAGCGCTCATTCTATCCTCACAACAATTGTGGGAATTTAGTGTCCCCATTTTAAAGATGAGGAAAACAAGGTAAACAGAGGCTGAGTAACTTGTCCAGGGGTCACTCAGTCAGACACTAGTAAGTGTCTGAGGCTAGATTTGAGCCCTGGTCTTCCTGACTCCATGCCTGGAGACACCCCATGGGTCCAATATGGAGGCTGGGCCAGATGGGCTTAGGGCTGGCCTTTCCAGCCCTAGGGCTGTGAGCCTGTGACTGACAGAGTTTACTGAACTTGCTGCCTCAGCTTTAAGGATGCAAGTCCCCAAGGTGAGGGAAGAAAATGGCTCACTGGCCACTGCTTTGAAAATAACCTTGGATAATCCTTTCAAACCAGGGAACAGTTCCCAGCTCACAAAGTAGTTGCTGGATTCAGTCCTGTAGATGCAACATGAGGAAACTGTCGAGAAAACATGATCTGAGCTCCTGCTCCTCAGTTAAAAAGGCTTTTTTTTTTTAAACTATTAACTTCCTACTCGTTCCTGTCTTCCCCTCCTCCCCCTCATCTCACGCGCACACCCTTGTTGCTTTGGTGTTGGGCTGTGTCCTATCATCTGAAGGACAGTTCAGGCAACAGCATGGCTTCCAAGTTTTATTTTCGGAAGCATCAATCCTATAAGCACTGAGAACCAGACTCAGCCTGTAACATGCACACAAAAGGGAAAGACAGAAGAAGCTGATTTCCTTTGATTTGAAGTGCCTTCCAAGCTTCCTTGGAACAGAGATGAAACCCAGAGAGAAAGAAGGAGGTGGGGAGAGAGGGAAAAGGTAAGGAGAGAGAGAGAGAAAGGAGAGGGAGACAGGAAGAAAAAAGAAGGGAAAGGGAGAAAGAAAGGGAAAAAAGCAGAAAGATGAAAGAGGGAAAGAGAAGAGGGGAAGGGAGAGACAAATAGAGAAGAAGGAAGAGAGGAAGGAGAGAGAATAGATAAAAGAAAGGAGGGAGGAAAGGAGGAGAGAGGGAGGGAGGGAGAGAGAGAGAGAAACACCTTCCAGGACTTCAATTATAATAAATTATTCCTTTCATAATGAAGTAAAAAAAACACGGGGGTAGAGCCAGTTTCTTCTGAATGTAAATGGTCAGCCAAAAGAACAGAAACTGAAAAAAGGAAGGTTTGAAAGAAACAGATGTGCCTCCCCAAATGGTAAAGAGGAGAACACAAAAATGCACAGTGAGAGAAAAGGGAAGAAGAGGGGAAGGGTAGGGATAGAACTTGAAAGAAATGAAGGATGTAATCAAATATCTGTTGCCAGTAATTTGAAATGACCCTATCTGATCCCTTCCTGCCCAAATGGGTACCAAGGAAAATAATATACCCCAGCATGACCTCCTGACCTCCCTGTACTTCTAGGTTCGGTTAAACATGATGCAGGTTGGGGCAGTGGAGGAGGGATGGGGGTGAGAGAAGTAGAAAAAGAAAAATGACTAGAAAGTCTAGTAAATGGCATATGAGCCACAATTTATGGGAACAAGCAAACCCCCTCCTGCATCTCCCCGATTCTCAGCAGAGTGGCAAAATCAGCGAATGTCCCCATCAGCAGGTATCAGGGGAAGGGAGGAGGAAGCATTAAGGCCTTAAGGGCTCCCAATGCCAACATCATCCAGAAATCCTTGTGGACTGTGTTCCTTCTGAGTAGGGAGAGCTTTCTGGAGCAGTGCAAGAACATGCTTATATAACCTTTCATGCTGCCCAGTTCCTGTGTGCCAAACTTATTAGCTCCCAGATTTTTCCTTAAGGAACCTGTGATTTCCCCCTATACCACTGATGCATAAACATAAGAGATTTCACTGAGAGCTCTGCTGCAGTCAGCAGAACAGAATTGAGTCCTCTGTAGAGGCAGAGGTGCTTACTCAAATTTCTCTGAGCTCCATCAGCCCCAAGCGAAGGTCCTTCTGAACTCTTGTGCCCTGCCCTCTCTCATCTCATGAACTCCCAGTCGAAGAAATAAAAGCATCGACTGCCTTGGTTGGAGGCTCTTACAGACTATTCTGCAGAGCTGATAGCAAATAAGAAATCTTTAAGTGGAAAGATCCTTGCATAGGTGAATTTCACTGAAGCAAAGAATTGAATGAGTTACTGAGTCATCCACAGAGTCAAGGGTGAAGCTGGGATTGGAAACTGGTTCTCCTGATATTAAATCACACGAGACAGTCAGCAAACCATCCTACTCTTCCAGTCCTTAGCAAAGAGTAAGTCTTGTTAGAAAACATCATGGCAGATAGAAAACAGCCACAGGGAAAGAGAGACAATAATTCACTGAATTACACAATATATCCTCCATACTTCAAGAGTGGCCCATTTCACCCACTCAGAGAATACGGCATGATCAAATTATGGGACTTCAGTGAAATCACTACATAATACATGTGACTTTCCTGAATTTATTCGTCTATAGATTCCCATCTAATAAAACATGCCCTCAATACTGAGCACATAGTAGGGGCTCCAAAAAGGCTTGGTTAAGGAATCTACTTAACATGAAATTTTTCCTTTAGAAAAAAAGAGTTCCTCTTCGTTAAGGACTGGAAACTATAGATGCCTCATGTGATGGAAAGTCAGGAGACCCAGTGTCTAATCCCAGCTCTCGGAAGGCAAAGACTACTGTCTTATCTGACCACCTTAAATAAGCCTTCAAGAGAGTCGGGATTTAACAAATGTTTATTGAATCTATCTGAATACCAGTTATTTTTTTAAAACTTGGTATTCAGATCTCAACCATGATCTGATAATACATTTTTTAAACAGAATATTATCTTTTTAGTCTGAATATGAAAACATGGCAAGAGAGGGGTCCTTGAAGAAACTGTAGGCTTGTTTTTGTCCTAAACTTCCCCAAAATGAATCCCATAGACCCTGAAACTGATGCTGAATGCTCAGAACCCTCATAAAAGCTCAGTGCTTCTTCTGACAAGGTAACTTTTTGGCTTCTAGTCCCCATCCCCAAAGTACATGTATAAGAAAGGTCAACTTTATGAATCAAATGGGATCATTGTATGTGTATAACATAATAGTATCTATGACCCACTAGGGTAGGCTGTGATTTTTTTTTTTGTTTCTCTGTATCCAAGAAGGCACATACCACCATACCATTGGGTTAACTAGACCCTTCTTACTCCGAAAAATGATGATCTACATACACACTGTGGAGCCAAGGCTCACCATGGACAATCAGATTTCAGGAGTTATGAATCTCTTATGTCATGGGATTCAGGTGGTGGCAGTGGCAGTGATGGCAGTAAGAGGGGGGATGCTCAGGTCACTAAAACAAGTAGGCACCACTTACTTGCAGTCATGTTTTTCGATCTCAAAGTGAGGGTTGAAATTGAGGACAATCTTCTGGTTGGGTTCTGGAGCATAAACAATCCACTCACAGTTCTGGTGGGAAGGGTAGTCCTGGGGATAGCCAGGGGAGGTGATATAGCCAGCATCTTTGGAATTCAATCGACCTCCACAAGGTAGGCCTGAAAAGGAAGACAAAGAATTGAATGAGTTACTGAGAGGTAACACCAAGAAGTTCAAAAAGGTTCTTTTTATTCCTCCCCTTTCTCTCCCTCTCTCCTTTCTCCTGGAGGCTGATTAAAAACTATTTTACAGACCTTTTATGGCAGTGCACAAGGCTGACCCACTTACTCATTCAGTGGGCAAAACTATTACAGCTCATCCCGTCTTCCTCCACCAGCTAAGCATCTATACCCACGCCAAATGAAAACATGCCAGGAAAGGGTCATAAATATTCCAATAGACAACTTCAGATAACAGAAATGGGGGGGCACAAACTTAAATGCCCCCCCTTTTCTGTATCTGGCTCTGTTGCCTCTTTTCCCTTTGCTCACCCAAGTGGTTCACCTCACTCTTTAATTTCATTTTCTCCAGCTTGGCTCCAACCCACCCAACCAGTGTGAATTAAAGGCTCCAGTTCATAATTGACCATCATGGTTTTAAAGAGCTGTCCCACAAACAGCCTGGTAACAATTACAGCTGGGCAAGGAAGCACTTTTCAGCTCTGGGTTTAAGCAGACCCTTCCCTGGAGGGTGATTTCAGTTGCTTCTTCTTCTTCTTTTTAAAGAAGGAGGAAAAAAAAATCTTCCCAAACATTTAATCTCAAATACACCACAAATTTGATTTATTATTTCATTACCCATCAAGAGGAAAAAAACCCAACTCTACATGAGAGGACAGATTCGTTTCACATTCAGGCTTTCCGCAAAGGTGCTCTGGGCTTATTTGATTTTCCACTCTTTTCCCTCCTACTGTCCCTCCCCACCTGGTCACCACAAGAGAGTGCTACTGCTACATTTCATTTCTACCAACTACTTGAAAGGCAGCCGAAACTCAGTCAGCTGATTGTATTTCTCCTCCCTTCCCAGGCTGCTCACTGATGGAGATGAACAGCTTTGTGGGGTATGACAGAATGGGGAGTGGGGAATCTTCAAAGCATGAAGAGGGGGATGATAGGAGAGGACTACTGTGCTCCCTCGGCCTCATTGGGTTGGTGACATTTGGGAAATATAATAACTGGGAATGAAATCCCAGGCACCTGGGGGTTTCCCAAGAAACATGGGGTTTTCATTTAATGTCCACAGTAAAACAGGAAGAAGACAGGAAAGTATGAGGACTATGGTGATAGAAAGAGGTCTCTTGGAGATTTTCCTGAGTTTTTTTGTTTTTTTTTGCTTCTCTTAGCATCAATCATACTTTAATATTGCCATCTGCATGAACCAGCATGGTCCTGTGAATTATGTATTATGCCTCAGCAGTCACCCAACAGGGCGGGATCTTTCTCATGTGTTCCCTCTTTCAGGGAGAGGGTCATGCATTTTTAACTCTACAGGTGCAGTTTACTATTCCCCATGTCTGTCGGCATTACTGTCTTCCATACCTCTGCTTTAGATTATCAGCCTGACAGGGCTTAATGCATAAAAGATGGGGCACATGGCATAGCTGTGCTCAGGACCCAAAGCCAGACGAGTAGCCTTTTAACCGGTTCACCTTGAGGGGGTTCCAATATGAGAGGGACACAGAGTGAGATCTTGAAATCTAATGGAGTCTGGTGCCATTTCCTCCTAGGCAGGAAAACAAAAGCAGGCCATTTCCTCTGAGCTAGCAGGGACACACACCATCCTCTCTACCTAATGACTAGGCCCAAGAACACAAAGGCGTGACCCCTTGGAGAGAGGCACAGATGAGGCCATAACTAATCAATGGATTGAAAGGAGCTCATTCTTCTGCAACCAACTCCTTGGGGGTGTTCCAGGCGCCATAAACCATACTCTCAAGCAGAGCACCCAGCATCATTCAGATACTAAGACAGACTGTGTCCCACTGCTTCTGCCTAATGAATGGGAAGGAACCAGAAGGAGGAATGAGCCTGTTCCTTTGGGAAAGGCTTAGGTGTGGGAACTCGGAGCACCAGCTGCTCAGTGAGTGGGGGGAGAAGAGAGCATTTTCTGGCCTATACTGTTCCTTTGCCAGCTACTTCACAGAACCCATAGCCCTGACATCCACCCATCCCAAACCACAGTTCTAGCCAGGAAGCTGACTGGAGCTCATGTGTAGAGATCAATGTTGTTATCTATCCAGCACCCTCTGTTTGCTTCACTCCAATTAAAAGACACCTCCTCACATTGATAGAGCATTTTGTAAAGTTCTTTGCTCACATGTGTGGGAGTACAAGCACTATCTCACCCATTCATTCATAGATGAAGAAATAAGCTCAGAGACCTCAAGGGACTTACCTACAGTTGCACAGCTGATATGTAGCAAAACTTGGATTTGAATCCAGGTCTTCTGACTAAGGCAGGATTCATAGATTATGAAGATTCATGGCAAGAGGGCCAGTCTCAAGTTAGAAGCCCTGGGTTCAAATCCTAAGTCACCATAAGGCAAGTCATCAAATGATTCTGGACCTCCGCTCTCTCCTCCGTAAAATAGAGGATTAATGTAGGTACCCTCTGAGATCCCATACAGCTTCTTTATCCAGGGGTCTTCTGGAGCTAGCTCATACTTGTTAAATTTTCAGTGTATTTATTTATACCTTAGAAATCACAAAATGAGGATCTGAGTCACTGTTTTGTTGTCTAGACTTAAGAAAGTGATGGAGAACATTTAAATAATTCAGATTAAACTTAAAAATGTATTTATTTTTTTTCTGAGAACCAGTTGTTAAACATTGTCTGCACAGCTTTGTGTATATCTATGATCCTATGAACTCCTGTCCAACATTCCAAAGATCTTTCCATTGTTGCTAGATCATTTTTCAATTGTATCTGACTCTTCTGACTCTTCATGACCTCAGTTGAGGTTTTTTGGCAAAGATACCAGAGTAGTTTACCATTTCCTTCTCTAGCTCATTTTACAGATGAGGAAACTGAGACAAACAAGGTTAAATGACTTGCCCGGGGTCACCACCAAATCTGGGGCCAGATTTGAACTCAGGATGATGAATCTTCCTGAATCCAGGTCCACCATTCCATCTACTGTGCCACCTAGCTGCCTCATCTTTTTATTACACTTCTTTTATTAGGTAAGCATTATGACGGACAAAGGCAGCACAGGGTGGTAGTACATATATAGTAATGGACAAGTTTCAAACCATGTCTTCGACATTTCCCATCTGTGTGTACACAAACGAATCACTTAACTTCTCTGGGTCTCAGTTTCCTCATCTGTAAAATTTGGGGGTTAGAAGCAATAACCCTTAAATCACTTTCCAAATTTAAACCTAGACTCTGCTATCCTACCAAGTGCAAGGTTTTGCATCAGGACTGCAAAATTAGAATAAAACTCAGTTTCCGTCCCTTGAGGTTTTTCCAGATTATTGTGCGGGAGGTGGGGTTGAGAAGGAGGGAGCATGAAACATATGCACAGATATTTATAATGGAAGTTAAAATGACAATAACTTCCTTGGAGAGATCAAACAATGCAGCACGAGAGATTTGGTGGAGGGGGATGGAAATCATTTCTAGGTAGGGACAGGGGTTTTAGGGAAAACTTCCTTTAGAGAAGAGTGAATGTTCAAAGGTCTGTCTCTCCATTCCTCTAGATTTCCTCTTTCCTCCCAAACACTCTAGAAGAACATCCTTGTCTCCCATGGGCCATGCACACAGAAAAGTTCGCTAGAATGACAGGAAACTTCCTCATCCGAAGTTTTTATTTCTCACCCACACTGGGGAGCAATCATTTCCTCAGCTTCAGATTTGGCCACCAAAAACGGAACTATTTTTATCCTGAGGCAGGAATACAGCATTTTCTGTTGTTTCCCAGAAACTCACTGCTTAACCCAAACAAGACAAGCAACCAGCCTTTCTCTGCCTTTACTTTATCTGAATGAAAGACTCTCGTAAAAATATCTGAGAATTTAAAAACATCTGTTTTGGTTCCATGGGGGTGAGCTTACTCAACACACAAACATTTATAAATGCAGATTTTTGTTTGGATATCTCTCTCTCTGAAACACACATACACACATACAAATAGAGATATTGATACATCAGTTACATGTACATATTAGTAATTCACACTTCACTCTTGTACACACTTTCACACCCTCACACAAAATATCACACATCATTTGCACAGACATACATCCCATAAAGATAAATATTGGAGTTTCATCCTATATTTTTCTTGGAAAGATACGAACTCTTGAAATACAGAAGTAAAGACTGGAAAGAAAACATGTTCAGTCCCTTTCCACTTTCCATGTTCTCATTCAGAATCCATCTCGCCCTTTTAGCTTTTACATACTTTGCTGCTAAAATGCATATAAAGCCATAGCAAACACTTGGAGTAATCTCTTTTCAAAAGTTGCATCATCTCGAACCGTTGAATTTTCCATCACTTTTCCAAATGGCTCACATATATAAGAAATGTCCAAGCAAGGAATCATAGTGTTCAGCTCCAAAGCCCTTGGGGAAGCCACTCTCCATGGGTATACTATCTCCACTCCAAAGTCATGGAGTTGCTGCATTGTGAACTATTCAACCTTTGTCAGACAAGAGATATCATTCCACAACCATCAAGTGAGTGCTCTTCATCTAAGACAAATTCATTTCCCCAAAGAGGGGTGGCAAAATCTGAGATTAACTAAAGCAGGACTTGTAACAGCCTGAAGGTGGTGAGCTGAACCAGGCAACTTTCAAGGACTTAATCAATCCCAGGATTCCATGTGAATATCACCATGCTTATGAGAAGCATAATTAAGCTAATTTAGAAGCAAAATCAAGGCATTAATTCATTTCCTGTTCAAGTCAAGACTTGGATATTAGGTAGGATTGGAGGCAAGCTGGGGTGATGGAGATGATTAAAAACCCCCAGTCTTTATAACACTGGGTCAATTCACTTTTCTGGGGCTCATGTTCTTCATCTGTAAAAGACATT
Organism: Potorous gilbertii; assembly: GCA_028658325.1. Taxonomy (NCBI): domain Eukaryota; kingdom Metazoa; phylum Chordata; class Mammalia; order Diprotodontia; family Potoroidae; genus Potorous; species Potorous gilbertii. The sequence continues at coordinate 479,689,953 of CM053771.1, read as the reverse complement.
TTTTTGGACTGGAAGATTTCAACAGTCCCCTCCCGTTCTAAAATCGAGGATATTTAAAACCTTTCAAGAGACGTATTATCATGTTTTCGTCTCTTTGTTGATTAATAGAGCAAAGAGCCATATCTAAAATGTTGCAGCCCCCTGGGGTAGGGTTTGGTTTGCTCAAAAACAACAGTGGTTTCTGAACCTAGAACTGCCACTGATTAATTGTGTGCCTTTTAACATTACCTCTTTCTGGACCTCAGTTTCCTGCTTTGTAAAATGGAGGGTGCTGTGCTTGGGGCTAGGAGGTAGATGAGCTGATTTCCTTTCCCCTTCTAATGCTCTGTTATGCTGAAACCTGGTTTCTAGTCTCAGATTTACCCCTTGTCCAAAATGTGGCTGAACTTTATCTTAATTCTTTTCATCATCTGTAAAATGGGAGTATTTATAAATATTTGTACTACCTATCCCACAGTTTTACTAAGAGGATCAAACGGCATATGAACGTGAAAATACTACGTAAGCGTGCATTAACAACGATTGCTAACAAATCTCTGACTAACAACCCAAGGCAAACTATCAGAAGCTCAAGTCCATAACTGATCATAGGATCATAGGTCTGGAAGTAGGGGGGTCCTCAGGGGCCATCAAACAGAACCCTCTCACCTTTCAGAGGTAGAAACAGTCCCAAGAAAATTAAGAGATGTGTGTAGGGTCACACAGGTAATTTTAGAGGCAGGAAGGTCAGGTGGGTTGGTGATGTTGAATTATAGTAAAAAGCGTTCAATTTGGTGCCCAACTCTAAAGAAGGTATAAGGGAAAGGACATTATAGGCTTCCTATTACTTTCCTAGGAGGTTTAGTTGTGACTACTAGTCTTTATTTGGCATTTTGGGAAACAAACAATTAAATAAATAAATGAAAGATATCTCTCTGGTTCCATACGTAGAACTCCTGGAGTTCTATACACTGCAAGCAAGAGCAGGTACATTTAAACTACAGACCTAAAAGTGTTTTTTTTTTTTTCAAAAAGAGGCAGAGGGATCAAAAGCATAAAGTACAAAAGCTACAAGCAGATGGAACCAGAACACGTTTCCCAGAAAGCATGCTTACTGAATTGAGCAATACATCATAGAGGGCATCTAGTCCATACCCATTTGACAGAGGAGGAAACAGGTTCACAAAGATGAAGTAACTTGCTCAAATAATTAGTGACAGGATTTGAACTGAGGTCCTTTGACTTTAAATCCAGGACTCTATTCACTGACAATACTGCCTCTCTCCAAAGTTAGCACCTAAAAATATCCCTAATGTTGAACTGAAACTAAGATAACATTTAACAGGCATTAAGGTAAGACTATACTTGGGTTCCAAACATCTACAAGTTGGAGTTATGACTAGAATGTAGTTTCTCTGGGGTGAGTGTGTGGGGGGAGGAAATATTTCCTGATTTTGCTCAATTGAAAAAGGGATTCAGAAACTCATCCTTTGCAAGCCTCTTGGAAATCACATATGCTGCCCACTTGAGAAAAAAAATGAAAGTACACCATATACCTGTTCGTACTCAAATTTTTAAGGATCAAAACAAAAAAACTGAAGCTGAAGACTGAAGATCTGTCCACTGCAATATTATGAGTAGCAGAGTCCTTTCATTTCCCATGTGGAAGAAAAAATAATATATCAGGTTAAAACTCATGACCCAACCCTTTGGCAAGATATCAGGGTTGTGTGGACTTCGATGGAATTGGAGTGGGTAAGTGCCTGAGAGACCCAGGCCAACCACTAAACCTTTGTAAAATGAGAAGGGTTGAACAGAGGAGTTCTAAGGTCCCATGTAGCTTCAATATTTTTTACTTTGGTGAGGAAAGGAACTCGAGTCAATAAAACAGATAGTTTTAAAAGTCACTAAAGCCTCCATGATGCAGAACACATTTATTCAAAGTGTCACACTTTGTCTGACTTGTGCTTCTGTGATAAAAATTTCCTAGACTTTTATGATGAACAGAATAGAGCTCTGTCTTAGATTATGAGGAGCTCAAGTATCTTTTTTCACTATAACCCTGCATGCTGTTGCATATTTATATGTCTTACAGATACATATTTCTACATGGAACATGTCACCCACAGAAATACACAAAAAGAAAACCCAGAAAGCTTCTTCAAATCCCAACCCAGCTCATCTAAGTCCTTTGCTCAGGGTTTAACCAAATTTTACCCACTAACCCTGGATAAGCTGATTTTAGGAGTCATTTCTGTGATCTGAAGCAGGATTTTGTTTTATTCAAAGTGACTTCAGCCCGTCACAAGACAGTCTCATAAAATCTGTGCCTTGGCTTAAGCTAGAAAGAAATGAGCCAATCCATCAGCCCAGGAATGCAGCCGTTTGACCACTTCCTAAGGCAACTGGGAAGGGATGCAATCTATTCAATTTATAGTTCAGGATGGCAGTGAATGATGAACTCCTGTAAAGGCAGCAAATGGAAATCCTTGTGAACTTTTGTGGAGATAAAGTTCAAAATCTGAATAAAAGAAGTTTGGGGGAGAAGGGGAAGAAAGGAGAGAACTAGCAGGCACATGCCTGTGAGTGTAGAGAGATGGGGTGAGAACCAAGTTCATCTTCCCTTCTCAAGTTTTTTTAATATATGTTCCTAAAAAAGGATTTGGAAATGGAGTCTTGAAATAAGGCTATTAAAAGCCTCTTTTCCCCCATCAAAATTCGAAAAAGAAAAAAAAAATCATCATTTAATTTTTGAAATGTAACTTTGATGAGATTTCCTATTCTGACCTCACATAATGCCACCTGGGGTAACCTCATTATTTGTCATCTTATATCATAAACAAATGTAATTCCAATAGGGCAGCTGATATAATATCATTAGTTTATATTTATGTCCACTTTCCCCCAGTCCTTACTGCAAATGTAATTCTGATGCCTGTGGTGGTAGATCTGGGATTACAAGTCCTGACCATTTCAGCAGACCTAGGGGGAGGGGAAGAATGGGTTGCTGCATTTATAACTTTGAGATCAACCTGAATGCACCATTTTCACATTTATTTTGATTTTCAGAATTGGAAATAACATAAAAGAGTAGACAATACATTTAATGAAGAGGTGCTATTTTCACTTGCCTAACGATCCCAGGGTACATTACAGATGCCAAGGAAACCTGGTAACAAGTCTTACTGACTGCTCCTCCAACTTTTCTCCCTTTTCCCCAACACTTCACATTCCCACAGGTGTTATTAACGGAGAATCTTTACGTGGTTTGTTGAAACAGTAAATAAATTGTCTCAATTGAGACACAAAATGAACTTCAAAGGTTTGGATAGTTTTAACCAGTATGGGGTGGGGGATGGACAAAGACTTGGAATCAGAAGATCTGGGTTCCAGTTGGGCTCTGTAAATTACCCCACTTTTGTGGCTGTGGGTAAGTCATTTGACCTCCGGGCCCCAGTTTTCTCAAAATGAAAGAGTTGGATCCCATGATCTCTAAGCTTTCTTTCAGTCATAAATCTAGTATGTAAGTAACTCAAGAGGCAGCTGGGGCTGCCTAGGAGTCAGGAGACCTTCCTCTGTCACTAACTAGTTATGGACTGTGACCTTGGGCAAATTACTTAACTAACCCCTGTGGGCCTCCATAAGGATCAGGGGCTTGGCTAAAATAGTTCCAAAGTCCCTTCCAATTTCTGAGAAGAGCTAACTCGAAGCTTCTGCCCTAAGTAAAAGCAGCTTTCAAAAGGTCAGAGGCTATTTAAATTTTTTAATTGTATTGATAAAATGAAGTTATTAAATCAACATTTGGCTGTAGGTTGTTTCTCCCCCTCCCCTCTTAAAGCCTGAAGTGTCTGTAGTTAGTAGTTTTAGGATGCCACATACAGGCAAACTAATAGACCAAACACAGCACTAAAAGGGTGTACTTACAATTGATTTTTTTCCCTTGCTCAGTCCCCTCTCCTGCCTCCTTCTATTTCATCCCCCTCTGCCCTCCCCCCATGCCTTTCAGGCACATCTGTTTTATTTTCTCCTTTATCAAAACAATTATTGCTACAATTCCATCCAGTAAATTGCAGCCGTCTTTATCCTCTTTCACAGGGCAAGTAAGTAGAAGCCCCAAGATTTGCCAATAAGCAAGATCATTAGTTATCGAAGGATCTTTTGAAGCAGAGAGCCGTTGTTATCAGGGCCTTACTCTGAGAGTTTAGCATTATTCTATCCAGCAGCTCTAGCAACTTCATGCCACAGTGGAGATGTTTCCTATTGTCATTTTACCCACTTTTTTTTTTCTGGATTAGATCATGACTCTTTTATGAAGACCCAGGGAGAGATGGGATTATTAAGAGTCTTGCTGGGTAAAAGCTATTTTGTCTTTATGATGACTTTCTTGAGTTCAGCAGTGGAGAGGCCTTAATGCCAGAGTTGAAGTTATTATATATTCCGGAGAGTGCCTTAAACATAGTGTTGCCTGCTGAGTACACTTTCAGTAATGAAGGATAGAAAGATGGGGAAGAAAAGAAAGAGAAAACGTTGAAAGGCAAACTCAAGAGAATCGAAGGAAGACAATAAGAAGATGGGAAAATGAAGAAGGTAAGAAAGAGGAGAGTAGATGGTAAGCATGTTGGTTCTCTAGAAGAATTTAGAAGTAGCCAAACACAGAGGTATGGTATTTCCCTGAAGAAAGTCTAGGAATAACTTGAAAATGAAAGGAACCGTTGGTTCAGTGGAGGGGTAATAGCTGAGTTAAAGTGTTTACATGTTTTCGTAGAACCTGATAAAAGCTAGGAGATCTTTACTCTTGGGTGTACAAAACACATCTCAAGAGTTCTGTGTGTGTTCATTCTGTGTACCTATGAAATGGATCTCTTTGAGGCAGCTTTTTAAAACTTGAAGGTGTTAATAGAAAAGCTAGGGTATTATCAAAAAGCCTGAGAAGCCCTAAGAAGCCAGATACCTCTGGTTCTTAGTAATTAGCCCCTAGATTAAACAGCAGGCTTGATTGATTGGAGCTAGGTAAAGACAATTGCTTTGTCCTTTCTGAAAATCCCCTTTGCTTTATTCCTAGGCCAATAATCCCCATGTATGGGTGAAGAAAAATGTCTTCGAAGCCTAGGGGTGTGGTAGACTGGAAGCATTTAACACCTTCCCCATCCCTCAGTGCTGCAGGCTTTCCCCGTAATCCTGTCCCTCTTTCCTGTATTTTGGAAACCCAGTGGGGATATGTCTGTGTCAGCAACCACATGTCACAACAAACAGAGGTTTTAGGCAAGCTCTTATTTTCCTCCCTTTTCTCTCAACTCCACGATCTGTATAATAAATGCCCAATTTCTTATTGTTCTACTGGATAGGAGCACATTTTTCAGATATGTGGGATTTATTTTTATAACACAGCTGGTCTGCCAAAGGTCACATAATTTGGCAATGTTCCCAGTGGTTAAAAATTAATTTCTCCTTATTAATACAACCAAGGTCCCATAGGATAGGATCCCAGCCTTATCTGAACTTGACAGCTTCCTAAACCCTTAGAAGGATGCTTTCTCCTGCCCAGCTATCTGTGAGACAAGGCCACGGTGTCCTGGAGTCCAACCCCACAGAATCCGGTTAGGTAAGCAAACCACCAAGGCCTTGGAACTTGTAAGATAGACAAACTTTGGGAAACTCTACATGAGGCCTCCAAAGACCACCTTTCAACAGCATTTGGCAGAGAACAGATTCAAAACCGACCAGGTGGATTTTCCAAAACATGAACACCCTACCTGAAACAGAACGATGACTCTGGGGATGAAAAGACACAAACAAACAAAATCAGCTGCTTCTCAAGTTCTATGCTGCTGCTCCTGCAGCTGCAAGGATTTTCCTGAACCAGATCATGTTTACCCTCTCATAAGAGCTTAAGAAACAAACCAGCACAAGCATTTTCAATCTGTCACCAATGGATACCCAGCCCTACCTTACCTCGAAAATACCTCACTGCCAAAAAGTAAAGGTTAACGGAACTTAAAGAGGAGTTATTTTTCTGTTCCATTTTTTAAAAAATTGGAAGATCTTGTCTATGTTATGAAATAACTTCTAAAAGAGCCTAGGATCGGGTTGGGGAATTTTTTTAAAAAACCTCTATTAGTCAACATTACTGTGGAGTTTAAAAGTTAGAAATTTCCCACATTTGTGTCAGCTTAGAAAAAAAAGTATTTGTATTGAGAGCTATAAAAGAAGATGAGAAACTGCAGCGGTCATCAGAATTCCGTTCCAGGGTCTCTGCCCCCTTCAACTCACTAACCCCTCTTCAAATGGTTTGTCTTAATTGGTAGCTCTTTGCATGGAAATCGGTCATTTACATTTCCAAGGAAGAAGATTCGTAAGGATTTAGAATTGTAAGAGACCTTAGAGATCCTTCAGTCCAGCCCTCTCGTTTTACAGAGGAGGAAACCGAGGCCCCCAAAGGTTAAGTGATCTGACCAAGGTTACAGACAATAAGGAACACAGAGAGGCAGACTTCAAACTCTGGTCTTTCTCCTGGAAATCCAGGGCTCCTTCCCCTTTAGGCACTATTCTGAACTATTCTTTCTCCTAAAGAAGTGAGCGTTCAGTCATGTGCGGTATCACACCGTTGTGCCTTTCAAAGTGAAAAGCCAGAAACAAGAGCCATTTGGTGTATTGTAAGCATGCAGCTTCCTGTCTCTGGATAGCGCAGGTTCGGGTCCCAGCAGGGGCAGCGTTGCTTTTCATTCTTACAAGGTAGCTTAATTGAGTGCTGTGTAGCTAAATGTTTGAAGGCCCCGTGGATAAGATCTTAAAAATCAAAGCCCTTAGTGCTGCCTGGACATTAACAATTCCATGCAGCACATTTTGTAACAAGCAAGGGCCTGCCCCCTGATGCCCTTGGTCTGAAAACCTCTCCCTCTTCCCAGTTTTCTCCCCTCCCTACCATTCCCCCTCCTTCTCCTCCGCCCCCCACCCCCTCCCATCCCCACTATACCCTGCCCGCCAGGTTTCACTTATGCAATGCACAGTGTTACCAAAGGGCGGCGGCAGCTTTTCAGTCCCAGGTGGCTGCTTATCAGTCAATGTTTATTGGGCATCCACAGGATGTGTGTAGCTGGAGACTACAGAACACAGAAAAAGACTGCGTCCCTGCCAGTTTACGCTCCAGATTCTAGAAGCTTACAACCTCGCCTTAGGCTAAAAAGGAGCTACATGAATTATTATTGCTGCTCAGGGCCACTGCAGTTTTTGGAGGGACATACCATATGGGAGAGCCTTCCAAACCTAAGTCTATACGCAGAAACACAACATTACATTAATTCTTTCTGTGGAGTTTTGTTCAAACCAGGCCTCTTTCTACTCCAGCTACAGCCTTTACACCTCTGAGGTGCTCTGATCTTACAGCCGAGACAAGAGGCTGAATTCATAGCACATCAGGTCCCCTTCCCTCCACCCGAAACAGTGTCTTCAATCAAATACGCAGGATTTAAAACTGCACAGATAAGGTCTGGCAAGAGACTGGTCATAGAGTTAGGGCTTTTGTGGGGGGGGGGGACCCTGAATCATTGTTTCTAGCCTGATCCATAGAAGGAAAGAAAAAAGTTGCTAACGCCTGATGGATGACGCCTGGTGAAGTTAAACCTACCAACCCACAGAGAAGGGCTGAAACTAGCAGAGGTAGCCTTCAGTGACCAAGCACCGGGCAGGGCTGGTCCGCGCTCGGAGGGCCCCCCCCCTGGGCCCGGAGCTGAGGGCGCTGCATGGCTGAGAGGGTGGGGCGAGCCGCGGTGGCAGGGAGGATTTGCCAGTATGGTAAATTGACACTTCCAGGGCCCCCCTGCCTAGTACAGTTCCCTCGCTGGACACCCGGTTCTTGGGAACGGGAGGGCTCTGCGGTACTGAAGTACAAAAGCCGGTCTCCGCGCCGTGGCCAACTGCTGGCCCGCGGAGCTAGCGGGATTCCCCCGGCACAGCCAGCATTGCCCCAGGCTGCGCAGGGCCAGGCTCTCGGCGCGGGTGGGAAAGACTGCGGAGGAGCTCGGAGACCGAGGCGAGGGGCGAGCAGGGGCGGCCGCTTCATCACAGCTCGCCTCGCCTCTATTAACATGTTGGTATTAAAAAGGAATCAATCAGTTCAAATGAAGCAGCAGGCGTGAATGTCTTCCTCCCGAGGAAAAGCCCGAGCGAGATAGCGGACGGGGAGGGGACGGAGGAAAACTCATTTGCAACTGCAATTGCTTCTCCGGAGGAGAGCTGCGGCTACGACTCAACTTTCTGGCCCCGGGCCGCAGCGCGGAGATGCCGAGAGCTTCTCCCCCGGAGGGTCGCGGGTCCCTGGGAGGCGGGGGTGGGGCGCGGGGCTGAACCCGAGCTGGCGGCGGCCAAACTCCCCGGGGCTAATTTCTCCCGGGTTTGTGCTGGCGTTTTGCTTTCGCTGGGAATATTTTTTTGCCTAATAGAATGTTTATGGATCGCTTGGCTCGGTTTCTGCTGTGCGGCCCCAACAAATCGATGCAGGCTCCGCCAAGGGGTGGGGACAGGGACGATGGCGCGGGGCGGGGGGAGCCCAGAAGACTTGGGGGGAGTTGGGGGGTACACCTCTGGACCACGCTTATTCCCAGCGGCGTGCTTTTCACCTGTTAAACAGAGGGGGGCTCTGGCACGGGCTGCCCAGCCTCGATGCAAGTTGTACGCATTCCTGCCGCTTCGTCCCTCTCCCTCCCATCTCCTCTTTCCCAGGCGCTTGGGTAATGGCAGCCCTACAGCCCCTATTTCCCACTCCGCAGAACAGCAGGCCGGCTGGCCTCCTCCCTCCCTCCCTTCCCTCGAAGACCCGGGGCTCCCGCATAGGCGGCTCCCCGACTCCAGCGGGCGCAGCGCGGCGCTAAGTTGGCGCATAGCGTAGTGCAGTGCGGCGGGCGTCCGCGGCTTGGGACTCGGGCTTGGCGGAGAGACTGCGGCCCGGGAGTCGGGGGAGGGACGAGCGAAGGGCGCTTTGGCGTCTGCGGTGCTGGCCAGCGGCACGGAGCCGAAGCAGAGGGGATGGAGGGGACGAGCTGGAGAGGAGCTGAAGACCGGGTGGCATCTAGCCGCCGCAGAAGCAGCTTCGTCAACCAAGACGCCCAGGTCTCTTGCAAAAGACAGCTAGTGGGGTTTATGTTTGAATCTTACATCAGCTCTCTCCTCTCTTCCTTTTCCTTCTCTCCGTCCCCCCTCCCCGCTTCCCATTTCCATCATTCTCGGAAATGGTTATCCAGCGGCTGCATCTACACTAGTCTCCTTTCCAGACCCCAGGCGCACACGCAGATGAGTCAGAAGGTCTCACTCGGCCTCACCCTCTGCCACCCCTCTTTGCAGCTTCCCGGGTTGCCTGCCCAGTTTGCTGCCCAGCTGGAAAATCCCGGAAAAACTCAACTTCGAGACGCCTCTCCAAGCTGAGAAAGTAGCTTCCCCCCTCAGCTTTTGCCCCAGTCGCCTGCACCCCAACCTGGCCACCTGCCTCTGAACGTGGCCAATCACCAGCGCAGGTAACCAGAAGCATCGCCTGCTCCACCTTGCCCCTTTTATGTATAAGTGACGCAGCGCGGGCCAGGGTTGGGATGGAAGGGTTGTGGAGTGAGACTGCAGCCCGAGTGTGTTCCTTGCCGGGTGCCAGCGTTTACACACACACGCAGGCACGCGCGCTTGGCATACACATACACACACACACCACTGGACTAGGGGAACAGATGTACTGAACATCTGTGGTGTGAGATGCTCTCTTGCTCTCCAACTTCACAACCCCATTCTGTTCCCTCCCCCCCATAAAGGGAAACGTTAGGAGAAGTTTTGTGTCTGTGTGTGTGTGTGTGTGTGTGTGTGTGTGTCCTTTTCCCCAGCCTGGGCCTATGTGCATATGTGTATGAATGCATAATAATGTTTCATGGGCCCGCTCACTCCCAGTACACACAGTAAATTACATAAACATACATAATTTATGCAGCATCCAGGACTGTGGGAAGTAATTTAATTTTGCCTCATGCTGTGACCTTAGAATTAAGGAAAGAGAATAGGGAGTGGCAAGAATCCTTTAAGGTAGGATCCGTACCTATCCCACCAGGTGGGTAAACTGAAGGTGTAGTTGCCTTAGGGGTGATCCCTTTATGAAACAGAAATAACTGGAAATGAAGATAGTTGGAGAGAAAGTGTGCTTCCTTAATCATTCTTTCCCTCAAACTCAAGTTAAAAGGACAGAGGGGAAAAAGGAGGTAAGGGGAGCACATAAAGTCGAGAAAGCTGCTCTGTCAAATTAAATAGACTCAGTGAATTACCATGTGGCTGGCTAACCTCCCTCAGCCTTGCATAGATACATGGCAGGATTTGCACATGAAGACTTGGGCCTCTACTTAAGACCCTGTTGCAAGCTACTGACTTGGGGAGTGAATGTCCTTAACATACACCCTCCAGATAGGTCAGGTGTGTCCTGGTGTAGATTTTTTCTTCCCCAGTCACCTGTTAGTTCTTGGTAAGAGCTGTCAGATCCAAGATCGATTGAGTAATCAATTGAGAGAAAGCTCCATCATGAAAACACTCCTCATGAAAGAGGGGATAAAGTTGCCCTTCATTCCCTTAAGAAATGAGGCTCTTCCCACGAAGTTTACAAGTGCTCCAATCCCCCATCCCCACGAATGCCTGGCCCATCCTCTGTCCTGTGGCCTCTGTGCTTACCTAGACAGCCAGTTTGTCCACATACCCTTTTAGCCATTGGTCTAGAGTGAATTCAATAAAGAAAAGTTTCTTAAGCCCTTCACAAGATTTTTGAGGGCTATGCTGTTTGTTTTATCTTATAAAAATCGTGTATGATTTACTTTGCCAGAAAACACACAGACATACACAGTGTGGAATTGGGAGGCCAGGATTAAAAAATGGGAACCCTGCTCATCAGTTGAAATCATTTATTTAAAGCCCCTTATTTTATACCTTATGCCAGACTGTTCCATCAGCCTTCGCCATATGATTTTTGAGGTTTTTCCATCTATTCCTTTCAAAAGAATGAGCAACGTTTGAAAATGAAAGCTAGATCCCCTCTCTCCCAACCCTTTCACTTCGCCTTGCTCCATGTAGCTAAATGGGGTGAATACAAATGATTTATGTTTTTCTGGTTAGGTTCAGGAAACTCAAGGGAGATGTGTTCTGCTTCAAGACATGAAAAAAAATCCCTAAAACTGTAATGCGAAGGCTTTGTAGTATTTTTAAACCTTTGATTCAGTCCATATGTGACATCTGAACACCGCCAAAAACTGTCTGTTTCAAAACACACTCACACACACACACACACACACACACACACACACACACACGACTGCTAGCAGGAGGGAAAAGTTGCATTTTTAAAACAGTGATGGTGGAGCAGGATGGTCGGGTCTGTCTAAATTATTGAGTAAGTCTTGTTCTGCGCTGTGTGTACGTCACCCCCTGCATTTGCACTGGCTATTAAGGAAAACGATCACAAACGCATAGAAAACAACTTTCGAGGGCTTACCTGCTTCTCCCATCACTCCGAGTCCTGAAAAGCTGAGAGCTAAAGAAACCCAGAGAAGAGGAAATATATCCATTTTTGGAGAAGGGGCTTTCTCCAGAGCTGCTGTGTAGGTCTTCCTGGGTAACTGAAAGTCTCTCTTGGGTGTTTCTTCTTTTCCTCCTTAGAATTTCTTCCGCAAGTGTTCCTAATTGTCTCGTTTTCCTTCTCCGGGGTCCTGACGTCCCGTTTTCTCCCTTTCGGCTAGACTTGTAAACCCACCGCACCTCAACAAGAGGAAATGCAGATCTCGAAATCAGAAGACAGAAAGAAGGGAAGAGGGCACTGCTTTCCTCCTTTGAAAAATATATTCTCTTCAGTTCCTTAAAGTGTCATTGCCTTTATCTTACAATATCACAAGCATTTCCCGATAAAAAAATAAAAGAAAAATAAAAGAGGCTTGCCTTTGGGCATCACATAAACCACAAGCAAATGGATAATTTCAAGCACATACACTGATATACAGACTTACACACACACACACACACACACACACACATACACACACACACACACACAGTACAGACACGCGGTGGAGGGACAGACAATCTGCCGGCATCGGTCAGTTCTCCCCTTCGCTGCGTTTCCCTGAGTGGGATGGTCCTCTGAGGTCCGTGGCTGAGCTGGGCGCAGTTCCCCCTGTCTGGTCAGTTTCGGGGAGAGGGGGGAGTGTGTAGGAAGAGCAGGCTTCTGGAGGCAGCTAAGGGATTTATACTGTGTGTGAGGCTGCTGCTGCGGCGGCGGCTGCTGCTGCTAGGGCTGAGGGAGCTGCCTTCATCTGAACGAAGAGGATCGGGGCGAAGAGTTGGGTCTTCTCTCCGTCCACCCTCCTCCGCTTTCTCTTCCTTCTGCTCCTGGCTCGGTGCGCGTCTCTCTGTGTCTGTGTGTGTAAAGATGTACCGAGGCTTGTGGGCTCGGTGCCTTCCTCTCTTTCTTTGCCTCCCCTTCAGCTTCTCGCAGCCTTTTCAGGCAAAGCAGCATGTGGATGTCAGAGCAGAGGCAGAGCTATCCGATTACACGCCGGTTCAGGGCCCGCCCCTTCTGTGTTCCTGATTAAAGAGGCAAACGCGGAGACACACGGCACTGAGCGGCGCTCAGACCCAGCTCGTACATCCGAGCGGTGGCAGCAGCAGCCGCAGCAGCAGCAGCTCCAGCCAGCCAGTCAGCCAGCCAGCCAGCCGCAGGATCAAAGTTAATCCAGCTCCCACCCAGACTCCTCTTCCCACCTCCGATCCACAACTGGCGGCAGAGAGCAAAGCCTTGCTGCACCAGCCCGCAGCCGGGTCTCAGCCAGTCAATCTGTTAATTCTTTTGCTTAGGACTGGGCACCTTTCAAAGAGTCATCTTCTTGTTCCCCATCTCTCGAGACACACCACGGCAGGAACCGGAATAAATCTCTGTTCTCCCTAAATTCAAAACAAATTCCTTGTTGACTCGGGCGCCACCCACACGGAACACAGCACAATACAACACCACACATGCGGTTGACAAGCGAAGTTGGATAGGCTGCGGTGCTTGGGGTGGGTTGCCTGAGTGATCTGGGGCGGGCAGCTCTGACTATCCATCCATTCCTACAGGCAGAGCGGTAGTGCGTGGCAGCGACATATAAACCATCAGTCAGGGCAGGGCTAAAACCAAAGCACCCCGAGGGTTTACTAGTCATAGCCTTTGTCATGTCCCAAACATGTCCTCCCCCCACCTTTCCTAAGTGAAATAACTACATGTATCTCCCCACCTTAAAGATCAGAGCAAGAAAAGGGGATGGGGAGGTAGGGAACACCTACACCCATGTTAATCAATCAAATCAGTAGTCTTTTGGAGTGGTTTTATTTTATTTTATTTTTTCAAGTACAGGTGCTAGAGGCAGACCTCTGGTCCTGGAAATGCCATCCTAACTACGTACTTGTGGCTCATATTTTTCCCATGGTAATGTGGTCACAAATGCTCAGAGAAGGGGAAAAAAGCAGCATTATGCTAACTATTTTTAAATGGAGGCGTGAAAACCGTTTAGAGGGAACAGCAAGCTAACAGTTGGGGAAACACTTGTATCTTTGTTTCTTAGAATGGTTTTGTGGCTTCCAAACTGTCTTGCTTCACTAAGCACCTATTACTACATTATCATAAAGACTGGAACAGAAATAGTCAAAATAATAGCACGCATATGCATTCGCTGCAAACTCTTCAGAACAAGGAAAAATAAAAGTTCTGGAGACAAGAAACATACACACATACTTCTGACTGGCTCATGTTCTTTACTGGGAGTGTGGGATTCTCCTGGGTGGTTTACCTCCTTATCTAGACTTGGCTTTAGCTTTGTTTATCACTTTTAGTGTTTGAGAAATCTGTAACTCCCACTTTACTGCTATTTACACTTAGATAATGAAAACAAAATTGAATCAGAAGTGATTTGCAAAGACTTGATCCAAAACATAACACAGATTTTACAGTGTCATGTAAATCCCCTGGATGAGTATCCTGCTGTTAATCTTAGATTCCTATTCTGAAAGGGCACAGAACAGAGGGTTACTGAGCCCTTCCAGAAGGGCCAGTCCACAGTGTGGCCTAAAGGCAACATTTCATCTTCAACAAAGGAGCCTTTTTTTTTTTTTTTTAAGAAAGAAGAAGGGTATCCAAATTATTAAAAAAGTTACATTTTTTTCCACTTCAAATTCAGTTTGAAAGTATGAAGAGGAGTTCCCTTGCCCTCATTCCCTGATATTTAACAGCACTAAAAACAGGATGATCCAAATTACAGCCAGTGGATAGCCCAGAATGGGTCAAGTTGAGTCCAGAGGGATAAGCCTAGAGGCTGAGAAGGAAACAGAAGGAACAAGTCATTTCCTTTCTCCAGACCTCAGTTTTCTCAAATAGAAAATGAAGGGGTTGAACTAGATAATTTCTAAAGTATCCTGTACTATAAATCCTGTGAAGATACCTCTAAAAGTGTAAAAAGAGGAACATGCTTTGATGATAGTAACTGTAGTGACCAAGGGAAGTTGAACATATTTCAGTGATAACCCCCTCAAACATCCCAGTATGTGGCAATTCTTTCATATCCCCCTTTATTATTATGACTTCTTAATTATATATAATACATACTACTGCCAACTGGTCTGAAGAAGACAGTAAGGGAATCCTAGAAAGGAAGTTTGGAAGAGAGAAGACAGGATAACCTATATGGCACAAAGTCATATGATCTATGAAAATATTAATGGGATTTCGAGCTGGTAGGAACTTTGAGATCATCTAATCCAGCCCTTTATTTTACAGATGGGGAAACTGAGGCCCAGAGAGCTCATAGCCTCAGAGGATTGACTTGTTCAAAATCACACAACTCATTAAGTAGCAAAGCAAGGATTCAAACCCAAGTCTTTTGCCTCCAGATCCAGTCCTTTTTATACCATACAACATGTCCCTTAACTGGGATTTCCAGTGCTCTCTCAGGAAACTTCCCAGAGGAGTTCTTAACCTAAAGTCCAGACTTCCAAAGATCTCATGGACAGATTTCAGGGGTCCATGAATTATATATATACATGTATATGTATATATATATATATATATATATATATATACATATATATATATATATATATATATATGTATACACACACATATATAATTAGCTTCCTTTGTAATGTTATGTATTTTATTTTATGCACTTAATATTATTCCCAGAAGAGATCCATAGGCTTCACCCGACTATCTGTCAAAAGGATCTGTGACATACAAAAAAGGTGAAGAACCACTGCCCTGGAGCACTGCTGAATCTGGGCCCCATTTGGTAGATTATTAGAATGAAAATTCCTGGACTGTTTGACCTACTCCTCAGAGTAAGGACCTGGAGTCCTCAGGAGATGAGATTAGACCATTATGGGTACAGGCTACTTGGTTATGTTTCCTACTTGGATGATCTGGAGGGACTCTAATGATAGGTGAAGTCATTCCCCAATGATTTCCTCTCCCTTTCTTCTTTTTCCCTGTTCCTTAGCAGCTAGATTTCTAATTTGCTCGCAGGTACCTTTGAGACACAACTGACCAACCTTTGGGGAGTGTTTTGTATCAAGTTGGTTTATCCTTCAGATACCTTTGCTGTAATACTATGGAATGTGTCAAATTGCCAGATATATATTTTTTGGTACCTGACAGACTTGCTAAGATGTGACTTGACACAAATAATGGTAATACCTTGATTTAAGTGATTGTTAAAATGCTTCCTCTCCCTGCCCCCCACCACCCACAATGGAGCTTGTCTCTCAGTATTTCCATATACTTTGCATAAAGGAAACACTAAGTCCCACTTAGAACTGTAGAATCCCAGGAGTGGAAGGACTCTTTAGGTCATTCTGTTCAGCCCTTTCTTTATTACAGATAGGGAAACCGAATCGTGGCCTGGGAAGAAAAAGAAGTGATTTGCTTAGTATCATAAAAGTGAATTGGCAGCAGAATGGGATTTGTTACCCAAGTCTTCAACTTTTAGCCTATGAATTTCTATGAATGACATAGAACGATTTCCCTGTTTAACAAAGTGAAAAACAATTGAGAATCTGAGACATTGCTTTTCATGGATAGAGCCTCCCCTGCTCTAAGATTTGAGCTGCAGATTATATCTATATTAAGGCAACATCTAGTCTAATGGTTATCATGATACTGGATTCCTTTATTTCTTATCTTTGGCAAATTGCAGTCAGTACTGCTTTCTAGGCCTCTTCAAATAGCTTCCTGTTTTTGATTAGGCAAGAAAGACCCACATTGGAAGTTCAACAGTGACAGGAAATGCTCAGGCAAGCATCATCATCCCAGGATCTCCTCTATCTGGTTATAGGGCAGACCAAGGAGTTATGGGTAATATCACCTGTGGCTGTGGGAGATATGATCTAATCCTGACTCGTACTTGGTCTGGAGGTCTCCCAGGAAAACAGGTTGCCTCCGGGACCTAGTCACATTGGCTTTGGAAATCCTAGACCAAACCAAGGTTGCCAAGACCAATCTATGGAACTTACTCACCTAAACTCTCAGGTCAATTCAGCCTGATGTAGACTCTCTAACCTGAGGCTTCTTAGAACTACTAGACATGCTTTATCTCAAACTCAAATCCCAGGGAGTTGGAGGGAATCAGGTAGCTTTCTAGGAGGTAGAGAAATTTTGAGGTCATTTACTCAACTCTGGAGGGAATATAGAGAAGGAGTGGCTTGCCTCAGGGATGGCACCCAACTGAAAGTGGCTGGTTTAATGAGAAGAGGTGGTTTGGAACTAGGAGTGAAAGGCCTAATTACTGGTAACATCAATGACTTACCTAGGGCAATTTGCACTATTCCCCTGAATTGCAACACAGGAATAGAAAATTAAAAGTACTACTGTACATGTCAACACCCAGATGAGAAGGAATATTATAAGGGTGAAGCAAGCATATACATAGGATGCTAACAGAAAGCTATTTCCCAATCAGCCACACCCTGGTGGAAAGTGAGGTGTTCTGGGAGGCATGCTTTATTTGTACAGAGGAAATTTGCATCTGAGGAAATCCCATGAGTCAGTGGACCTGAATTCAACTTTCCAATCTGTTTCTTACCCCTTGCATAACCTTGGACAAGTTAAGAAACCTTTCAAGACTAGACTGGATGAATTCTGACATCTCTTACAGAACCCTATCTATAATCCTGTGATCTTATGACCTATGCAAATACTCCTTTATCTTTTCTATCCAAGGATTTTTCACACAAATAATGACAATGTTTCTTATTAGTCCCAGAAGCATCCAAAAGGTACCACCTAAAGACAGAAGACTGGATCTCCAGCATTCTTCATGTCTACCATGATGACCAGGTACAATGATTCTCTCTAATGTAGTTAAGTAGCCAACTAGGAATTTACAGCTGCCTGACTTTAATGATTAGGTCATAAGATAAAAGAACTAAAGTTGGAAGAGAAGGTAATTGGTATTATCAAGAGGACAGAAATCCCCCCACTCCTATTCACCATCAGCCAATGGTTCCCAATGGAGATTTTCTCCACCCTGTGGAGTTTTTTTTTGGTCTGTTTTTGTCATATTGTATATATTAGGTGTTTGTGGATACATGGGGCTGCCGGATGGTGTGTAAGGAAACCAAACAGACATGGTTCCTGCTTCCTGGGGCAGCCTCAAGAACACCTTGTCTATGACCTGAAATTTCAAAGGTCAACAACTGACTCAGCCCATGCCACCAGTCACATGATAAGGCCCCTTATCTTTGTACTAACATCAACAAGCTCTCAACCCTGGAAGAGAGAGATATGAGGTGTAATTGCATTTTAATCTCTCATGGACCACACTGCCCTTGTTAATGTTTAGCTTCAGCAGTCTCTGAGGCTAAGCGTGGGTTCCAAAAATGATGGATGCTCATTTCTTGTTCCTTTCTCTGTGGTGGTTGCTAAGGTCTGGCCTTCTGCTATACCCAAGAATGTCTGAGTTGGGAAGGTTGTTTCATTTACCCTTTAAAATATACAGCCCTTTTCTCTTCTTCCTGCAATTCTCATTGAACACCTAATAAGTTTCTACTTCAGTATTTCCCCAGGTGGGCTCCTAGGATTCCTAAGGTTTTCTCTGAAACATGGAAGCCATAACACCTCCAGCCTCCTAACATTGGACTTGGTTTACCTCAAAGTAAGATATTGGCTAAGAGAAAAAAAAAGAAAGGAAAAAACTAAAGGACTGAGATGGAAAAAAAACATAAAATTAAGCTTAACTGGTAAAATTCAGTCAAATTCCACTGGAGTATTGGACATAAAAAATTAAGACCTGCTCTCTCTATTCTCTCATATGCAATACCACTATTCACCACAGGGGACACTCATGCTCCAGGAAGGCCTCAGTCTACCTTTCCTAGGAGGAAACTTAAAGTGTGATGTGTCCCATTTTCCATAGAAGACAATAGAAATGGCCTTATTTGTAGAGGCCACATAGTGGAAGGTCCCCATTTTACAGAAAATAAAACTGAGACTGAGAAAAGTTGGCCAATTTGCCTAAGATCACACAGCATTGATAGAGTCTGAATTTGAACCTACGCTGTATGTAGTAAGTCATGTTTGGTGGTCTTAATGACCACCATCATGGAGTGCACATCCTGGAGTCATTCTGGCTCTTTAAAAGTTAATACTAAGGGACACTGTGGAAACTCAGAACTATACCCCACCCTGACTCTACACCTCTGCCCAGGTCAAATCGTTCCCCCTCCACCCTGGCTTGGTAACTAAAATTAGATCTGTGCACACATAGACAAGGTAGCAACAGGGCCTTCATCTTGTTCATGACAAGTGGGCCCCTAGCCAAGAAAAACCTTGTAATTTGCTCCCTTGAAACCTTACCTTTGAGGACTCTTCCAAATCTGGGGTCCATGCTGCTGGAGTGCCCCCAACTCTCCTCCTTCTCACCTTGTACCTTAAGTGAACCACTTTCATTTTTATTACTGAATTCCTACCCCATCCCTCCAATAACCCTCTGCTATGTGTATAAGGTTGTTGTGGTGCCTCTGCTTTCCCATCAATGTACCCCCTCAGGGTGGGTACTGGGAATATGGGCTGGGTCTACTTTAGACATGAGCTTGGAAACAAGTCTACAACTAGATTCTTGGAGCAACTGCACCTACTGCACCAAGTAGCAGATTCCTTGGTTTTCTGGGGTCAATTTCAGTACCATCTGGACTTGCCCTTCAAATAATTTCAAGATGCCTTTCCTGACCATGTGCTAGGCACACAAATAAGAGAGCCCCTGCATTCAAGAAGTTTCCATTCTACTGGGGGAAAATAAGCATATATTTAAGTACATACAGAATATATTTATCTGTGTACGTTACTCTCAAGGGCAGCTATGCTCAGTTTTTCTGAAACTTTTCTGAGCTATCAAAACTTATTCAGTTCTAAGCCCTTTTCCCCTGGGTCTTTTGCTAAGTAATTGAAGCTAATGATAAACATCCACAATAAAGTATAATGACTGGTTGGGGTTGAATTGGTTGCCCCTTCTACACAGAGTCTGCATTTTAATGTGGCCTTCAGTGCTTAATCTCAGAGGAGTGAGTAATGTGGAAATTATAGGCACCTTGACAGGGAATTGGGAAAGATGTTTTATAGCAGGGTAACCTTTCTCAGGTCTTTCCGATGCCACATAGGCTATTTCATAGCTGGTTTATAGGATCAGCACCCATCCCAGGGATTGCTACAGTTCTTTGTTCTTAGAGAACCAAGAAGCGGGAAGTTGCCATGACTTCCAAATGAATTGGATTTAAGAGAGGGCAGACTGTATTAAGTCACCACTCTCACTCTCTCCTCTGGAGCTATGTGGGTCCAGTGGCCAGATATAGATCAGGAGGACTGAAGATGACCCTGGATGCTATAGTGATGGAGGATAAAGGCTGAAAGACTTAGAGGCAGCCTTGCAAACTGTTGAAGATTAAAATGTGACAGGTAAGTTTTGGGGTTAAATTCTGAAAATCATTTCAGTTGTACGACCTTTAAAGAAACTCATTAGAAAAATGCTCTTTGATATTGGAACTTTCTAGGATTTGATGAAGTTCACAAACTGATTTTCTTACAAAGTTGGATTTATTCATCTCCTCATGCCTATTCCCCCCCTTCCCTCAATGTGTGAGTGTGTGCATATATGCAAATACACCGTGATAGAAGCCCACGGAACTATGGGGATTTGGGGTTGTTGATTTTTTTTCAGATTGCGTTCTGTGACTAATGATGCCTTAATTAGAAATCTTGATGTTGCATTATGAAAGGAAGAACTGCTTGTTTGAGCTTGAAAGTAGTGACTGAAAGGAGAGAGCTGGGGAGCTGACCTTTAGATGCTGAGGATGCTTCAGGGTGGGTCAATTCACACCCACCAGAGTCATTAGCCTCCAATCTCCTTCCTAATATTTACTCCTACGCAGTTTACTGAGATGCCAATCAAACCCTGTGTCTAGAGGAGGGGAAGTGTGTTAGAGCTCACTTTAAAAAAGAATAAAAAGAAAACGAGCAATAATTTGTAGAAGTATTTCCCCTCTCAACCTCCAAACCTTGATTATATCTTAAGTTAAAAGCAAATGTGTTTATTATCCTTAAGTTTCTTTCCCCCTAAGTCTCATCATTCACTGTTTCGCTCCTTCCAAGACTTCAAGCTCAGAGTGGTAATGTGCTTGGAGACCATCAGAGGGCAGCTGTGACCAGAAAAGCAAACATCAGGCTAAATGAAATCCTAAAAAAACCCCAAAACAAAACAACCCTCATCAACCCTACCGCCATCCCTCAAGAAATCACGAGGAGAGATGAAAAAGAAATGAAAGAGAGAGAGAGAGAGAGAGAGAGAGAGAGAGAGAGAGAGAGAGAGAGAGAGAGAGAGAGATACAGCCACACTAACAAGAGACAGAAATGGGAAAGGAAAGGAAAGAAATATAACCAAGCTAAGTAATATGAGAGGGGAAACTGAGGAGCGAGAAGTTGGAAAAATGAAAGAAAACATTTGAGATTTTTATTTTAGTGACAAGAGGGGTCACAAAACTCACATATGTGTGATTTTCAGAGTCTCAGTCTAAATCAAAAGTAGAGAATTTAGTTAGACAATGTCAACAGAAAGACAAAGCCTCAGTTGTTGGTCCAAAGCAGAAGTCAGATCCCTCCATGCATCTGGGCTTGGAATGCTTGGGTTTGGGGACGAGAGGGTGGTGTGTGCCATGGTGGGGTGAAGATGACAATAGATATATAGACCACACCAAAAACAGTCTGCATCTTCAGACTGTATTAAATAAAGGAAGAATAACTTTCAGCCTTTTGGAAGGTAACGAAATTAGGCTGAATATAAAGGTGCAATTCTACTGCTCAATGCAGCAGCTCTATGAAATGAGGAGCTGGGTTTCTTTGGAAACCTCTGCCATAATTGAGAGCTTTCAGGTGCTCCTCAGCCAAACATTCACTTGGATTCAGCAGGTTAACTTCATTAAAGCTCCTAGCTACTGCCTTAATGTCTTCAAGGCTCCCCCCGGGTACATTAGGCAGAAACAAGCCCTCCTGGGAGTACTGTACACTGATGTTTTGCATTGAGAATGGAATGCAGGGGCAACACTTATGCTGGAATATTTGAAATGGAAAATAGCTTCTAAAATACAATAAATACAATTACTTCTAGTTAAGGTCTCTTCCTCTTCTCTTTTTTTCAGTTGCTAATGATGAGCCCATTTTATGATCAAAAAGTCAAAATTCAGCACCCGGAAAATATGCATGGTGCTCTTCTGGGCACTGTTCAAAAGCAGTGAAAGGGAAACAAAGTAAACTGGTATCAAGTGAGAGTTTACAATAAAAAAAAACCAGGAGGTTAGACTCTAAAATCATACCTCTTATTAAAACAAATAATCAAGCAATACCTGAACGGCACAATTTTGATCGACCAGGATTCCCAAAACAAAAGGCTTTGCTCTTTCACTTGGTCAGAACTATTCTCCCAAAATGAGACCTTGATAGGGGCCAACCCAAAGGTTGACTGGCTCCAGGGACCTCACCACAATCAGGGATATTAATTGAGTAGCCATTGTGCTACTCCAAGTAGAACATAAAAGCTCCTTGAGGTCAGGGACTTTTTCAGCTTTGTCTTTTTTTCCCAACACCTAGCATGGTGCTTGGTATATAGTAGGTGCTTAATAAATGCTTGCCTGTTGAATGGAATTGAATTCCCATTCCCTTACCCAGTCCCTGCTGAAACCACTTGTCAGACAGAGATGGATTTCTTCATCTTGATAAGAAGCTGTGGTCCTGGTGAATATTGATAGATTGTACTGGTAACTCATCAAGGAGTCTAAGCCATGATCATTTTGCAGAACTGGCCCCTATAACCTAAAACCAGTCTTAAGATTACTCTTTGGAAGTACTAGGAGGAAGGATACATATTGAGAAATTTAGGGGATATAAAAACATTAGATATCAATGACAATTTTTTAAAAACCTTGTGCTAAGTACACCTCTCATTTTTCTCACTAAATGTCCTTCTCCTTTCCTTCTTGGAATTAGGTCTCTAGAGGACCTACTGTGAACTCTAAGAAAGTTTTAAATTTTTACCTGAAACTTGACAAAAAACAAAACTTCGTAAGGGAGCAATTTTGTTCACGTTAGACAACTCTCCCACAGCTTTAGTTACAAACTTGTTGGACTGTGGCTGTCTCTTTCCTTGTTAGAACTCAGCAAGGAACTAGTTGTACAAATGTGTTTTTTAGATGCTTCATTTGGTCACAGTGAAGCCCCCCCCAAAGTAAGTTTTAATCTTTCTGCACACACTTGGCAGAATATTTTCCACTTGCTATACCTGTGTGACTTCATTATCACTAACAGGATAAATCCTTCTGCTACTCAGTTTCCCCAGTTCTAGGAAAATGGAAGTTTTGCACTTGACTAGAAGCTGTATCTTGGGAAAATTCAGTCTAATAACAGGAAGGATCTTGATCCTTAATCTTAATGATGAGACAACATAACAAAGTGAACTCAGAGCCTTGAGTTAAGAGCCAGCAGACCTGGAGTCTAGTCTTGGCTATTATATTGATTCTCTATGTGACTTAGATCTCATCCTTTACTTTTTTGGTACTTCAGTGGTCTCGTTTCTAAAATATGTGACATCACATTTGTATTCTGTTTAATCGAGTTATTGCTTTGCAGTATTCCTATAACATCATTCTCTTTCAAGTGGAGTTTGCAATCAAATGGGTCCCATTCTGGGCTTATCCAAGCAAATGTTAGGACTAAAGTCCAAACCCTTTTCTTTCAAGTGTTATGGTGGCCTCAGTTCTAGAGGGATCCCACAGCATAGAGAGAGGTAGTGCTGTCCAGTGGAAGGCCAGTTGACCTGGGACTCAAGAGACCTGGAGTCTAGTCCCAAAGTCAGTCCCAAACTACCAGCTAGAAGGGTCAAGAGCCTTATCTTCTGAGATGATTCCCTCCATCTTCTCTGGACTTCAGTTTCATACTCTATAAAATGAAAGTATTAGATGGTCCATCTGTCAATCTGGGATTGTGGGACAATCTTAGAGTAAGGACCTAATGAATCTTATTTATTTGTAGCATGTACAGGGTCTCCTAATTTCTACTATCACTGGAAGGTTGAATTCTTAGAGCAAGGCTACATCAGTCCTTGGAGCAGCTAGGTGGTACAGTATTTACAGTGTTGATCTTAGGGTCAGTTAGACATCTTCCTGAGTTCGAATCCAGCCTCAGACACTTACTAGCTGTGTGACCCTGGCCAAGTCATTTAACCCTGTTGGCCTTGGTTTCCTTATCTGTAAAATGAGCTAGAGAAGGCATGGCAAATCACTCTAGTATCCCTGCCAAGAAGATTCCATAAAGAGGTCACTAAGAGTCAACAAGACGGAAATAACTAAATAATAATAAACATCCCTCTGTAGGTTTTAGGGATAGCCTTATGGGTGTGGAGTTCTCTCTACCACTATTACTTTGAGACCCCATTCTGGTTTGTGTCTCTCCAGGATTACTCTCTAGTCAATAGTGCCCCAATTTCATTTATCAATGCCAGTTAATATTTCTCTAGTGTCATGCAGGAGGCACCTATGTTGTTTTTCCTTGGTTCTTGAAGAGGATCATGACATCAGGAAGGTGATGCCATGACTTGCAAGTGAGTTGGATTTAAGTGAGAGAGGGCGGTGTAAAGCCTCACTCTCTTTTCTGGAGCCATCTGAGTCCAGTGGCAAGATATAGATCAGGATGACTGGAGATGGCCTCCCGGGGAAGTGAAGTGGTGAATCTGAAAGAGCACTAGATCAGAAGTCAGGAAGACTCGAGTTCAAATGGAGCTTCAGATACTTTTCTAGTAAACCCTGTTTGCCTCATCTGTCAAATGAGGTAGAGAAGAAAATGACAAACCACTCCCGTGTCTTTACTAGGAAAACCCCAGATGGGGTCACAAAGAGCTGCACATGACTGAAACAATTTAACAACAATATTATTTAACTCGGTGACATCTCTATATTACCAATAAGTAATTAAAATCTATTAACTTTTATAATGGGACATTAACTCATCCAGTATAGAAAGAAAAGTTGCACCAACTTTTTCTCTTGAAATGGGGAATGCTCCCCTAGGTACTACCTCAGTGTCTAGGGAAAGTGGGTTCAAATTTAAAGTGGCTGCCACTAATATTCCTCCCACCAAGGTCACTTCCTAATAATACTACCTAACCAATGGACAAGTAAATCCGTTGTTTGCAGGCCATGGTGTCTTTTTTTCTGCTAGGTTTATTCACTACTGGTCTTGAGCCATGCTGGTCACTCCGGAGTCTGTGCTGTGTCCTCACCAGTCTTGGCTATAATGGCTGTCTCTGCCATGGACTCCAGTCATGGCTCCTTCTAAACTTTGAATGCTCACAAGGTCACTCTGTCTCCAATATTCCAAAAGCATAAACATAGCTGAGACAGAAGGAAGAGCAGGGTTGAATATTTATAGGTCACATGGTGGCCAAGGTGGGACTATAAGGCAGCCAAATCATGTGGCCCTTTCCATGGCCTGCACCCAGAAACTTAGAGTAAGTCTTCCTCTACTGCCGACAGAGAAGGTTCATCTATCATTGCAATCTTTTGTGCCTAGACTCAGTTCCTGCTCAGAAGTCAATTAAAAAGCTTCTCTACCTGCAGGAAGTAAAAGGACAACCCCCTCACCCCAAAATAACCATAGAATATCTATCCATACTCTGAATCAGGGACAAGGCCCCTTCCTTAGCATTCATTGTGAGTTTCTAGAAGCAGCCTCCCCAAGCATCCACACAGATGGTACTAGATAGCGCAGACTGCCCTTGCATGACGGACTAGCCCCCAGTTGGCCAATCTCCCAATACATATTTATTACTAAATAAGTAACAGGAGAGGCAAACTGACAGAAGATAGTTAGCCTTGGTATCAGAAAGACTGGGTTCAAGTTCTTCCTCAGACTCAACAGTTGTGTGACCTCAGACAAAATACTTAACCTCTTAATGCTCCAGATAATTCTCTTTGAAGGAAAGTAAGGTGGTACAGTGGATTAAGGGCCAGACCTGGAAGCAGGAAGACTCATCTTCCTGCATTCAAATCTGGCCTCAGAAACCTACTAGCTGTGTGACCCTGGGCAAGTCACTTAACTCTGTTTGCCTCAGTTTCCTCATCTGTAAAATGAACTGGAGAAGGAAATAGCAAACTATTCTAGTATATTTGCCAAGAAAACCCCAAGTGGGGTAACCAAGAGCTGGACACAACTGAACATGAACTCTCTTTGAATATGTATAACATCAATTGTCTATTGTCTTAGGTGAAGGTAGTTACCACATCATGAATTCCCTACCCTGATGATCCCACAGCTCAGGATACCTCATCCCACCCCAAATGTACTTACTAAGGCCGTTGTTTTATTTTTCAGTCTCATCTCTCAGGATAAATAACATTAAAAAAAATTTACACAGCAGGACCCATCAAGGAACTCATACAGCACAATTTTCAGAAGTAAATAATCTGTGCTTTTTTTTTAAACCCAAGGTCAGCCATGCAACCCATAATACAATATTCCTTTTCTACTTGTCATGCCTGAACTTGCCTTTTCTTTGAATTTTCTGAGGAGGGTTTATGATGGAAAGGGTCTGAAATATTCCTCACCAAATTGCTTTCTGCCTGGTTTTAGCTGTAATTCAATAAACCTTTAGATTGTTCAAAAGAAGAGGGACATTTGTCTGTAAAATTTCCTCTTTTTGGTCCTTGGGGACCTAGTTAATCTAGGGACCTTAGAAATTCCCCTGCTCAGCTGGGCTTTGTGACGTAGTCACCTTATCTAGAACTTTAAAACCCTTAATACAAAATCTCCCTTACTTGAAGCTAAAGGAGCAGAATTCTCATCCACCAAACATTTTTTAAAAAATATAAATTTGATTAGAAATAGATGAGCCAATTTTTCCATGCTTTCTCGCCTGGCACTCTTGCTACAGTCCAGTGGGACTGGAGAATCAGACCAGGAAAACCCCATTGAGCAATCAATGATCATCATCCTTAAAGAAACAGAGAGTCAATGGACCCAGCTTATAGTCAAAAGCATATGCCCATGAGTTAATTTTCAAGTTCATTTCCTTAATTGCCTGAAAATCCATGGCTAGGCAAATTGACTTAGAGGCTACGATGTCAAATAGAACCATCAGGGACCACACACACTTCACCGAGATTCCTTCCCACTCTGAAATTCTGTGTTCTTATCATCTGTGATTTCTTTGTTACCCTCCAAAAAGAGACCTAAGATCGTAGTGGAGCAGCAGTACAAAGCAAGGTGAAGGTGTGTCTTTTGAATGCAATCAGCATAGATATTTAAAACTTCAATGGCAGTACATCTTCCCAAAAAGATCTTTGGGGACCACATTTTTATAAGTAAGCAAAATTATAGAAAAATAAATTGAGTTTACTATCTGAAGCAACCCCACCCGTAATATTGAAGCAAACCACCAACTCCAAATGTACCTATTATGTAATTTCAATTTTCTTATAACTGCTTCCCCTGTATGTCTTTGGGTATAACACAAAACCTGAAGTCCGGGATAAGATGTAAAAAAGGACAATGAGTAGGAAGTTCCCAGAACAGAATTATGATAGTACATATTCTTTGATTATTATTAAAATGGTTTTTTGGGGGGCAAGGCTATCAGGGTTAAGCGATTTGCCCAGGGTCACATAGTCTGTAAGGGTCAAGTCTCTTAGGCTGCATTTGAACCCGGGTTCTTTCTGACTCCATGGTCCATGCTCTGTCCACTGTGTTACCTAGCTGCTCTTTCATGATGATTTTAATGGCATTGGTAAGGAAATTGGATTTAGGCGGCCTTCTTTACCTGGTATTGTCACTCACGGAGTTCATCCAAACTGAACTCATTCAATGCCTTTCTTTAAGTTTGGGATTTTGTAGCTCATTTTTCCTTTTTTAGGATCCTTGTTGGAATCATTTCATTAATAACATGTTCTCGAAGTTGTGCTACATGGGTTTTTTTCCTTAAAGGTAGCTGATTGTACGTGTGCCTGTCACTCTAAGTCCCAGAGACACAGAGACTTAAGTGGCAGCTTTCAGTTAAACAACTGCAAAGCTGTATTTAGGGGTTTTCTGCAGCATCATGATGAGAAGAAACAAAAGCTTTTTACAACTGCTATTTTAAAAATACTCACCCCATGGATTTCTTGTCACGGCAGCATTTGTATTTTGATCCCTTCTGTTCAAAGGTAACATGTGACGATAGATCCCATATCCAGGGATGCTGATAAAAATGACATCTGGGATAAATACAATAAGAGCTTTTGTCAGTTTCCACGAAGATTTCCAGGATCTTTATATGTGTATGTGTGTGTGTATACATGTATATATATGCATGTATATACATATATAATATTATATATTCACGTACATACACATGTACATATACATATGTGTATATTTACATATGCAATATATACATTGTGTATACTCACATGTATTGAGGGAGGAGCTAGGGAGTTGGATGAGGGGGATGGAAAAGGAGTCTGTGGCATAATTTATTCCTGCAATCTGCACCCAGGTATTTCAGAAAGGGTCCTTTTGCCTTTTGGAAATTGTGAAATAAACAGCTGTCCAGAGGAGAAGGTCATTAACTGGGGTTATTCACGACCCAACCCTAGCCTTCCTTTTCTTTCCTGTGGGCACAAGAAAATGCCAGTATGCTTGGAGGAGAAGGAAATTAAAGTCAGAACTCTTGGCACAAGGTTCTCACACTCAGTATGGCTATCTTACATTTCAGTGCTTATGCACATGCCATTTCACATGCCTAGAATGTGCTCTCTCCTTACTTCTACTGCTGGGACCCCTTCTTTTCCTTCAAGATACAGCTCAAGCATCACTTTCTACAGGAAGCCTTCCCTGATCTTTCAAATTCCCAGCAGCCTCCTCTTAAACTATTTTATATTTAACTAGCTTGTGTTTATTCTCTTGATATTTGCTTATATATATATATATATACATATATATATACATATATATGTATATATATATGCTTACATATCCATTTATCTCCAGATCTTCTCTCTCCACTGTTACAGATCATATGTTCAACTATCACCTGATGGATTACAAGCTTCTTGAGGCCAGGCACTATTTCACTTTTTGGTTTGTATTCCTAATGCCTAGCAAGGTGCCTGGCATGTAACTTTCAATAAATGCACATTGATGTTTTGATTGACTTCATTCACTCCAAAAGGAAATCCTACAACAGTCCTCTATCAGCTGCTGTCATCTAAATGGGAACAAAGGATGGAAACAATAATTCATTAAATGTTTACTATGTGCCAGGGATTGCACCCAGCACTGGGAAAACAAATATAAAGAAAAAAGGAAAACAATCCTCCCCTTCAAGGAGTTTACATTTTAATAGGTGAAGGTAATACACAAAAGGGACTTAATACCAAGGTACCAGTTGTGGTTTTGAAGTCCAGAAGTCATAAGTAGACCCAGGAAGAGAACGACAGTAGTGATCCTGGGCCCTTTCACAAAATAGAGGCTTCAAGAAAAGCCCACCATTGGGAGAAGGGAGCTGACCTGTCAGAAGTATATTCCACAGTCAGAAGGCTGTAGAGACAATCAGATGTTCCATAGTGAGGAGTTTCCGGGCACTGACAGAAGTCCCAGGATGAGATGGCAACCGAGTCATGGTTTTGAAATCCAGAAGTCATCATTGGGGTACTGACAAAATTTCATTATAATTCAACAAGCAAACCCAGTCACAATCACCTTCACTTACACAGGCCAGCACATGTATAGAGTACCTACTGTCCCATAGCACCATGGTAGGAACCATTCAAGGAAATAGCTATCCATCCTCAGAACTCTGTGATGTCAATCCAGCCATGTGAGTGCACTGTAAAAATAAACATGAATACAAGAGCATGATAAAGTACACCAGGAAAGGCCCAAATACAAAAAGAGCCAAGAGGGGCTAAGCCCAATGGGGAGGAGCACTGAAGACCATTCAAAATCAGTCATTCATTTTGACTTGAACTAGGCTAAATAACCCCTTACCAAATGTGGAACTAATTAATTCATTCTTTAATACATATTTATTAAATACTCACTATAAACAGGCAAACCACAAGGCTAATAGGAAACAAGTCCTCAGCCTTATGGAACTGATATCTTCCTATGCTTTGGAACGTTACTAGAGCAGAGTTCTTAAAGACTGAAAAGTCTCAAAATTTTTCGGTCAGCCACTCTAGTTGAGTGGAGAATAGAGAGTTTATCCAGGATACACGAGGAAATGTCCTAAAATCTTCTCTGATGGTTCTGGGAAGACTTTTAATTGACACAGGGCAATCTATTTGATTGACTTAGAAGATAAAGGCCTTCCAGACATAAAATACTGCTTTAGATAAGGCTTCAGGGAGAAAGATTCTATACTTGGTTTTTGCCTTTTCTTTCTCAATATTCTTTCTTTGCAGTTCCTTTCATTCTCATAGCTTCAACCATTACCTTCATGTAAATTCTTCCCAGACCTTTAGTTCCATACCTGACCTCTCTCTGCTTGGCTTTAGACCCACATCTTCTATTGCCTCCAGATAAAACGTGAGATCCCTCATATCAAGAACTGTTTTATTACCAAGTGCCAAGCACTTAATCTCTCTCTCCCTCCCTCCCTTTCTCTCTCTCTCCCTCCTTCTCCTTCTCTGTCTTTTTCTCACTGTATCTATCTCTCTCTAATATTATCTATCTACCTCTCTGTATGTATATCTATCAATCATTCTGAGTTCCTAAAATGTTTTGGGGGTTCAAAGAAAAGACCACTTGTACTTTTAATATTAGAAATTGAAATAAGTGTTACCAGAAACAAATCAAGCTTTCTAAGATGTCTCTGTCCCACAAAGCAGCATCTTAAGTCCAATAAATCCTAAGAAAAGTAGGACCCTAATGAATTAAGTATACATGCTCCTATAGTTTGTAGGGAGTTTATGCGTGAGACAACAGAGGGCTGATAATTTGGGTCCCCTTCTCTATGCTTTGCCTTTCAGTCTGGTTTCAGGGAATAAGGACAGAGCTTGACACTCAGTTGAGCTAAATATGGAATTTATTGATATTATACAAGCGGATCTAGTGAACATTTAAAAGATACTGAGAATACCACCATTCTGGGGTCCTGATGTTTGTTATAACTTGGGAGACACTGCCTAGAACCACAAACAACAATCAAGTGGGCTGTGGCTATTAAGGGTAGAAGTACTTTATCCTTAGGGTAGGCTAGGGTAGGCAAACCAATACCACTTTTGAATATGCTAATCATGGGTGGGTCAATAAGGATAAATCTTGGGCTTGTTAGAATTGCTTTGGTGTCTGAAGCTGCTCTTGGGTTCACCAGTCATTTTAGCTACTTCTGCCTCCTAGTCCCGCAGCCCCTAACCAGATTATATCATCTGGGCAAAAGTATGAATATCTCTTATAAAGAATATTCCTCAATTCACATTTATTATCTAAAGGATTTCACCTAATGTTTCAAAGTTACAAAGAACAAGCATGTTCCCAAATGAGAAGACACCCTTACCACACTTTTTTGCAGAGGTGGGGCAGTCTATTGGTACAACATATTGCATATATTTTCAGACTTTCTTGATGTGTTGATAGATTTTGCTGATTTTTTTCTCTTTTTCTTTCCTTTAAAATATTATTTGTTATATGGGATAGTTCTCTGGGAGAGGGTAGTATACTTTGAGAAATTCTGTTGTCATAAAAAATAAAAGATATCAATAAAAATTACATTTTTAAAGAAGTTCTGAATCTTAGTTTCCAAAGCCTCTTAGGTCCTGTAATGAGGCATCTTAGTTTCCAAAGCCTCTTAGGTCCTGTAATGAGGCATGTAGTAGGATGTACAGAAAGGGGAACTGTGGTTTCCCTTGGTGCCAGAAGATATGATTGGCCTTAGTGTTAACTATTATTTATTCCTTTTTTCAGGCATTTTGTGGAATCTTGAATAATCCTCGTTCTCTACCCCACCCCCTACCTCCATTGCAGTAATTGAAATGAGAACTCTAAAAAACTAGAATATGATATTCTAGACTATCCGTATCATAAATGTACAACTAAATTACTGTGGGTCATTGGTTGGGTGATGGAGGCAGGGTGGGTTTGATGATAGAGCATTGGGAAGGAGTTACAACTCAAATCAGAACTTAGAACACTCTGGTCCCCCTCCCTAGTTCACATTCTTCTAGAGCCCCCCTCTTATTGAGTAGCTGGCGTCACTGGGACTGCCTACGTAGTGACAGAAGAAGGGAGTGAAGCAATAAATCGTATCAGTCTTATGGCATGTGGGTGAGTTAACTGTGGTATATACTGCCAAATCTTGATGCATTCAGATATGGGAAATCAGTTCAAGCAGAACACTTGGCTCTTTTCCACCCATTCACGGTCCCCATTTGACTCATCTCTGCTCTGTAAACACTCTCAGACTTGTTAACAAGTTGAACAAATTTTGAAACTCCATAAACCAAGGTCAGACGTTACCTTGTGAGGCACATCAGAGGACATATAAACTTGACTTACTGTGAGAAACATTTTCACTGCCTCTGAATCTTGTGGGGACTCAAATTTCTCATATTTACAAAAAGATGAAAATTAATATCAGAAGGACTTTGGCAAGCGGAATTGGGGGAGACAAAAATTTCTTGTCCCTAAAATAGAGACTGTCGGAATTCTTTTGGGCTCATGATAAGGAAAAATACATGTTCACAAAGGTAACAAGGTAGAAAAAAAAAAAGCAATTACAGTCATTCCAAAGGAAACATAATTAAAGATCTCTGTGATTCATAATTGAAAAACTAAGGACTTCCTCTACCTCCACTGTCCTGGGTTTTGTAAGAATTTGCTAGCAAGTGCCACCTCAGGTTTTCTATGAAACTCTTAATAAGACTTTACTTTTCTGTAGATCTTTACAATTTACATCATCTTCTCATAGATCTTATCTCATTTTATCTTCCTTCTAAGGTAGGCAATGAAGGTACGACTATTTCTGTTATAGATGAAGAGAACAGTCTTAGAAGCAGGATTCAAACCCAGGACTTCTGAGTCCTAGTCTAATGGTCTTCCTTTAGGGACCATAATGCTCTCTGGCCAGTGCTATGAGATCGATACTGCTGATCAGTCCTCCTCTTAAAGGGTCTAACCAAGAGAATGAATGCAGAGAAACACACACACACATTTCATAGGTAAAAGTGAAGTTGAAACACCTTACTAACATTTTGTCATTTGTCTTATAACAATCCTGTTAAATTTTTGGTTTACTTTCCCCTCAGGTCTATTATTCCACCACCCTGGGAAACTTCCAGCAGCAACTACTTTTTCTCTCAGAAACTGAGAAATTAAGTAATTTGCCCATGGCTGCATCATGAAAAAATGTTGGAGATGGAATTTAAACTCAAGTCTTTCCTGAGTCCAAGCCTAGCACTCTGTCCACTCCATTGCTCAGCCATAAAATCCACAGCATCTTCTAAGCATTGACTATTATGAAATTTATGAAAACTTTGCGGAGATTTTGGATGGGGTTTGCTTGTAAATATTTAACAATTAGCTCTCTGAGGAAAATATGTATAAAGGATACACTTTTAAGTTGAATTTGCATTATAAACATTCTATCACTTTCTTTTGTCGAAACAGTCAATAAAACAAAAAAAAAATCAAGCCTTGATTTGTAGTTTCTGAAGGTTTTCAAGGTATAAATGCTTATACTGCAAATTTAACAATAGTCTCTCACTAGCTGGTATGAGCTGGCTCCAGCATATTCTTGTCAGGCTATATCTATTTATATATGCAAACCAGTTTGATTGTTTTGACTGACTGATTTTACTGGTCAGTTATAAAGAAAAAAAAATCTATCAGTCAACAAAATAGTTGTCCATCACAAAGCTAGTAAGTCAGTGGATTCAAAAAACCAATCAAATGACCACTTTTGACAGACTTAACTAGACAATCTGATCAAAACAGTCCAGTCAGCACTTCCTGATACCTAAACTTGTACACGTAGAAGGCTAAAAATCATTGAAACTGCAACGGTATTTAGAAATTGGCCAGGACGTATGAGGTCATAAGACTTAGAACAAGGAAAAGAGAGGGAGCCCAGAGAACTTTTACTGTGCTCATGGCTTACTATTTGAACTTGGTTAAGTATCTAACCTTTGAAAAATGAGGACACCCAGAATAACTCTCTCTACCTCTCAGCTGTTCTGGGAAGATTACTAAAGTCATTTGTTTCACCTATCACAGCGGGTGGGATAAATGGACCACTGGCAAACACTATCTTTTATGACTCTGTAATAATTCCCCACCTCCCAAAGGGGAGCCATCTATCTCTGGCCTTCAACAGTAAGTTATGCCTAATGATTGTGAGAAGCTTAGAGTCAGAGATGAT
This sequence comes from Potorous gilbertii, assembly GCA_028658325.1. NCBI lineage: Eukaryota > Metazoa > Chordata > Mammalia > Diprotodontia > Potoroidae > Potorous > Potorous gilbertii. The sequence continues at coordinate 479,656,024 of CM053771.1, read as the reverse complement.
GGTCATTGATAACAGTCTTGGCAAGGGTCATAATTACACTGTATCTTAAAGCTGAGAACCTGCACCTAGTAGAGTGCATTGCATATAGTGGGTGCTTAGTAAATATTTATTGAATGAATGAATTTAAAACCTCAACTGCAGTGTTGTTATTTTTTTAAATAATCAATACTTGACTTGACTTTCCAGTATGTGTAGTGAAAATTCAAATTCAACAAGCATATATTCATCATCTGCCATGTGCAAGACTACACTGGTATCCTGAGATGTCAGGAGAAAGTGAATAAGGTCTCCAGGGTAAACCTTTCAGGGTGAACGTACAGGAGAATCTAAGTAAAAGTTGTAAAGGATGGTCAGGAGTTTGGTGGGTTATGATCTCTATCACAGAAGGGAATTTCCAAGTCTCATTTCCAGTCTGAGTGAGATAGAGAGACTTAGGTTCAATATACAATCAATCAATGAGCAAAACAATAAATGAACAAATGATAAAATGAATGAACAAATGAGTGCATGCATAAAAAATATCATTAAATGGAAGTTAACTTGGGAAATAGGAATGGGAAGAGAACACAATCTCTTTCTTCTGTAATTGCTAAGGAATTTGAATTAAAGTTTTAGTGATATTACTGCAACTCATTATACCTGCTAATTGGACACGCATCTGACAAGGACTGCATTGCCTGACAGGGGAAAATATCACACGTACACACTCACATGCACACACACACACATCTGACAATTAGGGACAAGACAAAATTCAACTGGCTACTGACTTGCTACACTTGTCTGGCATTGTTCGAGGCTACTGTATCACAGAACACTTAGAGATGCCCAGCTAATGGAATCTCTCTGGCTCTTGGAGGACAACTTTCACGTTAGAGCCTGAGATTCTGGTGCAGAGACTATGAGGTGCTAGCCTGCAGAAGGAGGCTTCCCTACCTCACAGGGGTGTAGTGAGGCTTAATTAATTGCTGGGAAAGCACTTTGAGATCCGGGGATGAAAGGCACTATGTAAGTATAATAATTTGCATCCGCAAGGTGCCTTTCTTCACTTTATAAACATTAATTAATCCACACAACACCCCAGTGAGGTAGGTAAGTTTTCCCGGGGTACTCTATACAAATCCACCACATTATGTAGGAGAAATAGTATGCCTTAGCACTAATTGCATCTATTTATTTACCTATCTGCTTGCTTGCTGACTTGCTTTGCTCTCGGGCAACCTCTAGAAAGGCTAGATTTCTTCCCATCCTGCCTCCCCTTAGTATATCTGCTTTGCCCTTCTCTCCAGATTGACTACATATCATATTCTGCTGGAGTGTTTCACAGCTAATCATTTTGCCTAGAGGACACGTGTCTTGAGCTATGCAAGACATAAACAGCTGTCATTCCAATGGATATTAATGCCTATTGTCTCTCATTCTGGAACCCTCTGCCTCCACCATACAAAGAGAATTGGGGGGGAGGGAGAAGGGGAGCAGGGTGACATCTGTTTGAAAGACAGTTAGCAGCCATACTGTAAGGACTGCACCTGGTTTCTACTTGGGCTTCCTGGCCTTCTGTCTTTGCTGCCAGTATATTTTACATTTTGCTTTTCATTTCCATCTACCATGGGGTTATAAAATGGGGGGTGGGTGGAAGATGGGGGGTGGGTGGAAGATGGGGGACAGGAAGGGAGTTTTACTCCTCTATGAGTAAACAGAATCATCAGACTTCCCAGGCATCATGGATCTGTTATGAATCAACGGTAATGCAGGGGAGGCTCTGATATTAGGACCCAAATAGCTCCCTCTAAATCCCAACAGTTCCACTACTGAAATAAACCAGCGAAAACCAACACCCTTCAGTTAGATAAATGACTTCAACATGCTAAGTAGCGGCTGACTTGTCAGTCTTGAGTGATCCTAAGATTAGAGCCCCTGTTCCGACATTCCTCCTGGCTTTAATTCTACACATACTCATTGCCTGCAATTTTCCAGATTGAAAAGGAAAGGAGCAGAGAAACTTGCTTGCTGTCAAAGTTCTGCAAATTCACCCTCACTTTAAGACAGCTGTCTCTCACTCGACTTCCCAAATGGCCCATCTCCACCACCAGCAGTGGCAGAGGTGTTCAGTGAATCAGTGCCCCAAAGGGAGGCATTGTCAGAGAGCTAGCTGCCCCTACAAGCTTCTAGGCTGCTCTTTGATCAAAGGACTTCTGTTTTCTGACCTAGTGGGCTTTATTTTTGTTTGCTTTCTTTTTTCATTTAGACTAGGGTCGAAATTATATTTGTACATAGCTGTTTACATGTCGTCTCCCCCATTTGTGACTTCTTCAAGAGCAAGGACCATTCTTTGCCTTTTTCTGTATCCTCCATACTTAGCACAGTGACTAGCACAGAGTGAGAGCTAAATAAATATTTATTGACTGCTTGACTTAAGGGCTGGACGGAATTTCTTAGAAGAAGCAAAAAGGAACTGATTTATTCCATTAGGTCATGGGAGCATATAAGCTGGTAGGATCAGGAATCATGAAAAGAGTACTAGATGTAGAATTAGAGGACACACATTTAAATCCTGCCCCTATCACTTTTTAGTGGTGTGACCTTGGAGAAGCCTCTGGGCCTCATTTTCCTCATGTCTAAAGTTTCACTAAATGGTCTCTCAAGTTTTCTTCCAAGGTTATCTATAGTTTAGTTTTTCATTTCATAATGATATACTTAATTCTATAGACTTGCCTGACTTGAAGAAGGTGGGGGAGGGAGAGAGAGAGAGAGAGAGAGAGAGAGAGAGAGGAAAGCCAGAGAGAATTGTAGCAGGTGAAAGTAATAAAGCTTACAGATCATGAGAACATGGGGTGGGAGGGAGGTGGAATGGTGCTCTCCCCTGCAACAAAAGGAATGGTTTGATGGGTAAGACAAAAAACAAAATCAAGATAATTCAGGGGAATTGTCCACAGTCAACAATGGTGATTTTCTTGCTGAACTGAAACACTCCAGGGCTTTTAAAATGGTTATGCCTCCATTCATCTGGCCAAAGGCCCCATGTCTGCCATCTATCCAACCAATCATTTTTAGGAATTGGAGTGTAAAATTGGGACCTCTTTGTGCAGAGCCCAGCATTTGCCATGGTCGAGATACCAGGACTGGTGTGCTTCAGAATGAAGTCCTCATCATCTTACCTTTACCTTGTAGATGGACTTACCACCAGTGCCATTAGGATGTGTGAAATCACCACTCTGGCACATCAACACAGAAATAATTCTGTGAAATCAGAATCTCTTGTAAGCAAACTCCCTTTCTTTCAATGCTCAGAGCATGGATGTTTTCTACTGGCTTTAGAAAATTTTCTGCAAGTAGCTCAAAAGTAATTTGACCCAAAGATCCTTTATTGATAGTGATGTTGAAATACATGAGAGGATTCCACAGAGAGTTGGCCTAAGATGGATGTGGGATCTGGTGGGGGTGGGGGGAAGATATGTGCCCAGCAGACCAAGGAAGCTGGGGCCCCCATCTGTTGGTATCCATAAAATCTGTTCCTTTTTATGGAAGAGACTTCTTTAGTCATTTAGTCTTCTCTGAGCTTTTATAACCTCATAGACCATAGCCTACTGGGTCTTTCTAACCTCCACTATTTCCCAAAGTCTGTCCAAGATCATGTTCATTGCTTCCATGATTATATCTATCCATCTCATCCTCTGCCATCTTTTTCTCCTTTTGCCTTCCATCTTTCCCAACATCAGGGTTATTTCCAATGAAGCAGATCAAGGTCAGTGTAAAAACAAGTACCCCAATATACACAGGAGGGTCTGCTGTACAGATTCTTTGATATGCTTTTCTAAAAGAAAAGGCAACTTTTGAGGGGTCAACAATCACTTTAATCAAGCAAATGTATCATTCACTTAGTTCAGGGGAAAAAGTCAGCACCCTGAACTTCAGAGAAAATACAAACAGATAAATAAAGACCAACAGACACTTCTTCCAATTATCTGACCACACACTGCAGATCAACAGACAGGTTGACTCTACAAACCTAGTTACCAGAGAGAGAAGCACCAACATCTGTGTTTTCAAAGGGGAGGTGGGGGGCTCCTTAGCGGCTACCCAGAGTCTCATCTGGCTAAACAAACACTTTCCATGAGTAAGACCCAATGTAAAACCTCACCTTACTTATACACTTTTCTGAGCCAGAACCAGTGCATCATTAACAAAAGGTGTAGCCCTTCCTACAAATCTTCCCTAATCAAACACAATTATCTTTAATCTCATTAACATTACACTTAGAAATAATGTATTCTAGGTCACTCAGGTATAATAAACAACAGAGCTAAATTTGAGTACAGGCCCTCAATAGAGCACTTGTCCCTGTACCCTGTGGAAATGAGAAATTTAGGGGGTTTTAGTTTTCCCCAGGATAGATAGTTCCCCAATCTTCCTCACTTTTTCTCTGAATCAGAACTATACTTTAGGAAAATAACTGTGGAAGACAAATTGGAAAGGGGAGAGATGTGAGGAAGGAAAACCAATGAGAAAGAGAGTTTAATAATTCAAAAGAGAAGCAAGCCATGAGTCCTTGAACTAGAGTGGTAGTTAAGTGAGGGCAGAGAAGGGCAATATACAAGAAACATGGTGGAGGTAGAAAAAACAAGATTTATTAACTGACTGGATATGTATGTTGAGGAAGAATAAGGTGTCAAAAATGACGCTGAGTTCTCAAACTGGAAGACTGGAATGGTTGTTAATTCCCTTGATGGTAACAGGAAAGTCAGAAGAGAGGTGGATTTGGGGATGGGGGTTTGGGGTTGGGGAAGATACTGAAGATTATAATTTATCCTTATCTACTTATCCTATGTGACTCATTCCCTCTGTCCCATCCAAAATAGAAAGGGTAATGAGGCAGGGCTCTTTTGGTCCTTATCCCAGAGCCCAGAATCCATGTGCTAAGACCTTGAGGTTGTCTACGAAAAGAGTGGATGTGTTGGGGGAGAAGTAGAATGTCCCTAGGAGGGAACTAGCATAGACAATGCACAATCAGGGGACAATTTTGGAGAGAGGGGGCAGGATTGGATTGTGATGAGAGATAGGTGGAGACAAATCCCACAATTGGCTGTCATGGGGAGGGTGGGATGTGATTCACTTTCTCACCCAGTTGGTTGATTACATAAACTTTGGGGTCATGCCATAGTCATCCAGCTCTTCAGAGACCATTGATATAGATAATACAACAGTACAGAGATTCTCAACATTTGTGCCACAGGCATACCATGAAATTTTGTATACTACTCTAAAATATTAAATAATTTCATTTGATAACAATTTAACTTGCCCAGCATATATATTATGCTGAATGTAGTATCTGCAAAATAACCAAAACCTTCCTATTGCCTTTACATTGACCTCAAAAACATAGACCTTGAACATCCAATGAACTCAACAATATACTGTCATGGAATGGAAGCTTTACTCAAGAATCTTCAGTAGTTTTGCAACGTAATCATTCCAATACTGGGATTTCTGACAGCAAAAAATATTGTGCTGGGTGCAAAAAAGAAAAAAGCAAAAAATAAAATAAAATGTATGCAAAACACCTCAATGGCAGCCTACGCTCATATGGGCTATATTCAAAACATTTTCTTCATGACAGCTCTGTGAGGCAGGGAGTAAAAGTGTTATTCTTCTCATTTTATAAACCTGGAGCAGAGACTCAGAGACTCAGAGTCTGTGACCACTTGCCTAAAGTTGCTTGTCTAGTTAGTTTAGGGCTCAAGGAGTAGGTACTCAGTGAGACGGATTATTATTCCGTTCTAAGAGGTTGACCCTCCTGCAAAAAGACCTCAATTCAGATTCAGAGCACTTGGATCCAGTCCCAGCTTTGCCTTTTACTACCTGTGTGAACTTGGGAAAATTCACTTAATTTCTATGTAAAGAAAAGTTTCCTCGTCTCTAAAATGAAGGGACTGGATATGGTTGCTTCTGAATTCTAAATGTGATCGTATGACCCTAGGACTTAAATCTCACAATTTAAGTATGTGGCAGACCTGGATGTGCAATCAGGAATCCTGATGCTGATTAGTAGATAATATAGTAGGAATGTAGTTCTGCGTATATGGGGATGTAGGAATGTATAAATTCTACCATATGTATGGGGCCATGTGAAAAAATTTCAAATGCCAAGTTGGGTCAGTTATTTAGGGAATAAAACATATGTAATCTGTTCCTCTCCACTTTTCCCTAGAAAGTGAACACACTGACACCTAGATTCAAAATAGGAAATTCTTTTATTACTTATAATAAATTTGGGGTATAATTTTTTGGGGGGCTGAGCAACCTTTAAGTTTCATTTTTGAGTTGAACATAGCTCATTTTAATATTTTGCTTCCTGAGTTTGGGGTGGGGTAGCAGGGGAAGGTTGAATTATATAAAATCCATGCAGGAAGGAGCTTTCTAAGTAGTTATTTTAAGGAGAGCTTGAAAAGATTGCTGTATTGGCATGGGGCATTCCTATACTTAATTGTGAATTCAGTATTATACAGAATTCCTGGGTTCTACCTACCTGACTAGCACACTGTCCCAATTGCAAGCTTGGGGATTGCTTTTGGGTAGAATGTGTACCTTCCATTACTCATTTTCTAAAAATACAGATGATATGAAGAAGGAATACAGGTATATTATGACAAGGCACATCTTCCCTTTCCCATAGTTTTTCCTCATTTAGCATAGTGTGCATACAAAAACAATGGTTTACATTTATGGAAAGATAGCCTAGAGCAGTGGATAAAGAAAGGACTAGCCTTTTAGAGTCAGGGAGATGGGGGTTCAATTCTTTCTTCCCATAGGTTACAAGCTGTGTGACCCAGGGTAAGTCACAATGTTTCAGTGCCCTAGGGACCTCTTTAAGACTATAACTGACCAGAAGGTTGTCATCTGTGTGGTTTTTTAAAAGATTCAGAAACATAGTTTCTGGGTAATTTAATCATTTTATTAATAATGTCAGAATGCTTATTTTAGTAAAAGGATGGTCATTTGGCCATGTCTCTTAGACATGGCAGTGGGTTTATATGCCTTGTAAGAGGAGGTGTTCTTCAGGTGGCAACTATGGTTAACAATTCATGAGAAAATGAATATTGCAACAAGAGTCTTGGGACACTTGACTTTGGATCACCCAAATCTTGGTCAGAAAGACTTATCAATTGCCATATCACCTGTTTGACAAAAGGGAGAATCAATACCTTTTCAGACCTCTCTGAGTAAACACAGTGAACAGGAATTCACCTGTTAACCTAAATTTGGAATTTCTTTTACTGTCTTTGATTAGATCTCAGTCATTGTAACTGGGTAAGTTTTTTAGAAAGATTTCCTACACTTAATGATTTCTGGAGCAGGAAGTAGAGAAAGGGAAAAATCTTGGTCCTAATAGAATAGTTATTAAAAACAAGAGAGAAATAATTATTTTTTCTCAAGAGGAAGAAATTTCTATGCACCTGGAGTTTCCTGCAATTATGAAGTGACAGGATAATAACTTTCCAACTGGGAGGTCAAATTCAACTCCCTGATTTTAAAGGAGAGAAAACTGAATCTTATAGAAGTTAAGTGACTTGCCCAGGGTCACATAGCTAATAAATGCCTGACATGGCACTTGAAAACAGATCTTCCTGACTCCAGGTCCAGTACTCTATCCATTATATTATGCCAGCTCTCCATTATAGGACCAGCAAATTAAAAAAAAATTAATTTCCAGACAGATATATACAAAATTTTGGAGATAAGAAATTATCATATCTAACCCTATATCTAATCCATCAGATCTTGTATCTACCAGGATTCTGAGGTACCTAATTCCATTGACCCCATTCAACTTCTATCCATGTGTATGTTGACAAAGATTTAACAATAGGTTCTTTGAGAAAAATATATATGACACACTTTTAAATTTAGTATATTTTTAACAGATTAATTCAGGAGAAAATTGAACATTTTCTCCATCATTTTAAACTTAATCAACAAAACTGATCAATCAAGCTTGAGTCACAGCATTTGCTGATTCTGAGGTATAAATGCTTTGAATGAAAATTTGGCAATTGATTCTCCAGAGCCAGTGAGCCCTGTGCCATCCTACCTTGCCCTGATCTCGTTGGTCCCCTACCAGACATCTACCTCCATCATCTCCTTGGATTAAAAGTG
>CM053771.1:479625242-479647367 GCA_028658325.1 Potorous gilbertii | reverse complement strand
ATATATATATATATATATATATACATATATTCTCTTCTGATACTTGTGATAACCCTTCAAGGCAAGTGATCAGGAATATAGGGTACTATTATACCCATTTTATAGATCAAGATAGTGAGGCTTAGAGAGATTAAATAATTTAGAAGGATGAAGAAGAAATTACCTTTTCAATCTATGGATAGGGGAAGAATTTACGCCTAAACAAATGATAGGATCATACAACTTAAATGGATAATTTTGATGACATCAAATTAAAAAGGTTTCTAACAAATAAATCTAATATAACAAAAATTAGAAGAGAACCTGGTAACTGGAGAAAAATCATTGCAACACATTTCTCTGATAAAGATCTCATTTCCAAGATATATAAGGAACCAATTCAAAAATTTAAAACCAAGAGACATTCTTCAACGAATAAATGATCAAAGGCTATGAATAGGTAGATTTCAAAGGGAGAAATCCAAGCTATCAACAATCATCTGGAAAAAAATACTCTAAATCACTAAGAATTACAGAAATGTAAATTAAAGCAATCTTGAGGCTCTCTTTCACACCTATCAGACTAGCAAAGATGACAAATGAGGAAAAAGGCAAATGTTTAAGGGATTGTGAGTAAAGAGGTACATTAGTGCCCTGTTGGTATAGTGATTAATTCATCCAGCCATTCTGGAAACAGTTTGGAACCATGCTGAGAAAGTTACCAAACTGTACATACCCTTAGACTGAGCTATACCAATACTACATCTTTTCCCATGAAAAATAAAAGAAAGAGGGAAATGATCTATATGTACAAAAATATTTACAGTAGCTCTTTTCATGGTAGCCAAATACTGAAAACAAACCAGGCATCTTTTTGTTTAGAAAAGGCCAAACAATTTGTAGTATATGAATATAAGGGTATAAGAAATGTATATGTGTGTATAAGAAATGAGGAAATGGACAGTTTGAGAGGAAACTAGAAGATCTTTATGAACTGATCCTGAGTGAAGTGAGTAGAGCTAGGAAAATTATTTATATAATAATAACTTTAAAGAGAAAAGCAACCTAGAAAAACTTTAAAACTCTGATCAACACAGTAATGAACCACAAATCCAAAAGAATGATGTTAACACATACTGCTTATCTCCTAAAGGAGAGATGCTGAACTTTAAATCCAGAAAAAGATATATATTTTCAGACATGGCTAATGGGGGAATTTGTTTTGCCACACTATCTAGATATGTGTTAAATGATTTGGGTTTTTTTGGGTTTGTTTGTTTCTTAATTTAATTTGCTCAATGGGGGAAGGAACAGATTAAAAAAATACAAAAATACTTATTTTTATTGCTATTGTAGGAATGTTGTACATAGTCCTTTTGTTTTTCCGTAAAACTTCAAAAGTTGAAAAGGGACTTCAGTGGCCACTTGACCCAATCTATACCTAGAAAAGAGTTGTGATTCTCAGAACAGCTTAGTTGTTCACAGTTCCTCTTCCAACAATATTGCTATTACTGTATATAATATTCTATTGTTTCACTCATTTCACCCTTCATTATTTCATGCAAGTTTTTTTCCCATGTTTTTTTATAAAATTAACCTGCTCATCATTTCTTACAGCACAGTTGCATTCCATCACAATCATATACCACAACTTGTCTAGCCATTCTCTGGTTGATGGGCATCCCTTCAGTTTCTACTTCTTTGCCAGTGTTGCATTCAGGGCCATTGCCATTACTGATCTGTCTTGTCCCTGGACTCCAAATGACTCTTGAGAAGAGGGTCTTTTGCACAGCCCTGCCTGATTAAATCCAGTTCACCTGTAAATCAAGACATCACCCTCCTGATGTCTTATTTGAGAATGAAGGATGTACAACAGCAACAGAACATGGCCAACAAGTGGTCGTCTAGTCTTTGCTTAAAGATCTCTAATGAAGATCTCATCAATTTCTTCTGTTTTTGGACTAAATTTTGTTTATTCTATCTCTTCAATATTTTCCACAGTATCTTGAATAGCTATCTCAGTCCAGGCCCTCCTCAGTTTTCTTTTCATATTTGCCATATTTTACAGAATAGTAATATTCTGTTATATTCATGTGCCATGATTGTTTAGTCATTCCCCAAATGATGGACATCTGCTTTGTTTTCAATTATTTATGACAATAAAAAAAGTGCTTTTTATAAATACTTTGGTTCCTATGGGGCCTTCCTTTTTAATCAACCACCTCCTTGGGTCATATGCCAAATGATCTGAATGGATGGGTATGAATATTTTAGCCTCTTTATTTGTGTAATTTATCTCATCCAAAGCACTTTTTTCCTTTCTGACTTTCTTCTTAGTTTTGTGATTTTGGGCTAAGTCATCTCCCTGGAACTCAGCTTCATCATTTGCAAAAACAATGGGGAGGGGTTTGGATTGAATAATCTCAAAGTCTTTTCTGAAATTATGTTCATCCTTCGCTGCCGAAGAAGACCACGCCATCAGAGAAATGATGACATGACTTGCACTCGACTTCGTTTTGAGTGAGGGAGGACTGTGCAGGTCACCAGCCTCACTTCTCCTCCAGAGTCATCTCAAATATGATTTAGTTCTTTGTCCTTTCTTCCCCTGTAGCTTTAATTTCTAAGTTCTTCTTACTCTCATGGTTTAGACTTAGGGCCATAGACATTGCCCTTTCTAGAATCAGAGAAACTCAGGTGTTTTATAGAGAGGGGATGGGAAAATACAGTTAATTTTCCACTGCTGAAGTTATAGGCAGGGAGAAGCCAATCAGCTAACTGGAAGTACCTAGTTATCAATGTTTCCAGATGAGAAGTTCTGGAAAAGGAGAAACAAAAACATATGGGAGGAGAGACTGCTAGCTAGGGAACAAGCAATCTAAGGTCTAGACCAGAAGAACCAGAGGATCTAGGCTGGTTTCCCTGCTTGTCTAAACTTTTAGAGCTCTCTACTCCCTCTTGGGAAAGACAAGAGACACCTCTGAGTTAAATTCATATAAGACCCACCATTATAGTTTTATACAATGGGGGATTGGCATTTTTAGAAAAGTTGCATCAAGTGTTACGACAGGAGTTATTGTATCTCCTTCCTATTCAGTGGTTTAAATACTGTTTGGTTAAGAATAATTGTACTGTAGTCTTCCTCCGTGAACCCCTACAAAAAAGTATGAGTAAGGAACTTTTATTAAAAACAAAAAGCCCAACAAAAGCCAAGTTACACCCTTTGTTTGAGAAGGGCCTTGGAAGAGTGGAGTGGGTCAGGGTGGGGTGGGGCAGGAAGGGTTGGCCATATGAAACTCAGAAAGGTTGTTTGAACCTGGAAGGGAAAGGTTAGACTGCTTCCCATAGTGGATTTCCTCAATTCAGTCCCTTCTATTTTGATTCGTGATGAGACTTGAGATGTGTGTGTGTGCGTCGAGAAAGAACGATGTAAAATATGATGTACTTTTAACCTTCATCCCTTGGGCAAGAAGAGGCCCAAAGCACATTCAGGTGGAGAAATTCCTTGCATCAGCCATCAACCAATGACAGCATTCACCATCTTCATCTATTTCTTGTCTCCTGGGATGCTTAGGCTGGGGTACTCCTAGAAAGGTGAATGTTTGTATGAGTTGCCAGCACCTTGTAGAAATAAGTTTCCCTGGGCTTGAAATATTGGATGACTGGGACAGCAAGGCCTAGATTTATCACACAGTGTGGTATGCAGATAGTACCTTACTCAGCTGCCCTGATGACAAGATTCACCGAGGCATTAGGAGAGCAAGGCTAATCCATGGAGCTAAAATATGGGCCATCCCTGAGCACTTAAGTCGGAAGAGAGGATTCCCGATGAGTCTGTCTCCCTAGGGACAAGAGGATTTTTGTAGAGCTTGAACAACTCCATATAGTTGACTCGGGAAGATGGGGTTGCTCTAGCCCAAGTCAGGGCAATTCTCTGGGGACTTTTGGAGGAAGGTGTGAACAGAGAAAGCTGATCACTGAAGTTTCAATTTCTTGTCAGGGGCGACCAGAGCAGATTTTAGACAAGCGTTTTTCTTCACTTCCTCCCCCTGCCCCATTTTTCCCCCTTAATAATGTTCCCTTGTTTCCTCCCCCTTTTTTCTTTTATAAGGGTGAGGAGGAGAGGGTAGCTTGGAATGGAAAAGAAGGAAGGAAGAAAGGAAGGAAGAGAAAAAAAATGATTCCTTTTAAAGGCCTTAACAGCAATTTTGGTCCTTGTCTGCAAGCAAAGGTTAAACTAGGCTGGAATTTGGCTTAGCACAACAAATGTCTGTATGAGTTTCTCTGGGTCTCTGTCTCTCTCTGTCTCTGTCTCTCTCTGTCTCTGTGTCTCTGTCTCTCTCTGTCTCTGTCTCTGTGTCTCTGTCTCTCTCTGTCTCTGTCTTTGTGTCTCTGTCTCTCTGTCTCTGTCTCTGTGTCTCTCTCTCTGTCTTTGTCTCTGTCTCTCTCTGTCTCTGTCTCTCTCTGTCTCTGTCTCTCTGTCTCTGTGTCTCTGTCTCTCTCTCTGTCTCTGTCTCTCTGTCTCTGTCTCTCTCTGTCTCTGTGTCTCTCTCTGTCTCTGTCTCTCTGTCTCTGTCTCTGTGTCTCTGTCTCTGTGTCTCTGCCTCTTTGTCTCTGTCTCTGTCTCTCTCTCTCCAGGTCAATCTTTGGGGGCCTCTTCAAGAAGATGCAGTGATAAGGATCTAACTCTTGGACTGTTTGCTCCAAAGAATTTATTTTCTGCCCTGATATCACTCAGTGACATTTCGAATGTGTCTATGAAAAGGGAAAGAGAAAAAAGACCAAAGATATTAGGAAAACATATTCTTTAGATGCTGCATCCTGTTCGCAAAGAAAAAAAATCTGCCTGGAAAGCTTCCTTTCATAGCTTCAGACTGGACTTTCAGATATTTTTGTGTGTCTTGGTTTTTTCCTGTGTTTCTGCTCCCACACGGCTACATGTAAGGATGCCTTGAACTGTCTGAGTCTGGGATGGGGGCGGGTGGGGGGATGGGAAGAAGAGAGGAAAAGGGAAATGAACAAACCAAGCCCACACCCAGGCTCAGGGACAACACTGCACTGTCTGAGCAGTCCCGATGACCTCCATACAGGCTAGGGAGCCAGACGGGAGGAAAAATAATAACTCCTTTCTACATAGAACTTCTCTTATAAAAACCTTACAAAGTATAATTTTCAAAAATATTCATGATTTTAATCGATAAAAATGGGACTAATATTCTAATATTTTTTTGTTTTTATATCACATTCATTATCCAATATAGCCTCCTTCAATTAAAGACTCCATCCTAACAAAGAATAAAAAAAGAAAGGGGGAAAGATGTTTCACAAAACTAACCAATCTATCAGCTAAGCCCAGCACTGTTCCACATTCATCTCCCTCAGCTCAGGGATGTCAATTGTCCAATTATTTTGGGGCTGGGGGAGCAGAGGTCAATCTTGGTCACTCACTTTTGATTTTTGTGCTTTCCACTGACATTGTTATAGTCAATGCATATATTGCTTTTCAGGTTTTGCCCATCTCATTTTATCTGAATTTATCATATGAATTATCTCATACTTACCTGTATTCTTCATATTTATTGTTTTTTTAAGTAGTAATATCCTATCATGTTCAATCTGCCATCTTGTTTCACCATTCTTCAGTTGATGAGCATGCTATTATGACCTTCTTTTGATATATGAAGATGTAGAATAAACCAGGGTGGTACCCAGGATTACACAGTTAGTGAATGTCTGACACAGGATTCAAACCAGGTCTCCTGATGCCAAATCTAGTACTCATTCCACTATACCACATTTCCTTCAAGTACTTAGGCCTATACCAAGACAAAGAACTTTTGGTACATATACAGGACCCTTTTTCTTTCTCCCTCCTTTGGAAAATGTGCTAAGCCTCCTTTCTTCCTATAGAAATGACTTACATTGTGGGTTGGAAGAGAAGGTACCAGTACATGAGGAATTAGGCAGCTCCTGGGAGAGGAGTTAATTTCTGATATGTTTAGTGTTTAATAAAGGTATTCAGAACAAGATTATACTCAGAACTCCATGGCTGTATGTATATCAGTATTCTCCAATGGCACTATTGGCCTTTGTCTAGAGTTAGGACCTTGACAGTTGCCTCACCTTCCCAAGCTATGGCTTAGGGAACATAAACCACAAAGACTGAGACCAGCTTTAGAAGGATAACAAAATAAACCCTTATCAGAGGTTCTTAACCTGGTGTTCATGAGCTAGTTTTTAAAATATATTTGGTAACCACATTTCCTTTATAATCCTATGGATTTTATTTTATGAACTTAAAAACATTATTCTGAGAAGGGGCCCAAGGGGACCAAGACACAAAAAAGGTTAAGGCCTTGGGCCCACCTTGTTCCTTCTTCACAAACTCTGGTTCTTAGAATGAATATTATAAGAACCGGAGGAAAGTAAAGCATTTCCTCCAGTTCTTTTCTTAATTAAATGCTCAGAAAACCCCAAGAATGTTTGTTTTTTCTACTGTTTCCTCATAATCATAGACCCTTAATTATTACTTACATTAGGAAACTATGAAGCTTAGAAAGTTACGAGGCAAGTTTCCCCAGATTTTGTTTTAGTTTTATCTGGTTTGCTTTGTAACCTTCAGAAAGTCTCTTCATTTCTTTGTGTATTAGTTTAAGATATTTTTAATATCTCTGAGATGAGACCCATAATTCCTACTCCTAACTTCTTTGCCATGTATATTCTACAGTTAGTTATATTAAGATAAAATCTCTCGGAATTACTTAGAGACAGATGAGATGCAAATATAAAGCGTTATTATTTCTGGAGCACTGGAGTACCTAGCTCTTTGGATCCCCAAATCTTATTTTAAAACTCGATACTCCAAAAGCTAGAGAAGAATAGTCTCCCTCACAATGTCAGAGTATCACCTTGGAGCAGACTGAATCAATTTGCCTCTGCAATTACAGACACAGGATGAAGCTAAAAACCTGAGTGTGGTCTATTCTGATCTACAGAATTAAAAAAAAAGATTTTTTTTTGATATATCACAGATTTAGACCTGAAAGAGACTTACAGAAACCACAAAATCCAATCTCTCAATATTACAGAAGAAGAAACTGAGTCTGCAAGAGGTAAGTGACTTGTCCAGGGTCATATAGCTAGGTAAGTATCTGAGGCAGGGTTTGAACTCAGGTCTTCCTGACTCTAAGCATAGCACTCTGTTCATTAGTCTAGAACCTTCTAAACTGATGTCAGCATGTAGGCTTTGGGGACTCTTTTGTTTACTCTATTTTCACCACCATCTAATCAGGTGTTATTAATTACACAGTGCCTTGTCATGTATAAAGTATCCTAGGAAGGATTACAACAGCCAGTGGTAGTAACTATTTTCTTCTCCTGGTGGCCCCAAATATGCTCTATTTTACCATCTAGTCCCATTTAGGATGATAGGCTGGAGTTGGAAAGGATATCATAAGGCATCTAGTGCAATACCCTAATTTTACAGATGAGAAAACTGAGGCCCAGGGCTACTTGTCTAAGGTCACACAGGTTAAGTGGGATACCAGGAGGTCCTCAGAGCCAGTACTAGCACAATGCATCATTGCAGCTAGGAATTGTAGCTGCAAAAATACCACTAAAGCCAGGACCTCTCTTTTTAAGGAGCTTATAGACTATTGAGATCTTCTTATGATTCCCTAACAACTTTGCTCCCTTCTAACTTTCTCTAGATTTTAATTTTTTTCTTTTTAAATAGTATTTTTTTTCCAATCACATGCAAAGACAATGTTTAACATTCATTTTTCCAAAAATTTGAGTTTCAAATTCTCTTCCTCTCTCATTCACCTCTCCCCTTCCCTAAGACAGCAAGTAATTTGATATAGGTTATATATGTGCAATCAGGTAAAACGTTTTATTATTAGTCATGTTGTAGAAGAAGAGACAGACCAAAAGAACCCCGCTTCCCACACACAAACAAAAGACTCCATCAGTTCTTTCTCTGGAGGTGGGTAGAATTTTTCACCACGTTTCTCTAGATTTTTAACTATTCTTATTCAAGGTCAAAGCTCTTCTTGGTCAAATCAATAAACTATGCAGATACCAAGAAAGATAAAAAAAACAGTTCTTGCCCTCAAGGAGTTCACAATTTAATGGAGGAGATGACTTTAAAATGACCAAGTATAAATGGGATATATACAGAATAATTTTCAGAAAGTTGGGGCTTTAGTTGAGACTTGAAGGAAACCAAGGAATTTGGGAGGGAAATATAAGGAGGACAGTAGTGTTCCAGGCATGGGGGACAATCAGTGAAAATGCATGTAGTGAGTCAGGAGAAGGAGTGTCTTGTTCAAGGGATGGCAAGTGGATCATTAGGTACATGGAGGGGAATAAAGTGTAAGAAGCCTGGAAAGGAAGGAAGGGATCAGATTATGAAAGGCTTTAAAAATCGATATGATTCTGGAGGTAATAGAGAGTCACTGATGTTTATTGATTACTTAGGGTGTGACATGGCCAGACCTGTCGTTTAGGAAGATCATTTTGAATGAACTGAAGTAGGGATAGGCTTAATATAGGGAGACCAACTAGAAGTCTGTGTGGGTCACAAGACCCTTACCCAAAGGTTTATAAAATAAGGAGGTATCTCGAAGTAAGAACAGAAAGTATTTTATTCATTTCTTGTGAGAAATGGGCGTCACATCCACCAGGGCAGATGGGTGGAAGGAGGTAAATCAAAAAGAACAAAGCACCATTATATACCCTAACACAAAGAATCCTGCCCTCCACTATCCCACCTCTCCATTGGCTGGGAGGAGGGCTTACAATCTAGGGGTGAAAAGCCAGACAAAGAACCAGGAAGTCAAGCGCAACCAATCCAAATATACCTCCCTATTTGACAACCAACTTCTGATGTGGCATAGCTATAGCTAAGATAATGGAGAGAAGGGTAAGGGGAGTTTTACCTTATTTGGCAAGCTTAATGTATACATGGCAGTAAGGCTCCATAGATTAGGTAATGTCCAGTGAATCCTCACTGCCCACAGTCTCACCATTTCCTTATATGGTAGAGTCTTAACACTGAAACAGAATTAAGAAAAGAAAAAGGGAGGATGTGTGTGTGTGGGGGGGGGCACTTATTGTCCCTAGACTCTGGATTCCTAGAAACTAAATATCTGAATCTTACAGAATCAATTTCCAAATTCATTTTTATTCTATATTTCTATCATGTGAAGTCTTCACTAAAACTTCATTTCACTCAGGGTGATGATTGGCAGTGTTATAGGAGAGAAAGAAATGTAAGAAATGTACGAGAAATGCATAATTGATAGGACTTGGAAACAGACTGCATATGGGGTGGTAGTCAAAGAGTATGAATCAGGCATGGCACCTAGGGTGTGACCTTGATTTGATGGAAAGAGAGTGGTACCATCAACAACGATAGCAAAGTTAGAAAGAAGAGAAGGTGGAGGCGGGAGGAATATAATGTGTTCATTTTTGCATATGGTAAGCTTAAGATGTTTATAGGACATTCCATTTGAGGTGGTCAACAAGTGATTTAAGAGTGGAGGTTAGAAGAGAGGTTGGAACTGGTTAAACAGATCTGAGAATCATCTTTATGAGTTAGATTAGGTTGTTGTTCACTCATGTCCAACTTTCCATGGCCCCATTTGGGATTTTCTTGGCAATGACACTGCAGTGGTTTGCCATTTCCTTCTCCAGCTTATTTTAGAGATGAGGAACAGAGGCAAACAGAATTAAGTGACTTGCCCAGGGTCACACGGCTGAGAAGTATCTGAGGTTCAGATTTGTTTCTGTTTTATAATTTCTTAATTTCTTATAAAATCATTAGCTTCCATTTGCTCCAATCTAATTTTGAAGGAATTACTTTCTTCAGTGAGCTTTTGGACCTCCTTTTCCATTTGGCCAGTTCTGCTTTTTAAGGCATTTTTCTCCTCATTGGCGTTTTGTACCATTCTTGCTATTTGGGTTGGTTTATTTTTAAGGTGTTATTTTCTTCAGTATTTTTTGGGTTTCTTTTAGCTTGCTATTGACTCAGTTTTCATGATTTTCTTGCATCACTCTCATTTCTCTCTCCAATTTTTGCTCTATTTATTTTACTTGATTTTCAAAATCCTTTTTGAGCTCTTCCATGGCCTGAGACCAATTTATATTTTTCTTGGAGGCTTCGGATGTGGGAGCTTTGACTTTGTTTTCTTCTGGTTGTATGTTTTGATCTTCTGTATCACTCAAGTAAGATTCTATAGTTTGAGTTCTTTTATGCTATTTACTCATCTTCCCAGCCAAATACTTGACTTTCTAACTCTTTGTCAAGGTAGGACTCTGTTTCCAGTGGGGATGGGAATGGGAGTGGGTGTACTGTCACAGGCTTCAGGGATTTCTGTGGGTCCAGAGCTCCAGAAGTAGCCTCTGCTGCTGCCATTGCCACTGCCACCACAACCACCACTGCCACCACCCTGGGGCTGGGGCTGGGGCTGGACCTGGCCAGATGGCTTGTTTCTCTTTTACCCAAGTCCCACAGAGTTTCCACTGACCTTTTTAGCATTTGTGGGTTGAGAAGTCTGGAAACTGCCACCATTGCCAATGATTCAGTCCCCTGAGGCCTGCTGTAGCCAGTCTAGGCCAGTGCAGCCCACGCCTGACTGTGTCCCACTCTCTGCCTGGTTCAATAGGCACTTCCTGTTTTACAGGTTGTCTTGGGCTGTGGATTTGTTTCACTCTGATAGTTTGTGGGTTCTGTAGCTTTAGAATTTGTTTAGAGTAACATTTTATATGTATTTGGAGGGCTTTGGGGGAGAGCTCAGGGAAGTCCCTGCTTTTACCCTGCCGACTTGGCTCCACCCCTCTGAGAGTAGATTTGAATTCAGGTCTTCCTGACTCCAGTCTGGGTGCTTTATCCTCAGGGACAGTAACCTCCCTGTTATCTTTATAGAAAGAATAATTGAAGCCATGTGAGCTGATGGAATCACTAAAGGAAATGATATAGAGAGAAAGAGAAGAGAAGAGGACCCAAGATAGAGTCTCAGGGACATGGGCAGGGACATGACTCCTATGGACATGGACAGATCTGCAGAGGACATGACTGGATGAAGATGCAGGAAAGGAGTCCGAGAAGGACATCTTAGTCTGATTTACTGTCAGTTGCTTTTCAGTCATATCTGACTATGGGTTTTCTTGGCAAAGATACTGAAGTAATTTGCCATTTCCTCCTCAGCTCATTTTTCACAGATGCGTAAAATGAGGCAAGCAGGGTTACATGAATGGCCAGAGCCACGCAGCTAGTAAGTGTCTGAGGCCAGATTTGAATTCAGGAAGATAAGTCTGGTGAGCCAATGAGCAATGGGTGTGGAGGGAGCGGGGACAGGGGAACAAGGCCAGCTGCCTGTTGATTATTTTTGCTGAAGCATTTTCCTAAGAAACTTTAGTATTCAAGAGATCCCAGAATCGTAGGTTTCAGACTGAAAGGTGCCTTAAAGATAATGCCGTCCAAAGACCTTACTGTATGGGTGAGGAAACTGAGGCCTGGAGAAGTGAGGAAATTCTAAATTTTGTTAACTTAAAAAATAAAATTAAAAGAGGAAGGTTTTAAGAAAGAAATAGTAGTGAGATACTGAAACCAATCACCTAAGATAGAACCAGTTCTGAATTGCCCATAGCAGCTGAAAGAAACTCTTATTGAAGAGCATGGGGAACAATGGTTGATTGACCTAGCTGGGTTGAGCCTAAAGCAGGAGAAATTTGCCAGAGGCCCCAGCCAGGGAAAGGAAGAAGGCTTGCCTGTCACTTCCTGCCTCAGGGTCTCTCGCCAATGAATCAGGAATGTGTCCCTGCACATGCGGAGATCACATTCTCAGCGGGGCAACCTAGCCACAAACCATTTATCAGTTGATCAGACACAATGTCCCACATGTAAATAGTAGTATTATCAGAGACTGAACAAAGGGCAGGATGCTTGCCTGAGGTACATGAACCTGAGCGGAGCAAAACATACATATATATGGGGGTGTGTGTGTGTACATGTGTGTGCGTGTGTGTGTGCATGTACAGTTACTCCTTTCACAAATCAACTTTTCTCATCACCATTTCGATATATCTCGGATTGGCATAAGAAATTAAATGGGAATTTTGGGGGAGTTTTGCAGAAGCTGCAAAGACCAGGCAAAGGCCAGCAGTTAACACAGACAATGTTTAGAAACTCAGAAATGCATGAAATATATGTAAAGTATTGTATAATATCAACATATTTTAACTTTTAATACAACAATATTTCAGACTTCTTCTTCATTACCAAGGGAGGACCAAAAATCTTTATGAGTATTTTTCAGATTGGAGGGTGGATCCATGTCCCTAATCCCCATGATGGGGAAGGGATAATTGTATATTTGTTTTCAAATTCCACCTCCAGGAAGCAAAAAGTTGAATGCCTTATATACACATATGTAAATACATAAAGGTTTGTCTATATGTATGTGTGTATACATATATGTGTGTATACATATACAAAAATCCATATCTGTATCTCTCTAAAAAGAACCCCTGTTATTCCAAGCAAATGATATTGTTAAGAAAGGGGGATGTGCAATTTTTTAGCCTTGCTAGGGGTGCAAGATCAATTAATTACTGCGGCATTTATCTTGATTGTTATTGTGAAGGGATAGTTCTGGAGGATTCCAATTTTTGGTAACAAGGATGACCAACATAGAGATTCATGACACCTTTTTCTCTACCCTGGCTTTGCAGGTAAAGTCAGATTGGGTTATTCCGGATTGACACCCCATTAAAATCTAGCACTATTTTGGGCATATATCCCTAACATCTTGTAAAAAGAAAATGAGGGAGGGTGCTGGCCTCAAGGATCACAGCCGCCGAGAGAGATCTAAAACCAAGACCTGAAAATATGTAGAATTAGTTTCTGTTCTTCTTTCCTTTCCTTCCTCTCCCCTCCCACATCATACTTCCCCTTTAAAGTGTGAATTCAAGACAGAGTTATTAGTAGAGGATGAGTCAAGTTCAGTTCAAGTGGGAATCTGACTTGGAGAGGCCAGTTTTCACTGGAGCTGCCTGGGGAGGGAGTGAGGCATTCATTTTAAACTCTCATTTTTAACACCAGTTCATCTAATGCATGCAACCTTTTGCTTCCTGAAGGTGGAATTTGAAAACAAATGATCTGGGCTCCCAACTGGTTTCATTCAATTCACCCAATATTTATTGAGCCTCTACTCTGTGTTGGGTGTCTGGGATGTGTAAGAACAAACCTTCCAGCCACCCAGGGATATGCTAGGGTCATCTCCCTTCAGCTTGTGAGAGCATCATTCTTAAGTTTTCAGCGTGAGCATTTGCACCCCAGAAATCCTCAGATACCACAAGTCAGGGCTCCATCCATAGTTTTCTTGATTGTCTGTACTTAGGCAAGTGATGGAGAAGATGTTCATAATGTTCATATGTCATTCTGCTGAGATCATTGACCATACCCCAGGTTGAGGTAAACCTCAGGTGGAAGTTCTTAGCTGAACTTCCAACTAAAGAAGAGGTTTTAAGGGCCATTAGGCTCCTTTCATGTGGTAAAGCAACTGGAGCTGATTCTATTCCAACTGAGATTTACAAGGTAGGGGCACCACTGCTCATACAAAACCTAACTCAAATTTTCCTGCTTATATGGCAAGAGGAGGTTATCCCCCAGGAGTTCAAGGATGCTTCCATCGTCCATCACTATAAAGGTAAAGGAAGTAGATCGTCCTGTGACAATCCACAGGGGGTGTCTCTCTTAGTCATTACTGGCAAGATTCTTGCTAGAGTTCTCCCTAATAGGCTGATCCTTCACCTGGAAGATGGTCATACTCCTGAGAGCCAGTGTGGCTTCAGAAAGGGCTGTGCCCAACAAGTCCAGAAGAAATGCCAGGAGCAGAACAGAGGTCTGTACACAACATTTGTAGATCTGAGCAAGGCCTTTAACCCCGTTGTTGTGAGGGCTTATGGAAAATTATATCAAAATTTGGTTGTCCAGAGAAGTTCCCCAGCACTGTATGTCAATTTCATGATGGCTTGTTTGCCCTGGTACTAGATAATGGACAATACTCTTGTGCCTTCCCAGTCACCAATGGAGTGAAATAAGACTGTGTGCTTGCTCCCGTGCTTTTTAGCATGATGTTTTCAGCCATGTGGTCAAATGCTTTCAGCGAGGATGAACTCAGCATCAAGGTCAGCTATTGCACTGATGGTAAATTCTACAATTTGAAAAGGCTGTAAGCCAAGACCAAAGTGGAGGGAATGTTGGTGCATTGTTTTCTGTTTGCAGATGATTGTGTACTCAATGTAGCCTCTGAAACTGTGATGTAACAGAGTATAGATTAATTCTCTGCTGTTTGTACTAATTTTGGCCTAACAATTAACACCAAGAATATACAGGTGCTCCATCCGCCATCCATACATGGAACCATCAGTTATAACAAACGGAGAAGTTTTGAATGCTGTGGATAAGTTCACTTACCTTGGTAGTGTCCTTTCCAAAGATGTACACACTGATAATGAAGTAGATGCATGGATGGCCAGAACTAGCTCAGTGTTTAGGAGGCTCCAAAGGAAAGTATGGGAGAGAAGAGGTATTAGACTGACTACCAGACTGAAGATGTGCAGAGACGTTGTGCTGACCTCCTTGTTGTATGCCTGTGAAACATGGACAGTCTACCAGCGCCATGCCAGAAAGCTGAATCACTTCCATTTGAACTGTCTAAGGAAGATTCTGAGGATCACCTGGCAGGATAAGGTACCAGACACTGAGTCCTTACTCAAACTAAAATACCAAGCATTCAAACTCTACTCTGCTTCAAATTATACTCTCTCCCCCACCCCCAGCCCCTAACTGGTTGTTAAACATTTACTAGCACACCCCT
Organism: Potorous gilbertii; assembly: GCA_028658325.1. Taxonomy (NCBI): domain Eukaryota; kingdom Metazoa; phylum Chordata; class Mammalia; order Diprotodontia; family Potoroidae; genus Potorous; species Potorous gilbertii. The sequence continues at coordinate 479,632,506 of CM053771.1, read as the reverse complement.
GCAACCCTCATACTTTATCCCCTTAAGTATTGCACCAGTCGTCCTGACCTATATCTTGCCACTGGACTCTTGGTCTTCTGCAAACAATTCCCACAGCCATTTTTCTAATGTGAAACTAATTTCTTGGACGATGTTATGAAATCTTGGTGAAGGAGTTTTCGGTTCATGATCATTCAGGGCTGACCTGGGAAAGGGTGAGTCACCATGCCAATATTTGTGTGCTGCTTTTCAGGTTAGCAAAGCATGAGACCTCAAATATGTATCATATTTTAGCCTCACAACAATCATGTAAGAGATTTATATTGTCCCCATTTTGCAGATGAGGAAACAGAGACTGGAAGAGACATCATCCCTTACCCAGGGTCAATTAAAGGGATAAGGATGAACTTGGAACAGAAATGGGTAGATTTCTTTTCCTATTATATTCTGCTCAAGATATTGCACCACCTCTAAACCAAGTTCTGGCATCCTTAAAAATAGTTGTGAACCGCTGTATGAAAGAGGAAAAACCTCAAGAGAACAAGGAGAATGAACCCAAAATAGACAAAAATCAAAAGACCACCATTTGCTCCCAGAGACTGGAGAAAACCAAAAAGGATAAAAAGGAAGTTCTGCTTCTCAGTTAGACAGTCTGGGCCAGTGCTGAGCACTGGATTTGGATGCAAAGAGGGCTAAAAACTGTCTCTTTTCTTTCCTGTCTTTGCAAAGATGTGACACCAGCCAGCCAAGGTAGCTGGTTGGCTTAAATAGGTGGCAACTCACCCCTCCCTCCCTGAAATGACTTTGTTTTCCCTCAATTGAAGGAGGTTAAAGGGGTAGGTGGAAGAAGATAAACAAAGTCCTATTCTTTCTCCACAGTGCCTGGACAGAGACTGCCTTGACAGCTGAAAGGCACCAGGAATTCTCACTTTAGGGAAATGCTCTATTTAGATCATACATTCTTAACCCGGGATTCATGAACTTTAACTTTTTTTTTTTTTTGGTCACTGTATTTCAATACAATTGGGTGTTTTTTTTTTTTTTTGGCAATCCTATGTGTTTTATTTCATGCATTTAAAAATATTATTTTGAGGTGGCTCCATATGTTTCACTAGCCTTAAAAAGGGGTCCATAAAGCCCCAAAGAGTTAAGTACCCTTGCTTTGCTAGAACACCCTCCAATCTGCAAATAGGCAGTTTGATTTTAAAAAGTAGCATTTAGTTCCAGAGAGCACACTAGACCATGCCTTTTTCCTTTGGAGAAATGGTCTAAGGTGGTGGTGATGGTGGCCGTAGTGATCGGAAGAGTTGATTAATTCTTATAGCCCATCGGGAAGTCACTGGGAGAAGTTAATTAACTGAGGCTGGATGAGTACAATTTATAGCTATTGTCCTACCCTGGAGTCTGGAAGGCCACTTTGTGAGAATAGGAGTAGGGGAAGAAGGGGAAGACTCGGGGATTCTGATTGTGACTCTATGGGGAGTAAGAGGAATTACAGCAGAAGCCAGTCTGGGAGATGAAAGGAATTGATAAGTCTTGGGTTATGCTAATGTCCCTGACACACATCCCAATGTCCCAAAGCTAAGGAGTCTGATAAGGGTAGGATCTTAGAAAGAAAAAGGCCTATTATCATAGGACCAGGATTAACTCTGACTTTTATAAATCCGAAACTTTTCTTTTTGTTTGTTTTTGCATATGTTTCTCTGGAGTACATAATACTTAACAACAACAACAGAAACCAAGTAGCATTTGTCTTTTTAGGAAGTAGGGCAAAGCAGGTTGAAAAAATATTTCTTCCTTTCCAATTTTCTCCATTAGGTTAAACTCTGGTGTTGAGTAGAAATCAGAAGACTGTGCCAAGTGAACCAAATCCTGAACTTAATGGTGGGAGGGTGGGGGGAAAACTGCGAGTCTAGAGGTACCTGTGAGGTGAGGCTGAAAGGCAGAACTCAGAAGTTTTTATCAAACTATCAAGAATTCTCAATCACTTGTGGACTGGAATATCAGCCACTTAAAAAGAGGGTGGATGCTGCCTTGGACTTGGAGTCTGGACAAAATCCTGACCCCAATAATGTGCTGATGGGAAAGCCACTTAGACTCTCAAGCCACAATTTTCTTGTTTATAATATTCAGAAGTATCACTCCTCATGGGTTGTGAGCAAAGAATTTTGCAGGCCTTAAAACTTATAGAAATGTGAATTATTGTTGTTAATAACAATGGTAATAAAAAATTAATAATCCCCATCCTGTCGAAGCTCATCCATGCTGTGGAGGTTGGCAAGCACGGGTGAGGTAAGCTGAAGGAGACCATCAGGGCAACTGTAGGGCCTGGGTGGAAATCTGAAATGCAAGAAAAGGAAGCTCTCTGGATACCGCTGATTAGATTAGCAACCCAATTAGTTTGATGCAACTGTTCCTAAAAGTCAAAGGAACAGATGGGAGGACTAGGGGCTGCCCTACGCCAACATGTCGATGCAAATCAGCTTCCCAAGAAGCTCTTTTGTGTGTTGTTGCCACAAAAAAAGGCAAGATAAACCAGAACAGCTCAGAAATACCAATATTCCACTACTGGAAATGCTTCCTGGGGTCTCCTCACCCTAGAGCATCCCTCTACCATGCCAGTCCTTTTGCCAGGGGTGGGCTCCTTCCAAGGGCTTCCATTTAGGGAATGGGTCCAAGCAAACCATGCCTTGAGCCTTTTGTGACAACACTTCGGACTCTCCAGAGTTCACCATCATGACGTGCTTGGATACTTTCCACAAACACCCCTCATCCCCTATTTCCAGCCCCTTTTATGTGCTGTCTTTCTATGTTAGAATGTGAGTAGCTTGAGACCAGGGATAATCCCTTTTTGCTTGTATTTGCTTCCCTAGCACTTATCACAGTACCTGGCACACAGTAAGCACTTAATAAATTATTGCTCCTTCCTTCATGCTTTCAGGGTTCTTGTCACTAACTGCTAAAGTGGACAAACCATTGTGGGCATGAATACATTCATACACATGAATACTTTCATTATTTATCAGCAGCAGCAGCAGCACTCTGTCATAGCAAGACCAGAAGCAATCTTATCGTGATGGCCAAGGACTTCCCACTGCTTTTTGTCTATGGTACACTCAACTCTGGGGGCCACCTTCAGTCGTCCTGATCTATATCTTGCTACTGGACCCAGAAGGTTCCTAAGGAGAAAGTGAGGCTGGTGACTTTTCACAGTCCTCCCCTCACTTTAATCCAAATTCACTTACAATCATGGCATCACCTTTCTGATGTCATGGTCCTCTTCACAACAACCCTCAGTTCCAAGTCACACAGATATTGTCAATAAGTACAGGACAATTATAAAAACCAAATAAACAAACAAAAAAAACCTTTCATCCCTAAGTCTAGGTCAGACAATGTAAGAGATGAAATTAAGGTATTGCTAAAATGTGAAAAGGAAAAAAGTCAAGGGTCACTGAAGATCTTCACTTAGCATGAACCCCAGAAATTCTACCTGATGAAATGGATGACAAATAGCACTAGTAATACACATGATTTTGACAAGTAGCTGGGAATACTTAGGTTTGAATTTTGAAATCTGATTTTTCAGTTTGAATGGCACAAATCCAATTAGCAGACCAACTAAAGCCAAATCAGAGTCATTTTTAAAAATTGTCATTTCCTATAAGCATCATGAATGAGCTCATTCTTCAACAGTATTTGGCAGAAAGTGTAAAAACATTTCAGAACCTGTACACAGAAATATAGACGGCAGCTGTTGCCATGGTTAGAATCACAAGAAGAAAAATGGACAGACACTAATGCTACCAGCAGAGATGTGACTGAGAGAGTTAGTGAAGATCTGTGGAAAGGGATTGGAAGATTACATCACTATCTAGCTGGTTCCCGTATTAGAAAACTTGAACATCATGTTACCCAATTAAAGGCAACAAAAATAGAACTTAGGGAAATAAGATTCCAAAGTATACTTTGTATGTCAAAGCACATAAAAATATATCAAAAGTACAGGTATATAAAAATTTTCACATCCCTCTAATCAGTCATCGAAAACTAAAATCGAACAGGTAAGGTGCTATTGGGAGTCAAAACTTTACAAAGGACAAAATAACCCATTCAACATCAATCAAAACCTTTACTGCAGAGGTGTGAGAAGTAAAGAAATAAGAAGTGGGAGAGTTGAAAGAGAAGGATGTGGAAAATTTCTGGTAGTCTTTATGGTTATAAGAAGCCCAGGGTTAGGAAAATGCAGGTTGGATAAAATGAGAAACAGACAGCTTAGGTACCATTGCAATAATGAATGACAGAACATCAGTGGAAGTGACTGTAACTCTAGACTCTGCAAAACCAGAAAGCAGTGGGCCAGATAAAAGCCGTAATTATTGGCTTAAGCACTTCATAATGGTGCATGAACACAAGGAAAGCCCTTTAACAGCAACCTCTCAGATGTAAGTCCAATCCTGTTGTTCTTACCAGAAGGATCATATCCCCACTACCAAAAGATGAGGATATGAGTGATCTCTCCAACATAGGCTGATTATATGTTTATGTGCTTTATACAAAGCATTCACACCTTGTATCACTGAAAGCAAAATCTGTCAACACTTATGAGAAAACCATATGTTGACAGAGGAGCAAAAAACCGTGGCAGAAATCTTAGGCATATGAAGGCCAATTTATTATTGATTATATAATTATTGAACTGCCCTAATGTGGCATAATGTCTCTATCAACTATATTGACTACCATTAATGCCTTTGACTCAGTTCCACATTCATGACTTTTCATCTACGGCAAATATATGAAATAGAACCAAATATAATGAGAATACTAGAGATTTGCTGTCCCCGTGGGAAATCATATTTAAAATATGCTACCAACACAGCAATATATCAAAAACAATTTATATAGAAATATTTTACATTGTTATGGTTCCATCTAGCCTTCACTCTACTAGCGCCTTTTTTAAATAGAACTAATTATGACTTCCAAATTAAAGAGGGAGTTGAACCAAAACAACTGATAAATCCCTTGATGTATGTAATTGACATCAAGCTATGTGGCTCCACTAAAAACACATTAAATGGCTCCTTCATCTCATAGGATCTATTCCCAATGATATCAAAATGTCATTAGGACTGAGGAGACCAAAGGCTTCTGAATCTAGAGCTTATATTGAAGGCAATGCCTGCAAATATCTTGGACTTCTCCAGGCAAGATATATATCAAAGAGAAGGCTGTAACTGAATATGTTAAGAGACTTACTGACATCCTGAATTCAAAACTCAGTGGGAAGAAAACTTTTGAAGAACACATTTGATTTATAGCTGCACCATATAAGGCTTAACTTACACTTTGGAAACTATAAAGTGTGTCAAAACAGATTTGTAAAATCCTAACAAAACCTAGACAACTATTAACAACATGGGACTTATTGCCCCATGGCAGCTACAAGGAGATGAACATTTGCCAAAAGGGAGAAAGGGGATTAATAGATATTCCCAGAGCAATTGATAAACAGTTCGAAAACCTTCAGAAATGTTTTTGGAACAAGCAGCCATCACTTCCCTAAGCCTTAGAAATGGTTAATAATAGGTACACATCATTTAATTTTTTTAAATTAATAAATAAATAATAATAAATAAACAATAAAAAATGGTTTACCTCTGGATGGGGCTCATGGAATAGGTAAGATCCAAGAAGGGAATTAAAAAGTCCTCCATAAGTAAAATCCATACAACTTCTGCCAGTGGATATTGACAAAGAAACTTCATACTAATGAATGAGCTGTTAGATTTGCTTACAGAACAGAAGAATGATAGAAACTCAACATTAGGTCAATGTCACCAAAAATGACAGAAGGGCTATTATTTTATTTTTAAATTAAACATTTTTTTTCATTTATCAAGCATTTATTTCTCAACATCACCACTCCCTTTTCTCTGGAAAAGAAAAAAAAAAGAAAAACCCTTGTAAAAATATGCACAGTCATATAAAACATGTTTCCATATTGACCATATCCAAAAATGTGTCTCATTCTACATATTAGTCTGTTGTTATTCAATTGTTTCAGTCACATCTGACTCTTTGTGACCCCATTTGGGGTTTTCTTGGCAAAGACACTAGAGTGGTTTACCATTTCTGTTTCCAGCTCACTTTACAAATAAGGAAACTGAAGCAAACCGGGCTAAATGACTTGCCCAGGGTCACACATCTAGTATGTGTCTAAAACCAGATTTAAACTGAAGAAGATGAGTCTTCCTTACTCCAGACCTTGCTCTCTATCCACGATGCCACCCAGGTGCCCCTGAATGCCATCTCTCTAAAAAGGAAGTGGGTAGCATTCTATATCTTCAGTCCTCTAGGATCATAATTGACTCTTGAGTTCTTAACCTTTTCAAAATTAGTTTTTACAATGTTGCTGTTACAGTATACATTGTACTCCTGGTTCTGCTCTCTTTACTTCAGTCCATATAAGACCATCTCTCTCTTCATATCCCACAATTGGTTCAATCATTCCCCAACTGATGGGTACCTCTGTAGTTTTCAGTTCTTTGTCACCATAAAAAGAGTTGTTGTGAATATTTTATTTTATATGTAGAACATTTTCCTATTTCTTTGATGTCCTAAGGATATTGGCCTAACAATGATTTTGCTGGGACCAAAGGAAAGCATAGATAAGTAACTTTTGGGACATAGTTCCAAATTGTTTCTAGGATAATCAGACTAATTCACAGCTCCACCAATAGCACAACCAAGTACTTGTTTTCCCATAGCATCTCCAACATCTTGTCCTTTTCCTTTTTTGTCATCTTTACCAATCTGACAGATAGGAGGTGGAATCTCAGAGTTGCATTTCCTTAGTTATTAGTGATTTGGAACATTTTTTCATAGTAATAAATAATTTGGATTTCTTCCTTTGAGAACTGCCTGTTAATATCCTTTGACCATTTATCAATTGGGGAGTATAATGTCTTTTATTTTTATAAATTTGAATAAGTTCCTTGTATATCTTAAAAATGAGACCTTTATCAGAAAAACTTACTGCAAATTTTTTTCATAGTTAACTGTTTCCTTTCTAATCTCAGCTAAACTTACTTGTGCAAAAACCTCCAATCTGTTTTCTTCTACATTTTCTTCTCTTTGCTCCATGAACCCTCTTTGCATAGAAGAAGAGACACATGGAATAAGTCTTCTGGAGGCAGCTAAGTGGTATAGTAGAGACAGCACTGGTCTGAGGTTTAAAGATCTGAGTTTAAATGCAATCTCAGACGCTTACCAGCTATGA
>CM053771.1:479579881-479624742 GCA_028658325.1 Potorous gilbertii | reverse complement strand
TAAACTTACTTGTGCAAAAACCTCCAATCTGTTTTCTTCTACATTTTCTTCTCTTTGCTCCATGAACCCTCTTTGCATAGAAGAAGAGACACATGGAATAAGTCTTCTGGAGGCAGCTAAGTGGTATAGTAGAGACAGCACTGGTCTGAGGTTTAAAGATCTGAGTTTAAATGCAATCTCAGACGCTTACCAGCTATGAGACCCTGGGCAAGTAATTTTACCAGACTGCCTTGGTTTCTTCAAATGTAAAATAGGGCTACTAAAAACACTTCCCTCCCAGGGTTGTTGTCAGGATCAAATGAGATAATATTTGTAAAGTACTTAGCATAGTGCTTAATAGTAGGTTTTTAATAAATACATATTCTTTTCCTTCTTTTCAATGTCTATGCTTGATCCAAACAGCTGCCATTGTCTGGACTTTTTTCTTCCCCTCATCTAGACTGCACTTATAGGTTTTTGCCCTTTCTTTCATTTAAAATCTTTTACTGGTATCCATTCTTGTTTTGCTTATGACAGATCTCTCCCTAGATAAACTCTCTCACTCCCACTTTTCCCTATTGAATTGAACGTATTTCCACACCAAACTTTATATGTGTATGTGTGTGTATGTGTTCTACCATCCTTTGATCAGTTCTGATGAAAGTGAGATTCAAGTGACACTTAGCCCCTCTATATATAGACTTCTATCTCTGCCCCCCAGTTATATGCAATAAATCCCTCTCAGTTCCCCTATTTTCTTCCCTACTGAATCCTTTCCCTCTCTTTCTTGTCTTCTTTCAAGATTGACAAACTGAAAAAAAAGTCACTCCCAGACCCTCCATTTTATTTGACTCCCTCTATGATCCCAAAGACATTACAGTTCTTGGAGATGTTTATATCATCCCTTTGACTCTCCATTAGTATGTAAACTTGACCAATTTCTAAACCAAAACTACAGATCTCAAAATATCGTGGAGGGCCCAGCGAATAAACTGTCCTATTGCTTGGATGCACAGGGAACCATGGGGTAAAAAAAAAAAAAAACAAACTTCAAGAACAACATTTTAAATTGATATTGCTATGTCAGATGCTGTTAATTTCTAATTTATACGTAATAAAAAGCTTTCAGAGTAACACAGCTATCTAGCAGAGGAAATCCAATCAGGAACAAGGCGAGGCAGAGATTATGCCAGTTTCCTCATCCACAATAGACAGTGTGATGAGGGTGCTTTCAGTTAGCCTACAGAGAATAAGCTTATGGCCTAACTTTTTTATTCAACTACAAAAGCAGTTATTTTTAACCATCCATGCAACACTCTATAGAACATTAAATACAAAAATACAATAGCCGGATATGGATTTGTCTTATAACCATTTCTATTGGAAGTTCTAGGAACAAGAAAAGTGAAAAGAATGAAATGACAAGCAATGATAGTCATGATGACATTAACTCTCAGGTATGGCCATTCACAAACACTGCAGTTTAACTACAGAAGAAGCTAGTGCACAGATTATCTCTATAACGAATACCTTGTCATATAAGTATCACCAGGAGGAACTGGAGATAATTAGTATGGAGGAAAAAAAAGACTGGAGCAGGGGACAGGTCGTACAGTCGATAGAGTGCTGGACCTAGGGTCAAGAAGATTCATCTTCCTGAGTTCAAATCTGGCCTCAGATATTTCCTAATTGTGTGACCCTGGACAAGTCACTTAACCCTTTGCCTCAGTTTCCTCATCTGTAAAGTGAGTTGGAGAAAAAAGTGGTGAACCACTCCAGTATCTTTGCTAAGAAAATTCCAGATGGGGTCACAAAGAGTCAGATACAGCTGAACTCACTGACCAACAACAACAGGTATTAGACTTTTTCTGTTTGTCTTCAGAGGGCAAAACCAACAGCAATGGGTAGAAGCTGAAAAGAGGCAACTTTTGGCTTGGTGACTCCAGAAATCTCTCTCAATTATAGCTGTCCAAAAGTGGAAATGGATGCTTGGGGGGGCGGGGGGTAATAGATTCCCATTCTTTGGAAGTCTTTAAGCAGAGGCTAGCTGACCACTGTTGTTCTGAGTCATTTCTATCATATCCAACTCTTCATGACCCCATTTGGGATTTTTACAGCAGGATTTAGACTCATGAGGATGAGTCTTCTTGATTATAAGACCAGTGCTCCATCCACTGTGCCACCTACTTGCCCACATGTACAATAGGTTGGTCATATATTGAAGGTGAGAGAGAACCGATGGATAGCCTGAGCACTAGCATCCACCAAATGTTTTAAAAGGCCCTGAAGAAGCCCCTGGGAATGTTGAAAGAGTTGAGCAGGATGAGAAGGCATGGATTCCATGAATGGAGGAAGCAACCACATCCCTGAAATGAGGGAACCCTTTGAAATATAAGCTGTCAAAGATGTCCAGCTGTTTTCTTTATCTTTTCCTCAGAAAACTTCTTCAAAATCCTGGAAAGACTTAAATGAACTGATGCAGAGTGAAGTGAGCAGAACCAGGGGAACACTGTATATAATATCATCAATGTTGTGCAATGATAGACTATGATTGACTTAGCTCTTCTCAGCAATGTAATGAACTAAGACAATTCCAAAAGGCTCATGATGGAAAATGTTATCCACATCCAGAGAAAGAACTATGGAATCTGAATGAAGATGGAGTATACCATTTTCACCTTTTTTGCTTTTTGTTTTTTGTGACTTTTTCCTTGCGTTCTCTTTCAAAAAATGACTAACGTGGAGACAAGTTTACATTGCAAGTCATCTTAGGGAGCGGGGAAGGAAGGGAGACAAAATTGGAACTCAAAATCTTATAAAAATGAATGTTGAAAATTAGAAGAAAAGAAAAAAACTTCTTCAAGTAAAAAGGTGTATGCATTTGACTGGGAGGTGCTGTGGGGGAGGGGAGGAGCTGCCCAGTCAGGAAGCTGACTTCAAACTGCATCGAAGGATTAAACTCTGTTGTCTAGGATACAAAGCAGTCCTTTCCACCTACTGGGCTTGAATGTTGGTTAACTTTAAAACCACACAAGAGGCCCCCACAGAAGGCTCTCCAACTGGGTCTTGAGAGAGCTGCGAGAATTTTTCAGATGAATGAACTGCAGCTTCAGGACTTGCCAAGTGGGCTGCTGAAAAACTTCCTTCCATTCTGAATCTCCACACCCCAACCCCCTTCCCCAGCCAATTTTTGAAAGGAGGAAGTTTCTTAAAGACCCAGCATCCTTCAGTCAAGGTTCAAATCCATGAATTCTATCGTCAAATCTAAGGTTCTAATTATGACTTTATAAGCATTAATGAATTTGCCCAACGTTTTCAACACTGTCATTTTATTCCCATTGTCAAATGAACCTGAAGCAGATGAAAGGAAAGTCAAGCTTGTCAGAGTTTAGAAAAAAAGACCCAGCATCCTGTTTCTCAAATTTAGGGTGTTCCTTATAGTGGTACATCTGAAGCAGCAATTTATAGTGCCTGGAAAAAAACATCAAAAGAGGTGATGGCAGAGGACTTTCCAATGAAACTAGCTACATAGGGAAGGCATAACTGACAAGAGGTTTCTCCCTAATTTTGTGGTAGCCTCAGCTACTACCCCCAGGATTCTTGAATTAAAAGAAAAATCTGCCTTAGAACTTATTTGATGGTGTAGGGGACACGAAGAATGTCTATTCTACTTGCAAAAGACTTTGTTTTCTCACAAAACCTCTTTACTCTAGTCCAAGAAGTTGTCATTACATCATTACACTCGTTGGATCCTGAGCTCATGGGGCAGTTTTCTGAGGTGTCTGCTTGCATATCTTACTTTGTGATTCAGAAGATGAAGCAGATTTTCCATGAAGTTATACCTTTTCAGAGGTAGACACTGTTCTTCACACTTTTCTCTACCTGGTTTCTTGTCAGCAGATGTGTCTGTGTTTAAGAAACCAGCCCTGTCATTTGTATACACACAGATAATGTAACAAGGAAAGGAAACAATTAGAAGCAAGCTAACAGAACATTTTCACATCTAAATGAGGACTAGCTTCCTTTCTGAACCAAAAAAAGCTATTTGAAGAGATGCATTTCTCTAGATAAGAAATCCTTCTTTCAAGAGCCTGTGGCTCAGAATACACGGCAGCCAGCCTGAAAGTCAGGGCCATCCCTCACTTACCTTCCTAATGCAAATATGGCTGACTTTGGGAGAAAGAATTTACTCCTGATCAACCACGTCCAAGGAAGCAAATAGAACTGCACAGCCTTGACTGCATAGTCAAGGGGACAAGGATTCTACTAGTTATCTTGAGAGAGAGAGAGCAAGATGGAAAGAAAAGGATGGCGCATTGGAGTCTGGACATCCAACTTGGGAATTCTGTCTTACTAGCTGTGTTCTCTTGGACAAGTCATGTCACTTCTCTAAGCTCTAGTTTCCTCATCTGAAAAATGGGTATAATAATTTAGGATCATAGATTTAGGGCTGGAAGGGAAAGCAGAGGTCATTTAATTAAATCCCTTCATTTTAAAGATGATGAAACTGAGGCCAAGGAAACTAAGGATATGTTCAAGGTCACCCAGATAGCAAATGGCAGCCTCAGGTCACCTGATTCTAAATTTCTTACTCTTTCTGTTGCAACTTGATGCCCCTATTGCCTTTGTCTGAGTTAATGATCTCTCTAAATATGAGTTATGATACCCAAGGGCCCTTTCCTTTCTTGACTCTTTTAAGACATTATTTATGTCTTTTGCTTTGGCATAACTTTTACTTCTGGATACATGCCTCCCTATCTGTTGTCCAATGAGGTATCCCTTGAAACAGGAGAGGGGGAGAGAGAGAGAGAGAGAGAGAGAGAGAGAGAGAGAGAGAGAGAGAGAGAGAGACAGAGAGCACTATTTGGTAAATAATATCATGCTTTAAGGTTTTCAAAGTATTTTATGAATTTTCTCATTTGATTCTTACAACAAGCCTGAGAAGCTGGTGCTATTATTGCCCCTATTTTACTGATGAGGAAACTGAGGCAGACAGAAGTGAAGTGGTTTGCCCTGAGTTATCTCGTCAATATCTGAGGCTAGATTCGAACTCTCAGGGTCTTCCTGACTCCAGGCTACCCATCTCCAAAGCAAACCCATCAAACCTCTCCCTATGCAAAGAAGACAGGAAGGTTCATTTTTCTTAACTCTCATTAGGGTCAGTCTTGGTTTTTGTACCATTTTGGTTTGTTTTTCCAGTTGTTTTCAGTCGTGTCTGACTCTTTGTGACCCCATTTAGGGTTTTTTTGTCAAAGATCCTGGAATGGTTTTACCATTTTCCTCTCCAGTTCACTTTTCACAGATGAAGAAACTGAGGCAAACAGGGTTAAGTGACTTGCCCAGGGTCACAAATTAGCAAATGTCTGAGGCCAAATTTGAACTCGGAAAGATGAGTATTCGTGACTCCTGCGCTCTATCTAATACTACCTAGCTGCTCCTGTAACTACACAGTATTCAGTTTTCCCTTTGTGTTCTTACCAGTTCCTTTGTGGTCAGCATTATGTATATTGGTTCCCTTGCCTTCTTCTTGAGGCTTTATGAATTTGGAGCCTGACATTTTATCTCCTTAATCAAAGATTAAACATTAGACTGTAAGTCAACATCTTCTCCGAAAGAGCTAATATAAGGTCATCAAGTACAATCCCCTCATTTTTAAAGATGAAAAAAATTGAGTCACAGAGAGGTTAAGTGACTTGCCCAGGGTCACAAAGCTTGTGTCTGAGGCAGGATTTGAATTCAAATCTTCCTGACTCTGGATCCAATATTCCATCTGCCGGGCTAAGTACCTAACCTGTTGTGACCTTAGTTCTGTACTTAATTACAAACATTACATCTTCTATCCTGGGCTCTCTATACAATTATGGACATCCTTTCTTTAATATCCCTGTAACTATGGTGTAACAGAACTGGATCACTGGACTGAGGGTGGAAAGGGGCCTTAGAGATCAAGTCATTTTCTGTAAGAGGAAAGCAAGGCGCAAGGTCACAAAGATGGTTAGCGGTAGAGTCACTTCAAATCCTGGTCCTCCAAACTGAAATCTAACGATCTTTCCACTATACGCCGATACTACTAGTTTTGCAGTAATAATTTTGGAATTTTACAGGCACCGGGAAGACTTTTGCTCTCACAAAGTCCTCTCCGGTCACTCTGGCATCGCCTCGAATGCACTCTGCTGGCTTACATATCTTTGAGAAGAGCAACCTGTACACATCATTAGTTATTTACAGTTTACTGGGAAGGGGTTTCTCAGATCTTTTCTAAGAAACAGATTTTGTTTTTGGGAAAAGGAACACAAGAGATAGGCAGGAGCTAGGAGAGAGTGTAGTCCTGGGGAGAGAAGTTACGACAGAGGAATTGGAGAGTTGGGTCAGAATAAATTCCACTACCTACAGTTTTTTGCCTAGAGCCTCTGCAGATTGTTTGAAAAGCTGATGTTCCTTTTCAGGGGATTATAAAGTTGGTCAAAATCAGAGCTTAGTGGGAATTAATGAAACTTTCCAGAAGTCTTTAAGATTCTTAAAGTATTCATCTCTAACCACAAACCAGAACTTGGTTCTAAAATTTAAGGCTGATGGGAAAGACCAGTTATTTGGACAGTTGGTCAGGAAACTCTTCTTTTAAAACTTTATCACTGAATGGTAGTACCACCTACGTCTGTCTCTCTTGGTGATCTCATCTGTTACCATGAGTTCAACTCTCTTTAGTATACTGTTGACTTCTAAATTGATGCATTGAGCCCTAGTACCTCTAATGAATTCCAGTTTTGCCTGTTAGACATTTCCATCAGACTGTTCCATCAGTATCTCAATTTCAACATGTCCAAAATGGGACTTGGCATCTTTCTCCAACCCTTTTCTTCAAACCTCTGTTCCCCAAACTTGTTTATTACTTTTGTAGGCACCAAAATTCTTACCAGCACTCAGCAACTTAGCCCTTCTTTTTCCTTCACTCTCCCCTTCCCATTCATCAACTCGCAAGTCTTTAGCCTTCCTTTAAAACTTTCTTCTCCATCTCTGTTTTTCACTCCCCCCCTTCTTTCCACTCACAAAGCCACCACCATAGATGATGCCCTCATTTCTCTCTTAGGCTACTGCAGTTGTCTCCCATGTAAAATCTTTCCTTACCCAGCAAAGTTGAGTGTAATTCTGAATGAAAAAAATAACGGATATTTGAAGAATTGAAAGACTTTCAGGTATTTGTAACAAAAAGGCAGAACTCAAAGGAAAATTTGATATAAAAGATGCAGAAGAAATATAAGAAAAACGTTAAAGATAAATTATAAGGCACTCATTAAGATCAAACTCTTTACATGTACGTATATGTATATATACATACATATACACACCTATGTATCTATAACATAGATATATATGTACACATATATGAAAATATCAGCATTCTTAAAATGGTCATCATTACTAAGTTAGTTTGAAAGAAAGGTTGGGGCTAAGTTATGTATGATAGGGTGATTCTGGAAATCAAAATTGGGTAGGAAAAGGTAAAAGGGAGCAATTATATTATAAAAATAGGCGGTGAAAGGAGGAACTAATACAAAGGAAGCAGGTCAGGGTGGAGGGCTGGTAATGTGGGAAATTTACTCTCCTCTGGGTTGAAGAAGTGTGCACCTGTATAGAAGTTTTTTGAACATGTAGAGAGGTGAGGAAACGGATGGGTTGTGGGGATTTTCAGAGGAGTGGATAGGATTCCCTTGGTTATTCATGTTATTCATGTATCGTGTACTTGTTATATTCTCCTCTCCCCCACCACTTCCAGAATGTAAACTCCTTGAATGTGAGGTCTATTTGTTATTCCTGAGTGTCCCGAGTGCCTAGGTATTTAATAAACATTTGTTGAATTAAATTGAATTCTTAATGCTTCATTTTGGCCATGGGAAACATTAGGCTTGGTTTCTTTCAGGCTTCAAGGGAAAGCAGGGCTCCTTTCCCTTCTTTGGTATCGTCCAGTCTGCATCTGCTTATAGCAAGAAAAGTTGGCAGACGCTGCTTCAAGTCATGCCTTCTGGTGAGCCACTTATCACTGACAAGAGGGCTCATGATGGACATTTTGTGTGTATGCAGCAAAAATAGGATATAGGGGTGAAGGGGAGGCAGGAACCATGCCCTGGAAAATTCTGTAAACCTGTCTCCCCTCTCCTCGCATTTCGGGGCATTTCCGAGAGCCAAAAACAACTCCAAAATGCTGCTCTTTCTTCTTTGTTCTACTTCCACCATTCTACTTCTGCTATTTGGCATTTAAGTCAACAATAATTTATCAAATGCTTCTTATGTGCTAGGCATTATGCTAAGCACTGAGGATACAAAGAAAAGCAAAAAAACCTCTCAAACCAGGGACTCCTCTTAAGATGTTCACAGACTAATGGAGAGCCTCAGAGATGCCGAGGGCATTCCTCCAGCACCTTTGTGACAACCTGCTCCCCTTGATCTTTCTTCCCCACAGGGCAGGAATGTCTATGTTGGGGAAGGAGAAGGGGGCGCCTGGAGGGCAGCTGTTGAGATCATCAATAATACTGGCACATGGTATTTATATAACACTTTTCTCCCAGAAACTCACAGCTCATAAACATTATCTTGTTAAGCGACAGTATGGCTGAGAGGTAGCTGGGGAAGGTGCTATTATCCTTATTACAGAGCTGGAAAAATTGGGAGGCGAAGACAGGAAGAGCCTTGACTCAGTTCTGAAACTGAGTTGGTGTTGCAGCTAGGGTTCCAAGCCACATTTCTTAATTCCAGGTCAGGGTAGAGATTAAGAATCATATCCATAGAGTATTTTGTATGCCATCCAAAGGTGAAGAAGATCAGGGGAAAACAGACAATTTATTTCCTTCCTCAAAGAGAATGTATCTGATGGTGAATGTGGCTGGGCAAGCCAAGATAGCCAAATTTGGGTCAGTAAAATCAATTCAGTTGAATGTCTACCTTGTGTAAGCAACGTTCTAGATGGGAATAGAAAGACTAAATAGTCCCTGCTCTGAAGGAGTTTACATTCTAGAGGAGGAAATAGTAAGCTCATGGATAAATAAATACTATATTCATAGATGAGAACACCACACATTTGTGTATACTATGTATATTCATGCGCATATGTACACACATATTATATACATATACATCCATATACACACATATGCATACCCACAGAGCCAAATGGAATGGCTTTTACTCTACCCATGTGAGTATATGTGTATGTCTTCACACTTATGTGCATGGGTATACATTTGCATATGTATATGCATATAGACATTGTGTATGTATATATACTTTGCATATATATGTATTTATATACTTTGTGCATTCATTTATATTTTGCATGTATGATATACTTGCTTATGTGTGTACACATACGTGTATGCAAACATACATGCACATATGTGTCTGTGTACATGCATCTTACCACTTCTGCAGGAGTTCCTAGCCTTGTTTGGGTCACGGACTCCACTGACAGTTTGGTGAACCTGTGAGCCCCTTCTCAGAATCATGTTTTTAAATGTATAACATAAAATACATATGAATACAAGGAAAACTCATTTTACTGAAATAGTCATAAAAATATATTTTTTTATTAAAAGGAGTACATGAATCTCAGGTTAGGAATCCCAGCACTGCTAAGAAGCAATATGGAACCATTAACGCACTTGGACTTGGATTCAGTAAAGCCTGGATTCGGATTCTACCTAGTTTACTCATTAGCTGTGGGATCTGGTACAAATCATTTAACCTTTAGGAGCCTCAGTTTCCTCGTTTGCAAAATGAGGACCTTTTGGAGCCTGTCCCCACCTACTTCTCAGGACAGCTTTACAACAGCCAGCCCTTCTCATCATTTGAGTAGCCTCTTATTGCTCAGTTAAACCCAAGACTCCATAGCCTTTGACAAAAAGGGATCCCACAGCTGATCTCCTCTTCTGAAGCCTTGATGGACAATCACCATGGAGAGGCAGAGCCTGAGGCCAGGCACAGTCTGACCACCCGGGTCAGTAGAAGGTCAGACCAAGCGGAAATAGAAAGGCCTCTTGGATAGCAGGCCTGGGCAATGGTTTCCAAGGGGTCCGATTTCACACCTGGCAGGGGTGGTAGGGGATTTAAAGGGGGGAATCTACAGAATGGCAAGAGGCCATTCAAACTCAGTGTAACAATTCTGAATCCTAGAAAAATGTGATTGATGCTGATGTATGTTGCCCTTTCTGGATGGCCTTCTGAGGTGGGGAAGCCTTTAGAAGCTATCTCTCCAGGTCAGTCCCTCTTTATTAACATCCTACACATTCCTACCCTGAGGGAGTGGGGAGGTGAAATCAAGAAGTGGACATCTCATAAAGGCACTGGAGGCATGCTCTGGGCATCTCGGAGCCTTTCCTAGGATGGAGGTGGAGTTGTGAAAGAGTAAAGGCTATCATTCTGATGTGGTCCCAGGTTCTGGGAAATGCCCCAAAGAGATTTGTTCAGAAGTCTGTCTGTGCAGGACTTGAGAACAGTGCTCTCTCTAAATTCAAGAGTGGCACCACACCACCTATGACACACAACACATTGTGGTGCAGGGGTGTCCCTTAAATCTACCTGGACAGCTCTGGGAGTAAAAGTATAGCTGCTGTAGGAGACCTGAAAAGAAGGTAGCCTGCAAAGCATCCCAAGAGCTCACCTGGCTCCCAGGTGATAAGGATGCAGAATGGTGCCAAGCTGAGAAACCTTGACAAATAATTAGCCAGGGGAGCAAGATAACCCGTTGAAATTATGGGCCTTCAGTGTAACAGTGCTTAATGTGTTTTCTATCTCTTTCTAAGTCCAATGGGCACTCACTTGTCTGTTTAAGCCTTTCACAGTTGGGGGAATTAAGTCATCAAAGTTTCATCTACCTGTCTGGCTTCAGCCAAAAGTACAACTTCCTTGACTGGATACCTTTCAAAATTGCTGTCTACATAGATTATAATTTAATATGCGGTGGAACCTACTCAAGGCTGCCTGTATCCTGAATATAAAATGTCAAAATCTGCATATACATGCTCTGGATTTTCTTCAACACTGCACACATTTTTAATAATGGTCACAACTCTAATGACGAAAATCTTTTTCAAAAAATTACAGTGTAATTTATTTTCAGTCATGACTATTCCATTTCCTTGAGCTCTCTCTCCCCTAGGACCTCTTGTTCCAATGCATTAGTCTGGCTGAACTAACAGTGTTTTCATCTTAGCCAAGATGCTAGCTTCTTATTCTGGTGCTTTCTCCTCTTGTTAATTCTCTCCTCCAACCCCGCCCTTTCCTAAGTAAGGAGGGGAGGAACTTAGGACTCAGAGAAATGAACTTTGTGGTCTTATTATTTTCTATTGTTGTTATTATGTTTCCCAATTACATGTAAAACTTATTTTTAACATTTTTTTAAATGGAGTTCCAAATTCTCTCCTTCCCTGAGACAGTAAGAAATTTGATTTGGTTATACATGTGCAATCACAAAACACAGACACACACACACTCATACATGAGTCATAATTTTTGTTTTTTAAGGCCATTGATATAATATCTCTGACCCAATCCTATATTATGTTAATAAAGATATTTTCCTAAGCCATCAACATACTACTAGGGTGTGAGCTGGGAATCTAGGGATTCAGTCAATAAGCATTTATTAAGCCCTACTGTATACCAAGCCCTGTGCTAAATGTTGGGGCTACAAAGAAAGGCAAAAACCAGTTCTTGTCTGTAAGCTGCATACATTGTAATGGGGGATTCAATATATAAACAATTAAGGACATACAATATATATGTCTACACCTATGTATTTGTTAATATATATAATATATGTATGCATCATTAAATGGTACATATACATTTATTGTACATTATGCCTGTGTGTGTATATATATAAAAAAACATATATATCCAGTAAAATATTGAAGGAAATCGCAGAGTGGAGGCATTAAGGAAGACTGATTCTCCAAAAATACCCCTTGTAAAAGGCAGGTTATGCCCTTGGGGACAAAGCATACCACTCAATAATTGGTGAGGGAGGGAGACTAGTGAGAATATATTGACATCCATCTATGATATATATGTGCAAATATAGGCATATATGTGCAATTTTGTTCTATTTATTTTAAATATGTATTCTTTTGAGTTGTGGGATTGGTCCAAGCATGGCCAGTGACTTATGACCTCTCAGATATAAAAATTATTGGCTCTGCAGCTAAGGACAAAGGAAAGGTAACTAGTCACTAACTTCCCTAAATGTAATTGTTAATGTATGCCGGTTAGGAGCCCCCACTTCACAACTGGAAGTCAAGTTACTTAAGAAGCAGCTTTTTAGGAGTGAGGCTTCAGCTAGATAATCCTATAATAAACCTAAATTGTTTTTTTAAATTTAATTTTTATTTTTTAGTTCTTTCTCTGGATGCAAAGAGTGACTTTGTTCATATGTCCTTTAATTTTAATTTGTATATTTATAATAGTTGAAATGACTTACTCCAAGTTGTTCTTAAAATTACATTTATGATACCAATAACTTTAATTCTTTATTGCGCTTAAGTTATTTTCTTTGTCAGATTTTAAAACAGTTTAAGCATCTTGTTTTAAGTTAACAATTGGAGTTTTTTTTCTCTCCAAATGAGAGAGGTGACTGTGTATCCTTCGGGAAGCTTCCTATGGTCTCTTGGATAAAATATTAACTGCACAGTCTTGCCTCGCACAATTTAAGGAGCAATTCATGGCAATGGCTCAGAAGCCGAGTTAATATCGAGGCCAAGGTTGAGCAAAATGAATTTAGGTAAGAGGCAGCTAAGTAGAGCTGGCCAAATAGGCCATGGCTAGGGTTAAAGAATGGTATTGAACTCCAAGAATTATTGTTGACTGAACTGCCAATCTTTTGAGCTGTTACTACTCCTTGAGCCACACCAACTATACATGACCCTCTGGTGCCCAGTAGCAAATTCCCCTTCAGGAGGAAGGAGTAGAGCATGTATAGTAGTGGGATTTAGCAATGGCCGTAGCCTTCTACCAGAGACCCCTAAACTATCTTGTGGTTAAAAAAGCACAAAATCCTGGGTTCTAGAGTGCCAGAAGGCCTGTTTCCTCTACGTCAATGAAACACTTCAGTTACTCAGGGCAAGCCTCTCAGTCACTTTAGTCACTTAGTCTAAGGTTTTCACTAAATGCCTTGAGACAATTATTCCTTACATTTGTATTTTTACCTAGTAGAGTTAATATTGGGGGAAAACTCATGTATACGATTCTGAAACATTGGCCTTAAACCCAGTAATAACAGTGACCATCTTTCCCTGTGAATGTTTCTGTCTAAGTAAGTTGTAAGAAATGCATTTTCTCTAGGTTTTTGTTTTTCTTTCCTCTCTAAATAATGCATCCCAAAGTCCATTTACAACCCTTCTGGATGGTTTCCAGTTTTAAGTTGGGATCTGTTGAATTCATTCTGAGATAACACTCTTCACCTCAAGGACTGTATCAGCATGGCTTTGGTGACAAGGTCTTAACAATTTAACCCCTTCAGAGGAAAAACTCCCACTTTTGGAGTCCTCATACCACTTTCTGGATTCCTCATCCTTGTTCCTTAAGGTCCCCCGTTCAAGTAGGAGGAGGTCCGAGCCAGTCTAGCTTATGCATCATGACTCATGGTAATGGCAAGTGAAAATGAACACTATGACTTAATACTGTTCGAACTCTGAAAAGCTTTATTTTAATGCAAAATAAAATCAAGTACAATTTAGATAGTCATATGGAACAAAAATTCCAAACGCTTTCTGTGGTACAAAAAGGAACAAATAATCTTTCAAATTTAGCAAAGATGCCACCCTTTTCATCCCCCCATATTCCAAAATATGATTTCACATAATTTTTTCTTTAGAACTTTTGAACAGATTTGGTATCATAAAATCACAGGAAGTACTAGAAAAAGTAGTTTATAAACAACAGGTTTTGTTTTTACATCCTGATAGTAAACGGCACTCCAGTTAGTGCAGACTGAGAATACTTTCTCAAATCACTGCAATCAGGGATACAGGCTAGAAGTATAATCAGGGACCATTAACTCCCCCAGCATCAGGGCTCTCTAGTCCACGTTTGAAAAATCAGCCCTCGAGAGATGCTATTATGACTTAGGGATGTGGGTGAGAAAAATGGTCTCCTTAAGAGACCTGGCTGCATATATGATGTGGGACCAATTTTTGCCTGCCCAAGGTTTCTCTTTGAGCACAAAGCTAATTCTGCAGGGATCTCTCCAAGTGACTACTCCTTGCTCCACCATCACTGGGCTATCATTTCTTCCTAGGCTGACATGGATGAGGAGTGCTGGGAAACAGCATCTTTGGTTATTCCTATTAACGACTCTTCCTGATGTAATGGCACCAAGTGTAGCCACAGTGTGACTCATGGACTCAGAAAGCAGGAGAGAAGTCTCTCTACTTCCACTTTGAAAGGAGCTGTATTTAGAGTCTCAGTGTTTCAAATGATGTGATGTTTTCCAGGACCATTGGTATCCCAAACCTATCAGGGGTATTTTCCTTTCCTTCTAAATCCTTCGGAATTCAGATAAGCTTGCCTGGGATAAGGAACGGATGCTGGTTTTACATATCGGTCTAGACTTGAGAAGCTATCACCACAGGGAACTCCTGGTGTAGAAACCTGATGCACACTGAACACAGGTGTCTACTTTGTAGGCTTAGAGGGTGGCCAGAAGTAGCTGGAGATTCAATGGTTTGCCATTGCTAATTGTTTGTTAAAGTCAGTATATATGTGAGAGATTGAATTTAAATTCAAATTTTCTTTATTCCATACACAGCCCTCAGTATCCAATATACCATGTTCCCTCTCAGTATGAGAGCTGAGCGGTAGGAAGTAGTTAGGAAACTAGATTTAGAGTTAGGAAAATCCAGATTGGAAAACACTTGCTAGCTATGTGATGCTACGCAGGTCACTTAATTCTCTGGGCATCTGTAAATATCCAATAAAAATGAATAAAGGTGGGGAAAACAATGTGTTATCAAATGACTTGTCTGAAGTTCTATGTTTTCTAATAATAAGCCTGGTTCTATTTCCTGAATTTTTTACATAGCCACCATGACCTATCTTCAACCCTCGGATTTGGTCTGTAGAAAGGCACAATTTGCCCCTCTTGTCTGTCTTATTCCAAGAGTAATAGTCCAATAGCCCAAAGGTCCAAGGCACTGATGAGATATTTCCTTCTTCTGCTGTTAATGGAGGGTAGAATTTTTCTACCACTATACTTTCTGATGATCTATTCCCAGATATTACCCCTTTTACCTATTCCTTCAAACACAGGAGGAAAATAGGGGTCTATAAAAATGTCTACTGACTTAAGGCAAAAACATCATTTCAAGTCCTGAGTGACCGATTGGTTCAGATTAGCAGCAAGGAAGGGGTTTGTTTGATGGCGCTTTCCTAAGTGGCACCAGCCATGGCATTCCAGGGGGGTTATTGGAGTTCTGAGCTACGTGAAGACTACTGAGTGAGTTTTCTAAAGGCCATAAATAAAATGGAAGTTTGTTTTTCACCCCATGCTGATTATGCTGTGTTTTTCCTAAATACTGTAGATGAGGTCTGTAAATGGTGCTGTGGTGCCCTGAGAAGGGATATATTGCGTAGTGATTTATTAAGCCCTCCCTTGAGCTCTGAGCTGTTTCTAATTGTTGCCTGGCTTGATAAAGGTACTGTCACAAACATACAATATTAGTTTCTTTCCAGCTGGGGCCAATGGGATGTGGGTTATATTTCAAAGGTGCAAAGGGAACTATCTTAATTTATTTTTCACTCACTTTAAGTGGACCTTCTTGGCACTGGTTCCTTCCCTGAGGTTACCACATTTTTATTGACTGTGTACACAGTACAAAAAGCCTTCTCCAGAGCTCCCCAGTCTGCTCTGCAGTAGGTGGAGTATGTGCGGGGTCTCCAAGTGAGAACGTGAAAATCAGGGCTTTCTATGAAGGTCATGCTTCTTTGCCCACTATAGACTACTTAACCTCATGGTACTTCCCTCTATCCAGATGTTCCCTTTGTGGTCATATTCTTTACCTATAAGCTGAAGCTTCTGGCTTCTAGCTCATAAGATCTAGGTTAGAGACTGGGGCTGAGAAAGAAAGAACCAAAGAGTTCATTTCTATTGGCCCATTACAAGGGACATTTCTCTTCACTTTGACTTTTTCATGTTGAAACCCCATCATCCCTTTCAGCAGACCCCCTACCTGCCCACCCCTCCACCTGGTACACCTGCATTCTACAAACAAGTACTGAAGAAGTACCTCTAAGGTAGGACTTCCTTCAAGATCCAAGTGGATCCCCAGTGAAGTTACAAGTACAAACAAGAACCAAACAGTTACAGGTGGGGAAAACCTGGAACTTTTAATAAAATCAGGTGCTCCTGTATTAGAAAGTGGCAAAAACCACGTTAAATCCCTTAACCTGGTTCCCACTCAGTACTCTTAAGAGGAATTCAAATGAGGTTCTAATCTTCCACAGTTCCAGGATGGGGTCATGAGGTTGAGCAGAAAAAGCAACATCCTGGTATGTCTCCAACGGGAAATTGTAGTTAAGAATATTTGAGAGAGATATCCCACCAAACTTCACTTCCTCCATAAATCTGTTTAGAACTAAAACTTGGGCAGGGGTTGGAGTTCGGACATCATCAAATCCAACTGCAGATGAGGAAACGGAAGTCTCTTTTTAAGCTTGTTTCTCCGTTTGTAAAATGAGGTCGTTGGACTAGATGTCCCTGAACTAAGTTCTTTCTGGTTCTAGACCAGTGATCCTAAGATTCCATGGTCAAGTGACTTGCTTAAGGTCCAAGCTTTAGATCCAAGTCCTTCTAATTCCTACTTTAGTGCTCTTCCTGCCATTTAGCATTGCTTTTTCTCCCACGCCAGCAGTCAGTATCACTTCATAGAGACAGAACTCTATTTTATTTTTTTATAAATGATATTATTTTGGAAACATAAACATTTTGGAAATGGTGGTGGGTAGGTAAGAGCAATGTATTAAAGACTGCTCCAGTGCTGCCCTGATATCTATGAAATATAAAAAGACCAAGGGGAAGGCCTCCATTATGGTGGACTGATGCCCTGTGAAAAATGATTGGGGGAGCCTGGACCAGAAGATGAGGATAGATTATGATCCACATGGACTGAGTAAACACCTATAACAATGACATTGCAGATAATGGGAGAGCCAGGAAATGTTAATCTGGGATAGCTGGACCCTTGGTGTTCAGTAGCACTGTAATTTAACAGATCCTTTTCACCCCTTCACCCCATTTTAAACAAGGGCAATGGCTGAAGGTGACCTCTAGACTTGTCTGAACTTTTTCTTTTTAAGAATAAGGAAGCACTCTGTAGGGTCTTATTGCATTTCTTTTGAAGAGGCCCAGATCTAGACAAACTGTTCTGCCTCCAGGTTTTGAATGTTCCTCAAACAGTTCTTTGTTTGCTTTCACATTTAGGTCTAGTTACAATCTATGAATTGTCCATTCATAAGTGGAAAATGGTCACGAGTTCAAAGGAATTGCAATTGGTTTATCCATCTTCAAGTCTCTGGAAGATTTTTTTAAAAATTATTTTTAAAACCTTAAGATCCTCTCTGCTATTTACTTTGCAGTCAAACAAGGTAGGCTGTGAGACACCGGAACCCCAGTCTGAGTTGTACAGTGGAGAGTCTGGGATTTGGTGACAAAAGATGTGTGTTCAAGTCCTGACTGCCATCTCTGACCTGTATGACCATGGTCACTTTTTCCTGAGTCTCAGATTTTTAGTTTTTCAAATAGATTAGATACCCTCCCTTCAGCTCTAACATGAAGAGATTTCTATTGACCCCCCAGAGACTGAGGAATATCATGTTTATTATTAGGGAAACTGAGGAAAAGAAAGAATTCCGCTCTAAATCTCTGACTGAACTAGGGTCCTCCCCGCTGCCTTATCTGGTGTTAAAGAAGACAGCGTTAAAGACTGTCCTGGCTTTGCTGCCTCTTTACCCTTCCCCTTCCTGTTTTCTTCTCAAAAACAAAAACTCCTATGTTAACTTTATATTTGCCTTTAAAAGTTAATTCTTCAAAACTGTGTTTTCCTACATCCTACCCTTTCTGTTGCTTAACACACACACACATACACACACATATACACACACGTTCAAAACAAAACCAAATCTGACCTCAGAGCAAGGCCTTAATGAACACATACTGTTTATCCACCATGCCCTGGGCCATTTTATTTTAAAGACCCAACCAAGAAGGCTCCTCCCAGCTGTGGTTGGCATTTAGCTCCCTGTAGTGCAAATGGGGATTATTTGGCACTTATACTGAATTGGCACCTCCAGGGCACTGAATCCTGGGAGGCCCAACAGGAGGGTTCTCTTCCTTCCCAATTGAGGATTATCTATAGAAGTGAGAGCCTTAAAATAGAAACAACAGCTAAATGATTACAGGTTGGAAACCCAGGACGGCCTCTTTGATATTGTGGCCAGGGGAAGGAGGAAAGGAAGGGGGAAGGACCGGGTCAACTTTGGCCCTCCTGCAGGCTCTCAGGCTCCTCCATCTAAGGACAGACTAAGTGTGCCCTTGTAGAATATAGCTTCAGGCTGCATGTGACAAGGCCCTGCTCCTTTCCTCATGATTGATCGATCCTTGAAACACCAGGCTCTCGGCAGCTCTCCCTGGTTTTCAGGATTCCTCCTGAGGCTGGATGTAGAACGTCTCCCTCTCCCGGTTCTGAATAGGGAAAACGGAAAATATAACCGGGGCCCCCCATTCCTATGGCAGGTTCAGGCTTACCAAGCACTTTTCCTGCCTGGCAGGTATCGTCCATCAAACTGGTGGTACCAGGGCCCTGACAGATACAGATAAAGAAATACTGTCTTTTTCTGCCAGAAAACTTCTGAGGAGCCACTTCTGTTTGTTTCTTTCTTTTTTCCCTTCTGTTGCTAAAATAATACCCCACTCCAAGTGCACCCAATTTTCAGTCTTGTGTACACCATGGCCATAGGTACCGGCTTTCTGATTGTAAAAAGGCTGCTGTTGCTTTGGCTCCCAAATGGATAAGGATCTGTAGCAGAGACTGTCTTAACACCAGTGGTAATCTTTAACAGAGGAGCTACTCTGCGGTGTGTGTGTGTGTGTGTGTGTGTGTGTGTGTGTGTGAGTCTGTGTGCTCATATGTGTGGAAAGGTCCAGCGGTGCATATTATCTAGCCCTGGGACATTCCACTTAGTGTGTCTAACGATGTTATTTACTCTTGAGCTCTGTTATTTCCTACTTCTGCTCTGAATTTAACTGGTTTAAAAGCATTTTAATGTACAGTACCACTGTTTTCATGGCCTGATCAGACTTATTGTACCTTCCTTTTTTCCCCTCTGATTGGCCTTAAGTGATTTCCTCAGTGAGAAGAACCTAGTATGTACCTGCAGCAGAAAGAATGGTTCCAGTTCATGGATAGTTTTATAGCCAAGAAGACTTTGGGGGGCAAAGAGGGAAGAAGAGCAAGGCAACTGCAGAGTCTTTCCTCCAGCTGTGACCTGCTACACGGCGGCAGTCATGGGATTCTTCTGCCGGGGATCCTGGGCTCTGTATGGGTACTGTTCTGGGCTGGCTGCCCGCTGTCCTGTTTTGCCTATTTCGTGATATGCTGGCACTTTGTGGCGTTGAGGTGGGGAAGGGGGGACGTCTTGTCGGAAAGGTCCTTTGTGGTGCGTGGCTGGAGGGGATGGGTAGTACTGAGGATAGCGAAGGTCTGGCACCCTCACATCCTGGGCACGGGGATAGCTTCCTTTAGGGGGATGAAAAGGCTGCATTCCTGGGTAATAAGGAAGTTCTCTTTCCTTGTATATCAACCGAGGTCCTGTTAGGTAATCTGCTGGTTCTGTAGGTCCTCGCCTAGAGAGACAAAACACAGACGCAACATATTAGAAAAAAATCCAGGGTTCCCAGGGGTCTACAGAACTCTTTAAGTGGCTGGAGAAATTCCATGTCCTAGAGATTCACAGCCCCACACATCAGAGCTCAAATTCAGAATGTGTTCTCTACTCCTTAAGCCACTTTGGGCAAGTCATTCGGCCTTAGTAGGTCTGTTTTCTCATTTGTAAACTGAGGTAGTTAAACCAGATCAGATGTTCTTAACCATTTTTTTTCCATTTTTATCCTGGACCTCTTTAGCAGGGTGGTGAAGCCCATGCACCTCTTCTCAGGATAATTTGTTAAATTAATTATACTAAAATGAAGTTATCATTCTTTCCCCTTATCCATACGCCTTGAAATCTATCCACAGACTCCTTGGAGGTTTAGGGACCCCAGTTTGAGAAATGGTAGATTGGATGAATTTGAATGTTTCTCCTAAGTCTCAATTCTACGATGATGATCGCAATAGCTGACCTTTATGTAGCAGTTTAATGTTTGCTAATTCTTCATAGTTGCATACACGGTGCTGGAGAACACTTTGGAAAGTGCCTTGGAGATCAAATCCGTCAATATTCAAAGAAATTAATTCTGGCTATTCATTGGACAGTCAAATACTAAAGCTGAAGTTTAAATACTTTGGTCACATAATGAGAAGATGTGACTTGCTAGAAAAGACCTTTTTGTTGGGAAAGATTGAAGGCAAAAGAAAAGGGGATGACAGAGGATGAGAAAGATAGATGGCATCATGGAGAAAATGGATATGTACTTAAATTGACTTAGAAAGTGGAGAATACAAGGGCCTGGCATGCTATAGTCCATAGGGCCCTGAGGAACATAACCCAACTGAATAGCAAATTGTAACAACATTTCTGAGGCAGATGCTATTATCATTCCCATTATAATGGTGAAGAAACAGACACTGAGGTTAAGTGACTTGCTCAAGTCACTAGTAAGTATCTGAGGTAGGATTTGAACCCAGACCTTCCTGACTAAGTACAGGACTTTATCTGATCTCCTTCACAGAAGCCTATCCATGGTGAGAAGACAGAACAGGGGATGGTATCTGCTGGCCTCCATGCCTTTTCTAGATTTGGCTCTGGCACTATGGCCTTAATCTTGAAGTGTGGAAGCCATTCCTGGTAACCTCTACTTTTCCCTGTGGTCTGCTGTTTCCTTAGGACTCTACAGCACTGGGGAGGAGAGGCCCAAATTTAAAAAAAAAAATGGAAACCAATGATATTAAAATCATAGCTTTTGGGTAAGAAACCTGGCCACATTTCATTCCGGATATGAACTCCTTAACTGCCCAGGAAGAACCAAACCAGCTGCCAGTTCCACACCTTTCAGTGTGGAGGCTACCAAAGGGTGTAGGGCCAGTGAGAAGTGAACACAGCCTGACTTCTTCCTCCCACAACCCTCACCCATCTTCCCACTGGAAGACAGTCAGCCTCTCCTATTCCATTTGCTGTAACAGGAGCAGAAAGTCTTTAAACAATGTGCAGATGACTGCATCTTATCTAGCCCCGGGATAAACAGATGAGTTCAGTTTGCAGCTTTGCCAATCTCATAAACCTTCTGTGCATGGATATTCACACCTCCCTGCTCCTTCCCCACTACCATTCTCCCCTCCCTTTTCTTTTTAAGAAAACAAAAACAGCAACTTAAACACATCAGTCTGACAAGCTCTCAACTTCAGTACTCCGAAAGGCTGGAGCTCCTGAAGGAAAGGACTGGGCGAGAAGACAGTAGCTGTGGTTAATTCAACCAGCTGCCAGATGGGGAAGAAAACACCCTAGAAGTTGGGGAGGCTGAGGGTAAAACAGCTTTGTGAGTTTCCTGAATCAATGAGGATTTGACAAGCTCTGGTGCTTGTGACAAGTAACATGTGAGCATGTGAATACAGCCCTACAAACACGTGGGGGAAGCCCCCTTTCTATCTTCTTACGTCTTAATACTGCCAGGCATCATGATGATTGATGCTCCCATCGTGTGTCCCATTTAACTTGGGACAGTTGTCAGCAAACCAAAGTAAACTATTTTATATTCATTAAACATTTGGTTCAGGGCTGTGATTTCAGTCATGCAGAGAGCTCCTGGGGTGGGATCCCCTTCCACCAATGCAGACTGGCAATTCATCTCTAAATCATAGTTTTAGAGAGTTGCCCTAAGGCACTGAAAAGTTAAGTGACTGACCCAATGTCTCATAGCTCTTTTGCATAGGATTAGAGTTTAAAGCTAACAGGGACCTTATAAGTAATCGAATCTAACCCCTTAACTTTACTTATGGACAAATTAAGGCCAAAAGAGGCTCACTAACTTGCCCAGGGTTACCCAGGTAGTAAAGTGTTTAAAGAGGGATCTTGCTGATGTCTAACCAGCATTCTATCCTAAAGCCTAAATCTAGGCCTTCCTGCCTGTTAGTTGGACCAGTTGCCATTGCTACATGAAATAGAGCAGGCACTACTGTTTAATAAAATTGTTGTGTTGGTTTATTTAAAAATGCCTACAACAAACTAATAATGTCTTTAAGGTTTGCAAAGCACTTTACAAATATTGTCTTATTCTGAGAGGGAGATGCTATGATCTCCATTTTACAGATGGGAAAACTGAATCAGAAAGAGATTAAGTGTCTTGACCAGGGTCACATGGTTAATAAATGTCTGAGGCTGAATTTGAACTTGGGTATTCCTTATTCCTAGTCCTGAGGCCTATCTATTGCCATCTAACTGATATTTATACAGCTCTTTACAGTTTGACAAAGCATTTTATCTACATTATGTCATTTGATCCTCATAAGAACTCTATGAAGTAGGGAACAGAAGTCACATGATCTCTACTTGACCATTATGAAACAGTCTTGGTTTAGGGAAATGAAAGTGACTTGTGCAGCTGCTAAGTGGAAGACTCAGGACTTGAACACAGGACCTTTACCTCCAAATCTAAGGTTTTGTCATAACACATCTATCTATCTATCCATCTGTATCATCAGTCTATCATGTACCTATATCTACATGTCTCCCATCCATATCTATCCATCCATCGCTGTAATCAGTGTTTATCATCTATTTATATTTATATATCACCTATTCATATCCATCCATCCATCCATCCACTCACCTACCCATCCATCCATCTATCCATTTATCTATCTATCATCTATCTATCTACCTATCTATCTCACAGGGAGTAAATAAATGAGGCTGGATTTGAACTTGGGTCTTTCAACTTTCTAATTTTCTAGCTAACATATATAAGCCCTATATTACCTAGATGCCAACAGAGAATATAAGACAATAAATAGAGATTGTTACAATACAAATATTTTATTGTATAGTGGTAAGTATCCTCACTTGACTCATCCGCAAAAATGAGAGAGTTATGTTTCCAGCTCAACATCTATG
The DNA here is from genome assembly GCA_028658325.1 of Potorous gilbertii. Lineage (NCBI taxonomy): Eukaryota > Metazoa > Chordata > Mammalia > Diprotodontia > Potoroidae > Potorous > Potorous gilbertii. Next base: position 479,601,456 of record CM053771.1, on the reverse strand, counting down.
AAATGATGAACCATCAAAAAGGTTTTTGTCTAGTAGAATAAAAAGGACACTAATAAGTTATTACATTTTAGTAAGAGTTCTTATCATGAGAGAAGAGAGATTTTGCGGGGAAGGCATGAACTTGAAAGGGAAAAAAAAATCTCTATTTTTACTAATCTCTACCTAAATTTTCCATTTCCTTCTTGTAAATAAAAAAAAAAAACCTATTCTGGGTAGGAGCCTACAAATTTCACTATACTGCCAAAGGGGTCCATGACACAAACAAGGATAAGAATTCCTTCATTCAGAGGGCCACAAACCAAAATGCTCTGTGACATGTGAGGGCAAAGGTTGTGACCAACCAGGAAAGGTCTCCTAGAGAAGGTGCCATTTCAGTGGAGTTTTATTCCTTAACGCTCTGGGCATTATGTGCCTCCTTTGGCACACAAGACACAAATATCTCATCTCTTGCTGCTGGTCTGAGGGAAATAGGATTGCTATTTCTTCTCTCTTTTCTGTTTGAAGGTCATTTCATTTTAGAATGTTTTCAGTATCCATGACATGTTTCATCTTAGAACTTGAGTCTTTCCCTTACCAGCTCCAATTTTCTTTTTGTCCGTGCTGGAGATTTCCAAAACACTTAGGAAAAAGCCAAGGCCTTAACCTGTGTTTCCTCCCTAACTCCCCTGAAGAGTTTTCTCTGCGTGAAGCGAAACGTGGTTTTCCTGCACTCCCTTCAAGCCCACAGGGTAAATCACTGACATACGCAACACACAAACATTATCTGCCTCAAAACGAACATACAGCCAACCCTCCCTCTGGAGTCTCTTAGTGTGAATGTTTCCTGTTTAAAATGGAAAGAGAGAAAGGAGGAATTCCAGGCCTTGGACTTTTAGGGTCCTGTTCTCTCCCCGGAGACTCTTCTCTGTTAAAACAGCACATTATAAAAGACAGGCACTCTGGGTTGTTCTTTTGGTGAGACAAGCCAGACTAAGTGCTGAAGGGGCGGAAGCCACCCTCCAAGATACAGTCCTGACCAACTGCAGGCGTGGAAGACAAGGGGTATCTCTTCTCACACACCTCATGTCTACTTTCATGGGAGGGAAAAGTGGACTTTCATTTTTCTCTGGGCAGACCGGGCAGAGTCCGAGATGACTTCACGATCCTGTTCCTCGTTTCCTTTGAGGGGAAACTTTACGACTGGAACTTGTGCTTACATGTGCTAGAAACCAAGAGTGAGGTGGCTGTTCTTTGTCAAGAAGGAAAATAATGGAAACCACATTATTCTGTAAAATCCATCATAACAGTTATCTTTTGGGGAGAGAAGAAAAACAATATGCTGGCCTATGAAAACACACAGTTAATGTTTCAAAGAGTGCTAAAGATACAATATTTCTCCTTTTAGAGTCTCTGCTATTCATAGTACCTTCTTGCTTAGAAAAGACATTTTTCTTTAACCTACTAGATGCTTTTTTTTCTGAGCAAAAAGAAATTTCTAAGTGCTTGCCCACATCTTTGCTCTTTTTAAAAATAATTTTATCCCCGTTTGTGTTGGCACATCATCTGTTTCTCACTGTATTTTTCACTATAGTATGAAGAAGTGAAAAAAGGGAGAAAAATGTGCCACAAAACTAAGAAACATTCAAAATAAGTCTGCTGTTACATTCAGATCACACCTATGCTCCCCTACTTTTATAACAGGCACAGATGAGGGACTGGTCCTCTTATAACTCTTGTTTAGGGTAAATCTTGATCTTTATGATTTTGTAACATTCTTTTTCTGGTTGTTCTTCTTCCATTTTTTTTCTTTTTTGGAGGTAATCAGGGTTAAGTGACTTGCCCAGGGTCACACAGCTAGCAAGTGTCTGAGGCCAAATTTGAACTCAGGTTCTCCTGACTCCAGGGCTGGTGCTCTTATTCATTGTGTCACCTAGCTGATGCTTGCATTTACTTTCTTGAAGTCATTGTGTATATTGTTTTCCTGGTCTTCCTTATTTCACTTGGCGTCACTTCTCATGCTTCCAGGTAGACATCATGTTCATCATTTCTTATGATACAGTACTTAATATCACATCACATTTGCATCCCATAACTGGTGTAGGCATTCCCCAAACAATGGGCAACTCCTTTGTTCTTAGTTCTTTGTACACCAAGAGCGCTCATAAATATTTTGTTGTTTTGGGGGGCCCTTCCTTTTGTCACTGATCTTTTTGGAGTATACTTCTTCATTTTTTTTAAAGGATGTCTAAGCCTGGGGGGGGGGGGGGAAACTCCACCCTTAATAATGATAGGATTTTGCAAAGATAAAGGAAGGAAAAGAGATTACATGATAGCTGTGCTCAACTTTGGCTTCCCCGACAGTGGTTTCTTTACTGGTTTAGAACCTTACTTTTGTGGATGAACATATAAACCAGGACCATTCTGGGACATCGTAAATACTGATCATGGAGACTTGAATGCATTGTACCTACAGTGAGAAATCCAGGAGCAATCTCCCCTGAAGATTTTGATTCAAACACCAATCCAAATAGGGAATGCATCACTACATTAAGCCATCTCATTTTTCATGAGACCTTGTGAGCTCTATTTGTGCAAGTTATTATTTTTCCAAAAGAATAAAAAAAAATCTCTTTCCATTTAAAATATCAGAAGATTACCACATCATTTCTGAAAAATGGGGTGGGAGTTTGAGAGGTGAAGTGTTTGTTTTCTTTGGAAAATAGCTAGCCCTTCCTGATAGGCAGAAGGGTCAATCAATCAGTCGATCCACAAGGGTTTATTACGCACCAGTTGTGAAGGATAGAAAGACAAAAATGGAACAGCTTCTACCTTCAAGTACTTTGCATTCTATAGGATGAAAAACATATATACATATATATATATATATATATCTATATATATATATCTATATATGGAAGTACACAAAATAATGAAGGGTAACTTGGGGGTGGAAGAGAAGCCCCACTTGCAGCTAGGAGACCGAGGCAAGAACTAATGTAGGATGTGATGTTAGAGATGTATTTTGAAGAAGCTTCTTGGAAAAGAAGCAAAAGTAAACAGAGAGGGGATTTCAGGCCTAAAGAAGAGCCTGGACAAAATAACTGATGGATACAGGACATGAAATGTTTGTATGTGAGAAACAGAAAAATAGGTCAATTTGGCTAAACTTTAAAGTAACTGAGGAGAATAAGAAAGGTAAGTAAGGAAGTATGTAAGAGTCAGGGAAGGCAGGCTGGAAGCAGACTATGAAGAGTGGAGTCTGTATTTGATTCTAAAGGAAATTGGGAGCCACTGGAGTTTATTGAGGAAGGGAGTGATATACTCAGACCTGTGCTTTAGAAAAATCACCTTGGTAGCTTTGTGGAGAATGGGTTAGAGAGAGATGAAAGAAGAGCAATAAATTTCTGTGGTCTTTTAAGTCCTATCATCACTGCCATTCTAAGAGGACTTAGGAAAAATGGTGCTACATGGACTCCACAAATCAGAGTGAGCTGGCTACAAGGGCATCAGTTAAATACAAAATGGTTATAGCCATTCATGAATATAATTTTATTATGATACTATATTAGGCTGTTCATAATTTTTGTTGTAAGTTTAGGCATTTGACTCAAGTTTAGCAAATACAGTGTAAAGAACAAGAATTTTGCAAGGTCTATCAGAAGGTTTCTGCACTGACAATCGGATGCTGATGGCAGAGTACCTAATTCAGACACTCAACATGCTCTAGAATTCCCCAAAGGCTTAAGTGATGCCTGGTGGCCCTAGATACATTCTAGATATCTCAGTAAGTTGCTCTTTCAGAGGGATGAAGGAGAGTTAGTGAGTAGGAAATAATGAAGGTTAAAGAGACCAGCTGGAGAAAGCTTAGAGAGACACAAAGTACAAGAGCTAAAAAGCCAGAACTGATTGACAAGTACAAGGAAAGGTAGGTATTTTCTTTCCCAGCACATAGCATTAAAGTCATTACTTAGAGATCTCCTGAGTAGCAGACTGGAGCTCTTTGGAGTCTTACAAAGCACTCTGTGTACACGGAAAGAAATGAGGCAAATATCAAACAGATCCTTAACCCATGACTATTTTAATAAAAAAAAAAAAGATAAAAAAGGGTGGGGAGGCATATAGCTTTTGAGAATCAAATTTGGTGCCCAAGTGGTAAGGCAGCCAAATGGACTGAAACCCCTGATGCCATCTGCATGAGCTGCCTGCATCTCTCAGCTAGGGGCAAAGAGCTCACAACACCATATCCACCGCAAAACAAAACAAAACACCCAGAGATTCTTTAAGGCTTGAACTGGTTGGTATATGTGCCTTCTATTCTGGTTCTTTTCCAAACAATGCACAGCAAAAAAAAAAAAAAAATCAGATAATGTAAACTAATACAATCCCAGGCTCTCAAGTAGAACATGCCATGGGCAGAGAGAGAGGACTGTTTTTAGTTTGAGGACTGTGTTTGGAATTCCTATAGTGTCAGGTTTCCAGTTACCAGGCCTTTATCCCCTGGTCCAGGCACGAATGTGGTCAGCCAGGATTAGGGGAACACTGCAATGTATATTACATAGCTTCAACTTCTATAGACTTTACAGAACTATAAAATATAACGATCATTTGATGACCTGTGTTACAAAAAAGACTGTGGAAAAATTTCTAACTTTCACCACTCTGGTTTCCCTTTGTATTATGAGGAGGGGGCCCTGGCAGTTGGTGGAAGATTTGAGTGGGGATAAAGTTCAGACACAGACGTGACCATTTTCAGATTTTCTTTCATAATATTTCTTTGGAATTTAAAAAGAGGTGACAATTACTGAGCAATAGGAAGGGGTGGAGGGAGAGATCTACTTAAGAAGATAGGTTGCTAAATCCACATCTCATTTTTGCTTCTGTTCTGGAGTTATAACCTCTCTAACCTCCTCACCCGCCACCTCCCAACAGACACACACACACACACACACACACACACACACACACACACACACACATGCCTGATATCAATTTTGTTATTAACAAGTGGTGATGGGTATGGGGTTGGGAGAAGCCCAATGCCAGACTCATGGGCACAGTTCAGCAGGTACAGAGAGGGGGCATTAAAACTTTTTTAATTTTTATCCTTTCTAGGGATGAGAGAGGGTTACCGAAAGTGGGTTCCAAGTTAATACATAAGAGAAGAGTTTTCAGAATGGACCCAGGACTTCATGCAATTTAAATCCAGTTGGGGAGTACTTGCTGTTGACTTTGCAAATGTCCTAGAGTCATCTCAAGAGATCTTTGTTTTTAATCAGAAGGAATGAAAATGCAAAAGAATACATCATTTCATTATTTATTTGTTTATTTTTGCCTAAGACCCCTAGTCCAAGACCCTAACTATTTAAACGTTTTGTTATTTCATTTTATGGTCATGGGAGAGTCATTGGTCAATTTCCAAAGTTAGGTTTCAGAGGCTGTCAGAGTTCATTGTTTGGAAGCTGTGAATTTACTATTTTGTCTTGTTTTTCCTTATTCTTTACAAAGCAGAAGCACCAGACAGCTCTTTTTCTCTAGAAATGTGAAGGGTGTTGTTTTTGGGGCACCTCTTACTGGGCCACTCCCAGTTTTACAGCCTTTACAATTTAAATAGATTACTAACTCCTGTGAGCCACTTAAAAGTTTCACCTTTTCACAAGCCGTAAATGCAACCAGTGAAAAGTCTGAAAAGGGAAAATCCTTAATACCTCAATGTCTCTATTATGTTCCTTCATATCAATTAATTTAATCAAGTCAGTGGGTTAGTGGGGGAATCAATTGATCAAACCTGCTCCCATACCATTTTTCCTCTGCAGTCACTTTGTCCCCCCTTGACTGATGAAAAATTTTGGATCTTGAAATTTTTTTCTAGATAAATGGATAAAGATAAAGTATTCACCTCTAACCCTTAATCCCCCTGAATAATTTCTAAAATTACATAATCAGATTTTGGGAGGGTAAAATTGCATTTTTGGTATTACACTATTACAAATGGTATTACACTACTACAATCCTAAAGACACGTAGCAAAGTATGACTCTTAAACATTGTTGCTTATAAGTACAGAAGAAAGCAAAGTGTATACTTTATTAAGATATGGGAAGAATTTAATTAGCAACCAATTCTTGCTACTGAAATACTTAGGATCAAAAATTCAAAGACAGAAAGGTGAGCAATCTGAGTAGGGCAAGTATGTAGGCTTGTGTTACGAAAGACCACAAAGCACTTAGGACTTGATTTTGCAGAATTACTTTGAAGTGTGATATGACGCAGAATATTTTTATGTGACTGGTGCAGCAATGTGGTCTAGAATTCTGTCAAGCAGATGCCACAACAGGATGGCAAATTGTGGCAGGAGCAGTATTTTACTACTAATAACAAGGCTGGAAGATTCCTGCCACAGAAACTAGTTCTTTTTTTCTCTAATAAAAAGCAGTTAAGTACTGTGGGATCCAATGTCTTTAGAGTCAAAGAAACCAGGGTCACATCCCTCTTCTGGGCAAACCACCTCCCTGGGCTTCAGCTTCCTCATCTGTAAAACAATGGGGTTAGACTAGAAGGCCCCAGAGTTTGCCAACTCCAGTTGTAAGTTCCTTTGGCATGGTTCAGTCTTTTCAGTCATGCCTGACTCTCCATGGCTTCATTTGAGGTTTTCTTGGCAGAGATACTGGAGTGATTTGCCATTTCCTTCTCTGGCTCATTTTACAGATGAGGAAACTGAGGCAAACAGTTAAGTGACTTACTCAGGGTCATGCAGCTAGTATGTGTCTGATGCCAGATTTGAACTCAGGAAGATGAGTCTTCCTGACTCCAGGCCTGGCTCTCTGCCTGGCACATAGAAGGTGTGCTTAATAAATGCTTGTTGATTTACCTTGACTTAATAGTTGAACTTTACATAGTGCTTTAAGTATTGCAAAGCATTTTCTATATGTTACCTTCTTCCTCCAAAGTATTATGGTTGGTTTTTTAGAAAAGGAAAGAATTATATCGGATTAGGAGATTAGAAAAACTTTATGAAGAAACTGGAATTTGAGATGGGACTTGAAATCAGTATAAACCTGGAAATGGGAAAAGGTACATAGGGTCACAGATTTTGGGCTGGGAGATCCCTAGAATCTTAGAGATGAACCCTATCATTTTATAGACAAAGAAACTGAGATCCAGAGAGTTTGCATAACTTAATTAAAGTGACTCAGGTAGTAATGACAGTCAACCTCGATTAGAACCCAGGTCTTCTGATTCTACAGTCATTGAGCTTTTCATTGAACCATATTTTAGGTAAGAAAGAGAAGAAGGAACTAAACGTGGAAAACTGAACCCAACCACAAGCAGTCAAGTTGAGATTTCCATTCATAGGTCTAAGCACAAAGGGCCGGCATTATGTAGCATCAACTACTCTCAAGTTGTACAGACATTTTGGGGGAAATTTTGGAAACACTTTTGAAATGTAAATATAAAAACAAAAGTGTTTCATTGAAGAAATCAACTTTACTGGTCCTGGTCATGTAACAGTGATGGCTCACTTTACACAATACCCTGAGGTAATAACGTCTGCGTATGAATGTGAGGTTTTTAACTTTAACAAACACCGTGTCATATTTTATTATGACATTAATTATAAGAATACAAAAGACCTGGGCAGAGAAAAATGCCTCTTTCAAGTCCAATTTGACAGGAGCATAGAATAGTAAATGGAATAAAAGTCTGGAAAGATACATGGAGTATGGAGAGACAGCAAGCCAGCTAAGGAGTGGTAGCTATTTGTTAAACAGTTGGAGTCTATTCATGAGAGATGAGAAGAGGGGAGAAACAATTGGATTTGTGCTAGAAAATTCCACTTGGCAGGGGGCATGTCAGACAGACTAGAAGAGAGAGAGATGAGGTGAAGGAGGTGAGTTATAACAAGCCTGAGCCATCATGGTGGCCAAGAAGATCCAGGGCTGAAGCAAAATTAGGTTGAGCTGGGAAAAGAGCCTCTTCTTGATGCTATTTCAACCAAAGGAGATTTCTCCAGGGAGGGGTTGGAGGAGGAAGAGATCGTGAGGTTGGCAGGTGTGTGGGACTAGTAGTTTCATGAATGGAGAACAACCCTATGTGGACCTGCAAAGAGAACATTTGGCCAAGTGAGACAGAACCGTGTGTCTGTACAGAGATGGTCTCTTCTCTTGGTAGTTGGGTTCATACCTCTTTTATGCACATCTATCAGGTTCTATTTTGCATTATAGTTATTTATGCATATATTCCACTCCTCCAGATTGAACTCAAAGGCCAAAGTTGTGTTTTCTTTCCTCCAGCACTTTGCATACAGTAGGTAGTTTATAAATGCTTATTAAATTAAAGAGAAAAAGCTTTGGAGTGGGAATAAGAATGAGAGAATAGGTGGTAGTAGAGGGAGAATGATAATTAGATATTCCACTAAGATGGAAAAATGAGCTTTAAAAACATGCCCCAATAAAGAGTAGAAATTGATGAGTGGACTTGAGGAGGGTTAGCAATTTGAATTCATGAAGAAACATGGGAAGTATGACTTTGGGAAAACTATTTAAATTCTCTGGGTCTCAGCTTACTCATCTTTAAAAGAAAACAGTTATATGATATAATCTTTACAGGTCCCTACATCTAAATTCTATACATTTTAATTCCCTTCTCATTTTCCAACCTCTCTACCCTGGGACTTGGGGCAGCAGAAAAACAAAATCGGGGGAAGGGGAACCATTTAGAATCTTAAGAATAAAAGGGATCTAGGGGACCTTGTTGTCTGCACCTAGACAGGAATTTCTTCCATAACGTTCTCAATAAATGGACATCCAGATGTCTACAGGGCCTCAAGGAAGAGGAAACCAATTAACTCCCAAGGCATTTCATTGCATTTTGGAAGACTAATTGTTAGAAGTGTTTCTTTACATCAAGCTGAGATCTATCTCCTTCCAACTTTTACCCATCATTCCAAGTTCTGGCTTCTTTTTTTTGAGGTTAATTAGAATAAATCTAATCAGTCTTTCATATGACAGTCCTTTTAAATACTCAAGAACATCTATTAATATGTCTTTTTCAGGTTAAACATCCCTAGCCTCTTCAGGCTGTCTTCCCAGGACATGGTCTTTGGGGGCTTTCATGACATGTGTCTCAATATTCTCCAGCTTAGAATCTCATGGTCATCATTCAGAGTTAGAAAGGACTAAAGAGGACATTTGGTCCAATGCCTTCATTTTTACAGGTGAGGAAAATGCTCCGTGATTTGCTCAAGGTCCCACAGGTTAGAAGCAGCAAAATTGGGATTTTGGAACTCAGATCCTCCACTCTAAATCCCGGGATTGCTTTATACCATGCTGCTTCTATCAGTGACTTCCCCCTCCAAAAATGTGGTGTTTAGAACAGAACACAGCACTAAAGGTGGGCTGAAGTAGCACAAGGCAGAGTGTAGCAAGAGTATCACCTCTTTCATTCTGAATATTAAATCTGTCTTCAGACACTTCAATCATATCCAACCCTTTGTGACCCCATTTGGGGGTTTTCTTGGCAAAGATATTGTAGTGGTTTGCCACTGCTTCCTCCAAGCTCATTTTACAGATGAGGAAACTGAGGGAAACAGTTAAGTGACTTGCTCGGTATCAAACAGCTCATAAGTGTCAGAGGCCAAATTTGAACTCAGCAAGATGAGTCTTCCTGATTCCAAATCCAATGCTCTATCCACTTTGCCACCTAGCTGCCCTAAACCTGCTTCGTTAAGTCTAAGCTCACTTCAGCATTGGGGGTTACTAGGTCAGACTATTGATAATCCATTAAAACCTCCAGATCTTCTTTCCCACTAACTATATGGCAAGAGGAAGTTATCCCCCAGGAGTTCAAGGATGCCCCCATTGTCCATCTCTATAAAGGTAAGGGGAATAGATTATTCTGCGACAATCACAGGGGGGTCTCTCTCTTAGTCGTTACTAGCAAGAGTCTTGCTTGAGTCCTCCTTAATAGGCTAATCCCTCACCTGGAAGGTGGTCATATACCTGAGAACCAGTGTGGCTTCAGAAAGGGCTGAGGAACAATAGATATGGTGTTTGCTGCCTGACAAGTCCAGAAGAAATGCCAGGATCAGAACAGAGGTTTGTATGCAACATTTGTTGATCTGACCAAGGCCTTTGACTGTTAGTTGTGAGGGATTGTGGAAAATTATGTCAAAATTTGGTTGCCCAAAGAAGTTCATCAGTATTGTACGTCTGTTTCATGATGGCCTGTTTGCCCAGGTTTTAGGTAGTGGACAATGCTCTCTTGCCTTCCCAGTCACCAATGGAATGAAACAGGTCTGTGAGCTTGCTCCCATGCTTTTTAGCATGATGTTTTCAGTCATGTTGTCAAATGCTTTAATGAGGATGCCTCCCTAATTGCATGCTCTTGCCATGCCCTGTGTCCCCACCCCAACCCTTTCCACACTGGCCTCAAAAAAATGTAGAAATTATATATTTGTATTTTTTTTGATTTTATGGATTGTTTTGTTTTTATATTATCAAATACATACCTTCTTTCATCTCTACCTTCCTTTGTAACTAAGAATATAAAAGAATATCTATTTAAAGTGATGTTATTATAGCATGGTACCATAAAGGGGATTTGTGTTGATATATGCATAGGTACCAATGCAGAGAGCATATGGATGGGGGAAATGATCAACCATTAGATGTCACACTATGATGGAGAGATGGGAGGACAGAAACATGTCAGAACATCCTCGAGCAGCATTGAAAATAGGGGAGAATCAAGTTTCATCAGAAGAAAAATAAATTTCTTCCTGTTTTATTGGAAAGTTATTATGGGCCAGTTTCACAAAAGAATATAGCAACTCTCTTGGAATATGTTGTATGAAAGGCTTGAGTACAATTTAACTATACAAGCGTCTGGCCAGCTGCCTCAGACTTTTAAGCAATTTCAGGCACAACTGCATTGTCCTCAAATGAAATCCAGTCGCAATTTCCAAACACAGATGAATTTAGTTCCATGTGATCATTTATATTTTCAAGTAAACTCGCAAGCTCTCAAAGTTAATCTTAGGCAACTGGATTAGTCCTAGAAATTTGTTTGTGGATGAAAATAAGAACTAGTAAAGGCCTGGGTACAATTTGCTCCTAAATTTTCTGGTCTAAATCTATCTACATTTCACAAGGTTAAAAGACTAGGATGTGTTTTTAAAGTTTTGAACATGGAACTGGGCTTCCCAGAGTTTAAATGGGGCAGTGCTGGGAGAATGAGAGGAATGACTTTGAAGTACTAGGGTTGAGTGTCTCTCAGTCCAGAAAGCATTTAGCAAGCTGAAAGTCAAAAGGCGGTATCAGAAAAATCAGAAGTGAAGGTCAGGTAGAGGGACTAGAAGGTTTTCTAGTACTAGTACCTCCTAACAGAATATGTCTCTTACTTCTGCCTGTGTCTGGTCTCAATGTAGTTAACAAATTCTTTAACAAAAACAGAGAACAAGTTCTTCAACAAATATTCACTTGAAAAACATTTACCAGTCATCAATTATATGCTAGAGAAAGAGAAAAAAGGCCCCCTCACTTCAAAGAGCTTACATTCTACTAGGGCAGCTGGGTGGTACCAAAGTGCAGAGAGTTCTGGACCGAGAGTCAGGAAGACTGAGTTCTCATCTGGCCTTAGATACTTACCAGCTGCGTGACCCTGGACAGGTCACTTTGCCTTAGTTTCCTCTCTAAAATGGGGGTAATCATAGAATTTACCTCCCAGGGATATTGTGAGAATCAAGTGAGATTGTAACTGTAAAGCACTTAGCACACTGCCTGGCCCACTATGTAAATGTTAGCTATTACCATTAGTATTATTTTGAATTAATTAATAATCACTGAATTAAATTCCTAAAACTTCAAAATAAGTTCTTCAAACATTGAAATATCAAGTGTGTTCCAAGTATATCTATTCCCCTAAATAGCACTCCAGCATCTAGTGCCAAATCTCAAGCTTTATAAGAAATTAAAAAAAAATGAAGCCTCCTGACAAATCTTATTCTAATGCCTCGTCATGACATGGAGATGGACCTGGGGGCTCGAGGCTATGTCAGTAGACCATAAATTCTACCAGGGCAACTAATCAGTAACGGCTTCAAGTATGGCCCTGGTCTAGGATGTGTTTGCTCCTAGAGAAAGAGCTGAAAGATGAATTTGGGAGAGATTAAGGTAAAATATGACATGGATAAATTATATGGTGCTATAGTGGTAGAAGGGAATAGCCACACACTAACTCAACCATAGTTGGATCCATTAAAATAAATACATGGAAGCTCTCTCTGCTTCTCTCTGTTAATTTTGAGATAGGCTCTAGGAAGGACCCTTGTGATTCTTTTAATAAAAGCACTGAAGAAAATTAGGCTCAGTCTTCATACTCTTTCTCCCTTAAGTAAATTCCAAAGCTGCAGGCCGAGGCTGAGTTGGTCTACACAATGGTGGTGCCATTTGCCTAATTCAGCTTTCCCAGCTATCAGTATCTAACTCATTATTCTGCCAAGCACTTTTGCGATATCATCAGCATTGAAAGATTCTACATAATATCAAATGCTATTCAGCTTTCATTTTTTAGACGAAATGGATTTAAAGCACAAAGGTGACTGAACTGCATTGTTGCTATGATTTTCAACAAATAATAAAAGTTATTATAGAAGTCTTAGGTAATAATGGCTTCTGCAGAGTTTCTCACCATTCTGCCTTGGTCTCTTAATGCTCTAGCTAATCACTACATGGCTAGTAAAAAACGGGTTATTAATGCCATTACAAACCTTTTATTTTCAAATCATCTTTTATTGAAATTAAAATATCCTTTGTCATCCTTCCCTTTGGTGTGATGTGACTTTACTGTCTACTCTGCCTGTCACGGTCCCATCCTGGGCTTTGTTGCCTGGGGAAATCACACTCAAGCAAATAAAGGATTGTAGAGAGAATGGGTTGGAACTACAGATTTTCCCCACCCCCAACTTTGTAGAATTTCAAAACAGTCAAATACCTAATACAGCTACTCACAGTCATGTGTCTTTCAAGTCTCTCTCCACTGCTGCCCACTTTCTTTTTTTTTTTTTTTTAAGTGAACTAGTGCTCAGGTCCAGAGACCAGCAGTTACTTTTTTTGTGTGTGAAAGCTTTTATCAGGAGCTTCTTTAGATGTTATTCTACCCTACATTTGTTCTCTAACGTGCTGATTTATTGATTTGTTCCTTGAACAATTCAAAGAAAACTGTAAATTTATCCTTGCAGTCTACTCCTGTTTCTGCTTTGATTTCAGTGGGATTTGGTCCTGGAATGAAACGGACCGATATTAAGTATATTTGTTTCCTTTTCATACTGTGCTGTCCACACAAAACACAACAACCAGGGGAGTTTCAAGCTAGTCAGGAAGCCATGGTTTTAATAATTTAATACAAACCTCATAATGGAGTAGCTAATGTTGACAAGTATGTGTAGTATAATATAAAGGCATTAATTAAAAGTAAATGCTGAAGGGATTTAAAACTAAAGATCCATTTTCAAATGTAACAGTTATTTACCATTTGCCTTCAGGAACTGGAGAAAGATATAGTCCCTAATATGAACAGTTCCCATGGTTAGACCATGGACCTCACAAGGATTTTATGATAATATTTTCTCACTGGATTACATTTACCTTTATATCATTCCTCTTAGGCTAGGGCAGTATTCATAGGATGATCTGATTGTATGTTATTTACGAGGAGTAAATCAGACTTTCTGTAATATTTCAAGTAATTCAAGACTTTGGAGCCAGTCAATGAGAGAATCCAAAATCAACCCAAACTTTGGAGCCCATGAATCCATCTTAGAAATGACACATTAGGAAACTCTCTCTGAGGAAATCCAAAGAATTTTAGAAAGGCCTAATTTCTCTGTTACTTGTACTGTTTGTAGTTCCGGTCTATCAATCATCCTATGAGACTTTAAGGTATGTTGCCCTACCAGTGTCCGTGCTGCTAAATGGTAGACACTGGGCTAGGCTGCTGGGGATTCTATCCAAGTGGAAAGGTTGGAAATCTCCTTAGGAGATCATCAGAGAGGCCTGGCTTTGGAGGCAGACAACTGGGTTTGAACCCCAACTCCATTACTTTGTATTTTGTTCAGTTAAGTGCAATTCAACAATTGGGTGCCTACTATGTGTCTGTCACAGGGGTGAGAGGGCCTCAGGGCCATAGGTTCTCCACCTCTGGTGGATCACTGTTAGTCACAGGAATGCATTAAATGAAAAGAAAATGACTTTTCTTGCTTTCAAGGAGTTTTCAGCCTATGGCATGCCCTTGGGCAAGTCCTTGCCTTATCTATAAAATAAGGGGGTGAGGGGAGTTGGCAGATGACTTCTGGGGTATTTTATAGCTCTAAGTTCTGTAATTCTCTGATTTTCTCGTCTACATCATATAACAACACCTCACAATGATGTATGAATGCAAAGTTTGCCAAGTGTTTTACATGTATTATCTCATTTCATCCTCACAACAACCCCGTAAGGCAAGTCCTAGTATTGCCCGTATTGTACAGACGGGAAAATTGAGTCTGAGGGTAATGAAGTGACTTGCCTAGGATCGCAGAGCTGGCACGTCTCTGAGTCACGATTTGGACTTAGGTTTTCTTGGTTCCAAGGTCTTTACTTTATGATACCACCTATCTACAAATAATATACATGCATGTACACCTACACACATGTATATGTACACAGTGAACAATACATATTTATAATGTGCACATAAGTATTTACTTATATACATATGCATGCATGTACAGGTACACATATATGTGCATATATGTGTACAAATACAAGCATCTATGCGTGATTGTACACATTGGTGTAGAGGCATGTGTAGGCAGCTATGAAATGGATGAACGGGCTTGGAGTCAGGAAGGCATACATTCAAATTCTACCTCAGACACTTACTAGCTGTGTGACTCTTGGCAAATCATTTAACATTGTTTGCCTCAGTTTCCTCATCTGTAAGATGAGCTGGAGAAGGAAATGGCAAATCACTCCAGTAATAAATCTTAACAATGAGTTGATTGGAGGGATGAGTTGTCTGATGGTGACAAGAAACTTATTACTGCCCTGGACTCCAAAACTGCCTAAGTGCTTGATTTCCCCTTTAAGTTAGGCCACTGAGAATATGAATGGCTAAACCATTTTACAGCTTCTCTGTGTCTCAGTTTCCCAATCTGTAAAATAACGCTGGCCACTTTTTTTTCAAAGCACACATAAGAATGTTGTGAAAATGAGATAAAATATGGGAACCCATCTTGACTGAGAGGAAAATGTCTAAAAAGATTAAAAGAATTGTAGTATTGTCATGCTAAGGCTACATACACTCCGATTAAAGTGGATTCTGATTCAGATCTTAACAATGTATATTAGAAACTGCTAGTCAGACACCTCCATAGATAGGAAAACAGTTCAGTCCTGGCACTTAACAAGGTTAACACCCTACCTATAGTAAAAATACTTCTCTATCTTCCTGTCTCCTTTCTCTTCCCTTTCCCCCCCACCTCTGATTTACCTTTCTATTAGATGCTTTTTGTGAGTACTCTATATAATTTACCATTATCAGGTTATTAAGCAGTTTGATGAGGTATGAACTAACTATTTAATCGGTTTCTTTATTTAAAATGTACTTGCCATTTCTCAAAATAACAATGAGGAATTTTCTACTTAGTTAATTAGATTAAGGTTTCTATATAAAGTTTAGGAACTGAAATTCTGCTAATCTATAGGCAAGTCTAGAAACTGGGGGTGGGGTGGGGAATCACCTAGAAGTTGTAGAGGTTTTTATGAATAGACTGTCAGCAAGCACTGTGTTTATCTTTTTAATTTTTTTTAACCTTAAAGAAAACTAAAAATGCCCCAACCAGACCAATGGGAATTGACAATCACATCTACCAACATGCTTTCTTAAACAGTGAGTGATATCTGGAAGAAACAAAAGAATGACTTCATCTTGACATATATAACTTTTCTGCATCTCATCTGAAAAAGGAGGCTTTCTGGGCATTTCTCTTTTGTCATCTAGATAGTCACATGAGTTTCACACCCTGGAGCATAAGGATATAGCTCCATCACTCTCTTTTTCCTGCTTCTGCCTTGTGGATGAATGTTAGGAGGGAGATAGAGAGGACACACTGTCTCTTTATCCTGTGGTGATTTCTTCCCCATTCTAGCTAAGCAAAGGAGAAACTGGGAAGGGAGCTAGGGAGTGACCTGGGACAGCACTGGAAGAGCAAGAAAGCTGTGGGCATTTAGAGGACTCTCAAGCAATCTATTTATCGATCCAATGGCTTTGGAGAAGCAAATGCTTGTTTTAAAGGAAAAAAAATAACCTAGTTAATGAACTCTTGCCTATATGCACCTGTTTGGTTGGAAGCAGCCACCTCTACCTTGATCCAAAAAAAAAAATACAGATTGTTCTCATAGTTGGTGACAATAAGGAACAAACATATTCTTTGTAAGTGTAGTCTTATTTTTATCATTGCAGTTAACAATTTATACAAAGGAGCAAAAAACGCTGTCCTTGTCAACCCCAAGGAGTTTGCCATGTAGTTGGAGAGACAAGGGTACAACTGGTCCAATGCCTGTGCCAAGTGCCAAACAGGCCATAAGAAACTCAAAAGATGGAGAGATTGCTAAGAATTACTGTTGTGTTTGCTGAAGGGCGTACTGGTTCTTAAGCTAAGCCTTGAAGAAAAGGCGGGATTTTGAATCAGAGTATAAAGAACATGGGGAGGCATCATAGACTGTGGAATCTCCAGAACAAAGTGGGATGGAGCTGTATAGCTGGGACTTAAGCTCAGGGACTTTCCTACCTCCAGTGTATCTGGTAGTTACCTATGGTAAAAGCCCTCTGCTGGTAAAGCTGGCTGTGTTGCTTGCCTTTGATAACATGACCATTCTCTCAAACTGGTTGATCAATCAGTAAGCATTTCACTAAACACCCACTATGTGTAGGTACTGTGCTAGGCTCTGGGGCTCCTAGAATAAAAATGAAACAATTTCTCCCCTCGAGGAATGGAAATTCTATTAGGAGAAGTGATACCTACAAATGCAAGTTATTAGATTAAATATATAAAGTACATAAAGGGAGATAGGGAGTACTAGGCAGGTGTTAGAAAAAGCTTCTTGCAGGAGGTGGTGTTTGAGTTGAGCTAGAAGGAAGCAGTTGTTGTTTGTCCTTTTTTTTCAAAGAGGACCATCATGACATTAGGAAGATGACTGCCATGACATGCAAATGAATTGGATTTTAGTGAGGGAGGGCTGTACAAAGTCACTAGCCTCACTGTCTCCTCCGGAGCCATCTGGGTCCAGTGGCAAGATACGGAACAGGACAACTGGAGATGGCCCTAGATGCTAGGGATTCTAAGAAGAGACAGGGAGGTATAGGGCACAGCCTGTACAAAGCCTGTGCACAGCCTGTGCATGGAACGCTACGTGAGATATAGAGTATATGAAGGGGAGTAATGTGTAATAGATTTGGAAAAGTGAGCTGGAACCAGCTTGTGAAGGATTTTAATTGTCAAAAAAAGAGAAGTCTTATTACGATTTTATTTATTTTTTATTATTTTTATTTATTTATTTGTTATTTAATCTTATTATGATTCATTGAGAAATGTACTAAAAACACTGGAAATCTTTATTTAAAAACCTTAAGTTTTGTGTTTTAAATGATCTCTTGTGAAGTTTTATTCTTGAAAATTATGTAATGTATTATTAAAAGGAAAGTGGTTGTCAAAAAACCACTTTTTATGAATATTGGAGAAGCCATATATAGCACAAGGGGTATGCAGAGGTACTGTTGGATGAGCTATGAAATGGTTCAATCACTCTAGATTTTCTTTAGGTGAAGGTCTCAAAAGAAATTCCCAAAGAAGTCAAGACAGAAACAAAAGTCCAATATACACCATAATACAATCTGAAGCAATATGACTGTCCAATAATTGAAGAATGGCTAAAAAAAACCCCATAGGTAAATATAATGCAATAATATTGAGCAGGAAGAAATAATGGATATGAGGGACATATGGTAAAATTTGCATGAACCAATGTGGAGCAAAATATGCAGAAACAACAGAACAATATCCCTCCTCCTCCACTGCAGAGGGACAGGGGAGTATTAGGAAGGAAATGGAATACATTGTGTGATAGGTTCTCTCACTGTATGGTTTTGATTAACTTTTTTACTTTGTCACAAAGGTTGGTTCAATCTGAGAGGGGGTGATAGTGAAAAATAATTGTGATGTATTGGCTTTGGGATATGGGCCATGTCTCCCTCCTCTCCTTACTTCTTTGCAACTCACGCTAGCAGGTTGAGTCACCTGGAGAGTGAGGATCCAAAGTTCAAAGTACTCTCTTGGTCTACACTCCTAAAACTATAGCTCACAAGCCAATACTAGAGTGTTTACCTTAACTTCAATCAGCATTGAGACCTGCTAAAAACCTTAGCTTAAAAAGGTCACCGTTCCCCACTTCATCCAGGGTCATCTCGAGTTGTCCTGTTCTACATCTTGCCACTAGACCCAGATGGCTCCAGAGAAGAGAGTGAGGCTGATGACTTTGCATAGCCTGCTCTCACCTAAATCCAATTCACTTGCATGTCATGGTGAATGTTGTGGTTCTCTTTGAGAATGAAGGACAAACAATGAGAACAACAGTCAGTCAAAGTACACAATTAGCTCAATGCTATGATATTCACTGAAATGGCATGAGGAGGAACACCAGTAACAAGACGTCTCCTCCATTAACCTGGGGCTCACTCTCCCGCAGATTCAATGCAGTGGTTGAAGCAAGCAAAGGAGAAGCTTGTACTGTTTCTGTTTTAGTATAATCAAGTGGCTCTGATTGAATAATGGTACTTAAGATCTTCTCCATCCATTAATAAGCCTGGGAAGATTTGTAGGAAGGTCCAACTTTTTGTTCAGTTTCTAATGAGGCACTGGTTCTCCAGGGTTGTGATGCCCTCTGGCTCTAAAAAATGAATGAATACTCTGAAGGTGAGGTTTTACTTTGGGGCTTACTCTTGGGAAGTGTTTTGTGGCCAGAAGAGACTCTGGGAAGCTGCTAAGGAGCCCCTCCACCCCTTTGAAAACTCAGATGTTGGTGCTTCTCTCTCTGGTAACTATGTACATAGGTAATGGTCAGAGAGTTGGATCGTTTGTTGGTTTATGGTGTATGTACAGCTTATGGTCAGACAGTTGGAAGCCCTGTCTGTTGGTTTTTATTCTGAAGTTCAGGATGCTGACTTTTTCCCCTGAACTAAGTGAATGATACATGTGCTTGATTAAAGTGACTGTTGACCCCTCAAAAGTTGCTTTCCTTTTAGAAATGCAGATCTAAGAACCTGTGATAGCAGGCCCCCTTTTGTATGTGGGGGTGCTTGCTGATAGAGTAGCTCGTGTTCCCACAGGAAGAGAGACCTCCATTTAAGGAATACACATGGCTAAGGCCAGGTAGATGTCTCAGTAGATAGAGCACTAGGGCTGGAGTCAGAAAGATTTGAGTTCAAATCTGGCTTCAGATACTTACTAGCTGTGTGACCCTGGGCAAGTCACTTAATCTCTATTTGCCTTGATCCACTTGCAGAAGGAAATGGCAAATCATTCCTATATTTTTACCAAGAAAATATCACAGATAGTTTTGTCCACAGGGTCTTGAAGAGTTCTATATGACTCAACCGCAACAAACCCCTAATCTTCTTGTGATGTACTTGCCCTGTTCTTTGTGGGCTGTGGGGATATCTGTTAGGCAATTGCTTGCCCTGGGACTCCTAAAATTGCTCTGGGATTAGCCATGAGGTTCTGAAACTTGATTATGGTCTCCATCTTGGCCTCCCCCACCCAACATCTTGGCCTAAAGTACTATGTATTATTGGAAAGAACAGAAGCCTTTGTTTTGGGGCCAACAGGAAACTTAGTCTGACTTTTCAACAGCATCCTAGTTACAGGGGACTCCTGAGTCTTCTAGATGACTGAACTTGATAAATGAACTTTCTTTGAAACTTGACTTTCTAGATCTGGTCTTTGCAGGGCCCAGCATCTCCTACCACTTTGTGCTGCTACTATAAGATGAAATTGCTAATTGGGGGCAGGAGGATGGAAAGAAAAAAATCATCCTTGCGGCAGTCACAAGAAAGCAGGGAGGAGAAAGAGAACATCTCCTTACTTGACTTCCTTCAACACTCAGCTTAAATCCTACCTTCTACAAAGGTCCTTTCTTTAGGATCCCTCCACTGCTGGTGCCTTCCCCCTGAGATGACCTCCAATTTATCTTGTATATATCTTGTACGCCCATAATTGTTTACATGTTATTCCCCCCATTATTCAATCAATTAATCAACATTAATTAGGAGCCTACTGTGTGGTAGCAGGCACTGTGCTAAGCACTAAGAATATAAACACAAAAAATAAAGCTGTTTCCTGCCCTCAAGGTATTTACAATCTGGGAGGAAGACAATACACAAAAAGAAACTGGTGGGGAGGAATGGAGGATGAAAACTTAACCAGAGTGAGGGCATGGTGAAGTCAGAGGAGTCCCAAAGCAGTGCTTTAAAATGGAAGCTCCTTGAGGGTAGGGGCTATTTTTTGCTTTTTGCTTTTCTTTATATCCCTAGGTCATAGTACAGTTAATAATTGCTTGTTGGCTGACTGACTATTGGCTTGTTTTCTTTCTCTGTTTCCACAGCCCCAGTAGTAAGGATTTAGTCACCTCCTGTTTGGTGAGTGGGTACAGTAAAGGGCAGCAGGTCAGACCTATTTTCTTTGCCAGTCCTCATTTTCCTGTCCCTTCCATATTCAAGCACACCACTCAGAATTTAAAAGTGATGACTAGGCCACTCATGCTTGCCACTTGAGGTCTGAAAAGGGCAAAGCTCTTTGCAAATTTGACCACTCAGACTCTGAAAAGGGCACCACCCTTCCACCCTATTGTTTCTGCCACTTGTCCCTTGCGTCTTATAATTTCACCCAGCAAAGGTGGGGGAGAGAGACAATTAATCAACAGTCTCTAACCACCCTCAGCCCCTTAAACACAAAGACGTAATGACAAAAAGCATCAATGAAGCTTTAAAAGGAAATCATGGTCCCGAAGAGCTAATGCAGCTTTATTAGGAAGAACAGGTTGGGTAAGATTAACCTAATTTTCTTTTCTAATAGGGTTACTTACTGGACTGGTAGATTAGAGGAAGAATAGATAGAGTTTACAAAGATTTTGGCAAAGCATCTGACAGTTGTTTTTTTTTTTTGTTCTATCTCTATGGATGAGATGGAGAGAAGTTGGCTAGCTAGACAATAGTCTAGTTAGTGAGATTTGGAATGGATGGAATCAGCAACACAAAGAGAAGTCATGGTTTCACATCAGCTTGGAAGAAAGTGTCTAGTGGAGGACTCTAGCAATTTATCCTTAGCCTGGAGCTATTCAACATTTTTATCAATGACTTTGTTCAAGGCATTTTTGTATGCCTGTCAGATCTACAGATGACACAAAGCTAGGAAAAATAGACAGCAAATTGGATGTCGGTCAGGAGCCAAAAAGATTCTCAGATCATAGACCGAGAACTGGAAGGGATTTTTAGAGGTCACTGAA
>CM053771.1:479556643-479579381 GCA_028658325.1 Potorous gilbertii | reverse complement strand
TTCACTAAAGGTGTTTTCAGTTTAATTTTTTATCATCTGGCTGGGTCAACTTGTAGCTGTGAATTTGAATAGATGACTATCCCTAAGATAACCATGAACCTGGGTGTATGGAAGAGTACCACAGTGGGAAAGCCCCAGTTTACAAATTTACTTTATCATTGGGTTAAGAGGTTTCCCCCCACCCAAGTCAATTTATGTGCAAGACTAACAAAGGGTACTATGACAACATAAATGTCATATGTTAAAATGCCCAAAGCCTCATAGAAGATGGTTATCAGACCAAAACAAAGTCAGGAATGGTCTCAAAAGACGTTTAACACATCTCATCCCTCCTTTATCTTTGGTTTTTATAGGAATTCATGCTGGAAGAAGAGAGAGGATTGCACTGCATCTGTTTTGAGGCATGTGTACCAGAGACAGCAGGAAGGACAGTTAGAAGAATGTCATTCTAATTCTTTTTGTTTTCTTGTGAAAGTTAACACACACACACAAACTGACTCTTCTATCTCCTTTGTATCTGTCTTATCTTCTCCAATTTCACTAATATAGTTAGTTTCCGGAGAAAGAGACTAATAATTTTTAAAAGCTGGCTCTGAGCCACTGTGTGTGTGAGTGTGTGTGTGTGTGTGTGTGTGTGTGTGTGTGTTTGTGTGTGCGTGTGTGTGTGTATGTGGTGGGGGAGAGAAGTATTTAGGGAGAAGGAGGTCTAGATGTAGAATAGAATAAGGGACCAGGGGAATAAGAAGGCTGTATGACCACTCACTTCAGAAACCTTTAGATAAGGGAGTAGAAAAAGCTTTCCTATGGAATGTTGATTCAGGGTGGGACAGCTGGGAACATGTCTTTTCTCCAGGGCTGGAGGAGGGGAAAAAAAATGACACCAATTTTCTTTCCCTTCAGCATTGACCACTTCATCGTCTTCTCTGTATCTTTTGTGGGGAAGGAGGCAGGCACACAATGGGAGAAGTCAATTCTCACCTGTCCAGAAGCTCTGGAGCCAGATGAAGCTTCCTCCTCTCCCCGCCGGCCCCTCCGGCCCCCACTGCAGAGGCATCATGCCTTTATTAGCTTCTCCTCTGGACCTCTGCTTACATATACTGTTTGCGATGTGACCAGAGTTATAGTTGCTGTGGGAACGATTGGTTTGAATATCCTGACTTGTGTGAGATAAGAATCTTCTCCTTTGGCATGCTGATTTTGTAACAGAGTCATAATAAGACAGGGGATATTTACTTGAATAACAAGCAGTGTTCTTCATAGTTCACTACAGCAGCTAAGGCAAAGCAGAGGGCTGCCGATCTTGGGGTCTCTTTTGTGTTACTCCAAAAGTCAAGGAGGAGAAAGAGAGTCAGGGGTATCTGAAACGGGGTGAGGAGCTTGACAGGGAACAGTAAATGACAGTTCCAGTGTGTGTATAGCTATATCCAGTAACAAAAGCTAGCATGTGCACGGTACCTTAAGGGCTGCAAAGCCCTCAGCTAACGTTGGCTCACTTGAATTCCATGAGGATCCTGGAAGGTCAGCGTTGTGATTATCCCCTTTTGCACATGAAGAAAGCAAGGCAGACAGAGATGAAGTGACCTGCCCAAGGTCTCACAGGTAGAAGGTTCTGTGGCAGAGTTTGAACATCCAGCATTCTATCCATTGCATACTGCACCTTCTCTTCTTTCTTTTTTCTCCCTCTCTCTGGTAAGTGAATATGGAGGAATGGCTACTTCCATATCTATCTATATACATACATCCATAGCTAAGAAAAATAAAGCTACTTGGGAAAACTAGGTGATGCAGAGATAGAATATCTTTCTGAGTTCAAACTGGTCTCAGCCACTTACTAGTTGTGTGACCCTGGGCAAGTGACTTAAATCTCTTTACCTAAGTTTCCTCATCTGCAAAAAATGAGCTGGAGAAGGAAATGCAAACCATTCCAGTGTCTTTTCCATGAAAACCTCAAAAGAGGTCACAAAGCATTGGACGCTTCTAAAAATGACAGACATGACATGAAATAGAGCTATCTATATCCATATCTATCTATCTATCAGACATATACAAATACTAAAAGAGCTCCCATTTCATCAACTTTTCAGTCCAATGAACACTCCATTCAGCTATGTTATGATGTCTTCATTTGGATAGCTATAGGAGTAAAAATTGAAATATGAAAGGAAAACTGGTAGCCTGTTCCATTCACTTGTTCGTTATCTCTCCTTCCTGTCTCTCTCTCTCTCTCTTAAAAGAACCATTTCAAGTTTAGTTCAACATGCATTCCTTGTTAAGGATCACATACTCACTCAGTTATTATGCCAAACCTGTAGAAGACATACAAAATCCTACACCTGAAAAATTTGTTTCATGTCTGGAAAAATTCCAATCACATGTCTGGGGAACTCACAATTGTAGAACACATTTTCTTTAAGAAGAAATTACCTTCCCTATTGATAATAAGTATGAGAAATTTGAGCTTTGAAAGGAGTTCTTTGGGGGTAGACACAAGCAGTGGAAAATTGGAGTTTGCAATGAATGTGCCATGTCATCTCAACCACAATTGCACTCCTGCTTTGTGACATCCTGTTGCAGTAAAACCTTTTTGTGGAAAAAAAAACACACGCTGTGAAAAATTGCTCGTGGTGAAAGAATTCCCCTGTTCTAATTAGAAAGCCCATAGGACTTAATACAAATAGAATCTCCCCAGAGCAGACTAAAATGCCATTGAAAATAGAAGTTCATGAAACAGGTTGTAGAGGGTAGCATTTTCTTATGCTTTGAGTATAGAATGCCTGAGAAAGTTTTCACCTGATTTCCCTTTTTGTCAATATCTTTCTTTCCTCTCTCTCCTCTCCTAAGTCTACCCCTCCTGCTTTGGACACTTATCTGGCTTTAATTAGTTTGTTGTTAGTACCAGTCCCAGAAAAACTCAAAAAGAGGAATTGAGCTGAAGAAAGGAAGGAGACAAGGAGTTTGGAAGTGCTTCTTGGCTGATGAATGCTAGCAGATCTCCTGCAGTTTTTTTTTCAGTGGGGATTTTAGGTATCAGAAGCGGCATAATGTAGATGAAGAAAGTGCTGGAGCTGGAGTCAGGAAGATTATGGTTGAAATCCTGCTTTACACGCTCAGTAGCTGTGTGGCCATGGGCAGCTCAATTACTCTTCTAGCCTCCATCTTTCATCTACAAAATGGTAATAACACTATAGAGATGTTACTAAGCTTACAGCATTACTGCGGGGATTCACGGAGACCACAGGATCACAAGCTTTAGAACTGTAAGGGACCCTTAGAGATCGATTACCTCATTTTACAAGTGAAGAAACTAAGACCCTCAAGAGGTTAAGGAACTTGTATAAGGTAATGCAAGTAATAAGGGACAGAGTCAGTGTTGGGACTTCTGTCTCCCAAGTTTCCGGCTTTCTCCTGCCCTGCTGCTGCCTCTGTAAATCTGTATCAACATCAGCAAATAAAAACCCAACACTAAAAATATCATTTCACAAAAGCAGTAGGAAAGGCTGACAACAGGGATACATACACACAAATATATAGTAGGCATAGGTGTATGTGTGTATCTATTTATGTATATAGATATGTATCTGTCTATATCTACATATGATTTGTCACATGTAGCAGAGACTACAAAAGAGAGTTAAGATACAAGAACAGAACCCAAAGGTGCTTCATGGGTTGTGACATCTACATGAACTCAACCAAAAATCAACAAAGGTGCATCAGGAAAATGCCGGGTCATATAGGAATGTTTTTAGAATGGAAGAGTTACTCAGGATCAGATCACTGCCACTAAGAATGACAGAAAGGTCAGTCTGAAGGAGCCCAGAATTATTGATCAGTGCAGATGATGCAGTGGAATGATAGAGACCATAGATCACTTGAGGCTGCAAAAAATTTAGCATGTAGATGACACCCAAGAAAATATATTTAGAGGGCTAGAATTATACACTGCACGCTTGCTCTGCTTTCTAAACGAACAGATGACAAACTCCCATCCTGTAAAGATAACCCTCAACATAACCTTGAGAATTCAACACACAAACTGTACTGGGACCAGATGATCATTACAGAGAGAACTGTTACCTACAAACTTTCAGACATGATTTAATTTAAGAACAGCATTTTCAAAATATTGTCCTCTCTACTGAATCCTCATAATCTCCAAGCTACATGGCATGAAATGCTTTCAAAACACAGAGGTCTAGCAGAAGAAATTAAAATCAGTGGGGGAACAGGATGAAGTACATGATGTCTCCATCGTCTCATCTGTTATGGGAGGTGTTCTCAAGATGTTTTAGAGAGTCTGCAAAAGTCCAGCCCAATTTAAAAAAAATTACAAGAAGCAGCCGTTTTTCTGCCTTTTATAGCAGTATCTAGATTATTAAATGTAAAAGAGTCATTGCAGGATAGTAACTTGTCCTTGGTTTGTTTCTATCTAAAGAATATCAAAAAAAAAGAAAAGATGACATTAAGGTAAGAGTGATAACAGTTTGCTTTGTCAGTCATGCCCGACTTGTTGTGACCTCATTTTGGTCATCTAGTTCAACTTTTCCATTTAACAAATAAGAAAACTGAGATATAGACAAGTTTGGGGATTTGCCCAAGGTCACCCAAATTATAAGTGAAAGAGTTAAGATTTGAATCTTCTAAGCCCATGGCCAATTCTCCTTCTCACATGGCTTCCCTCTTCTTTCCTTTTTTATTACAAACTAGAAAGTCATCCCAAAGCATAAACTTTTCCACACACAAAGGAAAGAAAATGGGGTTTGTACATGAAATTCTGAATTTACTACATAGAACTTATTCTTGCTAACGTGCATTAATTTAACATGGTGGTACCAACCTGTATGTCTTCTTCTGAACCTTCTGTGTACTTTTAAAAATGTTTCATTTATTCTCTTTTCTTCTTAACCTTTTCTTAATGTTACTATCATTACTTCCCTCTCTTTCCCCAACAATACCTGCTCTACCTCATAGCAAAAACAGGATCAAGCCAAACAAATTTGTGTTATAGTAATCATGTCCGGAAATACATATCTGTAACCACAGTCTGCCATTTCCCAAAAGAAAGGTGGGAACCATGCTTTATCATTGGTCTCTAGGAAGCATGGCTTGTCATTGTACTGATCAGAGTTCTTAAGTCTTTCAAAGTTGTTTAAATTATAGTACTGTGGTTTTTGTTTAAACAGTTCTTCTGGTTATACTCATTTCACTTTGTATCAGTTCATCCAAATCTTCTCTTACCTCTCTTTTCTGATTGCATCAAAACTACAGTTATACTCACATCTTAGACCAGTCTATTTTGCAATTTATACCTATGTTTTAAATTATCAATAGGCTAATACTTCAAAGTACTGTTAAACCATAATATAGATGTGAATTATTACTACAATTATTGTAAAAGCCAATGGAAAGGGACGAAAACAGTTTTTGCTTTTTTTACATGTAACCTCACAGATTTAGAGCTGGGAGGGAGCTTGGCGGCCATCTCTCCCTGTCTTGAAATTACTGTGTATTATTTTGCACTTACTTACTTGTGCATGCATATTCTTTCTCCCCTTTCTCCTAACATAAGATCCTTGAGGAGAGGAGATTTTCCCCTTTTCATGCCTAGTGGCTACCATAGTGCCTCTGACTATCTATTTGAGGCAGCCAGGTGGCTGGTACGGGGCCTGGACTCAGGAAGATGAATTCAAATCTGACCTCATATACTTCCTAGCTGTGTGACCTTGGGTAAGTCACTTTGACTCTGCATCAGTTTCCTCAACTATAAAACCGAGATAATAGTGTTTACACCACAGGGTTGTGGAGTGCTTAGCACAGTGCCTGGAACACGAGAGGCATTGCTTATTAAGGCAGGTAGGTGGCAGTGTACAGAATGGTAGGCTTGGAATCAGGAAGATGAGTTCAAATGTGACCTCAGATACTTACTAGATGAGTGACCTTGGGCAAGTCACTGAACCCTGTTTGCCTCAGTTTCCTTATCTGTAAAATGAGCTGCAGAAAGAAAGGGCAAACCATTCCAGTATCTTTGCCAAGAAAACCCCCAAAATGGCATCATAAAGAGTCAGAAACAACTGAATTGCTTGTTCTCTTTACTGCCTACTGGCATTTAATTAATACTCAACTATAAAACCGAGATAATAGTGTTTACACCACAGGGTTGTGGAGTGCTTAGCACAGTGCCTGGAACACGAGAGGCATTGCTTATTAAGGCAGGTAGGTGGCAGTGTACAGAATGGTAGGCTTGGAATCAGGAAGACCTGAGTTCAAATGTGACCTCAGATACTTACTAGATGAGTGACCTTGGGCAAGTCACTGAACCCTGTTTGCCTCAGTTTCCTTATCTGTAAAATGAGCTGCAGAAAGGGCAAACCATTCCAGTATCTTTGCCAAGAAAACCCCCAAAATGGCATCATAAAGAGTCGGAAACAACTGAATTGCTTGTTCTCTTTACTGCCTACTGGCATTTAATTAATACTGACTGAATTCAACTGAATATAGTTCAACCCCTCTCATAGATGATGAAACTGAGGGCCAGAGAAGTTAGGTGATTGGGCTCCTGTCAGTGGAAGAATGAGGATTTGAATCCACTACTATAAAGAAGCTAAGAAATTATGAGTACTTGACAACAGAACAGGAAGTCCAATTTTCTCTAATACTAAAATTATAGAAGAATGGAAACCACACAGAAAGAATATACATATGGCTTGAGCAGAATTTAGGATTAGTATGCTATAACTGCATTTTGTGACCTAAATTGTAGTGTGGAAGTGAAATGTGATAGATTTAGGACCATTTGGGAAAGAGAATTTGGAATAAGTAATCTGACTTGAATTTGGAGGAGGGCCCCTGACTACAGGCCTAGAGTTCTTTCCATTACAATTTGACAGCATCTTTCCATATGGGAAATGGGTCACACAGCTCTGGTTACTTAGAGTGCACAACAGTATTTAGCGGGCAGGGCAGAAATTTTTTATACTTGTAAAACTTTGATGTTTATAAAGTATACCTTGTCTTACAACAGGGTGGCTCAAAATAAAATTTCACATGGTAGGAAAAAATCAAGGTTAAAGGTTTTGCTTTGATTTTTAAAAAAAAGGAAACAGTGGATTGCAAATAATTTTTATTCTGCCTCCATACTGCCAATAGAATTAGAACTTCCATTTATATCTTAAGGCAACATACAAGGAAGGCAAGTAATGGAAAACGGAATGTTTTCCATTGTCCACTAAAAAAAAAAGAAACTTTTCTGATGAAATCTCTATGATGAAGGGAATTCTTGAGTAATTTTTCACTAGAATAGCCCTCCTTGGTTATGTGGTGAGGAGAGAGAGAAGAATGACCATCTGCATAAAAGAATTATGTTAAGTTGACATTAAGGCTGAGATTCAATTCAGTAAAAATGAAAGAAGTCCTGAGTTAAGCCTGTCACACAGTCCATAAAAAAGCACAATCAATATATGTTTTCAAATTGTTCTTGCTCATATTAAGCCCATGGTAAGTTGGAACTCAAATGGGCTTTTTATGGAGATTTATTACAATTGCACTCCCTGGTCTGTAATGGGAAGATATCATCGTAAATAAAGAAAAGAATATTAAAGTGAGTGGAGAGCTAAGACAGATATGGAACTTGTCAAGGTGGTTAAACCACAAACTTGTCTTACTTTGTAAATAAATGATATGCATGCCCAAGATAATGTGTTACCAAAAAAAAAAAATCACTCCGTTTCTAATACTGGCTTGAACGGGTTTGATATGAATTTCCTAAGACGCATACTCATCATTGCTGTTCTGAGGATTTTCCTGAGCTGGGGAATAATTTTATACTCCTTCCATTTCTGGGTAACGAACATGCTGTACCACTGAAATACCTGGATGCTTGTGTCAAAGGGTTTTTATGATAATTGCTGATTTGGTTCATTTAGTTCCCCAAGAAAATGGGGGACCAAGCATGGCAGACTGTATATTCTCTAGGTTTACCCTTAAGGTTGGACTGTGGCAGCCAGCGAAGTCTTCCCCACCCTTTCCTTGGACAGTTGAACCTGTGTAAGTCACCATGTGTCTGTTCCTGGCTTGTTGCTTCAGCTGTTGTGAAACCTGAGATCAATTACCATTCCCTGCCCCCATCCCATGCTGAGCTCCTGGGGAACTGCTCCCAGTTTCCATGTCTTCTCACCTTTCTCTACAATGGCTCCCCATTTAAATAAATATCTACTGGATCTTTCCTGAGACAAGAGGAAGCCCTGTAACTCTCATTCCTATTAAATGATTCATCAGAATAGATTAACCCTTAGAAAACTAATATTGACCAAAGTGTCCCTGGGGACACATATTTCAATCTTGTAGCCGCTACAAACAGACCAGTCTCATCAGGGCAGAATATACTTTCTGATTGACCAGGTTTATAATATGTGTTTGATTAGGTTTAATTAGCTAAAAGCATATAACAGCATTCGCTTTGTTAATGATTGTGCAGATATTTTCTTCTTGGGGCCTACCAATTCTCACTGTGGGGCAGGAACTCAGTTAAAGGGTTATTAGAAGAGAGAGGGCAGTAACTGGTGCTGTGGCACTCTGAGGGAGCTGATTTACAGAGTTTCCTTAACCAGACCTTCTTATTTGTTGGTACCACTTACTGCCCATAATAAGCTGTATGCACACTGAAACATGACTGCCAAATGGCCATTTGTGGGTTCAATTAGACACCTGTACCTTCAAACAAGGTGCAAGTGCCTAATTGTGCCTGCATGTAGCTACTTGTGAGTGTAATTATACAGAAATCCAGATGCACCTGGTCCTATGTGCCACTTGTGTATCCACAACTGTGCTTTCCAAAGGTTGAAGATATGTCCTTTGAACAGCAGAGGTAGCCATAGAGGTGCATATTTAGAATAGCCTTTTCTTTTGGACTTACATTCAATTCACTTTCACTTATTAAAAGCCGGTGCTAAGTTCCTGGGATGCCAACACAAAAATGAAACCCCTCCTGGCCTGAAGGAGCTTACCATCTACTGGGTGAGTGGTGTTAAACTCAAATAGAATTGAGGATAAGGATTCCTATAGGTCCCATATTGACTTAGAAAACCACATGTTAACATCTATATTCTATTGTATTCTTATCTATTTTGTTAACCACTTTCGAAATATATTTTAATCCACTTCTACAGCACTCAGGACTGCTGCTATTATGTTTGACTCCTCTGGCTTAAGATAGGGCAAAGATACTATATCTACAAAGATAAATAAATACAAGGTAATTTCAGGAAAGGAAGGAGGGCAGTAAACAATGGAGGGCTCAGAAAAGGTTTCATGCAAGACGTAGCCCTGGAAACGAGCCTTGGAGCAAGCTAAGGAAAATGATCCAAGAGATACCGAATGCTTGGACTTCAACTTGAAACGCATGGGATCGTAGCTTTAGAAATAGGATGAACTTTAGAGATTACATAACCCAACTCCTTTTTTTTACAGTTGAGGAAACTGACGCACACTGAGTTTAGGTGGCTTGTTCAAGATCACAGAAGTGATCAGAAGCAGGATTTGAAACCAGGTCCATTGACTTCAAATATAGTACTCTTTCCACTATGCCATTAAATTCGAATAAATTTTTCAGATTAAAGCAAGAGTTCCAAATATCTTTTGGTTTGTCAAGGTCAGCAAATCTGAATCTGCTGCATTTGTAAGAAGAGTAGGAACAGCAGTAATTCACATCGAGACAGCAGAACATGAAGAATCTGTTCTTTATGAGGACTCTCTTGGGTTTGAATTTGTCTTTCGAGGTCAGAAATTCTGGGGCCAAGGTTAGAAGTAGAGGAATAGAGGTTTAAAGTGGGGGCCAGGCTGACAATGCATAGTGGGCCCAGGTAATTATATTAGCCTAGTTTTTATGTCCAGATCATTGTCCCCATTGGTCTAGATAAATTAGATTCCATAGAAATGTTCACATGATGGGTCATTCATTTCAATGTCATATTGCTTCCCAGAATCAAAAGGCAGGAAGGATCTCAAGACATCATCTTGTCTGAGTTAAAGTGATTCCGGAAAGCATTTTCTACATTTTTTTCTCAGGCGACTCTAGAAAAGGAGGTGATAAAACTAGTCTTTCTTCTAGGAATTCTAATATCCAGTATTCCTATAGTCATCATCTTAGCTGCTTGCAATACTTTGGATTTATCACAGTTGTTAGCATAGAACCCATGTGGTAAATACGATGTTTGCAGCAAAAAATTAATTGTTCAGTGTCACTCATCTCTTGTCCTTCATCAACAAATGGAGCCAATTTAAGTTTTGAAGCATCATTGTCACAATGCCCACTCTCACAAATGAGACCGAGTCCCAGAGGTACCAGGTACCATTCTAAATCTCCTCCTCAGGACAACAGGGGTTATTTTCTAATGCCATCTACTTGTGACCACCAAAGGTATACCTCCCTCCAAGAGGGAGGGGAAGGGAACGAGCATTTATGGAGAGCCTATTGGCCAAGTACTATGCTAAGCACTTTGCAAATATCTCATCTGATCCTCACAATATCTCTTCAAGATAGGTGCTGTTATCTCCATTTTACAGTTGAGGAAACTGAGGTTAAGTGACACACATGAACTTTAGAGATTACATAACCCAACTCCTTTTTTTACAGCTAATAAGTGTCTGAAGCAGATATGGGACCCAGGTCTTCCCGACTCCAGGGCCAGCACCCTATTCACTTCACCACTTTGCCGAACCATTTATTTAGCCATCCTTAAGTAGCTTTTAGGAAGAGAATATTTAGAAAAGGAGTATACTACAATACTAAAGTATTGTAGTAAGAACAGTTGGTATGAAACACCTTCTTTGGCCCTAGAAGTACATAAAAAGTCCAAGGGAAAGTGCGCGCAAGCTTAGAGAACACATGTGATGAAGAGGTCTGTTCTCCCATTCATGAGATTCAACAAGTTCCCCTTCAAGTTGGATGAATCTGTGCCCAGTCTGTCATTCGACACCACCATTAGCTGATATGGAGACTCTGCTGGAACACATATGGAAAGACTACTATTCTCTGGACCCACTGAAGCTACAAGGCACTCTTCTTTCTGGCCAAAGAACTGAAAAAGAAGGGGCCCTTCGGTCCCTAAAGGGAGGCCTCCAGGAGTACTCTCTCTCTCTTTTAGCCACTCCTTAGGATTCCTCAATTCCTTGTTTCTATAAAGACCATGAGATCCTTCAGTCGATTTGAACATACTTTCTCACTGTGGACTTTTCACACTTATGTCTAAAGTCCGTGATCCAGGCTGACTGATGGAGCATCCTTTAAGTGAGGGTGGGATGACTTGATTGAGTAAGTACAATCAGCCAATGCAAAGATTATTCACTTTTCAGTAAAGTATGTCCTTTAGTTGCTTTTCCACAATGGACATTCCTGGAGTTACAAAGTGCTAGCTTAAAACCATATAAGATTTCTGAATAGTGGTCCCTTCCCTACATACCCTCTCTATAATAGGAAACAGTAAACTGACACAATAGAGTACAATCTGATCTAGAAAATTTGGTCTTCTCCATCACTTCCTTTCTTTCCCCTGCCTTATCAGTTAGTAAGAAGATTGTCCAATGCAGTTCAATTGGCTTCCCACTGTTTTTCATATGTACAGATCAATTGATTTTGCTTCAGGTGAGCATCGTTTTTTTACCCATACATATACATCCTATTAAACCCTATTTTTCTAGCTCCCCTCCCCCATGCTTTTTTGTTTAATCTAAGGAAAATCTCTCTTTTTCTTTGTTTAGCTTATGAGCCAACAGAAACAGAAGCACTTTGAGGGCATATTGGGTTTCTTTATCCCTAACACAGGTTCTTACACACACGTAGTATGGACATTTTTATTGAAATATACATATTTATTGAAATGAAAAAAATAATCTTGAGAATTGAAAACAGTTTTTAAAGGAAAGTACCCCAAAGCAAGCAAGGCCATCAATTTCCTTAGCTTTTGAAAATATCAAAATATCTTCTTTAGAATCTCCATAAAAGTCTCCATCTCTATCCTATAATCAAATCCACTTTCCCTGAAGCACTAACAATTTAGACAAAGAAAGCACTTTCTTATTCAATTTTATTGTTTTCCTTAAATGCTACAATTATAAGTTTTATTTTCTACCATTTTCCCCCCATCCAAAAGTACAGTGTACTTCAGCTACATTACAGGTTAAATAGGCTTTTGTGGGCTGGCCTTGGAACCTAACCACCTCATATAATATTGTTTCCATGGGAAAACATTTCCAAGTTCCAAACTATCAATTTACAAATGGACTTTTGTAAGTTGGGGGACTGCCTGTGCTAGTGATGGATTTACACCAGCTTCTCCATGACTTCCCACCAGTCTTCCAAATGGCCCTAGCCAAGATGGCTGGCCAGGTCTAAGAGTGCCATGGAACAGAGCAGAGCCAAAAGAAATATATGAGGACTGAGCCCAGAGCGGTGGCCTCATTAGCCCATGTTCTAACTAACTGAACTAATCTCTGTGCCCTTGAACACTGGAATTAGTCTTCCTTCAGGCATCTTGTCTCATGAGGGAAAAACAAGTTCCTTCCATCTTTCCTCACTTGGAATTTTCTGATGAAAATTGTGTAAATAATCTTAGCTCATCTTCAGGCCTAGTTGGAGCCTTGAAAGGTAAGCAGTTTTATTATTTAAGAAACCAAAACTCACTGACACAAAGAAGAATCCTGGACTTTGAGTCACAGAGACCAGACTTCACAGCACAGATCTCTGTGACACTTAATAGTTATATAAGCCTTGGACAAGTCACCAGGCTGGCAACTCTCTAGGACAAGGATGGGGAACCTGTGGCCCTCTAGGTCCTCAAGTGCAGCCCTTTGACTGAATCCAGACTTCACAGAACAAATCCCCTTAGTAAAAGGATCTTCAGCCAAGACATTACAGGAGGCAGATGAATAGCACATCTGAATTATTGTGGAGGAGAAATTTTCAATAGGGGAGATCTTGGATTTTCTCGCATGGAGAAAATCACTGGTCTAGACCAAAAAAAAGAAAACTGAACAAAGGAGGCAAGGAAGGAAAGGAAAATGTGTTTTTATTTTCAAATCATAACAAAAATTGAATTTATAATGTTGTTATAACTCACTTGCAGAGTGGAGCAAGACATTTTAGAGCAAAAGTTGCCATAATTTTTAATGGAGATCTTAAATTACTGTTGAACAAAATATAGCTTTTTTAAAAGTTGTTTTTTTTAAAACATTCCATTCCCTTTGTACAACAGAACTAAAAGACTTCTCCTATGTGCTGTGACCATCTCGCTCCTCAATGGTAGAGTGGAAGTGGACTTGCTTGGACATGCTAGGTTCCGATCCCAACTTTCTGCCTTAAACCTGGGTGACCTTGGGCAAGTCATCTCTCTGAATCTTAGTTCCCTCATCTGTATAATGAGGATGATGATAAATACCATTTATACAGCATTTAAGGTTTGCAAAGCCATTTTAAAATATCTTCACAACAACCCTGCAAGATAGATTCTATCATCGTCCTCATTTTCCAGTTATGAACACTGATGCAAAGTGACTTGCCCAGGGTTACACAGATGGTAAATGTCTGAGACTGGATGTGAACTTGAGTTTTCCTGACTCCAGGTCCAGCGTTCCATGCACTATAAAGTCACCTAGCGGCCCTCAATATGGTATCAGTTTTATTAGGTAGCTGTGAGCTTTCATAAGTATGTAAAATGCTTTGTAAACTTAGTAGAAATATTAATTTTTGCTATTCTTTTTATCATTATTTTCTCTAGTCTTCAGTATTTAGAGGTTGTAGAAAATTGTTTATTTCTATGGGTCCTTCCAGCTTAAAGAAAAATTTAAAAAGTATAAAAATAAAACATAGATAACTTCCAGAATGAATGGAATATAGGAAGACTATCAGTTTCTGACACTTCTCTATTTTATAGATCAATTTAAATTTTAAGGATCAATTCTTTGAGCACAATTTAAAAAAAAAGACTTCCGTTACATAAAGCAACTTATTTGAACTATCTTGTCTTGGACCTTGACACTTTTTTTTTCTTTTTGGTCTTTGTATAATTAAAACTCCAAAGTTCACACAGTCTTTGGCACAACATTCAAGAAAGCTAAAGTCAGAAATGGATGTACTGGGCTCAGGCCTTTGGGAGTGGACCTTTGGTCTTTAACCTCAAACAGCATCAACAGCCAATCTTGTTACCACGTCACTGAAAACATGTCATTTCCATTAATAGAGATGTCAAGGAAGAGACAATTGAAGCTTGTTTTATTACAAGTAAGGATAGAAATTAAACCTTCCAAGGAGCATTCCACTAAAATGGGTGAGTCAGAGACACTAGCTCATTTCTGAAAAAAAAATTCTGAATTTATTACATTTAATGTTTAATATAAATCACCAAACCTAGAAGTGTTATAAAAATGAGCTAAAATGCTCCTTAAAGGACATTATTAGAAAGTCTTAAGTAGGGAGCCATTTCTAATCGGTAAAAGGTTCACAGATGAGTACTTCTTGAAATCACTTATTTTTAAGAAATATTTCTTCCAGGAAGAAAGCACTTTTATTTCAATGTTGGGTATAATTTAAGGGAGGGGGGGGAATATATTTATGGTATCATCTTAAAGAATACAGAAGGAATCTCAATGAGATTCATATTTAAAACATTCACCACATACCTTTGCAAAAGGCAGTCTCGAGTACTTAAAATATATTTAATAACTGAAAACTAAATATGAACATGGTTGAGGTAACAAGACTTGCACTGTCTCCAGCACAGGATCATGTGATTTAGGCCTGAAAGAGACCTTAGAGATCATTCTCTCTAGGTCCTTTATATTTTTAGATGAGGAAATAGAGAGGGTAAGGAGTGCTTTGCCCAAGGTTAGAAATGAATAATAATATTGACATTTATGACACACTTTAAGGTTACGCTTTTCATACAAAAATCCTGTGTCCCAGATAGTAGGAGGACAATCATTCCCATGTTACAAATGTGGATACTGAGAGCTGAGGTTCAAATCCAGGTCCTTTGACACCAAAACTATTTCTAGTATGCTATGCTGCTCTCCAAAAGTCGTATAAATGTGAGCTGCTGTTGCCATTGTGATTGCTATGTTGTGCTGAGTTATATTATGCTATGTTATATTATATTATGCCACTCATGTTAAGTGGCAGTTTGGTGGCCTAGTGGACCCAGCTGACCCAGAGTCGAAGGAGGCCCAAGTTCAAATCTTGCCTCAGTCACCAGCTGTGTGACTCTGGGCAAATCGCTTAATCTGTCTCAGTTTCCTCTATTGTAAAATAGGGAAAATAACAGCACCTACCTTCCAGAGTTGTTGTAAGGCTCAAATGAGACAGTATTTACAAATATTCTTCAAACTTTAAAGCATGAGTTTGGTCTACAAGGGACAGCAGAAAACATTTAGAGGCTACTTAGCTAAAGAAAGAGAATGCTCCCAGAAATTGCTTATGTTATTTCTACTGTACTAATTAAAGGAAATAAACATAGATAACTTCAAGTTGACTTAGGAAGGAATGTGCTGTCATTTCAATTTTTGAAAATAACTGCCACTTGGCAGTTATTTGGTATTCTTTTAAACTAGTCAGGTTTGGCCTCCAAATTGGGAACAGTCATACTAAACCAATTTTCAGCTGCAAAACATGATTTGGAGAACTGGCTTCAAGTAGCGTTAGCTGGCTAACGCCTCCACTATGGAAAATAATTAAAGATGTCATCCATTGCCACAAAAGCAGTGGCAACTTGGCTGCCTCCCGGCCTTCCTGGGTCACCAATGCAGCTGTCTTCCCCCAAAGGTTTGGAGAAATGCCTTTGGAGACACATCCTTTTATTTGCAATGATTAAAATACAAAACTGGCAAGAAGAATGGAAAATGGTACCTCTGGGCCTCCAGGGAGCCCTCAACTCAGTAGAGGCACAGTAGGGGCTTAGGAAAAGAAATGGCTATGTAGACATTGCTTGTTTTGGTTTCTTTCTGCCAGTGACTCTGATTTTTCCTTTATTATTTTTTGGTTGGAATTTTCCACTTTTTTAATTCTTCCCTTGTAAGTGTATATTTTTCAAATTTTAGTTTTAAGAAG
This sequence comes from Potorous gilbertii, assembly GCA_028658325.1. Taxonomy (NCBI): domain Eukaryota; kingdom Metazoa; phylum Chordata; class Mammalia; order Diprotodontia; family Potoroidae; genus Potorous; species Potorous gilbertii. The sequence continues at coordinate 479,563,288 of CM053771.1, read as the reverse complement.
CTCAGATGCAAAAGTAACATTCTTCTATTTCTCTTTTTGAGATTTCTAGGCAATTAAAATTAGAAAAAAAGGTAATATAGCCTTCAAGTATCTGACTCTGTCATTTAACTTAGTTCTTTATTTAAAATGCTTTTATTGTATTTGAACTCATGAAATAGCTATCAACCCAGTCATATATATTCACTAAGTGCCTAATATGTTCAAGACACTTTGCTATGGGATTTAGGAGAGAGAAGATAGCACTATTCTCAAGAAGTTTACAGTCTAGTTGAAGAAACATGCAGACATATGAAAAGTACAAGGTCAATTCAAGAACTAAATTATTGTTAAATTCAACAACATTAGAGGTAATTAATTTTTTGGAAATTTGGAAGTCTTTTTTTTATATCTAGCACAAATCTGAGTCATGGCAATCTCCATCTATCTATTTTCCCTACCATACCTACTCCTTTTTCAACATAACAGTCCTTCAAATATCCGAAGACAGCTATCATGTCCCCTGCTAAGCCTTTCCTTCTCCATGCTAACCATCACCAAGTTCTTTCACTCAGTCTTCATATGACATGATCTTGAGGCTCTTCATCAGTCTGATTACCTTCCCCTGGATACTTTTCAGCTCCTCAATGTCTTTCTTAAAATAAGGTGCCATGAACTGAACACAATCCTCCAGGGAGGTGTGACTAGGGCAGGGGTGGGGAGCCTGCGGCCTTAAAGCCTCATGTAGCCTCCTAGGTCCTTGGGTGCAGCCTTCTGACTAAGTTCAAGTTTTACAGAACAAATCCTTTGATTAAGGAGATTGGTTCTGTGAAATTTGGATTCAGTCAAAGGACTGCACTTGAGGACCTAGGGGCCGCAGGTTCCCCACCCCTAGACTACAGTATCATCCACCTAGCCTTCAACATTATATCTATTTTAATGTAGTCTAAGTTACCACCTTTGGCTTGCCAGGTCATATTATTAAGTCATACTGAGTCTGTGATTCATGGAAGCCCCTATATCTTTTTTCAGACTAACTGCTAACCATGTCTCCACCATCTACTTTTGAAATGGATTTATTTTTTAAGCCAAGTGTGTGCCTTTTCACTTGTCATCATTAAAGGTCATTTTATTACATTTGATCTATTGGTCTAGCCTGCTGAAACATTTCTGGATCCTGACTCTATTATCTAATATGTTAGATATGCCCTTTAGATGTATGTGTACCTTCAATATCAGTTTCACATGGGTTCTTTATATTGATTTATTTTATAGTAGATGTAATCATTTACTGTTATGTATTTTTATATGGCTTGCAACTAATTTTCATGGTAGCATAAGACTTAAAGTAATAATGAGGTTGGGTGTTGCCTAACTTTTCACTGTGTAAAATTAGAAAAATGACTTTACCCATGTGGGCCTCAGTTTCCTCAGCTGCATTGGGTGACCTATAAGAGTTCTTCCAGTTCTATAGTTATTTGAATAGATGATTCTCAAGATAATCATTTAGTTATTTGAATATATGGTTTTCTCCAAGATAATCATATAGTTATTTGAATATATGTTTCTCTCTAAGAAAATCACATTTTAACTGCATACAGAGGACGTTATTACTCTTTTCCAGGACTTAATCTTTGAAACGTATTGTTTTGGTGAGGTGACTGTATGCACCTTATTTTATGAATGCCTAACAGTATTCATTAAAATATAAAAGTCTTACGTATTATTACTTAGCATTTATCTATTACCGTGCATATTGTAAAATGTTTTTACACTCAATCCACAATATAGCAACTTGTTTGATCTCACTAACTAGAAACATCTGTCCTGGAAAATGAAAGGAAAAAAGGGGGAAAGGACTGACTCTGCAAGAAACCAATTACTGAAGTCCACCGTTGTGGTTCAGTGGCAGGAGAGCAGTTGTTTTATTGGAGAGAGCTGAAGAGATGGGGCAGCAAGCCACTGGTGCCCTGCCGTTTACCCTTCGGAGGCTTGCTGGAAGTTTGCTAAACAGCAATACTGAGAATAATTCAAAGGAGAGACCAAAGTTGCACTTCTGGGATTTAGTCCTCTTAAACCAACCTGTACTGAAAGCAAAAGTTTAGGATTTTCTACCTGGTCCTTGAACTGTTTTCTATTCATTTATCTTTAAGGGAGGGGCTCCAAGATATAGATCAATATTCCCACAATATGTGCCATGAATAAACAATTATTAATAAATATTCATCTAAAATAATAATGAGACAAGGCTGTTCTTTGGAGGGGGACTATTCAATGGGCAGGGCATTAATCCAATCCATAGAGGGTTTCCTTTACCTAGGAAGACAAGAAGGCACTTACTCTGTACTCAGTGCAAAGCACCGTGCTCTTAACACACCTGTATTTAATGCTTCAATTTTAGCAGTACTATTAAAAATTTTATAACTATATTGTATGATTTTAATCCTTATGTTTCCCCTCAGAATTAAAGTCCATTACAAACATCATTTTTCTTTAGGCTGTCCTTGTGAGAAATTAGACAATGTCTTAGAGGTCAAACTGAGAGAAGAAAAATGTTATTTGTCTAAGGTTAATAAATGACTAGTAATGTGGCTTGGGGCACAATTTGGCCTAGGACTCAACATTAATAATTCATTGCTTTCTTGATTCCTTCTTTCCTCAACCATTGTATAGAAATATTTGGTTTAAAGCTGCTTATGATTATTTTCTTTCTAGAAAGGATGTAGAGAAATAAGCATGAAGCAAATCTCTTGTCAGTTCTTAGCCTACCTTTTGTTGTTATTTTACTTCAGACCTTTTTTTTTTTTGTATGTGGGTGAGGGTTTGTAAACCTCTACCAGCTTTTAGTCTAGCTTTTGTTATTTTCTTTCAGACTTCCTTTTCAGAGGGGTGGTGGTAGAGGGCAGTATGTTTCGTTTTTATTTTTTCCTTCAGTCTTCATTTATAATTAGGACAAAGTAAAGAATCTTGGATATCCTAAAGGAGAAGTTATTTGTCTATTTTCCTTTTTGCATGCTCCTCCTTGGATAGTTCAAGAAGAAAATGAATATTTTCACAAGATATATCCCCTCCTCCCAAAACAATCATTTTCTCCACTCCACTTCGAAACAATTCTGCTACCAGAGTTGGTACCTTTAGGTAGAGAGGACTTGATTCTTGCCATATCAGGAAAACAGAGCTTAAATTAAAATGCCATCTGCTGCTTACTACAACAGTTCTTGATCCAGCAGCCATATGTGTATAGTGTGTAAAATCTTATTCACTAGGTAGGTTAACTATGCTTATTATTCATGCACAAATCAGGACATCGTCCCATGATGTCACTGGTCCTCTTAGAAAAGGAAGGGCCACCACCACCACCACCAAGATAGGTTAAGGTCAGAGGTAAAATTGCTAATGAAGCCGGGGAAGCTTGGCTCTAGTCTCTGCTTTCTGTTTTCTTTCTCCCATCAGTGGCATATCCTTCCAGTTCTATAAGCATTCAGTATCTCTGATCACTTAATTGCCTCTTAATGCTTCTGTGTTTTCCTCTCATCTGCTTCTTCCCTTCTTTCGTCCTCTTTTCTCCAAAGCATAGTCAGGGAATAATTTAAGTGGGGATGTGACTAAGGTCCCTGGGTACCCTTATTCCCTTGAGGAAGACAAAACTGAGCTAGTTGGCTAGTGCTTCTACCATTATGAATGTAAAATTTCTCATCCATTCCACTGGCAACACTTTCTCACTTTAGTTATAAGGTAGCAAAATTCTGATAACTACTTGGTGTCTTAAAAGGGGAAATACTGTGATAAAGGGAAATGGAATCATTTGGAGGATGTTAGAGGAAGCTAAACTAGCAGGTCGAAAGAAAGGGGGCCCTTCAGATTTCACAAAGCATTATGCTTTTCACTCTGTGAAAGTGACATATTTTGTAGTATATGTGTTTGTACCATCCTTTCCTAAGCTCCACAAGGGCAGAGATTGGGTCTTATCTAAATGTTGGGTTTCCTTCAATACTTAACATGGTGCTCTGTATGTGCTTAATAAAATTTTGTTGAAAGAATGAGCTGACTGGCTGAATGAATGAATGAATGAATGAGGGTCATGCATGTCTACCACTCCACATTTACTAAGCTCTTTAAAAACACACTGACACTAGTCACCCAACCTTAATTTGAAACATGTTGAAATGATGCACAGCTATCTTACAGTTGGATAGCTGAATCCAAAAGCATTAATAGATGTGTACTACACATGTGCCCAGCAGATGGAGGTCCATGGAGAGAGAATTACACAAACAAATGATAGATATTACTGGAGCCCATCACCGAGGAATTATTGCAGGATACCAGCTGTAGGTCATTCATGGTGGTGTCCCAATAACTAACATCTGCAAAAGGTTCAGTGGCCACCCCCTAGGGAAATGAGTTAGGTCTAGCTGACAAGTCACACTGAAGGGCTGGACCTTCTGGGGAACCCTGACATGACTTGTCCCAGAATACAGTGAGTAATAAGACAGTATGACTTGTGACTCACTTTGTGTATTGTGCCTAAGTGTCCTGTTTAACTATGCTTGTTGCCCGTTCATACTAAGCACATTCTGTGTGCTTTGCAACATCTTTACTCTTTTCAATCTCATGTCTTTTACTTTCTTAGAAAATAAGCTATTCATGGCCACTAGGCATTCGTGGTTAGTCTCCCCATAGCTTCTGCAGTTTAGCAAGTTCCCTTTGTCACTTTTCTCTTTCTCCTTTCCAAAGGATGATTTTGCTACCATGGCATAACATTGTGATTATGATTTTAGAAATGCCAAAAAAGAGAATCTTTCCCTTTGCTATCTGGTGGTAAATTGTTGACATCTTTTAATATACAAGTATCTTCATACTAGGATTTTTCACAATACTGCTTATTATGTATTGTCAGCTGCTTACAGTACATGAGTCAATCTGCTGTCATTACAGTTTACTCCTTGCCACAGGGACAATCCAAGAAATTCATTTTAAGTATTGACAGAAGGACTGTTTATTTGCCTAAGCTGCAACCTGTGCAGCTCATTTCTATTTTGATAAGCATTAGAAATCACCTAATATTCATATGGTTATAATTATCTAGTGCTCTAAAAAGGTTTTCTTCAAAGCAACTGTGTGAGGTATATAGTATGTATATATGTGTACACACATTATATATTATTATTAACACCTGACAGATTAGAAAACTGAGGCACAGAACATGAAATGGTTTTCTCTTGGTCCTAGAATGAATTAATGTCAAAGCTGAGACTTGAACTCAGGTCTTATGAAACCATTAACAAGCTCTTTCCTCATGCAATCCTCTTAATAAGGGTAAAGTACCCTAAATTGTACCCTAATTTTCTTAAAGAGTTGATGTGCTTCCCCTCTAAATGCCTAATTTACTACCAGGCACTGATGACTTAGGCACTAGGGAGAATCTGGCTTATTATTTAATAACCAATGAGGCCAGCTGCTTCATTTCAAGAAATTAATGGACTTTAAAACCTTTCCATATTGTACCAACTGCTCTTCTCTCTGAACAGCCAAGTGACATTTATTAGGAAAGTTGATAAAATCCAAGCCCTGCAAACTTTGTGCCCACTAGCTCCCTCCCTATTACCATTGGATCCTTCTGGGACATCTGGTCATTTTTTCTTTAACTGTCCTTGTTGACTCAAATATTTTCTTTGCTGAATTTTCTGTATTTATTCCCTTGGAGAAAGAAAAAGGTATCCTTGACAGCTGTATTCCATGGGGTGATGGCTTGACTCCTGACCTTCTTGACTTCTTAAGGAATGTCTTTCAGTATTAAGCCTAATTTGGCTGAGACAGTAAGCAGCTTGTTAGTTTCAGGTTAACTCCATTTCATCCTTAGGAAGCTGAAATTACTCATCTATGTTAAAACAACCACATCCATTTTGGAGAATGGTTTACGTAGCAATCTTTTCTCTTCCTACAGAAATTACCTCCTGCTAGGCTAAAAGCGGAAAGAAATCTAAGTTTGGCTTTAAGGCTATCTTGTGAAATATAGTTATAGTAACCCCTAGATTTTCACCTTGATGCATCTTTTATATAAAAACACTAGCATTCAAATCATCATCATCATACTTTATTTTCACTTGTAGCTAATACCCATTTCTTTAGGAATAAACCAGACTCTTAGCTGCCAATGGCACACAAGCAACTACTTTCATGACAACGAGCACATATATCAATGAAGTAGTTACATGGTGTATAAATACCACCACAAATGTTCCCATAATGGGGACTGGAGAATGACATGAAAGTTCAAGGGAGAGAGGAATGACAGCCAGGAAAAGTCAGCATCTTGCCTTAGCTTCAGAGAAAGCCTTCTTAGAAGAGGTAGTATTTCAAGAGAGACTAAAGACTCAAGAGACATTTAAAGCTCTGTGGTTTACAGACAGGACCCCCCTGAAAGATCTGTACTTAAAGCTGCATTTCTTTACAGAGAGGATAATTCGATGGTGACCCTGTCATTTTTGGAACCTGTGTTTCCAGAGAGCTCAGGGATTCCAAAGCTAATATGTACTCCACATGGTATTAGGCTGTCTAATGCACCTTTTAGATTTTCTGTTTAGTGATCTTCCCTCCCCCCACCCATCCAAAGCATTCTAAGACCTGGTGCTATATACTACAAGATGACAACCCCACATAAAATGG
>CM053771.1:479313297-479556143 GCA_028658325.1 Potorous gilbertii | reverse complement strand
GAAATATTAAATCTCATGGATTAGACAACAATAGGTCCCTGACCAAGCACCACTTAATGGTTATTTTTTTGAGCCCTCCTTGCTCAGAGTGAATATAAATAGTAACTGTTTCTCTTTTGGCCAGAAACCTTGAGGGTCTTCCCCTTCCAGTTTGATTTTTTTTTTAATTAAAGGGGCCATCCCTTGACTCACTTCTTAAAGAGGCCTATTCACTGCATGGGTGTTGCTGTACTCCAAGTGAGAACCTGAAAAGACCTTAGCTTAAAAGGGTCAAGGTCTTCCATTGCATCCTGGTTCATCTTCAGTCATCCTGATGGATACCTAGCCACTAGACCCAGATGGCTCAAGAGGATAAAGTGAGGCTGGTGACCTTGCACAGCCCTCCCTCACTCAAATCAAAGTTAACTGCAAGTCATGTCATCATCTCCTTGATGTTATGGTCCTCCTCAAGAACCACAAGTTAGAAGTACGAATGCTCCTGGGTAGTGTGAACCTTTTAAAATGATCACATTGACTTAAGAATCAAATGACCACTATATGATTCAAAAACAACATATACAATCTTGACTTCTCCTTTTGACTTCACTAGATCTGTCCATGGTGCTGTCACTCACACATTTGAACCCATGTTTGAAAACTTGGTGCCTTTTTGATTTTATTTTCTTTATTTTCTTTCTCATCTCTCCTATCCATGTGGTGGCCATGCCTGTCAGTTCTACATACCTAATATCTCCTGTTTCCACTGACTCCTCTCTGGCTCCAGGGCTGTTACCTTATATATAATGTGAACCCTCACACCCAATGCACTTGAGTGATCACAATAGCCTCTTAATTCAATTCAATTTATTTCAATTTAAAAAGCAGGCCTTCTTATCAACACCTTCCTCTCATTTTCAATCCAGTCACTATATTGCTGTTAGAATAATCTTTCTTACATAGAAAGCTGGCCATGTACTCCTCTGCTCAAAGATCTTCCATGGCTGTCTGACACCTACCAAGAGAAGTTTAAACTGCTTGGCATAGTATTTAAGACTCATTGCAGTCTGGCACCACTCTAAGTTCCTGGTCTTATTTCACATTACTCTTTATGTTCCACTCTCCAGGCAGACTGGTCTACTTGTCTCTCCAAATATACCTGTGCCTTTGCTCATGTTTTTTTCTATAGCTAGACTATTGGTCTTTTTCCTCTTTACTATCCTTTAAAGATCACTCATATGACACCTTCTCTGGGAAGACTTCATGCAACCTTCTCTCTTTAGACTTCACCTGTATGGAAGACTACTTTATTTTGAGTTTCTATAATATAATTTTTATGCATTACTGTGTTACAGGTAGAATGAGACCTTTTTTTTTTTTTTGAGACTGCTTTCATTTGTTACATTTGTACCTGTGGGGGCCTAGCACAGTGCCTAAATGTAATAAGTATTTAATACATTCTTATTGATAGATTCACTATTATGAATTGAACTGAATTATTGTCTGAACTATATATCATTCTCTATTAGACTACAAGTTCCTTAAAAGCAGGGACTCTATCTTATCTAAATTTGCATCTCATCAGGATCTTATCAGCCTCCTGCTCTCCAATCTGTAAATACATGAGAGAAGGACTGAATGAAAGCAAAAACATTTCCTAAATATTTACTATGTGCCCAACACTGTTAGAGACAGTCCTATCCTATCTTTCAAGGAACTCTTGTTTTAATTGGGAAGAGCACCACTTATAGGACAGTGTGGCTGAAGGGGAGGCAGAAAGGTCTGGAAGATCTTAAAACTCTTCATTGTGGTAGATGGCAGGGTCCAGAGGTCCTTAGGGTGTAATGACAGGTGGTAGTGTCTAGAGATCTGGAGGATTCAGGGGCAGGGCAGAGGACTTTGAGGATCTTAGGAGACAGTGACAGGGCAGAGTCTAAAGACAGAAGGATTGTACATGGTGAGACCTATCTCATCCAAATAGTGGGAATAGTCATGTTGCTCTTACTGCATATTCCACAGCTAGGTAGTATAGTGGATAGAATGCTAGATCTGGAGTTCCCACCTCAGATACTTAGTGGCTGTGTAACCCAGGGCAAGTCATTTAACTACCATCTGCCTCAGTTTCCTCAGCTCCAAAGTAGGGCTAATGATGGCCCCTACCTCACAGGGTTGTAGGGAAGATCAAAGGAGACATTTGTGAAGTGCTTAGCACAGCTAAGTGGTACAGTGAAATATCAGACCTAGAGTGAGGAAGACTTATCTTCATGAGTTCAAATTTGACCTTAGACACTTACTAGCTCTGTGACCCTGGGCAAGTCACTTAACCCTGTTTACTTCAGTTTTCTCATCTGTCAAGTGAGCTGGAGAAGAAAATGGCAAACCACTTCCATATCTTTGCCAAGAAACCCTCAAATGGGGTCATGAAGAATTGGACATGACTGAAATGAACAAAATACAATAAATGCATGTTCCCTTCCCTTGCCTTATGTTAAATCCAAACTGACCTCTTAGCATTACCTCCAACCCCACCCCCCATCAAAGTGTATGTGTGGGGAAACTGGAAGGAAAGTGGGATTTCATTGATTGGGGAATGTCTGAACAAAGGATGGAATATGAATATAACAGAAACCAACGATGACACCGGATATTAGAGACAAATGATGAAAATAACGAACATGAGGTACAAATATGAGTCATCCAGTGAAGCAAGGGAGAATTTGTATGAACTGATGTTGATCAAAAAAAACAGAAGCAGGAGAAAAATAGATAAAATAATGTATATATTGACTATAATAATGTCAATGAAAACACTTAAAAAACTCGGGGACTTCAGTTACTTAAAATGACCACTTTTAGTTCTGGATAACACACTTTCCTCCTCTTACTACAGCAAAACGGAGGTTACAGGTATATAATGTTGTATACATTGTCTGATGAGTTCACATTGTCAGTTTTGCTTAACTGCTTTCCTTTGTTGCAAAAGAGGTTTTGATTGGGGATTGGGGGTGGGTGGGTGGGAAATGTATATCGAGAAATTACTATGGCTTAAAAAGGCATGAATACAATTTGGATTTGTAAAAGAGAACCAATTCATTTCATCCTTAATTATCACCATATTGCATTTCTATTTTATGTGCATCACATAGCTTTATGTTAAAATAAAGTCTTGGAACTATAACCTAGAGGCAAATGATCACAAAATATTGCCAGTCTCCTCCTGTGCTACAAACAATACATTCACTCACTCACTCACACACACACAAAAATCAGAAAATTCTTAACAGGTTGTAGGACTTAGTTTAGTAGGAATAGTGTGATCACCTGAAGATGACACTGTGTTGAGACCCAAACACATGAAACTCAGAGAGAGAAACAATAGCCGGTGGCAAATGAAATGAAGACAGGAGGAAGTAGTGTATAGCATCAGAATGGCATAGTGAGGAAAACATTTCAGCACTGTCAAGAAACTCACCACAACAATCATTCCCACTGCAATAAGCTCTTGGAGGCAGATGGTAGAGTGACAATAAAATAGTCAAACATCAAGAACTGCCAAGGAATATAATGTGAGGAATTATATGTGGTTCTGGGTTGTGAAAAGCAAGCAGCTGCCTAGGTACAAAAGAATGTTGGTGGTGGTGGTTTTTTTTTCTATTGGTCTGGGGCATGTGGAGGGGATGGAAGGGGAAAATAAATATTTAATCTATGTTAAATGTATTCTGACAATAAAAAACTGAAGTGTTTCAAGTTAAAATTAATTATAATATAAGATATTAAAATAATATAATATAAAAAAATAACATAATAAAATAATAATCACTACCCCTTTGATGTAGTGATCCCACTACCGAGCACAAACCCCAAGGAGGCCAAATATATAAAGAGCTACAAATAAAATGAATGTCTCCCCATTGGGGAATAGTTGAACATATTAAGGGATTCAGTGCAATGGAATATCATTGCATCACAAAAAATGATGAAGATGAGAAATTTGAAGAAACATGGCAAGGTTTCTATAAACTCATGTAGATCAAAGTAAGCAGAGCCAAGAGAAAAATAAACATGACTCCAATAGTGCAAACAAAAACAATATTAAAAGGCAGTTTAATTCAGATTAATTAATTGCAATGGCCAATTTTAGTCCCAGAGAATAGATGATATAATATGCTTCCCTCCTCCTCAGAAGAGGGGAGAAGGGATTATGGCTATGAAATATTGCATGTACTGTTAGATAAGGTCAGTATCACTTAACTGTTTTTCTTTGTCACAAGGGAGGGCTCTATTGTATGTATGTAAGGAGCTATGTGGGAAAATGACTGTGATTTATAAAACAAAAGGCATTATCTTTGCCTTTGATTAGTACATTTAATCATTTTAAAAATTGTTCTTAATGGTGGAAAAGCATACTCAAGGTAAAAATGTTCAAATGCTAGATCTAATTTGAATATAAAATGTTGATGTAATATATCAGAATTGAAATGAATGCATTAAAATGGGGATATAAAGGCATTGATAAAGATATTTTAAAATGAACACTTATTTGCCTAAAAATAATTTTTAATTTTAAAAAAATAAAATAGCTTAGAACCTGTTGTGAAGAAGTAGGAAAAAAGTAGAGTACAATCGAATTTAATGCACACAGTCAACCAAGATTTAGTCACAACAGCTTTAGGGATACCTACACTTTAGGGATAGCAGTAAGCCTCTAACTAAACATTTAATGGAAGCCTTCCACTGAATAATTGATGTCACTTGTCCTAGCTGGCATTGAGGATATATCAAATACAAGGAAATGACCAAGAGATTGATTAAAATTGACTTTTATCTGAGGAACTAAATGACATTAACAAAATGATAGGGTTCTAACATTAACCTCTGCTGTTTGGTTTCTATAAGATGTTAAGTCCCAGTGAATTTTGCATTTTCAGGAACTTGGAATTAAAAAAGGAGACAGGTTAATGTTTTAAAAAAGATTAAAGTACTTCTAATTCATCATTTTCACTTCTTTTTCTCTCCATTGAATGCCAGTCAAATAGGTGCCTGAGAATCAGATTTTTACCTTAGGGACCCTGATGGAAAGAATGAGAAAGTTTATCTGCTGGTTTTATCTACATGAGCTTCATTGACTTTTCAAAAAACAAAAATTACACTCCGACATATACAAATGAACAGGACAAGTTTTCCAGATTATCTGTGTGTATTGCTTTAAAATTAGTGCCAGTGACAGGTTTTATTTTTGTTTTTTGTGTGCTGATACAAGAGGTTTTTCAAGGACAGGAAGGGATATCAAAACAATGCTTCATCACTAAGGAAGATGCTGGAGACTTATGGATAACTGACAGCCCAAGGATGAACTGGTGTGCATTTGTAATCTAGGGAAGTGTGGAAGAAAAGTCACTAGTTCAAGGAGCCTCAAACAAATTGAACATTCAAAGTATCCATTGTGGCTGAAATGGAGAGCTTCAAAAACATCATGTTTGACAGAGTAATATATTATGGCTTGGTGGCAAAGTGAAAATACTTAATGAAGTAGCTTTGGAACATTGATTACTTTGGTGAGAAATGACTGATTGGAAAATAGTTACTTTTAGGTAAAAAAGTGGCAGAAATTTAAGATATCTAGTGTATATTTGTACACAAAGAGGAGAGTTACTAACATATTGCACTCAGCACAAATCAAAGGAGTTTGACCTAATTATAGACAATGCTAGATGAATATGGCAAAAAGTCCTGGAAATATCTATTACCATTCAAAAGAGTTTGGCTTAGCCATCTACACAGGATAAAGTAAGAAGCTGAAAGACATCTGTTATCCAGGCTACAATATGTAGTCGAATGGACAACTTATAGAGACATGCGTTGGTGTAGACAAATTTGTGAAATGAACAATGAATGAAGGCTAGCATTGAATTGGTCAAGAGTAGACCAAATTGCCTTTGGGAAACAGTAAAACTCTCTTAAAGGCTCAAGCTTCTCCATGAAATAAAGACTGACCTGTTAAATATCAATATTATTTTAGTGTCCAATGGCTCCAAGTCATGGATTGCTACAGTCTCTGAAAACACTGAAATCAAAAAGGGCAGTGGAAAGGCTCATGGTGTCCAGAAACAGGCTGCAACATACTATAAACAAAGAATTATGCAGTTGCATAAAGGATACTATAAAAATGTGTGAGCAAAAAAGATGGTCTGGTTATGTTGTAGGAACATCAATGAAACGCTAGTGCACTCTATTTGCATCTTTGTCAAGCTACATGTCTTGAAATATCAAGAGAACATGATTCAGGTCACTAGCATGTTGGGTGAGTTAAAGTTGCAGGATCAGCACGCATGAGGGACTATGATCTGCATTAATGGTGTAGTTTGGACTACTCAAATTAGAGAAAGCTAGGTGACAAAATGGATAGAATGCTGAACAGAGTTCAGCTTCTGGCTCAGATACTTAACTATCTATGTGACCCTAGGTAAGTCTCAACTCCTCTCTCAATTTTCTAATTTATAATATGAGAAGAGTGATAGTATTTACTTCATAGCATTGCTGCAAGTTTCAAATGAGATAAAATACAAGTACTTTGTAGTCTTAAAGTGTTTTATGTATTACATATAATGTATATGTATGTATACACACGTATGTGTGCATATGTATATGTACGTATACATATGTATGTATATATGTATAATAGGTGTATATCCTGGCTGCTGTTGCTATAATAGCTATTACTATTGTTTGTTATTATTATATTATATTATATTATTCTATCTATACAGATAAACGTGTATTTTTTTGATTGTGCTAGGTTTCATTTGTCTCTGTAATGATCATCCAGGTTATCTTCAGTCAAAGAATGGCCCTGGTATTACTGCAGAGCTTTGCAAAAAAGCAATGTCCTTGCCATCTGCTTTGCACATGCTATAAAATAATTCTAGGCTGGTCAAGGGAAATTCAATAGCAGTGAGTAAGACGGAAGTTAACTAGAGAAGTGAATCAGAGAAATAGGAGAGAGACAGGCTCTTTAGATAGTGATTAAATGGCTGTGAAGTGATCAGAAGATGACCAGACGGAATGCTTTGGGGAGAATATCCCGGAACAGACAAGTGGGCATGGCTTCCCAGCTTCAAGGTTGGCCATGCACTCCACTTGGCACCCTACTGAAGGAGGACAAAAATATACACAGACACAAAAGTGTCATGCAACAAAACATGACTGAAATGTTAAAGCGGAAGTGTAGCCTTATGGTGTGTATCCTGATCTGGACACAAATGTATTCAATGCTGAAAAATGGAGAACAAGCCTCGAAAGCAAATTTACTTTTAAGTTCCAAGGAAGTGAGTGTTAGCTGTTTGCTCCTTCTAGCCTAATTCAACATTGCTATGCTGCTTCTCATTACACAGACAAGTCAAAGGCTGCTTGAGATGTTCCAGAGAGAATTTTTTTTCTTTCCCAATAACTTATGCAATGTGTAAAAGGATAACATAATTCCTGCAAACAAAATATGGCGTGGATGGTTCTTGCTCACCCCCAGCCTTGGCAAATGCAATACTACTCTGGTAGGGCATGCTTTGTGCTGCCATCCCCCCAGAATATATGTTAGAATCTCAGGCTACCTATAGTCCACTCTTCCATAACTCGGGAGTTGCATATTTTCAAGTCCCAGGAGGATTCTAATAAAAAAGAACTGCCTCTTTAGTAAGTGGAGCATTAATGTTCTTCTGTCACTTATGGATCAAAACAATTTCATTCTTCAAATGAAGGATCCAAGGGAATTAAGAGATTGATTTTCTGAGACAGCACTTGAAAGATGATTAAAAGCTGTAATATAGATATATAAGCTACATGTGAGTATTATTTCCTATATTTAATTGATATTGCTTCATCAGGAGGGCATGTGCTACTTTTCCAGCCATAAGAATCATAGGATTGCAGACTTAGATATGGAGGGGAACTCAGAGGTCATCTTGTCCAATCTCATATTACAGATGAAGAAACTGAGACGAACTCACCCCAGGCAACTCACCCAAGGTCATACATGTAGTGCCTAGGACAAGATTTGGGGAACCCAAGGTACTCTGATTTCAGAGTCAGTATTTTTTGTACCATTCTGGGTTTGTGCGTTTTCTTCCATTTACACCAGTCTGGTTGTATTTGTGAATGATGACATACTTGAAGATGCCTGGCTGGGCCTAGGGCTATGCTGCAATAGAAAGTTTATTGGCCCACACAATCGATCAAATCTTGGTCTCCTTAACACAGTACTCTCACCAATGGAATCCATCAGCCAGTCACCAACAAAGCTACAGATCATATCTATGTTGCCATCATGGATTATGAATCTCACTCTGTGATGGACAATCTTGGTCTTTAGCCAGGAGCCCAGGCTTGGGTCCTAATGGAGAAGGAATTACTTTTTGTGCTCCCAGGGGATAAGATTTCTCCGAATGGCAAAATCAAAGCTTATATGAAGACATAGTATGTTGAAATGATTGTGTAGAGAAAAGCTTGGGAGCAAACAGATCTGTTTTCATGATATATTTGCCTCTTAGCTTTATTGGAACCAATATTTTCAATGAAAAGGAGACAGTCTGAAAAAATACATGTATTTACTGTTCTCATAGTATTCTGGCCTTAGAAACAGCCATTTGCATGCTCACCCAAGAAAAAAAAATAATTTGTGTTGAGCAAATAGAAAGGGATGCTATGTTGTTTTCCTTTGATTTACCTGTGAAAGTAAATTATTGATGTGTGTGGTGGTGGTAACAGGACTGGTTAAAGTAGTTCTGTAGTTGTCTGATGCTCATTTACAAGGCCATACATTTACTTCCAAAATTGTATTCAAAGGAGTAAAAGGGAAAACATTTTTGGCAAGTGCTCAGAATGATTTTTTTTCTTCCGCCTCTTGTATACTACTTTTTCCATTATTTTGAAAGTAAGTTTCCACAGGCTACATACACCCATTTTAAAGATAATAACAGCTCCCTCAAGTTTTAGCTACCATTCTGGTCCCAGCAATGAATTCATTGTATTTTCCTTTTGATTCTATGCTTTCAGATTTTATGGACAAACCAACATGCTGGCATATATTTTGAATGCTAACAAAAGAGGCTGCAAACAAACCCATTGCCCATTAAGTTTCTTCCAAGGCTGGCATTTCTTTTCAACTGACAAATTATCACAATTTTTAATTAAAAATTTAACTTCATAAATATTTTAAAACTCCTTCCTTCTTTTGTGAAGAAAGGACAAGCAGAGATGTATGATTCTTCAGTTCTGAAAAGGAGAAACAATGTGCCTCAATTAACAGTAGAGTTATCCCCAAAGCAAGGAAAATGTCATGGGGATTTAAATAGAAAGTGTATGCTTCTATCCAAGTTAGCTGAGGTGCTTGGGAAACCCTCCTACCCCTCAACATCCTTTTCTGTACACTCAATCATCTACAAAATTGAGAAAGTGCTCTGGAATTGTTTTGCATTTCCTTTTTTAGAAATTGATACAGTTAATCCAGTCTTATCTTCCTCATTAAAAAACAAGAAACCATTCCAATGAACTCTTTTTCATATGTTTATCTAAATTCTGTTTCCTCTCCACCGTGGCTACTACTGGTTGCCAGGTAGCAATGAAGGTCTGCTCACACGTGCATCTAATCACTGATGCCATTGTGTGGATGTACTTTTTGTCAAAATTATTTTCATTAGAAATTGAACAATTCAGCTACAGACACAGCCACTTTGCTGGAAGGATTTTTTTTTTTTGTTAATTCACACATTCTGATGATAGATACAATCCCAGAGAATACTGTGAATGTGATGCTTTTGTCTGAAAACTCCCCTTGTGCCATGTTTACTCCTAAAACTGACTTGTTTATATTCAACTATGATTGCAACATTTCAATGCTTATAAAGTGAAAGAAACTGTTCTAGGAAGTTTGGGGTCATTATGGCTAATAATTATTAGGTTAGATTTCTTTAGAGATTTTATTTGCTGTTGTGTGAAACAGCCCCGTAGATAAACGCTGTCCCAACACTAGTGTTCTGCAGGGAGTGAAGGCCTTATTTGTTGGTCAGGAAAGCATTTGACTACTTCTAGCTCTCCCACGAAAACATCTGCCTTTACTACAATCAATAGACCTCTATCATAAAGTATAGACTGGTTTCCCATAAGAAACCAAATCAAGTCAAACCAAACCCAAATAAAAATGTCAGAAAAAAAGAGGAGAAAGGAATGAGAGAGAAAGAGATAATACATATACCATAGAGAGAAAATACAAATACATTTAGATATAAGGAAGCCAGATTTATTGATTTGTTTTGATTTGTGCTTTGGACAGTGTACCCATTCATTGTTTAAATCAATTATTAACTAGTTTTAGGATTTTTTCCACTTTTGGAGACCACTGTGCAACTTGTAAAAGAGGTCTGTTCTAGCACCGAGGATTTTATTTTATTTTTTAAAATTATATGCAAAATGATGGCCAACATATTGTTCTCCATAGAATCGAAGAGGGAACTACATTTCTGGGCAAAGTCTTGGTTCAAGACTGATGCTGCTCAGATTGGAGAAATAGCATTTTTAATGAGCTCTCACTCCTTTTAAAAGGTGGGATATTTCTTGATGCTTCTATTTTTTCTTTCTCAAGTAGCTTTTCATTGTTTCTTGGTCTAGCTCCCTAATTCACACACATAGAAGTCAGGATATATAGTCTTTGAAAATTCTCATTTTGTCATGCCCTGCTAATATGAGACTGGAATTAGTCTTCAGTTAGAGGGAAAACCTTTGAGAATTTGATCTCCTTTTCAAGGGTGTCCTGTTTAAGGCATAAGTGGATCATGCTATGATAGGACTGCCAGACAAACTTTTCCCACATGGTTGTGTCCATATGTGTGCAACTTTTAAGAATATGTGCTCTTTGGAGCAAAGTTTGGTTATTGCCACAGAGAATAGGGTCACAGAATAACTCAAGTCGGTTTCATGTTACTCTTCTGTGGGTCAAATTTTACCCTTTCCTAGTAACATTAAGCTTCAAGGTCAGTAGATACTCATAGGCAACTTTCTGGACAGGGGATTTATTATGATATTGTCTCTGGACCTGATGCCCTATGCTTAGTGTCATTTTTATAGCAATGGTTTAAGATTTCTGTTCAGCATCCAATATTCTTGCTGACATGTTCAATTGTAATGACATACTATTTTCTTCTTGCAAAAGACCCCACATGTGTTTCAATTCTTTACACAGTTGTGAAGATGGCGCCAAGGCTGCAGCAGAAGGCAATAGAAGGAAATTATACTATAATCCCTCATTTAAGAGCCTGTTTCAAGCAGATGACTCAAAAGGCTGCAGTTGAGAGTGAATTGGCAAAGGGAGATGCCTCAGTGATCTACCTGGGTAAGGATGCACATTGTCTTTCCATCCCCTCAAAGCGGAGGTTGTGTGTACTCCCATCTGGACTTTTTCCAGACACCTGTGGAAAGAAAAGTAATTAGAGATGAAGATCAATTATAGACCCTGGTTACTGACAAAGCATCTCAAAATTATAATCAGTGCTGCTGCTGCATGCCAAAAATCAGCCATGGCAAAGCAGAGACTCAGAATGGTTATAAAGATTGACAATGAACTCATAAGGTACCTAACGACAGACTCAGTTCTTCTAGGCGAAAACTGGGTTCCAAGTAACCACCATTCTTCATAATCTGTCCTGGGATTGAACCCAATATTTCAAAACTTGTTTTTTTCCAAATAACTCTTATTTTGCTAAACAGAAGTCAAACCAGGTAACAAGGCCGCTGCCTTCAGGAAAATATTATTGGCTGCTATGGTTGTTACTGAATTTCCTCCCTTTTGAATTCTACAGCACTTATAACTTGTGCTACTTCATATTTAATTTTTTTCACCATTTCTTTACATTGTATTGTTTGTTGCCATTTCATGCCATGTATCGCCAAGTAGACTATAAGTGCTTGGAGGGCACAATGCTGAGCATAAAGTGAATGACCAGTGACTTATTATAAATAATTGACTGAATTATTCCCTCTTCTCTTAAGCCCATAAATCATGAAGGCACATTTATTGAAAGCCTAACTATGCATCTGGCATTGTGCTTGGTGCTGTGGAAGAGTCAAAAGAAGCATAAGATACCTATTGTCCTCCAATGAGAAGATCACAAGATAATAAGAGAGGAAACATTCATGAACAGTATAATAATGACAGTGAACACTTAGATATTGCTTTAAGATCCGTAAGTGCCATCTCATTTGACCTTCGTAATAATCCCATGAAGTAGGTGTTACTACCACTCCCATTTTACAGATGGGGATACGAAGACTGAGAGAGATTAGGTAACTTATCCAGGGTCATGCAGCTTATAAGGGTTTTTTTTTAAACTTTTATTTTAGACTCAAAACACCAGAACACAAATACAGAATAGAGAAAAGAAACAAAAACATACCATAAACTTAAATACAAAGTGAGAAAGGAGAAAAAAACATGATGTGTACATAGCATAGCATAAGAGAAGATTCAAAATATGTAACAATAAATTGTCATTTCAAGAAAGCTTGTATGATAAATCTATGTTGTGTTGAGAGCTGTCCATCTTTCCTTGGCTTCCTCATAAGTTTTCTTTTGTTCTCTATTGTGCATTTTTTTACTTCGTTTTCCCCCCAACTCTGAAGGCTACAATTAAGTGCAGATGTGTTTCTCTTTAGCTATAGATGTATACCCACACATATACATATACACATATACATATACTTATTTCATATACTTATATAGACATATACTTTCCCAAGCACATTCTACTCCTGATCTTTGTAAGTTTTTAAGAAAGAATTTGAACTTGGGTCTTTCTGACCAAAAAAGGATCTCTGATTTCTTTTTTGTGAATTTCCACTTCAATGACGTATATGCAACTCCTTTGTAGATAGTATTTCTGAGTCACTTTGGTCAAAAAAATTCATCATCCTGAGGCAAACCTGGTGATGAACCTCAGTTGATTTTGTATAAAAGATATGGATCCCCAAAGCCTTTGTAGCATGACCGGCCAGGCCAGAGCTTATGTTCTACTGGCAAAGCCTATGAGAATCCAAGGTTAATTCAACATTGAATTAACACTGAGGCATGAGGGTGTAACTGAGTCGATACAGATAATAAACAGTATCGGAATTCATAGAAAGGATTAATTAGCTTTTAATAATCTTCATGGAACAGAAATTGAGGTGGGCCTTGTAGAAAGAGTAATACTCATAAAAATAACATCGTATTTATGTAGCATTTTATAGTTTGCCAATTACTCGGGTTTATGTATTCTCATGTATGTGTATATGTATATACGTACTTATATATTCAAGTATACCATGAAATGAGTATTGCTATCTATGTATGTATGTATGTTTGCATATATTGCTCGTGTGTGGATGTGTCATCTGTTATGGTCTGTTTACACTCACCATGCATCTTTCCACTTAGGTCATTTATATTTATTTATAATTTAAATTCTTATCATGCATTAACCTAAATATTTGCTTGTATCATGGAAGTTGCCCTAGATAAAGTTCGGATAGGATTCCTTACTGATGATGAGAACCAGCATGGCATTATGAAAAGAATACTGGATTTAGAATCATTTGTCCTTGGCTCAAATTCTGGCTTTGCTACTTATTGCTTGTGTGACTTTGAACAGGTTATCAACCTTTCTTGGATCTGATTTCCTCCTCTGTATAATTAAGGGTTGGGATATCATCATCATCCTCATTCTCATCATTGTCATTATCAATGTCCACCTTATATAGTATTTTAAGGTTTACAAAGCATTTTACATACATGATCTCATGTAACTCCAACAACCATCCTATTAGCTAGATTAAGTGATTTGCCCTAGGCCACACAATTAATTCACAGCAGGGTGAATTTGATCGTGGGTCTCTCTGGACTCTATATTTAATGCTCTATCCACTTCATGGATAATCTAAATGCTTAATTTAGATTCATATTTCAGATGTCAATGTTCTAGTTATATTGAGTTTAGGATAACTGCAATAGGCTTCACAATTAAGTCCGTAGAAACTTGAGACTGTTTTTCCTGCGTAGGATTGATTGTATATTGATCACAACATAGAGCTGGACCAGTAGCCTACTGAATCTTCCATCTGTCTTGGTCCTGAAAAGGCATGATAGAGGGACAATAAACTAGACTTGGATGCAAGTAGCAAGAAGAGACTGGGTTGGGTCATATTTAAGAATCTGTGCTGTGCTTTCAAAGATCCTCAACGGCTCACTATTGTGAAAGTGCATCACTTTATATCAATATTTCCAATGTAGAGGAAAGGTGATTTGTTAGTCGTATAATGGGAGTGAGAGACAACAGATGGGCAGCCAAAGTGCTATATTAATATCCTCTATGACAGTTTTGTCAAATAGATCCTAGAACCTATATATAGACTTAGAACACCACAAATTAACATTATCTATGATGTATTATATTTTTATTTATTTTGTTAAACATTTCCCAATTATATCTTATTCCAAGGCTACGCTCATGGAACTTTGAAGGCTCCTTGCCTCTGGACACTTCTGCTCTAGATAGTAAAAGAATAGGAGGAAAGCTTTGGGAATTTTAGGTAGAACCAATGTAAAAGAAAATGTAAACGTATGAGAAAATGTAAATATGCAAGAACTGCACAGGATGAAAAGATGTCCAGGGCTTATGAACTACTTTAATAGAGGGAGTACCTATACCAACAAAATCACAGGCTCACTAAAGTCATATCTTAATGCGTCAATATCTCATTTTCATACTACAAGCTTCTTAAGAATATATAATGAACAGCTCTTATAATTGTATTCATAATAGGAGTTCAACAGATGTTAAGGATAATGACAAAAATAGTTTCTCTTCTTCAGTTCCATTCATTTTTAACATCCCAATTAGGCGCCATGACCTTATAGGTTGTTGCCTTGGTTGTAAAAGATTACATGGAATAGACTCTTCAAGTTAGAAGAGATCTGAGAGGTCATCTAGTCCAATTAGTACTTAAATGAGCATTTCCCTCCTTATATATCCAACAAATGATCATCATACCTTTGCTTAAAGTTCGTCAGTAAGAGAAAACCCATTGCTTCCAAAGATATCCCACGAGAATTTTTGAATACTTTTATTTGTTAGGAAATTTTTCTTAATAAGTCTAAACATACATTCTTACAACTGTCAGCCACTGATACTAGTTCTGCCCTCTCAGGCCAAGTGAAAGTCTAAACCCTCTTCCACATGAGAGTCCTTCAAACATCTGAAGATAGTCATCATATCCTTCCTGGATTTGAACACAATTCTAAATGTGGTTTGACCAGGGCAGGCTATAGTAGATCTCATGTTTCTTTTAATCCAGTCTAAAATTCAATTGGAATTTTTTGGCTGCTAAAACACACTCATATGTTGACTTTGTAGTTCATTAAAACTCCAAGACCTTTTTCAAGTAAATTGCTATCTTCCCACAAATACTCTATTTTGTACCTAGGAAATTGTTAAGTAAATTGTAGGGAACTAGAGATTGGCAACTGCCAAAAGAATCCCTGTTACAAGAAGAAGGGCAGACGGAACCAAAGTAGAGAAGGGGTGGGAGACCAAGAGGAGGCATGCAATCATGTGCAGTCCTGGTTTATTTTTTGTGTTGTTACCAACAAAACTTAGGGTTAGATTTGCTCAAAGGAACTAGTAAGGAATTTGTGAGGAACTTCCTCCTTCACAAAAAGTCAGAAGTTCTAATCCATTGAAATTAGAATTATTTTAAAAAACACTTTATCTCACTTGCTAGCTTCCAAGTATTTTCCATAAAAAGAACACAACTTGGATGTAATGCCTTAACTATATAGTTGAGAGAAACAATCTTGATTTAAGACATAACAGAAACCTAGAATTTTTCCATGACATTGTTATATTAGAGCACAAAATTGGGTTTCAAATATATTTATCTTTCCATCAGTGATGTGACTTAAGAAGCGAAATGTTCAAAATAACTTGAAAAGCTTGACTTGGTGTGCTTTCAACATGGCAACCCTACTTGGCTAGATTATGAGAGCTTATCAGGAGGGCTCCATGTTAGGTATGGATGTTGAATTAAGAAGCTTTTAGCCCAGGAGAGTCCTCCCAATTCCATTCACTCAATGCATACTAAAGGCCTGGTGTTAAGAGCCTTGTTAAAATGAGGCTATTAGTCTTTTCTCCATAAATGTAAAGAGCTTGCTGTTTGCATTCAGAGCTCCTTACATTAGTATGTATTTCTATCTTGGCATTGCTAGAATCAGCAGTTTTATAAAGCAATATAGTAAGAGGCCATTTAACGCCCCCCTATTTCCCCCATCTGTAGATTAATGGCAGAGGGGAAGATTTAATGCCTTTTCAAACATTTTTAACAATTCATTAAAAAGAAAAGAATAAATCACACAGGGTTTTCGGAAAATGTCTGATTGTAAAAAAGCGGAAACAATTGAAAATTAACATGTTTTTCACGTTCTACAGGTTAGAACACATTTCTGCCAGTCTTGTAATTTATGCACCATACGTCAATTTTGCTGAAGAGATTTAAAAGCTGCTGTGATGGAAAGGCTGTGCAGAGAGTTGCAATAAGGCTTATTCACCTGTACATAACATCCTAATTTACAAATATGTCTTGCTCAGATCCATTACAAAAAATGAGTCCCGTGCTGCCAGATACATCAAAAGATTAAAATCCACAGCATAACATTTTGGAGGCTATTTTGGAAAAAGTGTATTTCACTTAGTAGTGGTAGCCTGCCACTGCAAAGCAGCAATCCATGCACCTGCTGTGGAAACCGCTTCTTTAGATACCTTGCCCTACCCAAACTGGACTGGAAGAATTTTAGGAAGGAGTTTACTTAAATAGGGTTAAAAACTTTCAGAAGAAAATCAGCTCATCTTGGAGCACCTTCCAGTATGAAGGCCTTCTACAATAAGGGTACTTAGAAACATAACTGGCCATTTGGGCACCTGGAGTGAACAGCTTAGTTCACATACACAAATGAACTCTATAATTCATGATGAGAAAACAATACAAGAAATAACTGAACCAAACAAGACATAGACATCATTATGAAATGTAAAATGGACAATTTTGATTATGTTGAATTAACGTTTTTGTACAAATAAAACTCAATGCAACTAAAATAAGAAAGAAAGCAGAAAACTAGAAAAATATTTATAGCAAGTATCTATGATAAAGGCCTCATTTTTCAAATATATAGAGAACTGAGTCAAATTTATAAGAATTAAAGTCATTCCCCAATCAATAAATGGTCAAAGCATATGAACAGGAAGTTTCAGACAAAGTAATCAGATATAATAGATAAAAAATGCTCTAAATCACTATTGATTAGAGAAATGCTAATTAAAACAATTCTGAGCTACTACCTCATACCCATCAAATTGCCTAACATGATAGAAAAGGAAAATGAAAAATGTTAGAGGAGATGTGGGAAAACTGAGCACTGTTGGTGGAGTTGTGAACTGACCCAACTGCTCTGGAGGGCAATCTGGAACTATGTCCAAAGGGTTAAAAAAACTATGATTTAATCCAGCAATACCATTGCTAGATCTGTTTCCCAAAGAGGTTTTTTTTTTTTAAAGGGAAAAGGACCCATTTGTAGAAAACTATAGCAATTCTTTTTGTGGTAGCTAAGAATTGGGAATTGAGGGGATGCCCATCAGTTGGGAAATGGCTGAATAAGCTGTGGTATATGATTGCGATGGAATATTATTATGCTATAAAATATGAGAAGCAGAATGATTTCAGAAAAACCTGGAAAGACCTACAGGAACAGATGCAAAGTGAAGTGAGAAGAACCAGGACAACATTGTATTTAGTAACAACAGTACTGTAGAATGAAAACTATGAATGATTCAGTTATTCTCAGTAATACAATGATCCAAGATAACCCCAAAAGACGCATGATGAAAAATGCTATCCTCCTATAGAGAAAGAATTGATGGTGTCAATTCCTTCCTTCCTTCCTTCTGGAAATATGCTTTACATGATTACACATCTATAACCTATGTCAGACTGCTTATCATCTCAGAAAAAAGGGCGGGTGGGGGGAGGGATAGAATTTAGAACTCAAAATTTAAAAAAGAACGTTAAAAATTATTTTTATATGTAATTTGGGAAAAAAATAAAATATATATAAAAATACATATTTGAGACAAATTCATTTGAGCTGGAGGGGGAAGTCAGTTACTACAGGGGCCCACAGAGTACTATAAACAACGACCATGTGCTAAGCTCAGTTACTCCAGTGTTAAAGAAGCATATGCATCTAATTTTTATATCCTATAACTTTCAGTGTCCTGGGACATATCCCAGTCACTGTGCCTTAGTTATGGCTCTGTGAGAAAAATGATAGCACTTACTTTTTCAAGGAGAAACTGATCTAATTAGACTGCTCAGTTCATTCTCATCAGGAATGTGATACATATGTGTGAATACACAGTTATAAATATGGCATGTATAGAAACAGAGAACTCACAAAGATTCATAGTTATTCATGCTGTTCTGATTTTTCCTCATTTTATTTCAGCTGTTCAGTAATCTCTAAATAACTGGGTATTCCAGTGATAGACAACCTCGTCACATGTGCCAATTTTTCAAGATAGTAAATGAAGAAAAGTTCAACTGATTTACTAGTTTACTGGTGTGTGTGTGTGTGTGTGTGTGTGTGTGTGTGTGTGTGTGTGTATGTGTATAAGTGTGTGTGTATGTGTGTTCTGAACCTGTGTTTTCACCACCTTAGAGAGGTTTAGATATGGAAGATTTTTCCATTTATACAAATGAGTAACTCACCAACTTAGGACTTATGGAAGTCACATATATCAAGCGACTTGGCCATGGTCATGCAGCTAGTACGCATAAAAGACAGAATTTACCTGTGTCTTTCTGATTCTAAGACTGACCCTTTCATTATACCCCAATGCCCCTTCTCAATGACTAAATTTACTTTGTAAACATTTTCAGCTTTCACATGCTAGCTTCATAATGTGTAGTAACTGAACATTTATTAATGCAATCTATAATTAATTGTCTCTGGATATTACCTCTTCTAAATCTTTACATTTACTATGAACAGCAACAAAGTTACCTGTAAGTATGTGAAAATATTAAGTATCTACTGAGTCCTTATGAGGTAAAATTTATATAATCAACATCTATGAACATCAGTCTCTCAATAATTCAAAATATCTCTTTTCTGGTTTCTTAAAAAAAAAAAGCAAATAAAATCAGTCATCTCCTGCCCAGTTCTGTTTGTATCTGTGGCCTAAGATACAGTTACCATAGAAACTGATTGTCGAAACAAATTTGGCTCCATCTATCAGATGAGTCTCAGCTCCTCCTGTCGTTAATACTGTCCAATAAGCCTGAAAAGCAAACTCTGGCTCTATGTCTTTAATTAAAGAGCCAGCCCCGGTTCCCTTTCCCATCTGTCTACCTCCAAATAAAGATGCTGTTGCACTGCCTGACATGTAAAATCACCCTTGAAAGAAGACAACACAGATCTGATAAAAAGAAAAGTTACTGCAAAAACTGGTCCCTGAAATCCCTAAGAGGTTAACTTGTCATATATCTTTTAGGAGCAGAGTAAGCAATGGCTTGAGGGGGAGGATGGCTTGGGGTTAACTACATTAAACATTGGCTATTGGTAATCACTGCTTATTCAATTTGGTTGGGAATCTACTATTGTTCTTGAATGTAGTTTTTAATCACTTATTCCTCCGCTGTTTTCATTTATTTTACTCTGTAATAATATCGACCATGAGCTATACGACTAAAAGAAAAAACAAGATGACTCACAAAATATCCCTAGTTCTACAAGATACTTTAAGTGATGCATCTATAATTGTTATTTTAATGCTGTGCATTTTTAATTAAAATGAATTCGATCAGCTGACAAACCCTACTGGACACATTCACTAATAAAGCCTCTACGATAAGAATAATGCTAGCTTATATTTATAGGGCAATTTAAGGTTTTCAAATTGCTTTATATGCATGATGTCATTCGAACCTCACAATAGCCATGTAGGGTAGGTGTTACTATTAATGTCCATTTTATAGATGAGGAGAGTGAGCCTTAGACAAGTTAAATGGCTCACCTGGGATCACATATAATTACCTTGGGCAGAATTCAAACCCAGGTCTTAATGATTCCAACATCAATAAAGTTTTTTTAACTATATGAGTCAATTTGATGAAGAACTACTCCAACCTCCTCAGTTATGAATAACAAATAGCTTCTAGTGTGACTTTGCAATTGACCAAGGGACTTATAATATGTAAAAATTTTCACCTCTTCTTGGTTTGCAAAGTACAAAGACAGAACTGAATAATTAAGAAATCAGTTTTCACTGATATTACAAATTAGATTTCATAAGCACTTTTTTGAAGATGTTGTTATTCACTTGAATAATTTTTTGTCCTTCTTAAATTTTTTGGGACAAATAACAACTGCCTCTGGAGAACTTCACCTTATCTCTGAGACTGAAATTCCTAACTTCTGAAGACTTGTAACCAAGGTCCTCATTCTATACAAATAGTAAGCTTGTATAGAATATACATATAGTATATTCTATTGTATTGTATATTGTATAGTAATAGTAAGTTACCGTAGATTAAAACAACAACGACTTTATATAGTAGCTTTTAAGAGAATCCCATATGAAAGGAATATCTAACCTAGCTATGTTGAAGGTTTCAATGTTACTGAAAATAAAAACAATCATGATATTAGTTTAATATTTTATGCTTCCTTCAGCACTCACACACTATGGGAATCTTATATTTGATCATGCTCAGAGTAGCAAAGGTGTTCTTTGGTTATAGAACTGGTCACAGCACTATGAATGTGGAAGCCTCCAGCAAATATTTCCATGTGTATATCTACACATACCCAATATGTGCTATGTAATTCAATGATACTATTCATTCTCTAACATTCCACTTTGGTGATGAAAAGATTTCCTAGTATCTCATAATGTACAAAGTCAGAGATACATATTGGGGTGGGGAGAGAGAGAGACCGAGAGAGAGAGAGAGAGAGAGAGAGAGAGAGAGAGAGAGAGAGAGAAAGATATTGAGATTTAAGCTTGTTTGGGACATACAAATTCCCAGTTAAATTTCTGTCCAAGGTATGAATTCAGTTGTACAATGTCCTGCCATCAATCAGGACAGATACTCTTAGGGATCTGATATGAGGTTGCTTGGTTTACAGCAGCTTTCAGGGCATAGTCATGAGTGGTGTGTCTTAACTTAAAGGAGAAGACTGGAGCTCGGTTGGTTATTGTCTTTGTAACTGAAGAGATCAAAATGCCATCACTACTTCAGGGTGAGTGTACTGTGTCTCTGACTATGGCTAATGAAACTGATACGAGCTTGGAAGGCTCCACCACAGGTCAGGTACAAACAATCCGTATGATCATTTGGGAGGGAAATGTCTCAAAATTTGTGTGTCTCATGTTTCTTTTGAGATACTACAATTCTGATTTGCTCATAAACCACAGAGCACTTTGATGTGGGCTTACTAGGTTACATCCCAAAGAGACTAGAGTTTATTTGGGAATTCAAGGTGAGTAGTTTGGGAAGCTACCAGGAAAAGCTTTAACAAGAAGGGTCAGTGCACAGAGACCATCCAGGAAGAGCAGCTCCTCTGAAAAAAGCTCTGAAAGAGGAGGTCTTTTCTGCAGGGCTACTTAAACAGATCTATCCTTGGATGGAAAGAACAGTTTCTACAGTGGCTTGGGCTTCCCTGAAGGAATTGGTAGTCTTTATGATCCATGTTTGAGAAGAGAGTAGTAACCCTGGATCAAACTCAGTTTACAGTGTGGGTGCTCTGTTCTGGCTTGGAGTAATAAGTTCTCAGGTCAAAAGGTCCAGCTAGCTGGGGTGGCCTCTGTTTCCTTGCCATTAGTCTCACTGGTTCCCAAGATTCCAAGATGAGGATGGAGGTCTGAGGCACCGCAGGCCTGATACATTATAAGCACTAAATCAAACACTAATTCTGCTCTCAAATATTTAACAGTTAAATTACACAAAAAAATCATGCCTCTTGCCCCACCCCTAACCCAAACAAGTATGGAATGAAATGAAAATGAATTTGTAAATGGAAAATTTTCCCCAGTGTCAGGGAACTAGTATATGACTTTTAAATAAATGTTTCAAGAGTTTAGAACCCTCTTTAAAAAAGAAATCTTTTGTGTAAAAAGCATGTTGTAAAATACTGAAGCCTACAGAACTAATGAAATTCCCTTTCTATGCGGATTATACTTTAATTAAGCAAGAGAGGAAGTTGAGAGGAATGAGAAAAAGAGATACAAGTTGGTTGTCATGGGAACCTTAGCCTGATTGGAGGAAGGCCATCCCCAAGTATGATAAAAACTCAGTTACCTTTAGCCTTCTCTATTTGCTTGGTCATTGACAGAGACAAGACACAGGGATCTGATATAGTCAAACCCCAGAGTGACAGAAGCTTAATTTCCCCTTTGAGAGACTGGATTAGCAGAATTTGGGTATGGATTAAATCCTATTTAGGGTAATTTGAATAAATAGATAATTGATAGATTTGGTACCTAAATTGGGGAGAGATGGGGGTGGGAAGGAGGTCAAAGTGTCAAACTTCCATGAAATAGATTTGAAATTCAGAAGAAGCACTCCTATAAGTAAATATAGTCCATGAAGGCTTCTTACTCTAGGAAAGGAATTAGGGTGAGCTCTTAGAGTTGAGAATTGAACCTCAAATTAGATTAAACAAGAGTATTAACTATTGAAATCTAGAGAAAAAAGAAAACATTTAATGTACCTAGATATTTATATTTATTATATTTTGATTTGTTTATAAAATAAAGGTAGAGATTTGTTAAATACTTGTTATTTTTAAAAAGAATCACATTTTGAAGAGAGATCTTAAGAAATAGGATTGTATTCTATGTCATTACTTTCAACTATCAATGGGACAAAAGTCTAAGGTTTATGAGACCTGATAAATTTATAAGTTGTAAATGTTCACATATTTCTGACCTGATTTCCTTTAAACGAAAGTTAATATTGAGGTTTATTTTAAAAAAAGATAACTCAGATGGAAACATTAATAGTGAACATTTATATATCATTTTAGGGTATACAAAATGCTTTACATATATTATCTCATGCAACAAGCCTGGATGGTAGATGAGTTCCAGGGTCACATAGCTAGTAAGTATTTGGTGTCTAATTTGAACTAAGGACTTCCTGATTCCAAATCCAGTATTCTTTCCATACTACCTAACTGCCTAACTGATTTGTATTACAAATGAGTTGTTAGAAGCATCCATCATATAAAGAATATTTATTATGTGATTGCTTACATAGTAGGAGACATCTCTAGCTGGAAAAAAATTGGGACAGGAGCAACCTTTGTGATGGGTGCTGAATTACAAAAAAAAAAAAAAAAACAAAATGGGAAATCAAATCATGGAGTGCCACAGCTAGAAGGCACCTTAGGAACATGGTGTAGTAGAAGGAATGATGAATTTGGTGTTAGAGAATCTCAGTATGAGTCTTGGATCTCCCCTTTATTCCCTGTGCCATCTTGGACAATTTACTTAACCCCTGTAGGTCTCTTTTTTCATCTGTAAAACTGAGGAGGTTGGACAAGAAGTTCTTAGGAGCATCTAATGTTAAAGGGAAAGAATTCTTTGTAAAATCCAATGCCTACATGATATAGCTGCTCATCAGCATTTTGCTTTTCTTCTATTCATCTTCCAGGCACTGCAATTTAACTAAATAGCATGAATCAGCAAGCTAAGGGATCCTGCATCAGTAGCATCAGTCTCTTCCAATTTGTCACTCATTCTTATAGGGCAAACCCACCAGACCCTCAACATGAGCAGCATGCCATTATGATGATATATTAAAAAGTATGGTAAGAATGACTTAGAAAAAGAGAATGTATTAAAAAAAATTAATGCTAAGTTTAGGCTGTAAGGTGTGTGTGTGTGTGTGTGTGTGTGTTTTAAAGTATGTAGTTTGAAGTTAAATCTCCTAAAGATCTAACCCTATGACTCTACAATCTGCCTACTGAAGGCTGGAGTCAATCAATCAGTCAATAAACATTTATTAACCACCTACTACACGTCAGGCACTAAGCTAAAAATAGGAGATATAAAAAAGGTCAAAGAGAGTGACCCCAAGAAGTTCACAGTCTAATGGGGGATACAACAGGAAAGCAAATATATACAAAAAATTATACAGGTCCAATTTTCGTCTTTTGTTCTTCAGTCTTGAAGAGGACCATGACATCAGAAAAGTGACGCCATGACTTGCAGGTGAATTGGATTTAAGGAAGGGAGGGCTGTGCAAGGTCATCAGCATCTCTTCCTCTTCCAGAACCATCCGGTTCCAGTGGCAAGATACAGATCAGGATGAATGAAGATGTACCCCAATACCTCCCCAAACAAATGGGAAATGACTAAAAGAAAGAAGGTACTAGAGTGGATTGAGGTTGAGAAAGGTTACTTGTTTTAGATGGGATTTTAGTTGGGATAAAAGGAAGTAGGGAAGCTAACAGGCAGAAATAAGGAAGGAAAACATTACAGTCATAGAGGATAGCCAGAGAAAATGCTCAGAGCTAAGAGACAGAGTGTCTTGTTTGTGGAAGATTAAAGAGGTCAGTGTCACTGAATCAGAGTACATGGCAGGAGTAAGGCATAAGAAGATTTGAAAGTTGGTGGCCAGGGAGACTAGATTATGAATGACTTTGAATGCTAAATAGAGGACTTTGTATTTGATTCTGGAGGGGTTAAGGAGCCACTAGAGTTTATTGCATGTACATGTGTGGATGACATGGTTAGACCTACACTTTAGAAAGTCCCTTGGAAGCCGAATGGAGGGTGGCTTCCTGTCACTAGAGATGTAAGGCAGCCAGACTCATCAGCAGGCTATTGCAATTGTCCAAGTTTGCGCTGATGACTCCCTGCACCAGATCGTAGCTGTATCAGAGACAAGGGGGTATACTCGACAGTTGTTGCAACAGCAAAATCGACAGGTTTTGACAATAGCCTGGTTATGGGGGTGGTGTTTGTGGGGTGAGACAGTGAGGATTTGAGGAATATACACCTAGATGGCAAGCCTGATGGACTTGGAGAATAGTGTTACTCTTTATTAAAATAACATGAATATTTAACTAATCTCTACCTTTATTTCGCGAACAAGTCAAAATAAATTATAGAGCAAGATTTAAAGAAATACAAATATCTAAGTACATTAAATGTTTTCTCTTTTTCATGAGATTTCAATAGTTAATAGCTCTTGTTAATCTAATTTTGGGTTTAATTCTCAATTCTAAGAGCTCACTCCAATTCTCTTCTTAGAGTAAGAAGCCTTCATGGACTATATTCACTACAGCAGTACTTATTCTGAATTTTAAATCCATTCTATGAAAGCTTGATGTGTGTGTGTATGTGTGTATGTGTGTTTATGTGTGTGTAGATCTAGGGGGAAATACAATAAGTTCAGATTTCATGTTAAATTTAAAATATCTGCTGAACATTCATTTTGAGATGTTTGAAAGTAAATTGGAGATGGGAGATTGATGGTCAGCAGAGAGGTTAGGGGTAGGATAGATAGATGTGAGATACATCTGCATAGATGTGGTAATTAAACCCATGAGAGCTGATGAGATCACCAAGTGAGTCAGTATACGGGGAAAAGAGAAGAGGTCCCAGGAATAAATCCTATGGGACATCTATGGTTAGAGGGCATGATCTGGATGAGGATCCACCAAGGAGACTGAGGAGTTCATTGACAGATAGGGGAACTAGGAGAGAGTAGTGTTCTGAAAACCTAGACAGAAGAAGAAATCAGGGAGAAGAGAGTCAAAAGCCACAGAGAAGTCAGGAAGAACAAAGACAGAGAAAAGTCCATTGCATTTGGCAATTAAGAACCTTTGGTAACTTTAGAGAAAGGAAGGTCCATGGAGTGATGAGGTCAGAAGCCAGACTGAAGGTAAAGTGAATGAGAGGAGAAAAGATGACTTTTAGAAGGAGTTTAGACACAAAGAGAAGATGATATATGGGATGGAATGATCGAGTAAAAATTTTTTGAGGTTGGGGAGACATGGGTTTGTTTGTAGGCAATAGGGAAAGTGCCAGTAGACAGGGAAAAATTGAAGATAAGTGAGAGAGTGGTTTCCTCTGCCTCTATGCAGTCACATGTGTGTAGATTTAAAGGCAGTGGATAATGGGAGTCATAGAAGGATAGGGTACAACTTGGCAGGGTACAACTAGTGATATGGTAAGGAGCCAGGTACTCAAGAAGACAGTGTGGAGTTGACCTGGTTTACTAGGGCAGGTCAAGATAGGGAAAAGAGGAGAGAGTGGCTGGTATAGGGGAGAGGGCCTGTGAGAGAACTGAGGGGATGATGGATTGTAGGTCATGGTGTGGATGAAGAATAGGGTTCAGTTAAGGAAGGTGGAGGGAGAGGTGGAAAGTCAATAGATTATGGTCAGATAAGGGATTTTGGAACTCTAACATGGAGGTGATGACAATTAAGAATATGATCATCTTTGTGTATGGCTGAGGTTGGGTGGAGAAATGGATCACTGGGAATGAGCAGGTGAAAGGACTGAATGGTTGGAATGTTGGAGGGAGAGACAAGATATATGCAAGTCCTCTAGCAGGAGGGAAGGAAAGAAAAACTGTGAGCAGGTAATGAATTTATTGAGAAAGGAAAGGGAATAATCTGGAGGCCTGTAGGCAAGAGCTACCAAGATTTTGATTGAATGGTAGATATGAATTGCATGGATCTCAAAGAAGGAAGGGTTATTAAGTGATGGAGGTAGGGAGAAAACTTAGAAGTAGCAATGGAGAGCAAGGAGTACTACAATTCTCCCACCTTGACCAATGAGCCAACAGGCATGAGCATAGTCAGGGAGACTGTCTAGATAGTATAGAAAGACTCAAGTCTAGGTTGGCCACACAAGGGTGAAATGCAGCCATAGAAACTTTTTTCTACCATAGAAACTCTTAAAGACCATCTACTAATTGTTAGAGAAGTTGTGATCTGCTTCTGTGGAAAAAATGCTTAACTGACAAAAATCAAAGATTACAGAAGTACTGGACTATCTGATCAACCAAAATGTCTTATTCTTTCACTAGGGTGGGTCACAGAAAGCTTACCACAGAGCCTAATTTTATATAGCACTTACTTTCAAAGTCCTGGAAATTTGATTATTTTAAGTCAGAATTTAAAGGGTTGGATTTGATATAATCATTTAATTGGCCATTGATTCATCCACACTGAAGTCATTACTACATTCTTCAATTTCACCAACATAATTTGCTTCCAACTTATCTTTTATCTAAATGCTAAATGTCCAAGTGCTGTGGAAACGTCGCCAAAATAAAGTGTTCTTAGATTTCGAACACTCACTGGACACAAACCCAGAGAAGATTGTTTAGGAGTAAAATAGCACTTGCCATCTGCCAGATAAGATTGCTTTTCACAAAATTAATGTCATTTTTGATCTTCAAGTACCATTTTCTTCCTCTCATAATTTCCATTAATAGAGGAAATTTCTGCAGTAATTCTACAGTCTGAAAAACCACCAAGGTTTCTATTCACCTTTTAATCAAATTAATGACACAGGACAGAAAAGAGGGCATAAGTTGAGAGAGGGATGTAGAGACTACCTTTGTAGCCCTGGGGTGATACTCTCCTTT
The DNA here is from genome assembly GCA_028658325.1 of Potorous gilbertii. NCBI lineage: Eukaryota > Metazoa > Chordata > Mammalia > Diprotodontia > Potoroidae > Potorous > Potorous gilbertii. Next base: position 479,528,426 of record CM053771.1, on the reverse strand, counting down.
ATTTTACCACAGTTAATCCTCAACCACTAGTCAAAGGACTGATGGCACCATGTACTGTGACTATTCTACAGCCAGATCTCACTGCTTTGATTTCAGTAGGATAGAAGACTCTGAGTTTATATAGAGCAGGGAACAAACTCAATAATATAAAAGGATTATGTTCAGTAATTTATCTAAGGAAAGAAAAGTGTGTTAAAAAAAAGAGGAAAATGATGAGCGGATGTAAGACAGAAGCTGTGGTCCTGTCAAAGAAGATAATTGCATAGTACTTTGAGGCTTTTAATAAGAGGAAGTGATAGACCAGCTGCAAATAATACCAAAAGCCTGTCAATTTTCACTTTTTAAAAAATTATTATACTGCTATAAAACCAAGAACTCTGCTCAGCACATAAAATTATGCAAATACATATGGAGTGGCAGAAATTATTCTTATATCAGCAAAGAACTGCATGTCATAGAGGACAGAACAAAAGTAGTTAGTGCTAATGAAGAAGACACTGAACTCATGCTGACCTAGGCTTCTAGGAAAGTTATCTGGGACTTCCCTTAGATGCTAATGTCTGATACTAAAAAGAAGAAAGTTTGGTTGCCAGTAGACCCCCTACTGAGAATTTTCTCTCCACCCTTGCTACCTAAGCTCCTTTGAAACAGTGAACAGCAGCATCAAAGCCTCATTCTTTACCTAAAATGACTTTGAAGGCACTTCACTTCACTCCCATCTGACTTAGACTAGACTGTTATGGAGCATTCACATAGCCATGGACTGAGATCTGAGAAAGGAAGCTACATGGCCTTGAGACATGAGGAGCAGGTAGAAAGTTGGTGTTGGTGAGTAGGGTGGGAAATTAGGGAAGGACAGGAAGCGTGCATATCATAAGAGTTTGCCACTTATTTAGTCAGAGGTCTTTATATAGCTAGAAAAGCACATGTCAGAATTATCTGTGAATACTTCAATAATTCAATGGATTTGTTGGTTCATCAGAATTAGGTAAATCTTTTACCAGGCGGACAACCTGGTACAACCCATCCTGCCTGTCATTTTGGGAAGATCTTATGAATATTTTTTTCTATAAATACTCCACAAAAGATCAATACAATAGCCTGGAGGCCTTTTTTTGGGTTCTGTAATATCTTGTGAATACCAGAGCCACACTTGGGTTATTCATCTCTTATCACTTTTTTCCTTTTTTTTTCCTTCAAAACTTCTATATTGTTTATTTTAAGCAGACCAGATTCATGAAATTAAAATACACTTTGAATATGAGATTTTCATTTCATAGTCAAGAATGAGAATGATCACTTCCACAGTCATTTGGTAAAGAAAATGTCCCAACAGGATGCATTCCTTGATGAGTCCTCACTTTCTGTATAATTCATTCCCCTTGCTCTATTGTTTTTGAATCCAGTTAAATTTAATTGGATATTCAGCTCCTTCCTCTGTCTCAGGCTCAGCTTGTCAACTCACCAATTTAACACCTGGTTTAATTTCTGCATTAAAAAACCCTAAAGACAGACTAGATTATTTCTCTCCCTAGTGGCAGCTGGGGTCCCAGTGGATAGAAGGCTGGGCCTGGAGTCACAAAGACCTGAATTCAAAACTGACATAGAACTAGTTGTGTGACCTAGGGCAAGTCATTTAACTTGCCTGTCTCAGTTTCCTCAACTGTAAAATGGGGATTTTGTGAGAGGTTGTTGTGAGAATCAAATGAGCAGCTATTTTTGCCAATAAATATGATTGTGATGGTGGTGGTGGTGATGGTAGTAATGGTAGTGGTGATGGTGAAGCAGAAACCAGGATGGTTGGACAGTGAAGTGGGGGGGAAGTATGGCAGACAGGAGGGAGCACACCATTATCTCTTACTGTTAATACATAGCTGGTCCACCTCCTTTTCTTGTCATGCATATATGAATAAATGAAAAAATATATATACGTATACATATATGTGTATATATATATATATATATGTATATATATTTGGCAGCTGGATGGCTCAATGGATAGAGCACTGGACCTGGAATCAGGAAGACATGTTCAAATCCAGCCTCAGACACTGACTAGCTATGTCCCAGTGACCTTGGACAAGCCACTTAACCTTTGCTTGCCTTAATCCACTGGAGAAGGAAATAGCAAATCACTCCAGTATCTCTGCCAAGATTTCCCATGAAGAGTTGGACATGACTAAACAGCAACATGTGCAGAGCTCTGGTGATACAAACAGAGAAAGAAGACAGCTTCTGTTCTCCAGGAAGTCACATTCTAATAAATTCACACATACAACAACACTGCCACCACTCTTGATTGTGTATTTTACACTGTCTTCTCATATATGTCATCACCTAGCTTAGTTATACCTACTCTGAGTCTTTCCATTGACTTACTGATCAACAATAATTTTGATTCTTCTGAGTTTATGATTTAAAGCTATAGAGCATCAGTGGATAAATACTGGTATTTAGAAGAAAAGAGTTTTATAGGGGTAAGCAGCTCAGGATCAAGTAATGTTAATGGAAGGTTACTTTGGGGCTTATTTTTTAGAAGAAGATTCTTGTGACAGATGAGACTATGGGTAGTAGTTAAGGAACCCCCCAGTTTTGGAAGCCTTGTCTGTTCATCTTCCTATTTGTAAGTCTGCTTGTAATTTCTCTGAAGTTCAGGGCACTGACTTTTCCCCCTGAACTAAGTGAGACACATACTTGATTAAAACAGATTGTTGACCCCTCAAAAGTTGCTTTCCTTTTAAAAAAGCAGATCTAAGAACCTGTACAGCAGACCCTTCTGTGTATGTTGGGATCCTTACTGTTCATCAACAGCATTATGAAATTTCCAAAAAGTGGTTCAGACCAATCTCTTCCATTCATTTCTAGATCCAACCCACTCTTCATGTGTAACATCTGTTCCAAGATATATGTACTGATGAACTAACTCAATGGTTCTCCCAAACAACTGCATGGCATAATCTGCTCAACACACTTTTTTTTGTTAGGAGTTCTTCTTTACAGATATTTTATAGGCTGTGGTTTCGGAGCTAGCATAAGTGTGTCTTCCTACTCTGCCATCTTGGCTCCTCCCTCTCAACACACTTTTTTTAAACCTACTTAAAAAAAAATCTCCGAATAGTTAGTTTGACCTCTTTTGACTGACTATGTATGACATTTAAAGCCCTGCAGTAATTTGGGGCTCAATACAATCAGCACAATGTCATTTCCAAAAAAAAGAAAAGGTTTTGTTGATAGGGAGTCCTTCTCTTCATACTTTGTTCAGGTATGTTTTCCTGGGGTATTACATTACTTTATCACAGTCAATCCACAACCACCACTTAAAAGACTGACTGTACCCTGTGGCTCTCAAGACTTCAGGATATAGATTTCAGCCAGATTGAGGACCCTGAATTTGTCCTGATGAACATCTTTGATACACCTATGTCTCTTTGTTTTGTTCTTTCCCTGACTGATGGTGATATAGACCAAAATGGTTTCCATATCCATATCTGTCATGGAATTTTGTATGATCTTAATGTATTTCTAAGGGACATCTTGTTGGAAAAAGGCCTGAGTTCTACCAAGTCATTTTTTTAATGAACAAATATTACACAAAGTGTGATTTTATATTCTCTACACCTATCAAATTAATTTGTGTGACTATGGAGACACTGTCTACTGTAGTAAATTATTAGTGGAAGCTTTCTGGTTTCCATCTCATCTTTTAAAGCAAGGACACCTTCAATGTGGCCATAGACTATTCCTTATGAGGATGTTAGAGAGATGAAAAAGTAGACATATCATTCAATAGTTGCTGGTTTTTCCCCCACTTTGTTTGCCTCTTTGTGGAGAGTATTATCATCTGTGTTTTTCCCTCCATTCTTTTGGAATCTTGAAAATCAGCCTGTGAAGTTTTTTTTAAGATTGTCACTTTGGGCACAGATTTTATCCAATTATCCAATATTCCAACTATTCTCCTCAGTTTCATTTTCACCAATGCTGTCACTGTTTTCTCACAGAGTATTTCAGGTATTGAGATGGTAGAACCATGTTGTTCCACTAATGCTGATAATTAATAAGTATATATTAGATGTCTACCATGTGCCAGGTACTGTCCTAGGTACTGGGGATACAAGCACCCAAGTGGGAAAGTTCCAGTTCTCAAGAGCTTCCATTCTACTCCACAGAATAGATTACTTTTGAAATACTAGCAGGGCTATTCCACATCACACGTGTTTGTTGTGCTGTTACAGTTTCATTGACAAATGTTCTTGGGATAGATCTCATGTCACATTCTCTTCAAGTTCAATTTCCACTTAACCGCTTTTCAATATTTTGTGAAATGATACTGCTCTTAATCTTCCACTGTCTTCTGTAAAATTTCACAAATGAAATATGTACTTTAAATTGGTGTTGTCTTTGGCTGTCATGTTTCTAGTTAGAAAGGAGATCAAGTGTTCACTGACCCAAGCAATTTCTGCTTTCTTTTTCTTTATTTGTTCTGGCACTATTTTTGTCCCCACTTCTCTCAGAAATGATGATAGTCAGTTTTTTAAACTTTTTCCAGTTCCAGTGTTTTAGACCATAGCTTCATTTTTTAAAAGGAATTTGGGTCAAAACTACCATAAAAAACTACCACTTTTCCCTTATAATTTGGTATCCATTTCTACCTTTATTCTGACCATCTGATGAACTAGCTGCACACAGACAACTGATTGGTGAATGACTTTGACATTCATAACTAGTCATTTCCTGTCTGTTTAAAAACAATCACTTTTGAATTTTTTTCATGATGTTATTTAATGCTCACCCCATCCAGTACCTTTCCTTGAAGAATGTATTTGTGACATAAAGGTCCCAGACCTCTGAGTAATTTGAAAGACATTGGCCTCTTTCATTATTTGATCCTGAACCATATTTTCTGACATGTTTTTCTAACCTCCCCTATGTGGATCTTCGTATTGATGTCATTGAATATCAAGTTGAATGCTGACTTAGTCTTGATGGTTTTGGCAGGTTCTTTTTGACAAATTCTTTGAAAATTTCTCTTCTTCACCATCTGTGACACAGAAACTGCCACTTTCTTTAAGGTGGTCTGTTTGCCTGCATTCACTGCGAGCAAGAAGACCAAATGTTTATAAAATAAGTTTTCTCTTATTGCCTCTGCATGTACAGTGACCTCAGCTCCAACTCCTTCACTCGTCATTCCCAGGAGGACCTTGGCTTTCATTTCAGTCACCTTCTAGTTGTAGCTTCTTGACATCTCCTGGTTTCATTTATAGCAAAAATATCAACATGCAGGAAAATCAAGTTTCACCAGGCCTCCATCTACCCAGCAGTTATTGGACAAAGATCACACATTTGGAGAACCTATATAACTCATTGAATGTTTGTGGTTTTTGGTACAAACAGAAAATTTTTTGCTTAGGAATTTCACCAACTGTCACATAAGTTTGAAAACTGATAATCAATTGTTAAAACTATGCTGTAACAGTGTGGAAATTTTGCCTGGGGATACATGGGGTTAGTGCTAATAGAATGTTGACCTCCTGGCTTAGATGTTGATGTGGAACTTCTGAGCAATTTCAGAGGATCTGTGCATAAGTCTAAGGTTGTCTGAATTGTTCTGAAGGTTTCCCACTACGCAGTTTCTTTTGCACACATGAAGTGACAACAATACCTTAAATTCCTATAAGATTCTCCAGGTTCTTTTTTTTTAACAGTAAATGAATAGACATGACACCTCACTTGTTCTCCAAATAGTCCTGCAAGGCAGGGTTATTATTAAATAATAATAACTTTCTACTTTATAAATGAGGAGGTTTAATGAGGGTAATTTGCCTGAGGCCATACAAATAATAGGTCATGGATCTGTGACTAGAACCTTGGATTTCTGACTCCACGTCTCTTTGTGTGTGTGTGTGTGTGTGTGTGCGTGCTCACACACACACACATATATATATATATATATATATGTGTATATATATGTATATGTATACTGCATATCATGCACCAACCAGTTATTATGAAGCAATTGAATTAATACATTATAGGCAAACTCTACTGTAACTATAAGGAAACTCTGCTTTCGTGCAATTTGGTTAATGTATGGGTACATGCTACTTGTACTGAAAATAAGGTGGCCAGTGACCACCTGAATTAATACTTGAGCCCTAGAAGCATTACTTTTTCTGATTTATAATTTACTACATATACACAAATATTGCTCCAATGAAATTTGCTGCCTCATGCCATGTTGTTTCACCTTCTTATGCATTTTTATGGAACCAAATTATATTATTGGGAGGAGTATGCTTATAGTCTATAATTAAATCAGATATGTAATATAGAAATAGTGTGGCACAGGGGACTGAAGGCTGGCTTTGGAGTCAAGAAGGCCTGGCTTCAAGCCCCTGCTCTGACCAATACTTGCTCTGTGACTATATACAGTGCCTCAAGAAACTCTTTAAGACTATAAAGTACAAATAAGATGTATTAGCATCTGAATCAGTAGAAGGAATTTCTACAATTTAAGTCCCCACTTGGATGAAATCAAAAGTTGAACCTCTCTCCCCACCCCCTGAAAAATCTTTAATTGTCACTTAGCAAGTGTTAACTATAAGAAAAACCTGTAGATAATATATGTGTTTATGTGTGTATATCTATCTTTCTATAAGAATATAAACACATACACATACACACACATAGAGAGAGAGTATATATTGAGAGAGAGAAAGAGAGAGTATTTTATAAAAATTTTCATTGATATGAGAAGAGAGTGATTTCTGGAGGGAAGTGATCTACCCTTCCTCCTTTTAAAGTTCACACCTTCTAATGGATACCATTCACCTCACTTATAATAGATATCCACTAGTGTACTGACATGAATAGAAAGCTTTGGGGAGCAATGATGATCTCGGTCCTCTTTACCCTAAAATTGCCTTTTATTGTGAGTAATACTGTTGTTTTGGGGAGCAGATAATACCCCAGTGCAGAAGATTCTGTGACTGCTCCTTAACTTGAGCGATTGGGAAGTTGGCAGCTCCAGCTGGCCTTGAAAGGGAGGTGGGGTGAAGTGGAGATTTTTGGAATAGGGCAATTCCCTGTACCTTATACCGACTGAACACTTGCCAAGACTGGAAGGAAGATAAGGAGGGAATAAGTATTTTTATAGCATCTACTATATTCCAGTAATGTGCTAAGTGCTTCATTTTATTTATTCATTTCATGATCTATCTATCCATTTATCTTACAAATAATATCTCATTTGGAAGAGAAAAGACCGAAATAAAAGCTCCTATCTTCTCAGGCCCTCAATACCTCTTGCCTCTATGATTACAATAGCCATCCAACTTTGGCTTCAAGCTATCCTCCTTTCCAATCTTCCTTCCACACATCTGCCAAAATAATCTTTCTAAAGTACAAGTTTGGCCAAGAAATTACAAAGGTTTCTTACTAGATCTAGGATAATTTTTTTTTTTAATCCTCAACTTGGATTTTTAAAGATCCTCCTCATGTAACTCCAATCGCTCTAACAATCAAGATTCATTTACTGTATGCTGGGAAATATGTTGTGTGGAAGTTTTCAAGATCACATTCTCCTTAGGTCATGCTCTAAAGTAATTGACGCTTCTTAACTGTGATGAAGCATGGTTACGTCAACAAATCTGAGATCGCTGATAGTGGCAGAGCAGGAAAAAGTGTTGCATCCTTCATCGGAGATTGAACAAGGATGGTATCATCCGCTCCAGATTTGATTCTCAATGGAAAGATCTGAAAAAGTGGCAGAATAATCTTCTACCATCCCTTCAGTTGTGCTTACATTATATTTACAACCTCAACTGACATCATGGACCATGAGGAAACATGATACAAAGAAGGAAAAATCCTGGGATTCATTTTCTAAGGGCATAAGACATACATATAAATAAAATGTCCCAATGGACAAAATAGAGAAAGCAAGGTATTGGAGTGGTTTGCCATTTCCTTCACCAGTAAAGACTACGGTGAAACAATACCTGGGGAAACTTCTATTTTAAGTCAAAGGGAGACCATATATCTACTTACAATTATATGCTGAATATATACAAAATAAATATGAAGTAGTTTGGGAAGGAGAAATACAAAAGCTAATGGGGACTGGAAAAAGCTTCATGTAGAAGTCTCTTGAGTTGAATCTTGAAGGAAAGCAGTTGTAAGAGGCAGAAGAGAGGAGGGAGTGCATGCCTTGTATGGGGGACAGTCAGGGCAAAATATGGAGTTTCATGTGTGGCCAATAGATTGTGTGAAGATGAAAAATGTTTATGAAGATTAGAAAGGTAAAAAGGGGCCAGGTGAGGCAGAGATTTGATTGCTAAGCAGAGGGGTTTTAGATTTAATCCTAGAGGTCAGAGGGATACATTAAAGGTTATTGAGTGAGGGGGGTAATACGGTTAGAACTTCAGGAAAACCATTTTGTCAGCTATGGAGAGGATATATTAGAGAGGTCAGAGACATGAGAAAGTGGGAGCAACTAGACAACTGAGGTAATAGTTCAAGTAGAAGATAAGAGTTGGAACTAGGGTGGTGGTTGGGCGAGCAGAGACAAAAGAGTAGATGTGGAAGTGGAAATGACAAGCTCTTACAACTGATTGGATGTGAGTGTGGGGAGAAGGTGGGTGAGGAATCAAGAATTATGTTGAGTTCAAATACCTGGGCAACTGGAAGGAAGGTGGTGTCCTGACAGTAGAAGAGCAGTGGTTTTGAGGGGAAAAATAATGAGATCTATTTTGAAGATGCTGAGTTTAAGATGTCTACAGGACATCCAGTTCAAAATGTCTGGTAATCAGTTTGTGATGTGGAATTATAACTTAGGAGAGAGACTAGGGCTGAATATACAGATCTGGGACTCATACGTTTAAAGGTAATAATTAAGTCCCTGGAAAGCAATAAATTCATCAAGTGAGAGAGTATAATAGAGAAAAGAGGGCTCTCCCTACCCTTCAATGTTTATTACTTACTATTTGCTTCTATGTTCAAGTCAAACTAAGCTACATATAGATCCCTAAATTCTGCATTGCATCTCTTGCTTGCAGGTGTATGTAGCCTGTATGACCTTGGGTAAATCAGTTAAGTTTTCTATGCTCTGATCTCCTCAGGTGCAAAATAAGAAGGCTGGGCTAGATTTGCCCCCGAGATCCCTTCCTGTTTTACATCTATTATCCTGTAACTCTTCATTATCTTCTCTGTCAGGGACATTTATAGGTGGGAATAAAATTCTGCTAGTCTGAATGGAAGTTTTTGATTTGTTACAGTTCAAAGCAGTGTAGAGTCTCATAAAGACAGGGTTGTCTTCTCTCAATTAGAAAAGAAGCTATCTCCAGAGGTAGTGAGGAGATCTAGGAGCAGGAGATGTCTAAGCTTATGAAGCATGGATGAGACTCTTGCAGGATAGGAGGGAACTCTAGGAAGGAAGTGGAGAAGCCAGGTCATTCTGGCCAGTGCTGCTACTGCTACTGACATGGTAGTCCCATGGCATGGTATACAAGACTGGGAAGAGAGAGACAGAGTTAAGGATTGGGACTAGTCAAGTGAGAGAGAGGGAGAACAGTTGGATGCTGAAGAGACAGAGAAACAGTGGTGACTAGACACGGTCATGGTTGGTGCTGAGTGTGACTGGCATCCACTATAGCTGTTAATCCCTTCATCTAGCATGTTTGGAGAGAATAGCTATGAATGTCCAATTGGTGTTGAAATTCCCTTTGACTTTAAATTAATGAAGCTGTTTACATGCCCCTTCTTTTCTTCTTTCTAAGAAGAGTAGATATCTAGTCCAAGATTTTCATATTTTTAAAGTTTGTACTCTTGGTTTCTAATTTAATTAGTATTTTAATGCTGGTTTACTCTGGATAAAATATAATTGATCCTAACTGTGTTTGATTGGAATGTCTTATCACTTGTAAATAGAGAGTTGTAAAAGAGAAAAACAGGGACCCATTTTGGCATATAGGCAAAAATGAATCCTTGGTAGACCTGGATATCCACTGAGGGGTCAGGAATTATATAAGATAATGAAATTTATTTAAGAAATTTAATAAATATCTTAAAGTGTTGCCCTTAGGCAAAAGTCAAGTCAACAAGCATTAAGTGCCTACTATATCATGAAGAATTGGACATGACTGAAAAACTGAACATGTACCAGGTACTGTGCTTAGTGTTGAGTATATAAAGCAAGATAAAAGACAGTCTTCCATCTCCAGGAGCTCATACTCTAATGGAGAGGAATATGCAAATAACTAGGTACAAACAAGATAAAGAAAGGATAAATAGGAGATAATCAACAGAAGGAAGGCATTAGTAGGGTTAGGAAAAGCTTCTTGAACAGAGTGGTATTTTAGCATGGAAACCAGGATATGGAGAAGAAAAGGGAATGAATTCAAAACCAGGGCGGCAGCCAGTGGAAACATCTGGAGTAGGGAGGTAGACTATCCTATTAGAGGAAGGTCCACGTCTCTGGATCAAAGAATGTGTGGCAGGAAATTGGGTATAAGAAGTCTGGAAAGGTAAGGAGTGACTAGTTTTCAGAGCCTTTAAAAGTCAAACAGAGGATTATATATTAAATCTTGGAGATAACAAGAAGATATATGTATGAAGGGGGAGAAGAACGAGGAGGTAACAATAGATCATATGCAATGTAGGGCTAAAGAAAGCACAGGGAAACAATTACCTCTCAATAATCTTACCCAGGTAATCTTAGGAGGTAGGAAAGTTCTAGAGTTAGCCAATCCCTAGAGAGTTTTCAATTGCATAAGGAGGTGTCCATATACAATATTCCAGATATATTAAGACATGCACATAGACAATTTTTTTCTTGTCACTTCAAAGATTTAGGTGTAGGTACACATAAAACTATCTTCATACATAACACAGAGGCAAATGTATAAACACAATTATAAATTGAACATAAAGTATAGGGTTGGATTAGCCTAGGGCCACCCTAGGGAGGCTATTAACAGCTTAGGACCATATTTCCAGTTCATGGGGGAATGTTAATTTAGGGTTAGGGTTACTGAAGAGATGTGGAGAAATCGTTTTCATTATGATTAAGACCTTATAAGAGTAGTGTGATTTTTACCCTATTATCAACATGTTCTGTATAAAATATTAGTCCTAGAACCAGTCAAATCTTCCAGTAATTATCTGTGTTAGGATGGAACAGACCACTGACTCCCAACCAGGAAAGAAGACAAAGTATTTCAGAGCTGGAAAGGGTTTAGAGATCATCTGATTCAAGATGATTTTTCAGATGGGACAATTGAGTCAGGTCCAGAAAGATGAATGGACTTGCCTGAGACTACAGAGACAGAATGGTGCACAACTGGTTGAGGATGCAGGGATGGGATGATATGAGTCTCCCTGATATCCACCTGCCATGCTTGTTTAAACTGTTATGTGACTGCAGCAAATATCTCGATCCACAGAAAGGTTTTATTCGATACCCACAATTGTGTCTGTTTCATTTTTTGTGTTGTGTAAGGCAAAGAAAAGCAGCCTCATCAGGGTACTTGCAAGTCTGTAATCACCTCCAGCCTCTGTATCCAAGGAGATACAGTATCAGGCACAGTTACCTTTAGAGACAGAAAGACATAATCATGATGAAATCAACATGTGGAGATGGCTTTGAAAGGGGGGGTGGGAAGCCCCACATGATTGTCTCTCTAAGGGGAAAAATAAAATACAACATTAGTAACTAATACATGCAAGGCTGGTTAAGTGCTCTTTAGGTGATTCTGCTAACTTAAGAGGAAAATATTTATTTGCTTAAGGGTCTATTCAATATAGGCCACTACACATTATGAACAGAAACCAGAACCCTCTTTGTTACAGCATAATGCTCCGGACTGTTTTACTGTCTTATGTCTAAGTGTTGTAAAGTGATTTACAAACATTAACCAAGGCTCATAACATCTCTAAGAGGTAGGAAAAAGGTGCACAGGGATCATTCTACCCATCAACATGATGACATTGTGAAAGGGGAGGTCTAGGTTTAAATATTCAGAAGACTTTCCTGATGGTGCTGTCCATTTAGAGTAAGGGGCAATTCCCTTGGGGAAGCTTATTTATTAGCTAGAAAAAATGTATTACTTTCCCATCAATAATGCATCTGGCAGTGATGTATTCTTTAAAATTCAGGAGGCCAAAGCTACATATAAATCAGACTTGCCCCTTCTCTCTGTATTATATCACCTCCCTTTCAATGATGACTATCTTCTTGCCATCATTAACTCAGATGAAAAATTTCTGATTTAAAACCACAAAGGCCTAATTACCAAAAGGCCTCCAACACATAATGGGGTATTAGCAGGGAAACTAGAGCTAGTATGCATCCAAAATACGAAGAAATTAGTTAAGTTCTACTCTTAACCCCCACAATTTGATGTGACCTAGCAGAAGCAGGTGAATCCGTCTGATCAGGTCCCACATCTATCATGAAAAACAAACTTTGGCCACATAGATCACAATATGAAATAGATGATATCTGTAACTCAGAAAATTACCAGGGGGAGTAAGTTGAATGAAAACTTAGGTCATTTATAGAGAAAGAGTTATTTCTTAGAAAAAAGAATGCTTCACTGAGAATAACCAATCAAAACTAGTTAGCGGGTAGATGGATTCTACCCAATGTTTTGCATTGCAACAAGGATAGTATAAATGAGAGCAGGGAGAAGAACATATACATCAAGAATCACCTAAATGAGGTTCCTTCCAGATCATTCCCCATAATATAGATGATCCAATACAAGGGACATACAAAATTGAATTTTTAAAATTATTAATATTCTGCTGGTATTGTGACCTGAGTATAAAAGCCCAAACATGACAATGCTGAACAACTAAAAATGACTGTCACTCAGAGGGCAATGGAGAAGTACTTGATGAATGTGAACAGACTTTGGTACAAGAACAGAAATTCCAAAGAAGAACCAAAGTAAAGGACATTACCAGGGAAATATATGATTAAAAAATGGAGACAGGGGCGGAGCCAAGATGGTGGAGTACAAAGACACACAAACACAGGCTCTCCCCACAGCCCATAAAATACCTGTAGAGAGGGACTCTCAATAAATTTTGGAGTAGCAGAAGTGGAGAACAACAGAGTGGAGATTTCCCACCTGGGGTGACCTGAAAGGCCCACAGGAAATGTCTGCTGCACCAGACACAGGCAGTGGAGCCCAGCCCAGCCTTGGCTGCATGGCTCAGCTTGCAAACAGCCCCTTGGGGGCGGAATCTCCAGTTGCAGAATCCCCAGTCCCAGTAGCAGTGGTTCCCATATCCCTCAACCCACAGGCACCAAAGGTCAGTGACGGGGAAGCTAGCTGGGAAGGGAGAAGGGCCTTCCCATAGCCCCAGTCTTAGGCAGCAGCCAGCAGCAGTGGTCACATTGAGCAGGCAGCAGCAGTTCTCATAGCAGCCCACATCCATTGTTGGATTGTAAAAACCCCTGAGGGTATTGAGGAGCTGAATATTACCTCAGCCCTGTGTAGAGACCCTGAGAGAGCTAGCAGAACTGGAGGCCAGGTGGCTGTGGAGAGGAAACTGCTAAGATTCTGGGCACAAAAATCTCTGTCTACTCTCAGACTAGTGTACACGCTTGATTGTGCCACCTTGGAGGAACTGAGATCTTACAGATCCCCAGAGTATACCCTACTCTTGACAAAGGAACCAAAAGTCAAGTAACTGGTTGGGAAAATGACCAAAAAAGTGAAAAAAATAAGACTACAGAAGGTCACTTTCTTGGTGAACAGTTATCTTCTATCCTTTTGGATGAGGAAGAACAATGCCTACCATCAGGGAAAGACATAAAAGTCAAGGCTTCTGTATCCCAAATATGCAAAATAAATATTCAATGGTCTCAGGCCATGGAAGAGCTCAAAAAGGATTTTGAAAATCAAGTAAGAGAGGTGGAGGAAAAACTGGGAAGAAAAGTGAGAGAGATGTAAGAAAAGCATGAAAAGCAGGTCAACACCTTGCTAAAGGAGACCCAAAAAAATGCTGAAGAAAATAACACCTTTAAAAATAGGCTAACTCAATTGGCAAAAGAGGTCCCAAAAGCCAATGAGGAGAAGAATGCTTTAAAAAGTGGAATTAGTCAAATGGAAAAGGAGGTTCAAAAGCTCACTGAAGAAAACAGTTCTTTCAAAATTAGAATGGAACAGATGGAGGCTAATGACTTTATAAGAAATCAAGAAATCACAAAACAAACCAAAAGAATGAAAAAATGGAAGGTAATGTGAAATATTTCATTGGAAAAACAACTGACCTGGAAAATAGATCCAGGAGAGACAATTTAAAAATTATGGGACTGCCTGAAATTCATCATCAAAAAAGAGCCTAGACATCATCTTCCATAAAATTATCAAGGAAAAGTGCCCTGATATTCTAGAACCAGGGGGCAAAATAAACTGAGTATAATACTAAGGGGGAAAAATGGTCTTTCAATGAAATAGAGGACTTTAAAGCAGTCGATGAAAAGACCAGAACTGAAAAGAAAATTTGACTTTCAAACACAAGAATCAAGAGAAGCATGAAAAGGTAAACAGCAAAGAAAAATCATAAGGGACTTACTAAAGTTGAACTGTTTACATTCCTACATGGAAAGACATTATTTGTAACTCTTTCAACTTTTTTCATTATCTGGGTAGTTGGTGGGATTACACACACACACACACACACACACACACACACACACACACACACACACACAGAGAGCACAGGGTGAATAGAATAGGATGGGATCATACCTTAAAAAATGAAATTAAGCAGTGACAGAGAAATGTATTGTGAGGAGAAAGGGAGAAATGGAAGGGGGCAAATTATCTCTCACAAAAGAGGCAAGTAAAAATCTTTTCAGTGGAGGGAAAAAGTGGGGAGGTGGGAGAAAAAACATGAAGTTTACCCTCATCACATTCGACTAAAAGAAGGAATAAAATGTACACTCATTTTGGTATGAAAACTTATTTTACAATACAGGAAAGTGGGGGAGAAGGGGATAATCAGGGTGGGGGAGGATGATGGGAGGGCAGTGGGAGGAGGGAGCAATTAGAAGTTAACACTCTTGGGGAGGGATAGGATCAAAAGAGAGAAAAGAAGAAATAGGGGACAGGATAGGATGGAGGGATATATAGTTAGTCTTACACAACATGACTATTATGGAAATCATTTGCAAAACTTCACAGATATGGTCTATATTGAATTGCCTGCCTTCCCAAAGGGAATGGGTGGGGAGGGAGGGATGAGGAGAAGTTGGAACTCAAAGTTTTAGGAACACCTGTTGAGTATTGTTCTTGCAACTAGGAAATAAGAAACACAGGTAATGGGGTATAGAAAGTTATCTTGCCCTACAGGATAAAAAAGAAGATAAGGGAAGGGAGGGATGTTAGAAGGGAGGACATATTGGTGATAGGGGTAATTAGAATGCTCAGCATTTTGGGGTAAGGGAAGGGAGAAATGGGGAGAAAATTTGGAACCCAAAATTTTGTGGAAATGAATGTTGAAAATTTAAATAAATAAATTTAAATGAAAACAAAAAGGGGACAGTCTCATGGCAGTAAGGGGGAAGGGACAACAGTTCTGGGTTTCAGTGCTCTACTGGCATCTTGGTGATGGGAGAACAGATGAGAAAGGCCTCTATCATGTTGGGTAAACCCTCTGTCACCCAGCTATAGGAGAATATGCATAAGAATAGCATTGGCTAGGTGGGCATGGATGGGTCACCATGCACTGTCTAGCTTGATGAGATAAAATATTTGTTATTAAAATTCTATTCAGTCTGTCCATTTCATAGTAGATCAGAGGATCACTGATTGAGACCTTCAAAGTCATTTAATGCAACTCCCTCATATCTCAGATGAGGAAACTGAGATTCAGAGGAGTTAATTAACTTGCCCAAAGTCACTCAGGTAGATCCAGAATTTGAACCTGGTTACTCTGACTATTATACAAACCCAAGAAACTTTCCTCTGCATCATATGACCTCTGCACCACATTGGTTCTACCTTCAGTTACCAATATTGTTGAATCTCATATTTGGATAGAGCTTCAGAGGTGCTTTAGACCAATGTATTCCTATGTAGGGATACCCCCTGGAAAATTCCCGACAAATCTTCATATAACATACAATATCTTCAGTGACAGAGAAATAATTTCCCCCCAACACAATTCACTGTTGGGAGATAGCTGTTAGGAAAATCTTCCAAATTTGTAAGTGTACTTGGACATTAGCATATAAGGATTCATGAATGAAATAAAGAAAAAAGGAGTTTACCCCAAATATTAAAACATTTACATTTTATTTTCTCTGTGTATAATATTCATCTACTTCACGTAGACACAATGAGAATATAAATTTAAATTAATCAGCCTTGCTTTAAGAGAATTACCTGCTCCAGATCAAACCCTTCTAAATATATAAAGGAGAGAATTCACCTGCCCCCTGGTTTCCTTCAGTGAGACAGGATGTTTCTCTTCAGTATAAAGTTTATGGTAAACAGAGGGCCTTCTTGAAAACTTTCAAGAGAAAGGAAATGATAGGGGAAAATATTTAATATTAACAGACATGAAAGCTTATATTATCACTTGAGTAGACTGAGACTTAATGGGGATAAAGAGATAAACAAATGATAATATAATATTTTCTTCATATTAATGAATACAGTCATGAAAGCCTAATAAGACCCCATAGCTTTTTCATTTAATTGACTCTTTGGGCTTCATCACATTTGGGAGGAGGGGAGAATAAGAGAAGAGACCATTACAGATCCTGGAGCATCTTTTTAATGACTCTATGATTAAAACAATCAGTTGGATTGGTTCTATGGTGAGAACATAGGATAACCAATGGATGGCCTGCACACGCTAGTGACCTTCTGGTAATGTCAGAGGAACTGGATGAAACAAGTCTTCAAGCATGGCACCCCTCCTCTAGTTTACTTACAAGAGGATGTGCACAAGAGTCATACAGAATGGGTTTTGCTCTACATTATTGGTAGAAATATTCACATCAAGGAAATCACAAGCACCCTGGAGTACATGAAGAGAAAGGACATTGGATTTAGAGTTATAAGATTTGTCTTAAAATCCCAGGTCTTTTATTTACTGACTATGTGACTTTGCCATTGATATTTCTTATCTTGAGTAGACATCATTCTGTCTTGTAGTGGATATACTCACTAGAGAAGAAGGTCAATAGGATAATAGCAGTTCATATTTATATGCTACTTTAAAGTTTGCAAAGTACTTTACATATATTATCTCATTTGATCTAGCTTCATGAAACATCAGGTGGCTAGGTGGAACAGAGGATACACCATCAGATTTGGAATCAGGAAGACTCAACTTCCTGAGTTCAAAGCTAGCCTTAGGTATTTCCTAGTTGTGTGACTCTGGGCAAGTCACTTAACCCTATTTGCTTCAGTTTCTTCATCTGCAAAATGATCTGAAGAAGGAAATGGCAAAGTACTCCAATATTTCTGCCAAGGAAACCCCCAAATGTCATGATTAAAACAACTCAACAACAGCTACATGAAGTATCTTTAAAAGTACTCCTCCTCTACTTGATCCACTAGGTTTTCATGAAAACTATGCTTGTTTATGTTCAATGATGGCTTTGTAATGATAGCTGCTTAAGATTTAATAGACTTAACCTGATTTCAATTCTATACCAATAGGTTAGTATGATACAGCACTATTGGAAATATTTACAATGAAATGGAATAAAACACCAGGAGATTTTTTTTTAATAGAATTCTGTAGGAGTTAAGACAAAAGACAAAGTAAGCCAATATTGAACTCTGTTTTGAACTATTGATTTCTGAGATTTATTAGTGCAGCAGACAGAGTGCTGAACAAGAGTCAAGACTTGAATTCATATCTGCTCTAAAATACTAGCTGTGTGACCCTAGGCAAGTCATTTATTCTCGGTTTTGGTTTCTTCATCTGTGGTTGTGTTGTTGTGAGGATAAAATGAGATATTTGTAAACTGCTTTGTAAACCTCAAAGCACCAAGCTATTGGTTCCCCTCCTCTTCTTCCTCATCAGCCCTCTGGGTGCTGGAGCGATTGAGCTGTTAACTGAGGTGCTGGAGGAAAGCAGCGGATGAGGTAAAGCCCACCTTACACATAGAGAGAATTTTCTAAGGCAAAGTGAATTTGCTTCAAAGGGAGGACTAATTAGATAATGTAGGTAAATACCCAGAAGCTCTCAGAGTCAGTCTCTATTTATATGCAAAGCACTTGGTGGACCATTTAAAACATTTAGAGATTTTTTTCACTGGTTTCATCTGCTAAACATCTTTCCCATTATATCAGAACCAAAGATGGTTCCCCATGGTTTGACTACAATGCTATAATAACGTCTCCACTTTTAAATCAGAATGAGCAGCACCCAGGATTAGATAATATGTCCTGAAGACCTAGGGCTGCAGATAGCTTGGAAGGAGAAACCTAGAAATGTAATTTTGTTTTGAAATTTCCAATAGGATTTTCTTTGCGTTTGGAAGAAATGAGTTTGTAGACCTAAGAAATGTAATCCCTTCTTTTATTTGTTGAGTGGGCCCTAGGAAATGAGAAAGCCCTAACAAATTCTCCCTCTCACAGAGAAAAACCAGAATTAATGTTTGTTTCAGTGAGGAGTGATGGAAAGAATGTTAAATTTAGAGTAGAGGGGCCTGGGATGAAATCTTAGAGCTGCTACTCACAACTTTTTTGATCCCAGGCAAGTGACTTCTCTCTTTGGGCTCCAATTTCCCCTTGTCAGTCAGTTCCTGGTTGTCAGTCAGTGTGCAGAGCTTGTGGAGACACAAGAAAGGCAAAAACATTTTCTCTGCCCTCAAGGATCTCACACTCTAATGGGGGAGACAACTTGCCGTCTCTGCACATATAATATAGATGCAGTATTTTGTTATCTGAGAAAGGGATGGAGGAAGCCAAGGGAACACAGAGAAGATGGAATTTGAGTTGAGTCTGGAAGGAAGACAGGGAAGCTTGGAAAAAAGAGAAGGTGAGCAGGGAGAGCACTCTAGGAATGGGGACAACCAGGGGAAGAGCACAAGATTGAGAGATGAGGGCTCATATGCCAGGAGCAGAACAAAAGTCAGTATTGCTGAGTCTTAGAGTAGATAACCTAATTCAAACAGAATTAATTTAATGTCTTTAAGTATGATCAGTTGGAAGGGGGCTGTCCTGAAATTTTCTCTTCTATTCTAATCAAATTACTATTAAAAACTTTCCCCTTTACTCCTTCCTATTTTTTTTAAATCTTGGAAGTTTCATAACAAATAACACCTCAGTAATTCTTTATTGTCTCTTTCCTCATTTCCCTTAACTGAATTCACTTTCTGAATTTTTAAATGAACATTTCTAAATTAACATTCACTTTCTGATTTTTTTTTCATGAATCTACCACAGGGTGCATGGAACATTTAGAATGTCTTTTGAGAGCTGTTTATTAAATAATTTGCCTTGATACATGTTAAAATTTTTCTCTTTTTTTTTGAAATTTAAGAATATTCCAGATCATTTTGAAAATCAATGAACATTCATTAAACACCCATTAAGTTAAAACATTATGCTACATATTGAAGGAGAGGCAAAGATAAATGGCATAGGTCTTGGCTTCTTTTAATTGTTACTTTGGGATTTGTTTGATTTTTATAATTAGGCTATATAGAAAGAGTTTAAAAACGAGCTGTGTCTGTTTGCATAAGAGAATTTTTAATGACATGATGGAAGATATATAGGTATATGGGGGAGAGGAATATAAAGAAAAGGTAAGAAACAAAACAAATTTTTATCCTTCAAAGATTATTAATATGGTTATACATATGAGAGTCTTGCAAACAACTCTAGGGAATGGGCAGCAGAAGCTAAACAACTTGGAACTCTGCATAGAAATGGATACTGTTTGTTTCTCTTCTCTTATTACCTTCTCCAACTCCACTAATGCAAGCCCTCAAGTGTTCCTCACACTTCAGTATTAGCATTGAATTGTTTTATTTATGATTGTTATTTTCTCTCCGCCTTCCTTTTGGGGGAATAGAATGCAGAAAAATTAGAATTTATAAATTCAAAATATCCAGTTTTTAAAAAAGGATATTTCTAATATTTTCCTTGCATGAAAAAGAGGGACATATTTTGCTTTCCTTGCTTTGCAATGGAAGTTGAAACAGTGATTTTGCTTTATTATAACACTCATCATTTCTCCCTCTAATTTGGATGGTTTTTAATAAAGCTCCATTGATTCCACTGAAAGAAATCCCTCCTGGCAAACACAGAACACACACGCTGATTGCTAAATATGCAGCAATTATCATATTCAGCAGCACACTTTAATATCTTATTTATAGATGTATCTATCTATAATTTGCTTTAATTAAGTTGCATTGATTTTAATGACAGAAGCAACCCTAAAAGAAAGGGCTCATGTTACATGAACCTGTGGGTACCATTTCTGTCTTTCAGTAGATGTGAGATAGTACCTCACTACTTTTCTCTAGACTTCTGATCCACCTTTCTATTTCCCAAGGTGTATGCATCCCTGCCACCAAACCCAAGTGAAGCTCAATGGGAAAAATCTCAATATCCTCTTGGGACTGAAATCACTTTGACCTGACTCTATTATAGAGACTCATAGAATTTGGAGTTGGAATAAGCCCTGGGGGTCATTTAATACAATCCCCTCAATGGACAGATGAGGAAATGAAGGCTTAAGAGGTAAGGCAAGGAGAGCCCAAGGTCACAAGACAGCGTTGTAATTTGAACCAAGGTCCTCTATCTCCCAACCGTGTGCCCTTTGCACCATTAACCTGGAATATGAAAGGATATGTCCATTGAAGCTAGGTTACTATTTTCTTACCCTATCAGCCTTGTATCATTTCATCATGAGATCAAGGTTATTTTCACAGCTGTTCCCAACCAGCGTATGCTACATTCAGCTACTTTCGCAGTTCCGCTAACTATGTACCATTTCTAGATGTCTTGCTAATATCATCTGAATGTGCTGGGAACAATCTTGGGAACCGAGTTATTTCTGCATCCTTGACTGTCCTCACACCCCCTTCTGGTGAAAATGTTAGGAAATAATGAAGCAGGAAATACGGAATGCTTTTGCCATTCAGGAGAGACAGCCACCTTTAAATGCAAATGGAATAGCTGGCCAAACCTATTACAAAGACTGTGAGGATAGCAAGTATATTTTTAAAGGCTCTAAAATATTACCCATCATGACCAGAAACTATTACTCTTTTCTGAAATGGATGAAGAAGTACACGCTGTTCCTATAAATCTTTGCACCTCCGAAGGTGCCAACATTAATTTTGTATAAATTATCCACGTTAGAATGCCAAAGCATGATCACAAAGGGAACACTCCAAAGGCAGCTATGCCAGTGCATTTTTGGATTCCGGTCACTATTTTTCACTCGCTGATTACTGCTACAAGTGTTGATTAATAGTCGTGCTCATGCTGCTAGAATGCATTTCCCTGGAGGTGAAGAAAACATTCTTAGAGGGAAAAAAAGGAGATAATAGTCCCACCATCCTTCCCCTTCTCCATAAAATCCAAGTGGAGGATGTGCACATCACAGCTTCCGATGATCCTTGTTAGGGGTTTCTGAGGCATTTCACTGAAAAGATCAGCCATATGCATCCAGGATGCCAATTTGTCAATCAGTTTACAGGACAGTTAAATGTTCCTTACTCTTTTACCTACCCTTTTGGGGAAGCACATAAACAATGAGGTTCTTGCTGCTCCTGACACCTGATGTCGACTCTTTTTTTTCAGTGTCCCTCCTTCCGCTTCCCAATATACTACGATGAAACTTCAATGACAATATGGAGCACGACTGGAATTTAGCAAGGCTGATTAGCTTAGCTCTTATTTTTTTTTCTCATCAGTAATGCTATACCTGTTACCCATGGAGGAAAACTAATGAATTGGATTTAGAGAGCAAGAAGATTTCTTAATATAGGCAGTATTATTGAAGAAATGCAAAATAAAGATGCGAAGTACAGAAGGAGAAACATGTTCTACAGATGAGATTCTTTCTACCTTAGCAGCTCAGTCTCTCTGAGCTTAGATTCTGGGAGGCTATCAGTTTCCTTTGTCCAGGCTTCATAAGACCATTTCCTGCTCTGTGTTTTTTCTCTCTGGGTGGTTTCTCGTATGGTTAATCCCATAATTTGTTTTTTGTTCATTCTAGTTCGTAATTGTTTTTAATGAAGAACAGATTGGGGATGGTCTCCTTTTTGGTCACTGCACCCAGATTTGGAGATGGGAGGCAACTCAATAGTTATCTGATTCAACACCCTCACCTTAAAGGTGGGGAAACTGAGGACTAGAGGGACTGAAGTAGCCTCTTTATTCAAGCACAGGTGAAAAGCTGAGACAATTCAATACAAACTCTAGGGAAGGAATCTGATTTTTAGATGTTGGAAGAGAAAAGGCACATGTCTTGATGATATTCTCTCCAGTGCAAGTTGTGAATTTGAAAACTTTCATACAGAATCAAACTAAAGTACAATTTAGTTCTTCTAATTCTAAAACCTAATTTTTTTTAGGTTTTTTCACTATTAAAAATTATATTTATGTAGAATTTAGCAATTGGTTCCAACCTAGTGGAAATATGCGGTTTTAAGTCAAATGTTATAATCACTAAATGGAATTCATTATTTGCACTAAATGAGACCTAGCTATACTCATTTATTGAAATCTAACCTTTTCAGACATAACCCTTCTTCCTTTAAATCTCATCTCGACTCTCTTCAAGTCGTGCATTTTCTTAGTCTTCCTTAAGCATAATTAGCTTAATAACAAAATAGCTAGCATTTTTATATTTTTAAAGTTTGGAAAGTGTCTTACAAATATTATCTCAAATACTAATACACTGTCAGTGGAGTTGTTAACTAATTCAACCATTCTGGAAAGCAATTTGGAACTATATTTAAAGGGCTACAAAACCATGCATATCCTTTGACCCAGAAATATCACTACTAGGTCTGTATCCCAAAAAGATTTTTAAAAAGGGAAAAAGGACCTATATGTACAAATACAGCAGCTCTTTTAGTGGTGGCAAAGAATTGGAAATTGAAGGGATGCCTATCAATTTGGAAATGGATGAACACGTTATGGTACATGATTGTGATGGAATACCATTTTGCTACAAGAAATGATGAGTTGCATGCTCTCAGAAAAACCTGGAGAGACCTACATGAACTGATGCAAAGTGATATGAACAAAAGCAGGAGAACATTGACATGGTAACAGTAACATTGTCTGATGATCAACTGTGAATGACTTATTTATTCTCAGCAATACAATAATCTAAGACAATTCCAAAGGACTTACTTATAATAAATGCTATCGACCTCTAGGGAAAGAACTGATGAAGTCTGAATGAAGATCAAAGTATATTTTTAAACTTTTTTTCTTTTTTTGTTTTTACTATATGACTAATATGGAAATAGGTTTTGCATGACTGCACATGTATAACCCATACTGACTAGCTTGCCTTTTCAATGATGGGGTAGGGAGAGAATTTGGAACTCAATTTTTTTTTAACTGAATGTAAAAACTGTCTTTACATGTGATTGGGGAAAAATAAAATATTAAATTACAAATATTATCTCATTGTAACCTCATTAACAATCTTAATAGGAAGGTGCTTATAGGGTGGTTAGGGGACTCTAAGGAATTTATAAGACATAATATTGATCTGTGTGACTGGTGCTTTTAAATGACAACCTTTTATTTCATTTTGTTGAATCATTTAGACTGGATATCTTTTTAACTCATTCAGTAATTTTCTCATTCTCATCTCTTATTAAAAATGTAATATTGTCTATGAAATACAGAAAGAAAGACATTAAACTATCCTTTATCTTCCTCCACACATGGGTCAGAGACTTTTTGATCTCGTTGTGAATTTCAACCTCTCTTCTGTCTATATTACTTCATGTATATTTGTGAGAGTCCTTTGCTTAAGTAAGAATCTCTCTCTCTCTCTCTCTCTCTCTCTCTCATACTAATGTACTGTCAGTGGAGTTGTGAACTGATTCAACCATTTTGGAAAGCAATTTGGAATTATACTCAAAGGGCTCTAAAATCATGCATATCCTTTGATCCAGAAATACCACAACTAGTCTCTCTCTCTCTCTCTCTCTCTCTCTCTCTCTCTCTCTCTCTCTCTCTTTCCTTCCCCCCTGCATTTTGAAAAGTTAAGTTCAGAGAGATATAAATAAGTCTATAATAATATTATATAATAGCTAGCATTTATATACTGCTTTAAGGCTTACAAAATACTTTACATGTTATTTCATTGCAACCCTACAAGATAGCTGCTGTTATTAACCTCGTTTTATAGATGAGGATACTGAGACCAACAGAGGTTAAGTGACTTGTCCAGAGTCACACATCAAGTAAAAATCTGAGGTAGGAATCTGAACTCAAGTCTTCTTGGCTCTGCTGTATATAGTACTGACTTCTTGAGCTATCTATGAATATGTTAACCTGGGTTGAAACAGAAAAGGTCACCTTTTCTTTGACCACTTTCATTTTTCATATATGAAAAAAAGCCTTCAGTGAGCTCCAGGCTGTTATTACTACTACTTACAACAGGTTCTATTTATACAGTGTTTTCTGGTTTACAAAGCCCTTTATATGTATTATATCATTCAGTGTTCATAACTACCCTTTAGGGTAAGTATTATATTGGAGTTTCTAATGCAACTGAATTTCGTCTCAAATACCTTTCTTTTTCTGGCTCTATCGCCACAGAGGCAGAGGCAGAACAAGGCAGAAAATAATATTGCAGAGTAAGTGGTGGAAATAGTGAAAGGCCAATTCCTGTGGACAAGCAGTCTCATAGGAGAGAGCTCCTTTCACTGTCTATCACAATCTTTCCCTGTTGGAGGTCCTCCCGTGTAGAAGGGCCTGCCTGAAGGCACTAAATCTCTCACAGTTCTATTATTAAATTCTGAACACTTAGCCACTCTACTAACCAGAAATGCTGGTTCTTGGAATGAGTAGGAGATGGAAATGGAAGAAAGAAGAAAGAAGGAAGGGCTAGGGAAGAGGAAAGGAAAGAGAAACAGATAGGAGGGAGGGAAGGAAGGAGGGTAGAGGGAAAGAAAGGGAGGATGGAGAGAGGCTGGGAAGGGAGGAAAGGAAGAAAGAAAGGAATGAAGGGGAAAGGAGGGAGGAAGGAAAAATAAAAAACAAATAGGTAAAGGATTAAATAATAGCAAAAAAACAACAACAACCCAAGCACTCAAATCACAGTGTCAGACACAGAGTAGGCTCTTAATATATCTTGATTGATTGATTTCAAAAGCAGCCACAAAATGCTTATTTTTGGCTCAGCTGAACTTATTTCTTCTTCCATGATTTCACAAGTACACTTGATCAACATCAATACCTTATTTTTATCCAAGGGTCCTAAAGAATGTAGGCTTTTTGAGGACAGAGACTGATTTTTTTACTTATCCTCAGTGCCTAACATGCATATACAATGAGTTCAGTAAATACTTACTTAATCGAACAAGGGATTACCTTCAATAGCACAATGAAAGAATATTTTGTCCAAACTGTACCAGTAACTTAAGTGTGACAGGGTCATTTTGGTATAATTTTTAATTATTTTTAATTTAATTTTTGGTTTAACAGGCTATCACTGTAAGATTAAATTTGTCCAGTTTTTGTTTTCATATGCTATTGACATTTCAGGGGTAGAAATCTGCATGCTCTACTGGATAACACTGCTCACACTTAGCAGTGCTGTTGGGTGGCACCTTCCATGCTTGCTTACACCAAGAAAGCAGTTGGTGTCATTTTTCTGTGATCTGGTATTGCCTTTTATTTGCTGGTGCCAGATGGGTACCAGATGGGTAATTGTAGTCAATGCATCCTCTCCCATAAGTCCCATACCCATGCCTATAGATACAGTCTTGTCAGTTAGCTGACTCCAAAGATAGCACTTCAAAGAAATACTCCTCAAAACTTTATGCATCTGCTCCTCACTCTAATGACCCTTAAGAAAGAGAGAGAGAGGAAAAAAACATGTACTTGTAGACATGCTTTCTAATATGTTTTTTATAACTACAAGCTACATCTGTAAGGAAAGAGAAAAAACAATTTTATAACGGTTTGTAGATGTCACACTCATTCCTAGTTAATGGCACTTCCAAAAAGCCACCAGCTTAAACTGTAATGTCAGCAGTGAATGTGAAATATAATCAATACATTCCTTTTTTTCTGGGAGATCTTCACAATATGGGAGCTTAGCTAGAGAGGGGGCAGCTTTTACACAGCATTTTCTGAGATAGAAAGGATATCCAAGAAAATAGCAACAAAAAAACTGCCAAACCTCTAAGTGCTTTGAAAAACATCAGTGATGCTTAAGGCTGAACACAGAGGATAGGGGAAAAAATAAAGAGAAAAATAGCACGAAAGACCTGTTGTAAGTGTTCATTCTTAATCTGCTTCTTTCAAGTTGATGGCCTGTTTGTCATTTTTGACAGATTAAATTAGAAAAATCTAGTGGCAAATCGTCTGGTCAGTGTAACTGGGTACTGCAGCAGTTAATTATGAAAGTTATTTTCTAAATTAATTACAAGTAAAGCAAAATCTTCTAAGCATTCTATCACATAATACTGTCAGAGATTTTCCTGGCAAACATCAAAGTGTATCCCCAATCTACCCCCAATTTACTTCATGGAGAAGTTATGATAAACAGGTGATGTGTTCCCTTAGGTTACTATGGAAACTCTTTCCTTTCAGGTCATCCACTTACAGAGCTAAAATTTGCATTAAAATATGTTGAATTCGATTTTTTTCTTATACTCAAGTGGGGTCATGCTACTACACATTATATTTATTATTTCAAAATTCATGATCATACATTGAATTAATCCATGAAAACACATGTTGGATTCCCTCATCCTATAGGCTTAATTGCCAGCCTGTCAGATAGAACTATTTGAAAAGATGCAGGAGACAATAACTAAATTAGCTTCATTGCAATAGAAAATGTCAACAGGGCTGCATTCGTTAGTATTCGCTAACCATCATCAGGCTAATTTGCCAAATATATAATTTTGCATCATGTGGGAAGAAGCATAGAAAGAACACAAAACTGGGAGTCAACATTTATATTCCTGCTTTTGCCTCCAATTTACCACCTGACTCAAGATAACTTACTCTGTGCCTCAGTTTATCAATGTGGATAATCAAAATTCAATTCAATTAATTACTTTTTCAATCAGTAAGCATTTTAAAAGTGCCCACTATGTGTCAGGCATTGTGTTAGACCCTGAGGATATAAAGACAAAATTGCAACAATCCTTGCCCCTGGCAAGTTTATAATCTTGCCAGGGGAGACATCATATACCTATATTAGTATATACAAATACATACAAGGTAGAAATGAGTTAATGTTGGGGAAAGGGCATCAGTTTCTGGGAAAGAGATAGAAAATAGATCTTGTGCTGATCCTTGAAGGAAAGTAGAAATGTAACAGGTGGGACATATTCTAGGGGTAGGGGTTGGCCAAAGCGCTGGGATGAGGGATGGATTGATAAGTTGGCTGCAGTATTTTACCAAAGATGGCTTGCATGGCCTTTCACAAGGCACCATGCAGATGACATCATCAAGAATGTACAGAATTGGAAAAGAAAACAAGTTGGATATGAAGCAGGAGTAAGGCATAACAGATGGACAGCCAAAGGGGTAAACTGATCTCCATGATCCAGAGGAAGGCAGGAAAAAGACTGGGTAGATATTATAAAGAAAATTTTCTGGAAGGATGTGGATAAGAAATTACAGAGGAGAATACACAGTTTAATGAAGGTGCCCAGAATCTGACAGTCTGACTTGGTTGGGCTATGATTTATGCTAAAGGAAAGATTGTGGGTCCATTGGAGTGCTGAAAAAGGAGTAGATGGTGAAGTCTTTAGGAGGGAGGTCATTGCTGACCTCGTTATTCTCTAGGTCAGAGATTCTTAACCTTCTTTGTGTCATGGATGGACCCCTTTGGCAGTCTGTTGAGACCTCTTGACCCCTTCTCAGAATAATGTCTTTAAGTAAATGAAGAAAACGATATATTTTAGTTAGAGGTTGGTGAAAATAAAGATGTATTCCTCCCCTTCCTCCTAAGCTCACAAATTCCCTGGAATGTATCCAGGGGATTACATAAGGTCAACTGCTCTAGGGCTATCAGTGGAGCCAAAAGGTTATACATTAATAAATCCTTCCATTCTTTATATATTTATACATTTAGTCCATTGGTCAGTTACAGTAACAGCCTGTTGTTTTCAGGTTTTTTCATTGATAAAATATCTTTCTCCACCTTGTGGACTACATAAATCTGTTATTCAGATGGAACTGGTCTATTTGTGATTTTTACATGTTAGGTGCTGACAAAGGCTGAGAGGTGTGAGAAAGAACTGGACCTCTACCTATTGAGAGATCCAGGGTTTCCCTGTGGCCTGACTTGGGCAGCTAGGTACTCAGTGGACAGAGTGCCTAGACTAGAGGTCAAAAAGACTCAGGGTCAAGTCCAGACACTACCTCAGTGACCCTGGGGAAGTCACTGAACTTTCCTCAGGTTTAGTTTCCTCATCTGTAAAATGGCGTTAATAAGAGTCCCTACCTCCCTGGGTTGCTGTGAGAATAAAATGTGATAATATTAGTAAAGTGCTTTGCAGATTTTACAGCACTATATAAATGCTACTGAAGGGGATGATAATGCATGGGGGAGGGAATGCAAAACCTGCTTCAAGGGTTTGTCCATGACTAATGTGGAAGATGCTTATTTATAAAGCTTTCCTTCTTCTGAGTGTCCAGGAACAAAAGGTGAGAGAAGTTCCCTGGAGATGGGGAGAAAGTCTTCCCCACTTTGAGATCTCAGTAGTGTTGAGGGGCAGAGTGTAATGTTGCAACCCTCTTTCCTAGTCATCTGTCCAGGGCTCCTCTCATATAGCAGAAAGGACCAAGTGGGAGCAGGCACCACCTTTCAGAAGAGCTTTTCTGGGTTAGTAGAGGCAGGTAGAGCCATCTTTTATTTCTCTGGTTAGTAAAGACTATATCTGGATGCTGTACCATACTGAAGCCCAAACCACTTCTTGTACCCTGACCTACCACCCTATACTTTTCTATCATATTAAACTGATCACGAAGATACAAAATCGAAAGGCCAAATGATGCCATAATATACTGGCTTTTCCCACCCAAATCTTGGCATTCTGGTCCAGAAGGACTTTAAGTTTATTGACTTATGCAATAAACCTTATACATTTTACAGAAAAAACTTTTACAATTTGCTGCAATGATTTGTTTTACTTTTTAAAAAAGAATTTAATGCATTCTTTATTTCCTCATCATCAAACCACACAGCACTGGTTATTAAGCATGACTTTAATAAACAGTTCCTTTTTAAAGTCTAGCCATGATTATAGTGGATAGGTTTTTGCAGTCATTTCTGTTGTGTCCAACTCTCTGTGACTCCATTTGGGGTTTCCTTGCCAAATATATACTGGGGTAGTTTGTCATGTCCTCCTCCAGTTCATCTTACAGATGAAGAAACTAAGGCAAACAGGGTGAAGTGACTTGCCCAGGGTCACAATGATAGCGATTGTCTGAGGCTAGATTTGAACTCTGGTCTTCCTGATTCTAGGGCCAGAACTGTATGCATTGCACCAACTAGCTGCCCTCTATAGGTTTTCAATGAGGTTTAAATCAGGTGAGGTTCCTCAGCACTGAAGCATGCATGTTAACTGCCATCTCCTGAACAAATTTTAAACTTTTAGTAATATATGGCATAGTATAAGTTTGTGTTGCTATATTCCATGTACATTTGGAAATTTATACAATTCCTGAAGAATTCTGTATTATTCCTTCAATGAGAGTATTTTGGGTTTGCTAAAACCAGAACAATCCTAAATATTTTTGTGTGTGGATGTTTTATGGTCTGATGAAGATGGCCAGATCTCACCGACTCATCAGGACTTCTCTAAACAGTTATGGTACAGCCTTGAATGAAAAGCAAGTTTTATCAGTTAAAATCACCCCATTTCCAAGCATCAGCTCTTCAGCCTTTGTACTGTCTCTCCCTGGCAATTTTCCCCCTTTATAGAAAAGATTAGCAGCTGCATTCTTTGTTTAAAATATGGCCTTGACTTCTGTTCTTATGATTTCTAGAAGGTTATGCCGTAGATTGGAGGAATCAG
Organism: Potorous gilbertii; assembly: GCA_028658325.1. Taxonomy (NCBI): domain Eukaryota; kingdom Metazoa; phylum Chordata; class Mammalia; order Diprotodontia; family Potoroidae; genus Potorous; species Potorous gilbertii. The sequence goes on along the minus strand of CM053771.1, from coordinate 479,498,194 downwards.
AATTTTGCATCACTTTATTCGTAAGAATTGAAGGTAGTGATGTAGATGTAGGGTCTGTGATACTGACCAAGAAGTTAAAAATGGAAATGGGGTTAACCAGTAGCGTTCATAAATCAGATAACACCCAGGCTGATACCAGTGTCAGAGAAAGCTGGTAAATACACCTGACTGGGGTGCCTGCATCGGCATACACGTTATACCCCACTGCACACTATGTACATCACATACCTATGGGGGACTCATATGTCTGTCACACTCTTACCAGGCACTGGCCTTCTTATTTTCTCATTCTGAGACAGTGAGGAGGCACAACAGAGAGAGCTGGGCTTGGATCTAGGAAGACTTGAGTTTGAATCCTGCCTCAGACTTTCTAGCTGTGTGACCCTGCTCAATTTGTTTCCCTGTCTGCCTCAGTTTCCTCATGTATATAATGGAGATCAAAATATCAGTCGCCTCTCAGGGATGTTTTAAGGATAGGTCAAGATAACATGTAAAATGCTATGTAAATGTTAGCTGTTATTATTTCTGAATGTTTATATTTATCACTATATATGAAATCAAGTTATAAAATCTTTAAAATAAATATGAGCTTCAAAGGAAAGGGTTTGTCAGAAGTGGGCCTGAGCTACAACAGGGCAAGTCAGACAGGGGGAGGCCAGAAGCAAGAGTCCAGAGAGATCCCTGGGGTTGAGAGCAGAACAAAAGTCTAAACACAGGTGCATAAGTAGAAATATGATTATCTGGGATATATGTGTGAAAAACAAGATAGGCAAGAGATACAGTAAGTCAGAAACAGAATTCAAGCTCATTAGTATCAAAAAATCAACATTTTAAAAGCACCTACTATGTTAAGTGTTGGAGATAAAAAAAGAGGCAAAAGACAGATTTAAGCCTTCAAGGAGCTTAAATCTAATGGGGGGAGACAACAGGAAAACACATATATCATTAAACAAGATATATGTATCAGTCCAGCTGGGATAGGAGCAATTGATGAGGAAAGGTCTGAGTTAAATTAAATAAATAATTATTAAGCACCTACTATGTGCTTATACATATACATATAAATATAAAATCAAACACAATATATATATGTGTATATATATATATGTGTGTGTGTGTGTGTGTGTGTGTGTGTGTGTGTGTGTGTGTGTGTTTGTGTGTGTATATCCAGTTGGGATAGGAACAGATGATGAGGGACGGTCCAAAAGACAATTATCTTGAGTCCAATGATCTGTGTCATATACGCTGGGTGAAAGTATCAGAGACTGAAACTCGGAGTCCTGAGGGAACAGAAGTCAGGAGTTAGCCACTGTAAGACTATGAGAGAAAGCTTTGCGAAGCCCTTTACATACGTCATCCTCTTGGATCCTTGTAATAATCCTGTGAACCTATTACTATTCCCATTTTACAGATTAAAAAACAATTTAAGGCAGAGAGAGGCTAAGTGATTAGCACACAGCTAGCAAGAACTGATGTCAGGTCTTCCTGACTCCACTGCCATTGTGCTACAGCACTCTACTGGAGATGACCAAGATCCCAGGCACTGAATGACGAGTGTTCCTAAGGTCACAAGGGGATTATCACTGAGACGGAATTAATGTTAATCTAGGTAAACAGGACTCCTAAAATCTCCAGCACACGCACAGCCCTGTATTCTGGTGAGCCCTAAGCAGGCTGAACTACCAGGATTAGAATGAGGTGGGGGTATGGCAGACCGCTAAAACGTAACCTTCTCGAAATTCTCATTGTTAAGGTAGTTGCTTACAGAGATAACGGGTGAATCTTAGTTCAATGTGAGAAAGGACAAGTCTTGGCTAGAAACATTTATGTCCCATGTGTATCATTCTGAACTCACAGCTCAAATTTTCTTCTGCATTATAAATGTGATTTTGTTATTAGATTAGCATCTGCATTACAGTCCTTGGACGAATAATTAATAAAGTTATGCACCCAATCTCTCTCTGCCTGTGGCAGGGATTTTATTTTTCATTTTAAATAATTATAACGATGTAGCTTGACAGAGAAAATAAAACCTTTATATATTCATAGATAATTGCTCATAAGTCACACCCAGAGATACCTTCTAATTATTTTTCACATCTTCAGTGAGGAAAAAATATTCTAGTCCTTCGTGTTTTCGTGGCATTTCAAACTCAACCAAGCTAGAGTTACGGCTGAGGTGGAGCCAAACAGGCAGTTCTACTAATGCATTTTGCAGGGAACCTGCGAGGAAACCGATCTAGAAGTTTCACACTGCCTTCCACTTTACCATAGAACACGGGAAGAAAGATGAGGTGCTAACATTTGGGAGGAAAAAGACGCGTTCTATTTTCCAGGCCTACGCCTCAGCATAAATCATGTTTATGGCTAAGGAAGCTGAATTTAAGGAAAGAACATGTGTAACGAAGTTAAATTGTGCTTAATCCAGCCCATTTCATTGGGACAGGGAGAACTTTTCCTGCCCTGGAGATGTTTAAGAATAAGAAAAGTACCTACCCATCTGAAGTCAAGTTTGCAGCTCCCTGGGCACCCTTGGGTGTCTGTAACCCACCTTGGCATACCTCTGTCAAGAGCTCCAGAAAGCACAGCTGTGGAGCCAAAATTATTCTCTTTGCATTAGTCTATTATCATGGCCACCTGAATATTGTCATTTCCATCTTCCCTTTTTATTCTATGGAAGACAGGAAGGAAGGAAGGAAGCCTTTATTTAGTTTGTCTCTTTGCTGTAATCCATGGGAGAAGGAAATGCAAACCACTCCAGTATCTTTGCCAAAAAAACCAAACCAACAACACCAACAAACAAACAAATGAACAAAAACCCCATGGACAATATGGTCCATAGAGTCATGAAGAGTCCGATACAACTGACATGCCGAACAACGGTGTGTCAGGTAACACGCTAATTTAGTCACTATCTCAATGGATCCTGGGAACAACAGCAGCCCTGGGAAGCAGGTTTTATACTCATCCCTGTTTGGCAGCTGAAGACACTGGAACAAAGAGAGGTTAAGTGACTTGCCCAGGGTTACACCGCTAGTAAATGTTTGCGGCTGGAATTGAACTCAGATCTTGCTCACTCCTGTCCTAGCATTTTAGCCACTGAGCCACCAGGTGCATGACAGCTGCCTTACCTTAACACAGTAATCTCAAATCAGAGTAACAAGTTTTATTCAGGAGTTTGATAAACACAGAAACAAACCCATTATATAGGAGAGTTCCAGAAAAGCGGGGGGGGGGGGCGGGTATGTGTTTTGAAATATTGTGGGTATTAACATAGCCAGGGTCAGTCAGCCTCAAAGAAAATCATCAGTGGGTACCTGATACAAAGATTTTAAATCTGTGTCTAAATTCCCTAAATCTACTGTTTAATAGCATCTCCACTAGATAATTTTGTTCCAAAGTCAAGGATATAAGAAAGGATTTGGGGCAAAGGTCTTAGACTTTTACCTTTTCAGATTTTGAGCAACCACCTAGAGCAGCCCATTTAGAGGTGACTGGAGTGGTTCGTTTACATTTGAGAAAAGGTCCTGAAGGACTGAGGAAGACAGTAGGCTTGCCCCTGTGATGCAGGCAGATTAAAGAGACTCAGATTTAAAACCAAAGCTGAGGAACGTATAAGGGGTCCAGCTGTCGAGTCCAGTTGAGTAGACAAGGAGTTAAGTAGACTACTAATCTGATGCTGGGAGTTGAGATCCTACTAGCTCAGATCCATGCTGGTCTTAGGATGTGGCCTTCAATTCACTCTAAAGGAGAATAACAGTACTCTAGGCAAGGTATTGAATTTAAAACTGGCTACAGTAAAGAGCATGACCACATATCTGTTGGTCTTAAGGGATGGGTTCTAATTATTTTAAATTAAAGCGCATAGCTGAAAGTGAATAGGGACAAGTCTAACAAGATGGAGGACTAGATAATTTCTCCGATCCCCCTGACTTTTCAAACCTCTCCAAAACAGAAATTATGGGCAGAAATTATGGTAAAGCAACTTTGGCTGTCTCTATGATTTAGGATACCCAGCATCCAAAGGAAGATTTAAAAAAAAACAAACCAACCATAGAGTGACTTTTTATAGTGAACACACAGAGTCACCCTCCCCAACTTCTCCCATTACTGGCAGGGAAGATGTGCTTAGAACTCAAAGATCCTACCTAAGGTTTTGACATGCTGGCTTACAACAGAATTCAGCCCTACACACTGGTCTCCCCTCCCTTTTTTTTTTAGTGCTGTGGAGATCCTGGCTCCAGTGTGCGAAAGGCAGCCAGCACCATGGCAGTACTCCAGGGGCAGAAGTTTGTTGGGGAGGCAGAAGTCTGTGCTGTAAAAGATCTCTGCAGGACAGCCAGGAACAGAGGGAAAGGGGCAGGGCATGTGTCTGTTCTTGAAATAGCACTCAACACCATACTCCATCCCAAATCCCTCTCAGTCTTAAAGACCAAAACTACTGAAATCAGTCTCATAGCACTAGCATGACAACTATCTGAACTGCCGTTCTCAGCTAGGTCAGAGAACTTGGAATAGAATAAACTGGACAAGACACTGGCACATGTCACAATGTGTGTCTGGAGAGCATGGCATTCCACCAAGCCTAAAGAAAAGAGGTCAGCATTTAGCTGGGGCCAGCTCTTACTATCCAAAAATCACTTAGGGTAGAGACCTAGGCGAGTGAACCATGAATTGCTGAATATGAGAGAAGCTAAGATACAATGAAGTCCAGTGGCCCCTCCCCCCCTTCCCCACCTCAGGAAACCATTGTCAAAAGGGAAGGAGTCAGAGAGTGAACAACAGGGGAAAATAAAGAGGGGAGGATATCCCTGAAATTAACAAAAATCTCAGGAAAAATAAAATTCAAAGACCTTGTACATAAGTAGACAAAACAACAGGGAAAAGATGAACAGCAGAAAGACTTCAGATCTAGTAAATGAGTTTATCCATCTATGAATAAATACTGCAAAACAAAGGAAAATAATCCAAATACTTTATGAGATAGAGGACCCTGTGGAATTTGATGAGAATATGGAACCAGGATATGTTGTTTCTGAGTGGTTTAAAAGAGAAATGGGAAAAATAAAAGTAGAATTTATGACCAGCAATGATAATAGGCAGAATAGAAAAAATGGCATCTGAAATGGCAAGTCTCACCAAAGATACAAAACAGAAAACAATAGATTGGGAATGCAAATAAACAGAAGAAAAGGGCATTCTAGAAGAGAAGCAAAACCAATCAGATTTAAAAGAAAATATGTTCATTATGCAAATAAAACATACTGATCTGAAAAACAGGATGTGTAGAAAAAAACCTAAGGATCATAAGTCTCCCAGAAAAGCAAGACAGAACAAAAAACCTTAACATTAATATCATAATGCAGGAAATAAAAGAAAAGAACTGCTCAGAACTTCTAAGCATAGAAAAATGAAGTATTAGTTGAAAGACTTACTAGATTGCCTCCAGGAGGGGAAAAAGGTTAAAAACCCAAGACACATAAAGATTAAATTTAATCATTTAAATTAGAAACAACAAGTTCTACCAGAATTCAAGACAAAGGACTTTAAATACAAAGAAAATGAAATTCAAATAACACAAGACAATTCTGCACCCACAAGAAAATGCAGGAGGAAATGGTATGATGTGTTTGAAGAGCACTGAATACAGCCCAGGCTGATATACCTAGCAAATCTGAGATTAACCAGAAATGAACAAAAACGGATTTCAATAATAAAGAGGCATTTGAAATATTCTTAGAAATACAACTAGACCCAGAGAGATTATTTGCTTCTTAAATACCCTAGAGAACAGAAACATAGAAGTGGATAAATATAGCAAAGACAGTGATAGAAACAATGACAGCAGAGAGATAAGTAAGATAAGTTTTTCTAAATGTACACAAAGAAACAGAGGTGAAGGCAGAAGTCAAGTGGAGGTAAAGAAAAAAAAGAGGTGAAGAGGAGAGACTGAGGCATTATGGACAGAATTTGGTAATACCCAGCCTACAGGTAAATCAATGTTTTTTTTGACTTCACATTACAAAATGGGAGGGTGAATGAAAGAGGATGAAAGAAATGAGACATAAAAGACTTTGTGATGTACAGTGGTCAAAATGAGGGCTAGTAATGATGGGAAGGTGACCTTTTTTGTCTTAGAAAGATATGAACCTTACAGGGGAGTGAGGAAGAATGCGGGAAGAACTGAAAAGGCAGAGGGAAAAGACAGAGGCTTCACTTTGGTAGTATGAAGGAGCACCATTGATGAATGCTCCTAGGTATAAAAAGATTTTCTGTAAAATGTGTTGGATGTGAGCTAAGGCATTTGGTGCTTGTAAAGACCTACCTTGGGAAGGGGAAAATTGGAACTCTTGGAGTTACTGAGCCCTGGGAAAGTATGAAGGCATGGACCCACAGAAGAGATTTTGAGGTAAATGGAGGGAAAAAAAGGCAACTAGGAGGAGAGTATAGATCAGTGGTAGACAGCATAGTTAAGGACATGGTTGGGTATCCTACCATGGAGTGGTATCTTCTCTGTCACCTGCTGGAATTGGTTTTGTTCTGGGAGTGAGGGCAATAGAAAAGGGGAATCCAAGGAGTAAGTTCTACAAGGCAATGGCAGATACTGACTGGAGGGGAGAGCCCAGAATGGATACTTTGGAAGTTTTAATTCCATGAGTAATACTGAGAATAGAGAAGTTAGGCACCAGAGAATAAATATCTAGTGTAGAGAGAAAGAGAATATGAGAAATATTTTATGGAATGGAGTACAAAAATGAAATTATAAAAACAACTAATGAATAGCACTAGTTGAAGGGGAGGAAAGAGTGAAGCTACTTGACTGAGAAGAAAAAAAAGGGAGGAGAAAATTAAATAACCAGATATATGAAAAAATAAGAAAAAGAGACTAATTAGCAAAAACTCAAAGGGAAGGGATAATTAATGGAAAGAAGTGATCGAGAGTGAGGGGAAGAGAGTCATTGGGAATACGACTACCTTAAGAAAGAATATCCTGAAGTAAATGAAGGATACCTAATGTGTTTACAGCAGAAAATGGAAAAATCATAAAACTTGAAAAAATATTAGCAACAAATGAAATAAAACATTACACAAAACTTTAAATGTGAATGGGTCAAACAATCCAGTAAAATGAAAAAGAACAACAGATTGAATAAGAAAGCAAAACTCTACAATCTGCTGCTTATAAGAAACACATTTAAAAAATAAGACATACACAAAATAAAACTGAGATGGGGAAAAAAAATTTACTATGCATCAAGTGAATCCAAAAAGCAAGAACTGCCATCATACTAACAAAGGAAAAACAAGCATTTAAAAAATAAAAAGGGATAAGCAAGGAGACTACTTTATGGTGGAAGGAACTATAGACAACAAACCAACATCAGTAATAGACTTATATGCTCCAAAAGGCTTAGCATTCAAATTCATTACAGAAACATTAACTGAGCTAGAAGAAGACATAACCAGTAACACAAGAGTGACAGGATACTCTGATATCAATCTCTCAGTTTTGGAAATGATAAATAGGAAATTAGAGTTAAAAGACTTGTGGTGTCTTCTAAAGGGGAGAGCAAAAAAAAAAAGACATTTTTTTCATTACCACATGAAAATTTTTACAAAAACTGACCACATATTAAGGCACAGAGATATAACAAACAAATGTAAAAAGGAAGAAGTAGTCAATCCATCTTTTGTAGACCATTATGCAATAAAAGTAGTAATTCCTTCAGGGATCACAAACAGAAGATACAGACTCCGATGGAGATTAAACAGTGAAATCCTAAAAAATGAGTGAGTCAAAGTACAAATAATAGAAAAAATTAATTATTATTTGAAAGGAAATGAAAATGATCCAACAGCATTCTAAGATTGCGGGGACACAATTAAAGCAGTTCTTGGGGGAAAATAATATCTCCACAAACTTACGTTGACAAAATGGAAAGAGAGGATTAATAGTCCGAGAGCGCCTTTAAAAAATTAGGAAGCCAACAAATAAACAAACCTAAAATAAGCACAAAAGAGATTCTAGAAACTGGACGAGAATAAATTGATAAATTGCAAACAAAAACACTCAAAGAAATTACAAAATTAAAAGCTGATTCTTTACATTGATAAGCCTCTAGATAATCTGATTAAAAAGAGAAGGGGAGAAAATAAAATTAATAAAGTAGAAAATGAGCAAGCAAAATCTCAATAAAACTAGAAGAAAATTTAGAAAATCAGAACCTATTATGCAATTATATGCTAACAAAATTGATAAAACAAGACAAGAATATCTTCAAAAATAAAAATTCCCAAAGTATTCAAAATCCAGATAGACTTTAAAAAAGGAAATAGATCTAATATAAGGTTAAAACCAAAAGAAAAAACTCACTGGATGGATTCACAAAATAATTCTATTAAATTCTAAAAGAAAAATTAGTACTAACACCTTACAAATTTTTCCTCAAAAATTAAGAAAGCTCTTTACTGAGATTCTTTTATAAGACAAATACTGTCCAAAACTAGGGAAGATAAAAAAAAGGGAGAATGACAGACCAATATCATTATTAAATGCTCACTCAAAAATTTATTTTTAAAAAATCCTATCAAATGTTCTATAGCAATTTACCTAAGAAATTATTCATTATGACCAAATGAGATATACATCAGGGATGCAAGGATGGTTCAGCATTAGCAAATGAGTCAACATAATTAATCATATTAAAAACCTAAATATCTAAAACCACACAATCACCTCAATAAATGCAGAAAAAGCCTTTCACAAAGTACAGCACTCTTTTACGCTAAAAAATCCTGCATAATATAGGCACAGAGGTACCTTTGTAGAAAATAGCATAAATAGCATCTATCCAAAACTAAAAGTAAGCATTACATGTAATGGTGATACATTTGAAACTTTCCCAATAAATATGAGAATGAAGCAAGGATGCTCACTCTCCCCAATATTATTTGATATAGTTCTGGAAATGTAAGCAACAGTAATAAGACAAGGGAGAGAAATTGAAGCAAAAATAGACAACAAGAAGATAAAACCTTCTCTATTTGCTTATGATATAATGGCATACTAAAATCCTAAGGAATCATTAAAGATATTAATTGAGACAATCAATAGCTTTACCAAAGTTGCCATCAACAAAATAAACCTTCAAAAATCAACAGCATTTCAATGTAGCAATAACAAACCCAAGAAATAAAAATAGAAAGGGAAATTATATTCCAAATAGCTACAAAATGCATAAAATATATGAGGATTGACCTACCAAAGACTTATGTGTAGATTCAAATATGCTCCTTAAAGAAAAAAAGAACAACTTAAATAGTTGGAGAAATATTCAGAGCTCATGGCTGGACCATGCTAATGTAATCAAAATGATAATACCTCCAAAGTTAATTTACGCTTTTAATGCCATCAATCAAATTACCAAGTGTATACTTTATTTCACTTCATAAAAAAATATTCATTTGGAAAAACAAAAGACCTAGAATTTTGGGATACTAGGATTAAAAATTAAAGAAAGAGAGAAAAAGTGAGGGGGAAGGAGGGATGGAGAGTGAGAGTGAGAGCAAGAGCGCAAGAGAGAGAGAGAGAGCGCAATGGAACAGACTAAAATAGTCAAAAAGAATAAAACTTAACTCAGTGCTTGATAAAGTAGAAAACAAATTAGAGGGGAAAACTCCTTTTTTTGACTAAAAATGGTTAGGAAAACTAGAAAGCAGAGCAGTCTGGCAGAAATTAGACTTAGACTAATACCTCATACCATACTCTTTAATACATTCTAAATGGATACACAACCTTAATATTAATGATCAAACTATGAAAAAAATGAGAAAAGATCATATACTTCTCATAGCTATGGACAAGAGATATATTCTTCACCAAATAAAATATATAATTATGTAATAAATAACTTGGATTACATGAAATTAAAAAGATTTTGCATAGACAAAATTAATGCATTTAGGAGACAAAGTGTTTTATAGGAAAAAAATCTTTGTTTCAAATTTCTCTAATCCAAGATATGTAGACAATAAATATATATATGACTAATAACCATCACCCAATAGATAAATAGTCAAAGGATATGAACAGTTTTCTAAAGAAGAATTACAACAACATAAAAAAACCCCTCCAAATCACTAGTAATAAGAGAAATGAAAATCAAAACATCCCTGAGGTATCATGTCACACTCTGCAAATTGGCAAAGATGACAAAAAATGGCGATGGTCAATGTTGGAGGGGTTGTACAATGATGGGCATACTAATACATTGCTGGTGGAGCTGTGAAATAGTTACAACCATTTGTAGAAAGCAATTTGGAATTATCTACCAAAACTTAAAAAAAACTTAAATAATTAAATAAGCAATTCTAGTAAACAAGTTTTTGAACTCTTAACATCTCACAGCATTTTCTTAAATTACTCATATAAATGTCAAATGTTATTAAAAATTGGCCATTACTCCTATTGATTATCGCAACCACAATTCACAGGATCTCAGAGTCAGAAGTTACCTCAGAAGATTGTCTAGTGTCCAAACCATTCTGAATGGGCATCTGCCTGACAAAATGCCCACAAGCTTTTGCCGGAATGTGACTCTGTGGTTCCATGACGTTCAGATATTCGAAAAGATCTGTGTTTTCCTTAATTTGGATGCTCCACATATGGAAGGATCATGCATGGGTAGTGTCCTGCTATGTGGGCTCATCTACTTCTTCCTATAGCCCTGTCTCTTTGTATTCTGGGCTGGCTTTTCATTAAAAGGCATTGAGTCTGTCCTGGAGAGTGCAGTCATTCAGTTAACAAGCATTTCAGTGCATTAATACCTCCCACAGTGCAGAATGGAATCCAGATATGCAGGTGCCTAGTCTACCCATGCAAGAGTTAGTTTTGTCTACATACTCCCATTAGTTTGTCAGAGAGGATCAACCCCGTCCATATGCATATGTGGGTATGTGTGTATATGCACTGTATGTATGCATACCCACACATGCATATGTGTATGTATTCCATTGTTATGGCAGCATTCCTTGGACATTTAAACTTTAGGAATTAGTCTTAGAAAGTGTGCATGGAAAATAGCAAAACTCATTGCATACTAAATACATGAAGCAAGGGAAAGGAATGGATGAAAATGAAAATGGAGGGCTGCTGTTAGACACAGATCTGGTAATTTGGCAATTAGCACCATGGGGTACAAAATGCTGAAAAGCAATGGCATCCCAACATGCTTCAGGGGCGTGTGTTCTTGGAAAACATGCCAGAAGGTTCATTAGAAAAGAGACATCAGCTTGTGATGTGGAATGTCTTCCGCCCCACTCCCTACTGCTACTCTTGGAGGGAAATCTTCCAGACATTAATATCCTCCCTGAACCAATCCAACATCACCACCCTTTCTTTGCTCCCTGCTCATGTTCCTGTGGATGATGGTAGCAGCTGTTGCACGTTTGCTGTATGTTTGCATTTAAGTTGAGAAAAATGAATTGGCTTTTTTTTTTCTCTTTTGGTTTTGCCCCAAATGAAGGGAGAGGCATCTGGTAACAGGCAGAGTGAGAGAGGCCCTGGCATGAGGTGAATCTTGTATAGGAAGTATTATGGAGGTAGGCCAGAAGTACTTGACTATTTTAAGAAAGGAGAAAGGGAAACATTTCCCAATGGTTTCAGTAACTCAATATATTACTTGCTCTCTTTTTAGATCAGTTATTGGAACAAATGAGAAGGAAAGTTTTTCGTCCCTGCTTTGTTCAATTTCAGTAGCATCAACCTTTGTACTTAGTACCAATGCAAAGTAAAGGAGGACCTGAGCTTGTGAATAGGCCAGTGAGAAGTGAAAAACAAGAAATTAGGGGAAAGTATTAGCTGATTAAAAGTCACAGGGACTGGCACATTCACAAAACTGTATTGCCCAACATTGTTTCTTTTGGTAAAGAATCCAATGTCAATGCTTCTCTTATTAACATTTCAGAAATTTTCTGGTTCAGACTTTTCTCTGTGTCTTTCAGAAAAAAGTTTTTCTTCATGTTTCCCCAACACTTGAATTTTCTCTATTAGATAAGAATAGATATTATTACATTTCTGAATGACTTTGATCCAAGATGCTCCCCAAACTCAAAGAGCTAAGGTAATATGGGAAGATTCTGATTGGTTAATTACAACAGGAACTGGAGCAAAGGAAGTTCATGTTCCCTTGGATACCAGCACAGCATTAAATTAAAAGCCAAACATGGTTTTATAAGGAGTCTGCCCTCTCATTACAATTAGGGTGATACTTTTCATACAATATAAATACTAATTTAGATCTCTACTTGTTCAGGGTCTACCCACATTCATTTGGAGGTAGAAGGTATATAATGTTTTTTCTTCCCAGAATTTTGCAATAATCATCTAAAATGTATGCAACTGACTTTAAAGCAATTCTGAGAACATTTAGAAATCTGGAATTCATAGGAGTTTCTGCTATGGTTTCCCATATTATATAAAATTGTCATTTCTCCCATTGCACTAGAAGAAAAGAATGTTATTATTCTAGAAGAAGGAATTTTGGTTTTTCACCATGATCCAACACAAACGCTTGTGGTTTGGGGGTGCCTAACCTATTCTAAACTCAACATCCTGAAGGTGGAATTAATTGCTCATTAAGAGCACAAAGAGTTCTTTTTTCATTCTAATGTAAGTACAACATAGAACTTTTTGACATATTATGGAAAAATAATGTAGTTCTGAACTTTCCCTTTCTCTTTTTGCTGCTTAGGATTGGACTGGAGCCAGAGGCAGGCTAGGCTGCTCCACTATAGCATGAACAAGAGTGATTTCATTTAAACCTTAACAGAGAACTGACGAAACTCAGGGCATCCATTTGGATTTCTTTCAACACTCTTGAGCTGGAAAAAAGTTACATAGTGAGAATTAGGGAGTAATTCAAGTAGCTGAAGACAGGAGTTTTGAAGTGTTTAAAAATAGATATATAGTCAATTACTGAAATACACACATGCCAACTCACAAACTCCCCCTATGCATACAAATGGATGCTGCTTCACCACCAACCCCCCTCCAATCCCTTACCTCAAGGCACCACCAGGAACCACAGAGAAAAGAAAATCTGGAGGTTTTAAGTAAAGTGTGGACTTAGAAGTAGAGAAAAGGAAAAATGTGAAAAAAGCAAGAACAGCTTCGGGGAATAAACTTGAACCACAGTTCCCTTCTCTTTCATTTCACAGTAACAGATTCATTTTTCTTTGTTATAGTACCAGAAATTATATTAACCATTCATTTGATTGTATAAAGAAACATTCTCTTCTAAGAAATGGAAGACCCTTTGAGAAGGTTAAGGGGCTGTCTCTCACAAATTTGTTTCAATTAGGTTCATTCTCTTCCTAATATAGTTGAGATCTGTTGCAATGAAGGAATAGGAGTTACATTTGGGGTGGGGTAAAGAAAGGCTAGAGGTTATAATGAAGTTTGTAGGGAGATGGGCTCTACTGTGGTACAAGATCTAGGTCAGGAGAAGGATACCTTAAAGGTGGGATGTGTATTGGGGTTCGGGGAAAGGGACACAGAAAAGGAGGTAGGAAGATGCTAAGGACAAATTCATTCATTTATTTAAATTTTTAACATTTAAATATTTATTTCTTAATAGTTAAAATTTTAATATTTAAATTTAAAAATTTTTCCCTTGGGCCAGCCTGTGCTCAGAAAAGGATGAGGAAACATTTTTTTCTCTCTCCAGGCTAAACCTTTAAACTGTCAGGTTGGTTTTTATGGCAAGTATTATTAGTTTTATAGTACAGCTATGGTATGAGTTTAAAATGCTTTTGTGGGATGGCCTGGAAACTTAACCAACCACTTATAAAATACCTTTTATGGAAAATGTATTCCAACTCCCAAACAAATGACTTAAAAACAAGCTTTTGGAAGATAATGCATCCATACTGCAAGTTAGAGGTTCCTATTAAATATCTCTTCTTGCCACCAGACTTACAGCAATATTAAAAAGAGGACATGGCTTCCATGAGTGAGACACATTTTATTTTTGCAACCACAGAAACTCTTGTATAACACCAGAAGTTAGTGGTCTCTTCTTTTTCTCTCTTTAAATTTCTTTTATTTCCCTTCTATTTCAGGTGTGTGTGTGTGTGTGTGTGTGTGTGTGTGTGTGTGTGTGTGTGTGAGTGTGTTGTGGACCCCTTCCTTAGTCTGGTGAAACTTATGCATCACTTCTCAGAATAATGGCTGTTGCCTAAATTCATAATTCATGGAAATGCTACATTTCAATTAAAGTATGGTGAAAATTAAGACGAATTTTTTTCATCATCTAAATTCACAGACCATCCCCCCAGATTGAAAACCCCTTGCTTTATAATAAAAACCTTACATGATCAAATCTTATTTGTCACTTAGTATTTTTAAAACCCCTTGCTTTATAATAAAAACCTTACATGATCAAATCTTATCACATAGTGTTATTTATCACTGAGTTTAAAGCACCATAAAAAGATGAGTTACAATTATCATCATTTTAATATTTTTAGAGGCCACATGGCAAAATGAAAAAAACACTAATTTTGGCTTTTTATTTTGATATTTAATGTGATTCCCTACAAGTCATTCCCCCTCTCTGAGACTCAGTTTCCACCTATGTCAACGAGGCTAACAATATTTACACCATTTACCTCATAGAATTGCTATAGGGAAAACACTTTGTAAAATCTAAAATCAGTCTGAACAAAAATTTATTAAATGATTACTACGGATCAGGCTGCAGATGCAAAGGCAAAGATAGTCTTTGCTCTCAGGGAGGTCATATTTTAATCAGAAAGACTTCCATGAGAAGGTGGGGTTTTAGCTTAAAGAAAACCAAATCAGGGAAACTAAAAGGCAGAGGAGAGGGGGGCAGAGAATTCCAGGCATGGGGTCCAGCCAATGAAGGACATGTAGATGGGAGATGGACTGTGGTGCTCTAGGAATTATAACTAGATCATATATAACTGGATCATAGCATGTATAGAGGGAAGTGAAATGTAAGAAGACTGGGAAAGTGGGAAGATTATGAAAATCTTTAAAATACTAAACAGAAGATTTCATATTTGATCCTGGATTCACCAAAAAGTTCATTGAGACGGGAGATAACATGGTCAGATCTAGGCTTTAGAAAAATCACTTTGGTAACTAAGTGGAAGATGAATTAGAGTGAGGAAAGGTGTAAGGACCTCAACAGGAGAATCTCCTACAAGTGGTCATAAGAGTCTGCCTGATAATGGACAATAAGGGAAAATCACTACCTCTGTAGGCAGTGTATTTCCCTTTTGGACAGCTTTGACTGTCAGAAAGAGTTTCATTATATGTAGTGGAAATATTTCAGCCATCGCTCCTAGTTCTTCAGTTGGTGGAAGACAAAAGATAGCTCTCCAAATACCAGATGATAGCTATTATGTAACCTTTAAATTGTCTCTTCCCTGGGGTAAATATTCCTATGGATGTTCTTATGGCATGCTCGCCAATCTTTCCACCTTACTGATCGTTCATCTCTGGACAGACTCCAGTTTACCAGTTTCCTTCCTAACATTGAGCAAGTAGAATTTGTTTTATCTGTTTCACCTTCTCTGTACGGAGGCTGCAGTTACCATAAGGAATTAGAGGATGACAAAATCAAGTGAGAAATCTACAATATCATACTTCAATTTCCAAGGCTCTAACATTTTGTTGGTATGGATGGAGTTCACACCTGTGTTTGCAGAATTGCTATGGCAGTAGCCAGTCAATATGACTTTTTTTTTAGGAGGGGAAAATCAACTCATGACTTCATTGGTACTAGTGAGAAAAGTCCTTGGACTGATTCACATTGGCATCTGCTCTGTGACTTGTAGGAGATGCCAGAGGCACTGAAAGGTTACATGAGTATGAACCAAAGATCTCCTTGACTCTAAAGACCACTTTCTATTCACTATCCAATTCTGCATCTCTGGATAATACCATATTAGTTCTTAGGTTACCAACCTAAATAACCAAATAAGTTACTAATTTCCAGTTTCCTCCTCCAATCTCTCCCTTCCAAATTCATGCATCTACATACCCCCTCATCCATGCAGACTTTTCCAGTTTATCTGATCATTCAAAGAATTTCTAAACCATCAGTACCTATGATGGAGACCCTGAAGTAGCCATGTGGCCAAAAATTCCAGAGTGTAACTGATGCTCAAATTACTCATAGGTTATTTATCTTGCAGCAATCCTTCAAATTCCAGTAAGAGAGGCAGCCAATTGCCAGAGGACTGTGACAGTCTTAACAAATTTTCCAGAAAATAAAATACTAACACAGATAACAGGTATTTCTTTTTCCTTTGGCAAATATTAGCACTTCACAGCTAGCATATCTAGCCTGCTTAATTGGGCCCATAAAAACATGCTAAGCTATTTCACTTGCCACCATCTAATTCTTGTGACTTTGGCTCCATAGCTTTTCACAGACAGGAAAACAGCAGGGGAAAAAACAACCAACAATGAAACAACAAACTCCCCGACAGACCAACTGAAAAGAATCTGGAAGTTTCAAGTGAGATTTTACAAAAACACTGCAATCTGCGTGTATTTATCTACTTTAAAAGAGTGAATTGAATAATTCAGGGGCTCCTTCAAAAAAGAAAAAAAAAGGCATCACAGAATTTGAGCAGCAAATGGGAGAAATAGAAATGGGAAGGGATGAGTTCCTGGTAAAGAACTATATAGAAAATATCCAAGAAGAAGACCAGAGGGAAAAAAAGGAAAAACCCGGGGAGGGACATATACAAAATAGCAGCCTTATTAAGGATGAATTTTCGACTTTATTTTAAATCATTTATGTATCCCAAATGTCTGTCATGAGATCACTTTATTTCACAATACTGGCTTTTAAGCCTGGTTGGTACTTTAACTCAATTTATCTCATTTAAAAAAAGTTTCCTTTTTTCTTCCTTCCTCTTCCCCTATCCCAGCCAGGATATCAGAAATTCTGTTGTGTTATGGTGTCAGAGAAAGGACAATTGCAAGTCATCTTCATCAGATGGAAATATGCCTCAGGAGCTTTCAGACAAAGTCAGTGCCCATTTCTGGGCCCATAGAGATGCGCTAGGTGGTGTCTGCTCAAAAAAGGTGAATTTTATGATTTTTATTTATCAATTACTTTGAAGAGTTTAGTATTCTTTAAAAGTGACCATACTTAGCTCCCCAAGTCCTGCCTTGTAGGAAGGGTTTGACTGACAGGAATGAAATGTGAGTTCTCATATCCTTTGCCCCCCATCCCCCACTCCCCAGGTCTCTGCAAGGGGCTTGAGCAGTACGCTGGCAGACCCTGAGGGTCGCACCATTGTGGTCAAGTTTCCCAGGCTTGTTTTTTTTTTATTCCTGGGCAGAAGGTAGGAAGGCTTTTCTTTGGCTTGGGAAGAGGGGGGAGGGGTGGGGGAAGAGTGCCTGTGATTTCTAAGATGCACATTGGAAAAACTCCAACACAATGAACTCTCCTCTTCTTTTATGACAGTGTGCTTTCTGGGGTGAGGATGCAAGGTCTTAGAATGCAGCTGGCCAAGGAAACTTATTTTCCTTGAAACGGAAACGCTGGCCACTCTTGGCAAAGTTCAAATTGCTCAGAGCATGGGAAATGCACACAGACAGAAAGACAGACAGACAGACAGACACACAAATGGGGCCTTTTCTTTAGCCATTACTTTGTCCTCTTACACACTTATCAACCAGCCAATCAACAAGCATTTTTTCAACGCACAATGCTCTGTGACTTCAAAGACAAAGAATGAAATAATCCCTACTCTCAAGGAGTAATATTCTAATATTAATTATGATTAATTTTCTAATATTTATTAATCCCTGATTGCCTGGGCTAGGTATCACAGGATGGCAGGAATTCAGTAGGAGACTATGAGAATGGAAGTCATTCTAGGCATGGGGAATTATATAAGCAAAGACATGGAGGTGGTACCTGAGATCAGAACAAAATCAGAAGGGGCCTCAGAGGCCAGCTCTTCTAGTCCACACTTGAGAGAGAAACTGAGTCCAATGACCTACAGGTTTTCCTTTAAATTTTCATATTTATGCTAGAGTAGCATCATTAAATCAAAATGCTTGAGGTTTGGTGTATAGCAGACTAATTTTGACCCCCTAATAGTTATCCAAAGTAAATTTAAATGAGGGGAAAGGAGACAAAAGTAAATAGATCACAATCTATGTGATTCACTCAGCATACAACTGAGTGAATGACTGGGGTGGGGGGTGGGGGTAAGGTAGAACATGGATAGAGTGCTGGACTTACGGTGGATTAAGGGCTCAAACAGGCCACATAGTGGATAGAGTGCAGTACGGGGAGTCAGGAGGACGTGAGTTCAAATGTGACCTTAGACACTTACTAGCTGTGTGACCCTGGGCAAGTCACTTAACCATGTTTATCTCCATTTCCTCATCTGTAAAATGAATGGGAGAATGACCTTGGGCAAATCACTTAACTCTTCCTAACCTCAGTTTCCCCATCTGTAAAATGAGGATAATTACAGCACTGACCTCACAGAGCTGTTAAGATCAAATGAAATAACATGTAAAGATGTAAATGTAAATGTTAGTCGTTATTAATTGTTGACATGTATTTGGTTCAATATGATTCCAAGTAGGATGAAATGGAGGCAAAGTGTCGAGATCTAAACAACGGTGTCTAAAAAATTTGAGCCTGGAGCTAAGACTTCTGACTGGGGAAAATTCAAGAAGGTTCCCTGAAGAGTTTTTGATACCTGAAAGCGGGGGAGGAACAGGCACTCTGTACTAGGGGAGGAGCTGGTACAGATGTTGAAGGTATGTTCAATTCAGGGAGCCACCTTCTGCCTCATGTGCCCTAATTTAAAGCAAGATCAGGTTTGTTATGGGATAATCCCCTCTCCTTTTTTTGTGGCAGTGAGGAAGGTGTGATCTAAAGTGAGTGTTCACCAGACTATGAGAAGACCTGCATCCATGAGGTTCCCATCACCCTAATTTTTCCCCTGAAAGGTGACAGAGTTTTCTCTGGGACCAAGGAGCCAAGACCCAAGCTTTATGCAACTTCCTGGCTGCCTATATCATCATGGCTATGTAGTAACTTCCTGGCAAGGATGTACTGATAAATGTTTAATTACTGGCTTTCTGAAAAGAAAAAAAATGTATGTATGACACACTTTAAGTTTAATCTGAATTATTAACACCATCCTCATCACTTCTTTAAGTCTGAACAATCAGTAAAATAACAAATCAAAACCTGATGTGCAGCATTCGCTGATTTCTGAGTATAAATGCTCACACTGAAAATTTTAACAATTGAATCTCCTAAGTTTATGAGCTGCCTTAGCACAACCATGCTTCCTGACTCCATACCCTACAGAGAACAGGACCCTTCAGACTTGTTGGATGTTCCAAGAGCACTTGCATCCCACATGCAAGGCAAGAGGGGTTCCCTGTCTACTCAAACCAAATATTCCAGTGTCGTTATTGAATATCCTTTCTAGGCCATGCCTAAGTAAGCCTCCTTTGTTTAGCTGAATGATCTGTGAATGTATCATTCTGTTTCAGCAGCTAATCCAAACCTTGAGTCAGGCCTATCCCTTCCATACTCCCTTCTATGGAAGACCGCAAAAGCCTATGTGCTCTTTTTCTCTGAAAAATCAAATCTATCCAATTCTACATCTTTTACAATAAAATTAATAGCCACTAGGATTTATTTGAAAGTACAAAGTCCTTTTCAAAGGAGCTGGAGTCAGGCTACTGGTCCTTAGTAGGATCCAAGAATTGGATGGAAAGAGCTGTTTAACCCTTCATTTAAAGGGGCCTATCCAGTCGAGGAAACTACTTTGGATAAGTATTATGGGATCAAAATTAGTCTTCTCTACAACAAGCCTCAAGCATTTTGATTTAATGATGTTACTTCAGCATAAGTATGAAAATTTAAAGGAAAACTTATAGGTCACTGGGCTCAATTTCTCTCTAAGTATGAACTGGAATAGCTGGCCTCTGTGGCCCCTTCTAGGGGTACGAGTCTGTGATTTTGATTCTGATCTCAGGAATCCACCTCTGTGCCTTTGTTTATACAATTCCCTATGCCTAGAATGGCTTCTATTCCCTTAGTTTGCTGCTGAATTCCTGCCATCCTATAAAACCTAGCAGAAACGCCATCTTGAAACTCACTGCCTGTTGTGAATGCCTTTCATCTTTTAATATCAAAAACAGTTTTTTAAACTCTCTAATGTGCTTATCAGGTAATATGGTAAAAATTATAAAATGTACATATACATATATATATATCTATGTTTGTATCTAATCCCCATCCCTACCTACGCTACAAACCCAATAATGACAGCTGGGATTGTGAATTATCTAAAGTTTGTATTTCCTCTACTACCCTAAGTACATTGCTTTCTTTTCAGTTTATTTATTAATGAATAAGAGGTGAAAACATTTCCACTTTTTCTCCCCGCTTCCCCAACCGAATTAGCTTCTTTGAAGCTGGTGTTTTGGGGTCCACCAATCATATCACACCAGTGAATTCCAGTGCCTTGTAATTAAAAACACACAGTAAACTGTGGGGTTGGAATAGGGAAAAAGAGTTTTGGAAGAAGTATGGTGCTAGTGGTATTATGAACAGACACTTGATGATTAAAATACTGTCATTCTTGCTCCCCTAGCTCACTTGGGGTTAAGTCTATTGGGATGCCTAGTGCCACATTGTACCCAGTACCCACATGGAAGGAGAGGAATAGGACAGGAGAGTTAGCCTTGTCTTTTCACATAACTAAATCTATGCCAGACATCCTTCTAGAATTTTATGATAAATCTTTTTGTCTCCTGAAGGATAAAGTACTTGAAATAACAAGACATAGAAAGTTCCTTATGATCGAAAATATTGCTTTCTTCTAAACAAAGGCTCTCGCAAGATACTGGGGCAATCATCAGTGTGAATTGTTCAAAAGTCAATATACAATCTCAATACACAATACTGGCATAATGTTGATGCCTCTATTTGAAAATCACACTCCTGACATTAGTTTCTGATGGTTCCCTTCTACTAACCATTTATCTATCTTTTTTCTTTTAAACTTCTTAGGGAGGATGGTTTATTTGCATTATCTATTCATGCTTGCCCAAAGCCCCGTGACCCAAGAAGTGGAAGGGAAAGACTTACATCCAATAGGTAGTGAATAATTTTCTTGTGTTGCAAAATTAGCAAAGATATGCTCTACCCATACCTACAAATATACATGTTCAATAGTGGTGGCAGCAGGCTAAGTATGAGGGCAATTAGAAGGAGCTACTGTAGATTAGTGTGGTTTGATATATGCAAACCATTTCCATGACAAGGCAGGGGTATCGTCTGCAGAATTTTCACATCTGCGAAATCCAAGGCTCTAAGTGAACTTGATATGGCTAGAAACTGGAAAATTCCTCGAAGAGTACAGCGCTTTTGCAAAGCTTTTTATATTACAAAAGACTTTTATATTTAAAAAGACTCCAGTAAGTAGGACCAGGCAGAAACTTACCCAGTGCTGCTCATACTCAGAAGGCCTTGCTCTCACTTCCTCATCTTCATATAAAGAAAAACCTTCTCTCCTGGCCTGTTGATATTCCTTCCGTAACTTCTGGATTCGGTCAGCACATCCACTTGTGGAGCGGCCACTGGAAAACAAATGATCACATGGAAAGAAGCTTACAAAACTTGGTTTTTGATCAAAAGGGCTTATAATTTTAGAGGGATGGGCCTATATGAATTTAGAAGGTTTCACAATGCACTTGAAGCAAGTCAGAGAAAATATAAAAATAGTAATGCAAATTAAAAAAACAGACTTACAAATAATATATGCTTCTTGAGTGGGATAATCAATTAAGGGCCTGACTTCTTATGGGGATTGAAATAGTCAATGTCTTTTCTTATGATTGGATAACTGTAGAGTTTTTACACATTTTATTTTGCCCAATTATCTTACTTTTTCCAAAAAAGAGTCGCTGTGGATCTGTAAATGTCCATTTTTGGAAGCGGGGGGGGAGAAGGTTCAAATCTAAGATTTCATTCATTTGAGAAACTATAAGTGTGAAAATTAATAATATTAATCATAGTTAATGTTCATCTAGCACGTTAACACTTTACGTGTTGTCTCACTTGATTCCAACCTGTCTCCCTGGGAGGTAGGTGTCCTATTTTACAGAAGAAGAAAGGGTAATTTACTTAATTCAGTTCCACTTTGCCTGCTTCTCTTTTCTCTCTAATGGTTCTCTAAAGATAAAGAAGAAGAATTTATTATAGAAGATGGAGAGGAGAGTGGTTGCTGGCACAAGATACGATATAGACAGGTGTGGGAAGAAGAAATTAGAATGTCAGAACAGGTAAAGGTGAGGGAAGGAACAGAATTTCCTTCCTTTAAAGAGTATATTGGATTATAAAAAGATAAAAATGAGATTGGTGGCTTTAACAATAACAAAATTATACAAGGTATCCCAAAAGTCTTAAATTAGTTCTAAGCCATGAAGCTTAAAACCACACTAAAACTTTTGGGATAACTGCTAAAGTCTATTCTCTAAATGCTTTCTTGTAACCTGATGAGGCAGTGACTGCTGGCATTCCTATGTCCAGTTTACAGATGAACCAACAGGGGAAACTGTGTGAGATGACTTGTCACACCATTAGTGTTAGAGTAAGGACTTGAAACCAGGTTTGCTGAATCTTGAGGTCAGTGCTCTTTCTACCCCTACATACTGCCTCTCTGGGGTAGTAGAAACTGTTGATAATCAGAAAACTTTGCTTATATGATCTTAAATAAATCACTTAAACTCTCTTTGCCTCAGTTTCTTTATCCATCAAATAGAGTATCTGGACTTCCTAACTCACAGTTTGGTCATTAAGAGGAAATAAGATAATGTATGTAAAAACACTTTGGAATCCTCTAGCACTATTCAGCTATTGATATTATTAAAACTCACAAATTTTATATTTGATTTGTTTTAGAAGCCAAGTATTGGAAGTTGGGAATGAACAATGAGACAGCACTTATTATGTTAATATATAATTATATATAATATAATAAAATATATTTTAGACACCAAATGTCACAGCAGATCCCTTTAAAACACAAACTTGGTAACACCCTGGTGTTGCCAGAGATGCCAATCATATCTGTGAATCATAGTGGTGAAATAATGGCTACAGATTTTTTGAAAGATGAGAATTCTCTACCTAGAATACAAAGACTTCGAAGAAGGCAGGATCATAATTTCTATTTCCTAAGCTTTCCCTAAAATAAAGATGAAAGTAGCCAGGAAACAGTATGTCTTTAATGAAAGCTTATCAATTTAGTAGCCTATTAAGTCTCTGGTAAAAACCAAACCTCTGATATTACACATCCTTGTTTTTTATTTGGACATGTTAAAAAAAGAATCACACCAAACCACAAGTAAAGAGTTTCCTACTATGCTTCACTGCAGTATTTTATTAAAAAACTTCAACAAAAACTTCCCTCAATATTTAAGAAAAAGAAAAAAAACAATATTCCTTTTTTTAACCATAAGCAGGCATGAAAAAAAGCAGCACTATATTATAAAACAACTTCACTCACTCTTGAGTAATGTGAGATGAATATGGTGCCCAGTCCAATGCTCATGCAACAGTTCTGAATTTCAACTTGGCTTCTGACAATTACGTGAATATATGAGCCATATTCAAACTCACCAGATGAATTCAATCAACGCTGTGCAAATATCGCATACATAATCTATTAGTTTACCCCAAAGAAACTGAAGCATTGGATTCAGACACAATGAAGTCATCAGTAATAAAAAAAAAGAAAGAAACTGATAAGGCAATATTAAAAAAAATCCCACAATTTTCCTATATTTGTGGTGAAAAATCATACTTTGCCTGTAAACTATTCTCCCATATGCCTATAAATACATAAATTAAAAAATATGGGTTTGATCAAATTGTAGTTCTCAAGTGCAGGGAACAAGGAAGGAAAACAGATTCAGTTATTTAGGATTCAGAGAATTCCCTATAGCCCACAGGAACATGACTACCCCAGAAAAGAAGCCTGGTCCCAGAGAAGAAAATGTGAAAAA
This sequence comes from Potorous gilbertii, assembly GCA_028658325.1. Lineage (NCBI taxonomy): Eukaryota > Metazoa > Chordata > Mammalia > Diprotodontia > Potoroidae > Potorous > Potorous gilbertii. Next base: position 479,474,094 of record CM053771.1, on the reverse strand, counting down.
TCCCAGAAAGTCACAGAAACCATCTAAGGACAAAAGCCAGTATCTCCTTACTCTCTGTTGACAAGCGGCATCATTTCCCACATGTCCCATATTTTAAAGAAGGTTGTAGGGCCTCATGAATGAGTCTCTAATGAGAGACTCAATCCAATACAACAGACATCCGTCTCCTTGTCTTTTTACCCTCCCAAGGGTTAGAATAGACAAAGTAATAAATGATAAATGCATATGTATCTTTTTTGGTTCCTTACTACACTCTAACTTGAACATCACACCAATCGAATGATATCAGTCCATCCTTAGTATTTGTCTTCAGAGTAGGGGTGAGGAAGATAATTTTTGTTGTTCAGTTGTTTTGCAGTCATGTTCAACTCTTTGTGACCCCATTTGGGGTTTTCATGGCACAGACACTGGAGTGGTTTACCATTTCTTTCTCCACCTCATTTTACAAATGTAGAAACAGGTCAACAGGGTAAAGTGACTTATCAAGAGTCATACTGCCAGTAAGCATCTGAGGTCAGATTTGAACTCAGGTTTTCCTAACTCCTGGTCCATGCTCTATCCACTATGCTTCCTAGCAACCCTTAATAGTAACTTAACATCCAAGAAAAGGTAGAAGTTTGCCAATGAGAAGCATCATGGTACAGGTGAAAGAATACTGGTCTTGCAGTCAAAGACCTGGACCTCACTTTCCTGATCTGTAAAATGAAGGGGTCAAATTTGATGACTTTTGAGGTTATTTCCAAATGTCAACCTATGAGCCTACTGTGGATAGTGCTGTGCTAACTGCATCATAAATTATGCATACATGGTAAAGACCTGATCTAGGAGTATGTAATCTAAAACTAACATTGTTACCAACAAATACAAATACATATGTATATGCGTAGAAGCATATCTCACACAAGGTTATGCCATCTTAAAATATTTATAATTGATCAATTAGAATATTTAGGGCAGCCAGATGGCACAGTTTATAGAGTGCTGGTCTTGGAGTCAGGAAAACTCAACTTCTTGAGTTCAAATCTAGTCTTAGACATCTACTAGCTATGTGACCCTGGGCAAGTCATTTAACCCCAATATTCTTGTGAAAAAAAATTCACACAGGGAGAAGTGGCTATTTGAATTTGGATTTGAATTTTGGTCCTCTGATTTAAGCTTCTCCATATTTAAAGTGGAAATAATGGACGCTGAGCTACCTAACTCACAGATGTGCTGCATCAAATGAGATGATACATTTAAAAGTGTATTGTGACCATAAAGTGATGCAGAAACAAAAAAACTCTGATTGTTTTTGATGTTTTGCTATTCTCCTTCTTGAGGGTAGAGACTAATAATTTTCTACCCAGAAATCTGGGCAGATGAGAGATCCACGCTGGACTGGGGATTGGACCAGCTCCAGAGATTCTGAATTGGTCATCAATTACCAGCTGGGAGAATGAGGCCTGCTAAGAAAAGGCAGAGGAGCAAACAGAAACTGTGGGGCCCCTCCCTTCTCCCCACACCCCCAAAGAACAAAAACTAATGAATCCATACAATACCGCATAGAGATACTCTCCCCTTGTACATTCCATACCACTCTCCACAATTTTCTTGGAGAAGAAAACCAATGATTACTCTCTTCTGGAGCCAATCCAATATTCCATTTCTTTTCTGAATACGTTAAGGCTAAAATTCTGAGTATAAGGGAAGAATTATTTCCTTTAAAATTAGACTTCTCTAATACGTATCTGTATCCAACATACACATTTTGAAATGTGGTTAGTATAGAACTTCGAGGTCTGACTTTGCACCTATTTTCTGGTCCCTTAATTTCTATTAGTAATTTGTTTTTCATTCTTAACTACACTGACAAAGTCTTCCTGAATTTCGTGTGCTTTCCTTTCCATCTTTAAGCACTCTCTTGTCAAGATCATTTTAAATTTTAATTCTAGCTTTCAAACTGCTTGCCAACTTTGAAAAGATGGAAATCATCTTCATGCTTAACATTTAAATTCTATTATGGAATTATGGGGAAAGGAATTCACTACTGAGGGGCTAGTTTGCACATGATAAACCTCTCTGAACTGAAGATGCTCTTTGGAAAGCAGAAATAGGTTGCGTGGTTCATCCTCCATATAATGCTATGAAGTTCTCCATATTTACTAAAAGACAGAATTTCAGGGATGCTTGATGATTAAAAATCTTCTTTTTTTCACATTTTTTAAGTATTGTGGGATAAGGAAAACCACCTTTGTCCTCTTGGAAAATACTTGTTAAGGTAACTTGATTTTTTTATCTAAACAACTCAAACAGGATCAAAGCTTTTCACTTCAAAATTGGCAGGACAAGAGAGAGCTGTGCTTTAGTAAGACCACATCAGGCTTTCTCCAAGGTGGAAATCAGGTTTTGAAAACACCTGACACATCATTGCACTCATATTCATTGATGGCCCATTCTAGAATAGGATCTGATCACTTTCAGTCTTCTGTTGCAACCTCTTAGAGCCCAAAGCAAGGTTCTGGGAAGAGAAGCTTTTATCCAAGGGGCATATTTCAGGAGACAGCTTAGTCTCTATTGCATTAAGGCAGAAAACACTGCATTTGGAGTCTGAAGAACTGGGATGGAACGGAGCTGGCCTCTGACCCTGAGCAAGCCATTTTTACCTCTCTGATTTTCAATAGCCTCATACTGAAAATGGGAAAAAACCAATAATAGTGAAAATATAATAATAATATTGCCAGGAGAAAAACATTTTGTGAACTAAGAGCTATGCAAACTCACTGAGTTGTGGGCGAGGCAAGGAATAACAAACATCTTCCCATTCTTCTCTTTAAAGACAAGCAGAAAAGGGTCTTTTTTTTTTTTTTAGTATCATTAATTCCGAAGTATTTCAGATTCACTGAAAACCATAACCATAGCATTCACATTGATACTTCCAACTAATTAACATTTCATCACGAAGATGTCTTTACTTTGTTTGGGCTCACTTAGATTAAAATGGATTTAATAACTATTATTCAAATTTCATTTCATTCCATTCCAGATAGCTCTGGATTAGACCCAGTGTGAATATTCAAAGAGGTTATGAAAGTAATGCACTTTGCCTCTCCCTGCCCCCAATTACTTACAAAGAATTGCCATTTCCCCAAAAGTACATTGGCCAAAATGGTTTTCATAGCTAGGGCCAGGGCCATCTTAGACTAAGAGCTAGCAGCAGCTCCTAAAGGTTATTTTTCTTTGGATCTTTTCTAAGTGCCTGTGAGATACTAAATAAATGTTTATCCAATGAATGAATGAATGAATGACTCTAACTTGTACCTTAAATTTGAGGATGGATCTTGCCAGTTCCTTTCAGTATTCACCACCACGACCTGTGGGCATGGTCTCTGGCTTCAGCCTTGGTGACAGGCTGTCACTGCTATTTTCTCTGTGTGACATTGGTGTGGAGGCTCACACTGGTGGTAGAAATCATTTCTGGCTTAATTTGCTCACAGTGAATAGATTAACCACACTATGTAGTATGACGGGCAAGGTCACATAAGATGATGACAACCTGTCATTTAACAGACTTACATACTTGTATGTGATTTGTCAGGCCTTCATTAAAGTGCTTGGTTCTTCATGCATGGACTTTTGAGTTGCAGACAGGGTCAAGATTTTCTCCAGAGTGCTAGAGTATATATTTACTGACAAGGAAATTTGAACTCAACCAAGTTTCGGTCACTGCTGATCACAAGAGTTGCTCAAAAATCAAGTAACTGGGTATTTGGAAAGCTGAATGCTGGTCCTATCCCTACTACCACCAGCATGACCATTGCCACTCATACTCTTAGCACCAGCATCACCATCAGGAGTAATTTTCACAACTAGTATCTCATTCTGTCTCCATAGTTACCCATCAGGGAGGTGGGGTAGTAATTATCATTCTAATTTTAAAGGTAAGGAAACTGAGGCATGGACAGGTTTGACAATTTACTGAGCATCAGGCAGTAAGTGAATGGCAGAGTCCGAGAGTCATTTCTCCTCACTCTCAAGCCCAGGATATTCCTTTCGGGTCCCTAAGAGGTACAAGAGGAGAAACTACAAACTACAACCATGTGTTTAAGATCCTCAGGCACTGTCTCTGAAGCTGGCTGGAGCTGGAGCCAAAAACCCCCATTCAAATCTTCCTTAGATACTTTTTAACTGTGTAATCTTGGGTGAGTTACAAATCCCTTTTGCCTCAGTTTCCTTAACTGTAAAATGGGCATAATAACAACATTTACCTTCCATGGCATTCAAGGAGATAATGTTTTTAAAGCACTTAGCACAGTACCTGCTACAATGCCAGGCAGCTAGGTGGTACCGTGGATAGGGTGTTGGACTTGGAATCAGGAAGACCTGAGTTCAAATATGGCCTCAGATATTTCCTAACTGATTAGCCCTGGGCAAATCACTTCACCCTGCTTGCCTCAGTTTCCTCATCTGTAAAATGAGCTGGAGAAGGAAATGACAAACCACTCCAGTATCTTTGACAAGAAAACCCCAAATGGGGGCACAGAGAGTTGGACATGACTGCAATGACTGAACAGCAAAACACTGGACACATAGGAGGTACTATGTAAGTGGTGTGCTCATTTTATTATTTCTCTTTCACCGTTAGCTTGAAATACCGTGTTTCCCCAACTCTCCTTGACCCTAATACGTTGTCTCAGTGACCCTAGATTGCCAACTTGAATCTGCCTTCTTGTACTGCTGGCCTTGGTTTTGGAGACCTCATTCTGACCTTCCAACATGTGCCTGTATTTTCTTCTTTCTCACTGCATCTGCTTCTCCCACATCCTCTTCTTCATGTTTTCAACCATAGCCTGGTGAACTGCCCCTTGTTTATTGGCCCGACATTCCTACCCACGCTTCCATTAGTAGGGAAGACCAAGCTTCTTTTTTTTTGTCCTTTCAATTACACGTATAGGAGCAGGGGCTCCTAGTCCTGCTGGTAACTTCGATGATGGTCCAAGAAGCCTCCCTGTGGCAGTCATTAAAGCTTCTCATTTCCTGGAGAGCAGTAGAGTGAGGTTTTCTCCCATGTGATCAATGACCATAATTGAACACTGTCACAGGATCAATGCCACATCCTCTGCTGATAAAAGACATTGATCTACCTTGGCATAAGTAGCATGTGGCATTTAGAGGACTCCCTCCTGTTATAACATTCAGCCTTGCTCCCGTAATTTCTTTAAAAATGCCAGAAATTCCATGTGGGTCACACGGACAGTGTTACAACACAACACATGAGTTATTATTCACAGCTTCAACTCAGCATTATGAGCATGTAACACATAATTGCATTATTCTGATACTGCACAATGACCTCCTGGCTGTTTTCAACTTATAGAAGCTGATTTGGCTATTACTCATAAAATGTTCCTTTGGATAATTCCTATTTTGAATAGCATTCTAATATATTTCTTCAAACCCAGTGTGATATTTTTGAGTAATTTATACAATTACATGACATTCAAAGCTATGAATAAGCATGTAATGCATTTTGTTTCTGGTCACTTTGTCAATTTTACTAACAATACACAGTTCAGAGAGGGGAGGGGTCAAGGCAGGAATGGAATCCACTGAGTGCCTCTCCCAGTAATTCTTATTTTTCCTTAAATATAAAGATTTCGAAACAAGGTTGACTCTTTTCCTAAAAGCATGAGGCAGTAGCAAAACAAACATTCCATACGTATTGCATTTTTGCATATACCGAGGGTATACAGAGGTGAAGAAGGGTCATTTTGGATAACGAAGTGTGGGCTTGGGGTAAGATGACCAAGTGTACACGTTACAACATCCATAATAACAACCTTCTATGACCGCTATAGCACATTTCTATTACCTAGAATGTCATAGCGTTTCCAGGAGTATTATACCATTTAAAATAAAATACAATGGAGAGAAGTGATGTTAGGGGATAGAGACTAGCCTTGTGATTTCACTGACAGAGGAAAGTGCCAGGAGAGGCAGTTTCTTTACCAGTGAAAAATGGCACCCTCTTGGTGACTTATAGTATTAGAAGAGGTGCCTGGAGCATTGAGACTTCAAGTAACTTGCCGAGGGGGCAGCTGTTTGTGTCAGAGGTGGTCCTAGGTCCTTCTGACTTCCAGGTGACTTCTCCATCCATGAGGTCACCCCATTAACTGATAAAATAGGTAAAAATTCACCATCATATGCTTCCCTAATAGTTTATCTTTTATAATTGCCAGATATTGAACAAAAGATGGTTTAAGAAGAAGTGAATTTTTCTTATTTCTATTTTTGTTGTTGAGTCATGTCTGACTCTTCATGACCCCATTTGGGGTTTCTTGACAAAGATAATGAAGTGGTTTGCCATTTCCTTCTCCAGTTCATTTTACAGATGGGGAAACTGATGCAAACAGGGTTAAATGACTTGTCCAGAGTCACATAGCTGGTAGGTATCTGAGACCAGAGTTGAACTCAGGAAGAAGAATCTTCCCGACTCCTAAGCACTCTATACACTGTGCTAACTAGCTGCCCTCTTGTTCTTAACACAGTTGAGCAAATTATCTCTTTTTCTCCTTCTCTCCTCCCTCTTTTCCCCTTCTCCCTCTCCCTTTCTACTTTCTTTCCTGCTTCTTCTCTCTTCCATCCTCTTTATTCCTTCCATCTTCCCTCCTCTCCATCCTCTCTTCCCTTTGTTTTTCTTCTCTCTGACTTCCCCTCTCTACCACATACACTTATCAGAAAAACTCCCACTGACAACTTCAGGATTTGACAGATAAAATCATCATTTTCTAAGCTTAAATCAAACATAATAAATTTGAGTTTTAGCTACATATATCTAACATTTAGAGGACAGTATCACTTTCATGGTCAAATATAAGAAACAGAAGCACCATGTTCAAAGACCATGAGACAATGGGAATTTTCTGGGGGTAAATTAAGTTCTTGACCTCTTCTAATAGAATGATACAAATCAGTTCCCTCTCCTGAGTGACCACCTTGGGCTGCTTTATGGCCAACTAATTCTCATAACTGGTATTTGTGACTCTCCACATCTTGGTGTTTGGGTATCCTTTGAGACGCTAGTCTAACGGACCACCAAGAATGAAAGAAAAGAAAGTTTTGCTGAGCTTACTCTTTAGCACAAAGATGGGGGTTTCTTAGTGAACCGATCAAAAAAATTCAATTAATGAAAGTATAGAAATGAAGACAACTGAAAAAGAGACAGTTTTTCACATTATTAAGGAACTTCTATGAGAAACACATATTAGGTTCCTCATCTTCTGAATGCTAAGGGCCTCAGAGCTCAGTCTGCGATGGGGGAAATCAGTTTTAGCTATGCATGAAAAAATGAAAAATGAAAAGCTTCCAACTTTATATACATTAATGAAATATAAATTAAATAATCCATAGTCCTGTAATGAAATTCCTAAATGAAACTGGAAAAAACACAGTCTTAATTTTCATATATGACTCTTGAGGGGCAGCTAGGTGGTACAGTGGATGGAGTGCAGGATCTGGAGTCAGAAAGACTCATCTTCCTGAGTTCAAATGTGGCCTCAGACACTTACTAGCTGTGTGAGCCTGGGCAAGTCACTTCACCCTGTTTGCTTCAGTTTCTTCATCTGTAAAATGAGCTGGAGAAGGAAAGAGCACTCCAGTATGTCTGCCAAGAAAACCCCAGCTGGGGTGACAGATAGGTGGATACGACTGAAAAATGACTCAGCAACAATGATAATATTTAAGGTATCAAGTCAACTTAGAAATTGTCATAATAGAAATTTTCTTTGCCAATTAATTGTGGATTTGAAATGATGATGTTGATAAGGAAGAGTAAAAAGCTGTATGTTGATTAATTAAAGATAGTTGTATCCATAATTCAGGTTATATTTTGAACTACCCAACCCTTTCATTGCTTTCAGTATTTTTATATGAGTCTTAAATTACCATTCTATATCAAAGGAGTAATGAGAACCACTCAATCCACATAAAAATGGTTCCCTTTCAACTCTGTAGATTTGTATAAGAGGCTTATAATCACTTCTATCCCACAAAGGTCGCAAACTCCAAAAGGAGCATGTGACTATCATTTGTCTGACCGTAAAGGGGGACGCAGTGACCCTATAATATCAGTATTGCCCTTCTGACCTGTGGGGCTTATGGGATAGAAAACAGCTTAAATCATCATCTCCTTTGGATTACTTGAGTCTTTTATAAAAGAAGTTATGATTTTTCTAAACCCACACCAGGGGAATGATAAGCATCCTCTTAAGATCTCTCAGAGCATGGCAGAACCTCATGGCAAATGCATCAAATGGAGAAAGCTAAGTTAGTTGTACACTAAGATAATTTTCTGCTTTTTAAAAGCTGTTTGACAATTCTTTCCATGTTTTCAGATCTGTAAATTACTCTTTCCTGTCTTTCCTTTAGATACAATAACATCATCACTGGCCAAATGAGGGAGTTTGCCTAGATGTTGTCTAAGGTCCCTCCCATCTTGAAAATTCTGTTGCTCTATGATTTCCTGTGTTTGGTGGCAGATGGTCCAGTCATCCGAACCGCAGCCACAATTCAGCTGGAAACACTCTGTTGCTACGTACTTCCCTACTTTTTGGACCTCAGAGTTGGCCGCCACACTATACAACAGCATGGGAAATTCAGCCTCCATCTCATTTTAGAAAGTGAAAATTTCAACGATCAAAATCTACTTCTTATTAACTATTAGCACTGACACTATTCCCATAGCAAGAATGACAGTTTCACATTAGAAAGAGATATTGCAGTAAAACTGGGAAGGGAAGAAAAGAAAAGAAAGAAACCAACTTCAACTATACCCATTCTTGAGGGGATATGGCTGTTATTATATGCTCAATGCTACTTTAGGGGGAAGTTGCCATCACAAAACTGGACTTGATAAATAGGCAGTGAATGGTTCTGGCAAGTTAATGGTAGCATCTGAATATCAGACATGTGGGCAATTTATTGCCGTCTCATTGATCTGGGAAGTGAATGAGTCTTAGAAGGGCCAGAAGAGAAGAGATTAGGTACTCCTCGAATGACGACAAGTGAACTCTATAAACAATACATGGTGGAAATAATGAAAAACATGCTTTTTTGCTGTTTGAACTAGCCTCTTGACAGTGTGACAGTTGCTGGTTTCTTCAATAAAGATGATGTCAATTATGCCTTTTATTCATCATGATAAAGTCATGTGCTAGGAATAATTGAGTGTCTTTTTTTGGCACATCTTATAGCAATCCATCTCTTTTTTATTTATTAAGAAGCTAGGCAAAGCAGCTGTCCAATTTCTAATCTATATGTTGCATCAATCCCCTTTACTGAGAGGGGTGGTGGTGGTGTTTTTTCATTTCATTTTAAAGCAGTTACAGCAGCTTTGTTAATGGCATTTTGTACAAATAGTCAACTCTCAATTATCCATAGTAATGGAATATCAGCAGAACATGAAAAATGGAAAGCCCCATAGGACTATACATTTATGCATATGCATGTGTTTATGTGTACACAATTTCAACCAAGTGTCAGTTTATCTTCCACCAAGGGTTTTTTACAAGAGTTGTAAACAACACTATTAACTGATGTGGATTTCGCATTTTTCCCCTTGCCCTTCCCATACTTTGGTAGGGGTGCTAATGAGCAAAGAAAGGGTCAAAAGCCAGGCAGTAAGAGAAGGGAAGTAATGTGAAAGATCCTGGATAACCCTCAAATTGGGTAATCAGTCCCTGGATAACTAAGAGTCAATGGTATATCACTGAGTTATTTTGTTTTGTTTTGGTTTTTTTTTTTGGTTTGTTTTTTTACTTATGGATCTTAAAGTATCTTACACAAAAAACATACCTTTTAAAGATTTGTGGGTATACTAGGTACAAAATTTTGATTATTGTGTAAAAGAGAATGAAAGGATAGTTATAATATTTATTTATTATTTAAATATTGTTTATTATTTAAATTTATTATTTAAATATTGATATATTTATTATAATATATTACATTTATTAATGAAGAACTGGACTGCAGTTAGAGGGCTAACGAAAAGTTCCTGGACTAAAATGCAGGCTTGATCCCCAGTTTTCCATTCAGAAAAGCAGGATCTATTTCTCCCCTGAATTTTGTTGTTTGCCATTGGGTACCGTAACAATTAATTTATTACTCTCTGTTCAACTGGCAACTATTTTTTTCTTCCCTATTTGCTGATAAATTATGTGCAACCATCCAGATGTCACTAGTTTGCTATTTATTAAAGAAAAAAGATTCCACTGAAAGTAAAGGTGAAGAGGGCATTGGACGGCAGTTTATTATTTTCTGAACTCCATATGAAATGAGATAAGTAGAAATGTAGATCCAGTCAAGAGATGGTTCCCCAGCTATAGCCTAACCATCCCCTAGACAAATGTAGGATTGAACAAATCTACTTCTCTCCAGGAAGAGGCCTCTCCAAATTATACACATGACCTGAGTTGGAGTTGGTAAGAGGGGGTGGTGATGGTGGTGGAAAAGCCTTAACCTGATTCACTCTATCATTTCCTTATTTATTGCTTAAACTGATATTTCCTTTGAATGAAATCAGCATATTTGAGTAAATACCTCAGTTTTACATTGGGAAAAGGAAAGAATAGTTTTCTCCTTTTTTGAAGAGTTATTTACCCTGTATCCCAAATATCTAGGGAGCTGAAGGGAAAAAGAAGAAAATGGTGGGGGTGGAACAGGGTGGGAGTGTAGTGTGAAAGGATAATAAGACAGGACCTAATGGTCAGGATGCATCCTCATAATAGGATGGGGTCTTAATGGATGATCACTACAGGAATAACATTAATTCAGTATTAGGACTTCGTTGAAAAAAAAATATGAATGTAATTTGTCTTTTGAACTGTCAGCTGCATTTCTAACGCTTTAAAGGCTGTAGCTTCTAGGGGCCTTTTGTCTTTCTGCCATGGCAGGAATATCTTGGACAGCTGTAAGAGCTTTGTAAGCTATCTTTCTCAAAATCCATTAGCTAATTCAAGGAACCTAATTAGAGCTGCCATTTTGATGGAACATACTGAATGCTTAGTACGAACTAGTCACACCATCAATGTTTATTAGAGATCACAAAATCCAAACCCCTTCATTCCATATGAATAGGAATGGGTATCCAATATGTCCCATATTGAGTAAAATATAGGACTAATGTTATTAAGGCTTGTGGCAAGATACATATGTATGTTTGTGTATATAAAATATGTGTATATATGTATGTATGTGTGTATACATGTGTTTAGAAATATCAAATACATTTCCATACATAAATACATATATCCATACATATGTGTGAGTGTGTATGTGTATATCTTTGCATGCACCTGCAGATGGATACCGGCACAGCAACATTTATACTTATGCAGTGCTGTTTTTATTTACATTCTTCTCCCTCTAAGCTCATAGGACCTTGTACCCTAAATTTCAGCAACTTTACAGCTGGAAAGACAGATGTAAGCCCAGAGAAGGGGGTGGAGGGAAGTTTTTCTTTATGTAACAGCTGCTGAGAGCTATGAAATTCTCTACACTGGTGGCAGTAGCCTGCCTTTATAGAAAGCCAGCTGGATCCTGACTTTTTATTGTCAGCCCTGATCTACTAGGGGATGCCCAATGGGGAGCCAAAAGCATTTGGCATTATTCACTCATCCCCAGACCTTCTCTCTGGGCTGAACTTGTATGAACCTGGGAGAATGGGATAAGTGGTGAGAACCCTCTCTCCAGCTTGGGACCAGAGCTGTGAATCAGCTGTCCTGGTGGGCTATTGCTGATGGGTTATTTTGATGATCAGAATTTTAAGACTTCATATCCTTAGTGACTAGCCCAGTGCCAGGTATATAGTAGGCACTTAATAAATGCTTGCAGATAGATTGCTAGGAATACTACTCCCTGGGACAGCCTGGATGGAATAATATTACAGAATAATCTTCCAATCCTTCTTTCCCTGAACCAACTCAAGAACCTTGTGAGATGCTATCATAGCTAAGTATAAGGGATCCATGATAACATACAATCATATATCCAATGAGGTGTTAGAGCTTGTCCTTTTTTTGTATTCAGCATCTCTCATAATAGCTCTGTCTTTGCACTCAAATAATCACCATCCTAATTTTGTCCCTCATCACCTTTTACCTGAACTGTTGCAATAGCCTCTCGATGAGCATCTCCCCATTTCAATTCATCCTTTACATAGCTGCCAAAATGATCTTCCTAAAACACAAGTCTGACTGTGTCCCTCCCCTCCTTATTACCTGTGGGATCAAACAAAACCTTTGATTTCAGAAGCCCTCCTCTATTTGACCCTAATCGGCCTTTCCAGCCTTATTGAGTCTTAGGCCCCTTCACACTATCTAGAGTCCAGCCACATCTGCCTTCTTCCCTTTACAGTAGCCATCTCCCTATTCCCAGGTTGCATTCTGTATTTACTTTTGCCTCTTAGACTCCCTAATGTTCTTCAAGGCTCTGCAGAGGTGCTGTACTCTATAGGAAACCTTTCCTAATTATCTGTTCTCACCCCTCACTGTTTGTGACCCACGAAATTATCCTATATCTGTTTTGCATACATTTATACATATATGTTGTATATCCCTCAACCAGATATATTGGAAGCCGCTCCAAGGCAGGAATTGCTTCACTTTTGTTTCTGTATCCATAGAACCTAGCCCAGTGCTTCTCTGGTATATAGTGGGTGTTTAATCAATGTTCAGATTATGCTTAAAGTGAGGTAAAAAAAAAGAGATAGGAACCAATAAATGAAGTCAAAGAAAGAAAGGAAAAGGGAGAAAGTGACAGCTTTGTTTACAGTGGAAAAGATTATGGATCTACAGGAAGGAGGCTTGTAATATACAACCATAGGAATTATGAGGGTACAAATCTCTGACTGCTGATCTTATCCTTGGGGCCTCCAATTTACAGGTTGATATCTCCTCACATACACTGGTTTGCCAGTTCATCAGTTTCCTCCCTTCCCATCCTCTGCACCTTCTCCACTTTAGACACATGCAGAGATATGCCCTAGATGTCATCTCTCCCCATCCTTACCCTATTCTCAGCCTTTACCACATCCTCCACTCACTCCACCACTTCCTCTCTGCTTTCCCAGACTGCCACCCAATTCTGCTCCCACTGTACTTTCTTCCCTTCAAATTCTTGATTCTACAGTAGTTAACCAGATCAGTCTTAAACTTTCCTCTACTCTAGAATCCAATATCCTTCTTGTCCTATTGATCCTCCCATCCCTTTCAAAAACACATATCCCTGAATCAGTCTGTCTCATTACCAAAGGGAAGATCTACAGAGCTGTGGTGCTGATCTCCTTGTTGTATGCCAGTGAAACATGGACATTCTACAAGTGCCATGCCAGGAAACTGAATTGCTTCTATTTGAATTGTCTTAGGAAGATTTTGAAGCTCACCTGGTAGGATAAAGTACGAGGCACTGAGGTCCTTGCTCAAACTAAACTGCCAAGCTATGGGAGTTGCTCTTGGAGAGTGCAACTTTAATGGGCTGGCCACGTTGTTCAAATACAAAATGTACCCTTGCCAAAAAGACTATTTTATGAAGAACTTGTATGGGGCAGTGATCACATGGTGGTCAGAAGAAGCGATACAAGGATACTCTCAATAATTTGGGAATTGATGTGTGACATAGGAGATACTGGCACAAGACTTCTCAGAGTGGTGTGCCCACATCAGAGAAAGTGCTATGCTCTATGAGCAAAGTAGAATTGAGACAGTTCAAAGGAAACACAGGATGCGCAAATTTGAAGTATCTACCCCAGATAGTCACATGGGCTATCTGTTGCTGACTTGTGGTAGAGCATTCTAAGCTCATATTGGTCTGATCAGTCGCAATCTGACACACTGAAAATTCACTCTAGCATAGTTATGTCATTTTGGTCTTCTAGAATGAAGGACAACAACCAACCAACCCTGGATCCCTCAATCTTTTTTTTTCTTTCCTCTTCTCTGGTTCTATTGGAAAAAGTCATACAATCCCTACAAATTTATGCCATTTAATCTCAATTGGGCTCTCCCTGCAGCACAGTAATCTTTTTCCTCTTCAATCAGGATTGGCTGTGTATTGCATCACCTACAAACTTGAGGCAGTTTTACCACCCTCCTCATTTTTCCCCAGCACAGAAACTTGCCTTACCCATTATTGAAAAAATTTATGCTGAAAGCTTCCCTCTCCCCAATTCATGATCTCAAATTCTATCCATGTCGTCCCCTTCCCAATGTCAACTTTCTACTTTTCATCCCATCCTTTTCAATATGCTCTGGAATTTTTTGCCCCTCATTTGCTTTCCATACTTTCTATAGACATGCGCACAATTCCTCCATCTTTAAAAAGCTTTCACTTGATCCTACCAACCTCTCAGACCACAGCAAGATCACAAAGTTGGAGCTAGAAGGGACTGTAAGGACCATTTAGTTCAACACTCTCTCTTTAGAGATGAATAAACAGAGGTTTGGTAAAGTGACTTACCTTGGGTTAGCCACCTAGTAAATGTTAAAGATACACTATGAATCCAGAGGCCATCCTGGCTCCAAATCCAGAACTCTATTTACTACACCACACTCACTCACCCTTGCTAGGATCTTATACCTTTCCTTCCTTTTACAAAGTCCCAGAAAAATGCCTATTCTTATTCCTTATGTCTTTTTAATTCTTGGTCATTTTCAACCACTTGCAGTCTCCTGTCCCTACTGCTCCAATAAAACTGTTCTCTCCAAGGCCATGATGATCTCCTTATTGCCAAATTGAGTGGCCTTTTCTTAGTCTATGTCTTTCCTGATTCTCCTTTTTAGTGCCCTTTGAAATTACTTTGTAGATAATTTATAATTATTTATCTATGTACATATTCATTCCCATCACAATATGGACCTGTTTTTGTCTTTATATCCCTAATACCCAATACAGATCCTTATACACAGCAGACATAATAAATACTTACTTAACTGAATAGCTGAAATTTATAATGTTTTAAGGATTTTTTAAAATAAATATTTATTTTTAGTTTTCAACATTCACTTCCATAAAATTTTGAGTTCTAAATTTTCTCCCTCTTCTTCCCCTTACTCCTCCAAAAGATGGCACACAATCTGATACACATATACATTCATATTGAACATATTTTCACATTAGTCATGTTGTATCAGAACCAATGAATGGGAGGAACCATGAGAAAGAAGAAGAAGAAGCAGAGGAAGAAAAAGAGAGAGAGAGCGCAAATAACATCCCTTGATCTGCTTTCTGACTCATAGTTCTTTTTCTGGATATGGATGGCATCTTCCATCAGGAGCCCCTCAGAGCTGCCTTAGATCCTTGCATTGCTGAAAACAGTTAAGTCTATCCAAGTGAGTCATTGTACAATGTTGCTGATATCGTTTACAATGTTCTCCCGGTTCTGTTCACCTCACTCGGCATCAGTTCATGCAAGTCTTTGTAGATTTTTCTGAAGTCTGCCTGCTCATTATTTCTTATGGAACAGTATGTCTTATGGTTTATAAAGCATTTTACATATGAGATAGGTGCTGTTGATACCATCATTTTATAGAGAAAGAAACAGAGGCTCAGAGCAGTTAAATGTCTTGACCAGGATCAAGTGGTAGAGGTGAGATTTTAACATGGGCCTTGCTGACTCCAATCCAGAATTTCATGTTGTTTCTATGGCAGTCTCCATTTATAATATTACCTGTTGCCTGTACTTCCTGACAAAATTGCTCTCTGTTTCAAGATCTGCCCAACACCAAATTCATTCCTGATGGCCTCTAACCAATGCATTATCCATCTAAGTATCCCAGCTGGCATTCTCAGGTCCTGCTCAGATATTTTACTATTTACCATGTGTTTCAACAAGTTCTTTCACATGCACTACTTTCTTCCTTTAGCTCTTTAGCCTGTAATAACTGTAGTATCTTGGTGCTATGCATTGCTGTAACAGGAGTAGCCTAGCCAAGTTATGGTGTGCATGGCTTATTCACGCTTGCAGAAATGTGTGCTCTGAAATAACCCTTGTTACCTGAAACCTTTTCCATTTGACTCTATGATAAATATAGCCACCTAAGCATCCCAGATGAAATCCATTCAGAAACTGTTAGGGAGTCCTTCTCACTGGCTTCTACTCACATTGCTACAGGAGGCCACTGACTGACTACCCTTCAGCTCCATCTCTATTACACTCCGTCAAATGGAAAATATTTTATTAATAAAGTTTTCTAATTCCTCATCCACCAGTGGACCATCTGCTAATATGCTGCTAAAGTAGCTGAGGACTGCTACGCTGCCAAATGAAGATGCCATCCTTGGCATCTGGCAGAATCAGATCCATCCCAACAGCAGTACCCAAACTTCTTGTCAGATCAAGTGTGGCTACATAAGATGGAATACAGGATAATCAAAGGAAAGTGATACTGTGACTATGAAGTTATGCCAGGAGAACTGGTTATAATCATTCAACACCCAATCAACCCAAATTGCCTTTGGGTTCACTCAGAATAAAATACCAGTCATGTGAGAGGGTTTTGATGAGAACTTGCAGAAGAAAGTGACCAGGATTAGTTAATAGCAAGACCTGTGTATGGTACAGGTGGGGCAGGTCTGTGGGGGTGATTTTAGGGGAACTAGGAAGACCTTGATGTTTTACCAAATCCTCTCCCACCTGCTGGCTCATGCCTGAAATTCCACTATTAGGGGCAATCCCTTTAGGTTACGAAGCAAACCTTGTTAAAATGCAAATGCCTTTCTGTTATGATCAGTAATTTGTATGGGAATGAAAGATTGGAGAGAAGATTTCAGTAAGGAATAAAGCAGAAGAGAGTAGGAAAGCCTCAGGTGCTTGAAAGCAAAGCTGGGGTCACCAAGTATAAATTTTGCCTAACTGTACAATTTTATTTAGGGCTAGCTACACTTGGGGTGACCATATTTACTCCAGAGAATGTCACTACCAAAGGTCTTTTTGAGCTCCTATATAATGCCCCTTTGTGTGCTTCCCTTCTTAAAATAGTGGGGGCTGAAAAATTTTGGATACCTCTATCAAAGGATGAGGGACAACTAGGTGGTGTAGTAGATAGAATGCCGGACATGAAATTGGGAAGACCAGAGTTCAAATCTGGCCTCAGATACTAACTAGCCATGTGACTCTGATCAAGTCATTGAACCTTCTTTATCTCAGTTTCCTCCTCTGTGCAAAATGAGCTAGAGAAGGAAATAACAAACCACTGCAGTATCTTAGCCAAGAAAACCCCACATGGGGTCATGAAGAATTGGACACGACTGAATGTGACCAAAGGGTGAACAACAAGCTTTCCTTTTCATGGCTATAGTTTTTCCCCTTTGCAACAAAAATCCATTCTTTTCATCTACAATCTGTCTTCTTTTGCATTTTCTTCCCTAAAGACAATGAAGAAATAAATACATAAATACATCATAAATTTGGAGCTTGAAGGGCTTTAGAAGCCAGCTAGTTGAATTCACTCATTTTAGAGGTATAGTTCAGAAGTGACAGTTATTATCCAAGATCACATGGATCACAGTGCCAGAGACAGGATCTGAACCCAGGTTTTATAACTTCAAACCTATTTCTCCAGTGTGCCCCATAGAGTCTAGATCCAAATAACATTCCATATATTGTTATCCCCAAATCTTAGGCATGTGTTTTTAAATGAAACAGAAAATGGAATTGTTCACTTTTGGACTTCCCTGGAACACAATACCAAGAAAAGGACGCTAAACCCAAGACCTCTGTGTGTGGCTTGTTGCTGTCCAGACTCTGACGTCAGGACAGACATCTATTTACATCAAAAACTGTCCTGCAAAAAATTGTAACTATTTTATAGCTTTTGTTAGAACTAATGCCTCCAATTTCTGCACAGAGGATATTTAGACATCTCCTACTCTTGCACTCTTTGGGGCATTTGAACATTAAAAGAGAATTTGCTTGGGTGAGCTATGATTCAAATTTTGTGGGCAGCAGACGCTAGGATAGCACAGGGAGGGTATATATGAAAAATTCCAAGCCAATGCTTTTCTCCACAGACTTCACTATGTACCAAACAGAATATTCACAGAGATGCCATAAAAAGGTACAAGTCAGGCTCAGAGTCAATGTTTTTATCTGCTTAGATGAATATTTTAAGTAACTAATTAGGCAATAATCCTGGCATGTCCCTTGTTATACAGAAGAAATGCGATGCATTTCTGGATCATTCTAGCACATTGCCTCTTAAATGAGAAAAAAAAAAGAAAAAGAAAAATCTAACACTTGGAAAATGTCAGCTGGATTATCTTCACTGGATGGCTGGAAGCCTCCCAATCTGAACT
The DNA here is from genome assembly GCA_028658325.1 of Potorous gilbertii. Taxonomy (NCBI): domain Eukaryota; kingdom Metazoa; phylum Chordata; class Mammalia; order Diprotodontia; family Potoroidae; genus Potorous; species Potorous gilbertii. The sequence goes on along the minus strand of CM053771.1, from coordinate 479,455,767 downwards.
CCAGAACACTGGACAGTGAGCTCTAAGTTTTGCTTGGTGTATATCCTCACAAAGCCATTTTGTTTGGATTCTACTGACAAATGCAGCCAAACCCTCATGAAGGCCATGTAAATTGCTCTTCCAACAGAAAGGTGACAGCTGTTTTTCTTAGACAGTCAGAGTGTAGAAGGTGGAAAGAAAACAAAGTCACAATTTTCAAAATGAAGGGCAAGGAAGAAGAAGGTTAGCAAATAGAGTTAACTCTTAATGTGCTTGATGGATAATCACTGAGGCTTCTAAAATTTGATGTAGTATGTAAGACAGTAACCTATTTTTCAAAGTCTTCATCACCCTGGTGCTTTCTTACCTTTCCAATCTTCTTACCTACTCTATGATCCATTTTCCTTTTTCCCCCACTTAATAGTATTTTCTTTTTTCCAATTACATGTAAAGATAGTCTTCAACATTCACTTTTATAAGATTTTGAGTTACAATTTTTTTCTCTCCTTTTCATCCTCCCTCCCTAAGTCTGCAAGCAATCTGATATAGGCTATATATATGTACAATCATATTAAATATATTTTCACATTAGTCATGTTGTGAAAAAAAAAAGAATTAGGACATAAGGGAAAAACCATGAGAAAAAAAAGGTAATAGTATGTTTCCATCTACATTCAGTCTCTGTAGTTCTTTCTCTGGATGTGGATGGCATTTTCCATTGTGGGTCTTTTGGAGTTGTCTTAGATCACTGCATTGCTGAGAAGAGCTAAGTCTGTCAAAGTTGGTCATTGCACAATGTTGCTGTTACTGTGTATAATGTTCTCCTGGATCTGCTCACTTTATTCAGGATCAGTTCATGTAAATTTCCAGGTTTTTCTGAAATCTGCTTGCTCATTATTTCTTTTAGCACAATTGTATTCCATTACACTCATATACCCCACCTTGTTCAGCCATTCTCCATTCGATGGACATTCCCTCAATTTTCAATTCTTTGCCACCACAGAAAGTACTTCTACATGTTTTTGTACATTTAGGTCCTTTTCTCTCTTCTTGTGATCTGTCATCCCTTTTCTTATATACTCCATGATCCTCATATCTCCTTATATACCTTTCTACATTCTCTATGATCCAACTATTTGCAATTCTTCATCTATAACACTGTATTACCTGCATCATAGTTGTTCTTCATGACTGGAATACTCTTCCTCCACCTCTTAGTTCACCTAGGACTTCAAGATTCAGCTCAAATCCCATTTTCTGCAAGAAGTTTTTGCTGCTTATATCTTTTCCTGTCACAGATGACCTTCTATTTACTCTGTATAGTTCTGGCATGTATCTATTGTCCCCACATTAGAATGTAATTTCCTTGAGGGGAGGGAAGATATTTTTGTCTCTTTGTAGCCACAGTGTTTAGTATAGTGCCTGGCACATAGTAAGTGTTTAATGAATAAAAGCTTGTGGACTAACTGAATGATACAATTGTAACTTTAAGAAGATGATTCAAGGTTCGTTTAAACTACAGGATGCTATGTTTTAACAGAAACAACATTCCATATGTATGGAATGTTTTCTAATACAGGCCCATACAATCGGTACCAATAATTTCGCAACTACCAGTACTCTTTAGCTCTAAAAAATGTCCCAAACCAATCTGGAATTCCTAGAATCATAGGAAGTTAGCATGGGGAAGTTCCTTATGCATCAACTGGTTCAATCTTTCCATTTTACAGATAAGGAACTGAGGCTCAAAAAAGTAAAGTGATTTGCCCAAGCTGGCTATGGAAAGAAGTCAGGTTTCCTGCATTCTACTCTTATGACAACCATTTTACCAGACTGTCTATGAATATTTCCAGAAGGGAAAAAAGAAATTTTTTATCATATTTTACATGATAGTTGTTAGGAAAAAATTTTCTATTAAGTCATTCACTGTGAAAATGTAGAAATTAAAGGGACATCTATCTAGGTGAGCCAATAGCCCTCCCTACATGTGTTCTAGGGACCCTAAGCTGCTGTAAAAGGCAGCTAATTGATGAGTTCCTTCTTCACTTGTCCATTAGGATAAGTATAGTACATGAGCACTGAACTCTTCAAAGACAAAGAAATGCATTAATTTCAGATTTCTGGAACTGTTAATAAATCTGACATTGTCTGGCAGTTTTCTCCATTTTCAGCCTCTTGACAGATCTATGATCACAAGTTACAGGGAATATATTTGTCCTATGTAAAATGAACACTAATAAAACAAGTTGAATGGGAATATGATCAAGTCACAGAACCAGGCATATAATATAATTTTAAAAATCCTGGGTCCATATTTAAAAACGCAAATGTTACAAGCACCAACAACATTTTCCTAATAGAGGTTGACTTAATATGCTTGTTGCAAAGAAGCTCTTTTGCTTAGGGAAACCTTCTTACTGTAAATACCCATGACTGTTGCCCCTGCCCCTTAGGCTGACATTTGTATATAATCAAGGAAGATTCTCTTCCTAATTTTTCATTTCTAATGGCTTTTCGGGGGTGGGGCTGGAGTTTGTGTTTGCAGGGGGAAGGGGGAGAAGAAAAGAGTAAAAGCACAGGGCAGCAAAAGCAGCCTTAAGTGCTTGGCAAATGATCTTTCTGAATCTGAACCTCATAAATCCTAGAAAATGCTATATTTCAACAATAGGCTGCAAAAGCTTTTCTCTCTGCAATGATGAAGCCCAGCTTCAAAATTTATAGTTTCATTTTAGAAATGGCCTATAAAAAGAGACTGACTTAGCTGTCTATCAACCGACTCTGACACTAGCAAATAAAGTGTGGGCTTTCAATGTCTAATATATATATATGTACATATAGGTGTGTATATGTGTGTGCATACATATATGTGTGTGTGCATATTATATATATTCATATATATAAATTAAAATTCTTATCTTAAATATTGCAAAGGGGTATCCTTAACAGTGTCTGATGGGAGTGGTGACGATGGAGGAAGGCTGTGTTGTCATAGCAATGCCCAGACCCTAATGTAACATTTCTTTCACTATCGGCTGTGAGGAGTCTTATTCTTCTAGTTCCTCCTTTTCAAAGAAAGAATATTACACTGGACAAAAAAATTCAAATTGAAAGGATCAAAATAAATTGGGCTTTGTTTGGATGCATAAGAGACCTGTTTATTGAACCAGGCATTCATGTACCGAGGGGTGTGAGGAAGTGGTATCCAAATACCACTTAGGGAATTCAGAGAGAGGTTTTGTAAGGTGAACAAAAGCCTTTACCCCATGCACCATTCTCGAGTTGTAATGGAGAAATGGAGAAGCAATGTTGGGAAAGACAGCCTTGGGAAACACAGTTGGGACTAAAGAGCAAATATCTAATTACAAAAGTGTAGTCCTTTTCATTTAAATCTAATAACGGAAAGCAAGCTCTTTTCTTTTATGATAATATGCTAAAGTCCAAATTAAATATACATAAGGCCACATTTGAGAAAGATTTAGGACTGAAAACTCTCAATTAATTAGTCCTATGTGCTAGTTGGTTTTGCTCAGCAACTTCCAGTGATGTGACATATCACCGCCATTAATGAGTGAAAGCTGCCCTACTGTCAGACAGTGAAGAACCAGCAGTGTGTAAACAATTCACTATTGTGAAATCCTCTAATAGGGCTTAATAAGATAGCTAACAGTTAGACACAATAGGGCTCAGGCAAAATGTGACAGCTACCACCACACAGAATCTCATTAATCTGTTGGCCGTGAATCATAAATAGATTTTTAAGTTTGTATTTTTAATAACATTCCCTTGAAAAATTAAGTTGTAGTTGAAATGTATCACATCACAATACATGATATATGAATTTATAAAAGCAGACCCTTTTATACGACTGAGAAAAAGAGAATGAATTTTTCAGTGGAGGAAAGTCTGAAGTCTATCATGGGAAACAATTAAAGAAAAGTTCGCCTGCCTTCCCAAATAAGAATTCTCTTTTTGGCTCTACACCCAGAAATGTTAGCATTGGTGAGCAGTTTTGCCTTTCTTTTGCTATTCTTTTTCTGTCTAGCTCTAGGTCTCTCCTTTAGTTTTCTCCTTTCCCTCTCTATTATTTGTTCCTCTGCTATGGTTCATTTCCAGACCAGAAGAAAGGTCTTGGATCAGGACATTCTCCTGCCTCCACAACAGACGGTTCAATCTTCCCATGATAAATGTGGTATTTACCCAATGGTTTTCACACAATGTTCCATGGAATGAGAGGGTGTTAGAGGCTTGATTTTACTTCATTTCGCTTCTAGCAGGTGTGTTTCAAGTGTGAGTACTCATTCTCTCTCTGAATTTTAAGAAAGGAGGATATCTGAATATTTTTATTATTATTTTTGTGCTGATCTTTTCTCTTACAGATAACAAGCTCCCTGACAGTATGAAATGTCTTATTCTTTTGAACTGAGCACAAACCCAGCAGAATTTCCTTGTATCTTTTTTTTTTAAATGACATTGATGATTCTTACTACAGCAGGACTGTCAGTGTCTGTATGCTGAATGGCAATAGTTAGAAGGAACAGGAAGATAGAGTTTATTAGCTTAACTTAAGGAAAGAACTCCCCAAATGTTCAAAATGAATGGGGATGCTGCCTTCAGGGGGTTAACATCCAGCATCTTCTCATTACTAGGTTTCCAAAAGGCAGTTGGATGACTTGTTGGAGGCTTTGTAGATATGAATCATGCTTTGGGAAAAGGTTGGACCAAGTGACCTTTGAGGTTTCTTCCAAGTGTAAGACTCCATGAAACCTGCAATAATTCAGCAATAGAAGGATCATTGAGGGGTATGCTGTAGCCAGCTTGCTGACTTCTGAGAGCCTATTGCTACATTTTCATTGTCAGTACCCACCGCTTAGAAATGGTAGGCACTACAAATCAGGGCTTGATTTTTTTGTGGTTGGTGTCATCTAGACTTAAGAAAGTGTTAGAGAAAATGTTCCTGCAGATTAAACTTAAAAGTGTACTCTGGGTACACGTTTTTTTTGGGGAAAGCATTTATCAGTACAACCTTGGGATCATCACACTGATTAAAAAAAAAAACAACAATGCTCCAGTTCTACTCATAGGCAATGAGTACGAGTTAGAAATGCAAGGAAAAATAAAGGACCACAAAAGCAGGTTAAGGTAAAATTTTCCATCCTGGAAGACTTAGCTTTGCTCCCTTATTTTGGATGTCTATATGAGTCTGGATGACAACCCAAATGTAATGGCACATCCTAACATCACTGTTAGAGAAGAACAATGTATAGAAGTAAAGCCCTATTAATCTACATATACTTTTTGAAACCAGTACAGGGTAAGAAAATAAAATTCCAATAATGTCAAAATATGGCTGACTACATGAAGGACCAGACAAATAAAGGAGAATTCATATGAACAGAAAGAACACTGACAGGTAAACAGGGTTTCCCATTTTTTTGTTTCAGTATAGACCGAGTGACTATTTCCTCTTCTCTGTGGGCCTGCGTAATTCTGTTAGTGATGCTTCTGCAAAGAGAACTTGACAACAATATAGACGCCCTCACTTGCTAAATAAAAAGTGACAACTCTATTCGAAAGTGGTTCCTGGTTGTATTTTATGTACAGAAATTATCTGTGACAGTTCCCATCAAAATAGAGTTTGTTTTTTCACATGGGCGGTAAATGGGCAATGCAATAGGTTATTTTGAATGTTCTCGTCTTGTCCAATTAATGTTTTAGACATATTCTTAGGCATTTCTTACGCATTACTACTTATATACATGGGAAATATAACCAGACTTACACTTTCTCATTTTTATTTTTTATTTTTTTTTTGAGCACTGGATTGGGTATTAGGACAATTGGGTTCTAGTCCCAACTCTGCCACAGACTCCTTATGATCCTATTTGACCTCTCTGGGCCTCAGTTTTTTCATTTGTAAAATGAAGGGATTGGCTTAAAAGGTCTCTGAATTTCCTTTCAGTTTTAACATCCAGTGACTTTGATTCTTTTAAAGGAAAAAAAACCCCATACATGTAGACAGAACAAGAAACATACAACACAACATGGAAAATAAGCTCTGGTTATAGCAAACTCACTGTAAAAGTGACAAACTTTCTATTTGTCAAATGTCGCTTTGAAAGGATCAATTTTTACCTTCAGATGTGTGGATGCACATCATTTTGAAGCTTGAAAAGTCATGGCAGATATTTTTTACAAGAAGAAAATTAATGCATGCTTGCCTAGCACAGGACAGGCTAGAGAACAAAATAAATTCAATAGTGTTTTTGACTGTACAGAGGATGGAAAGAATGGCCCATGACTACAAACAAGCATTTCAACTCCTTCCAAATCCTTTTTGTGACTTTCCTCATTCTCTTCTCTTCTGTCTCAGAAGTAAATATGACTCCTTTCCTTCCCTCTGCCCATCCTCCCAAACCCATGCCTTTTTCCATCAACTATGTATTCTCTTGTATTTTCAGTCCCTCCTTGTCTATTAGCTCTGTGGCATCCTGTACATCAAAAACCATACACAATTCTTCCTCCTTCCCTCAAATCTTCTCTTGGCCATCCTTACTACTCAAGTTAGCTTTTCATCTCTCTTTTCCCTTTCAGGGCCAAACTTTTGTAAAGAAATTCTGTAATGGTGTAGTAACAGCATGGACTTTCTAGAGTGCCCCCAAGCCCAGCCAAATACCTGTAAAAAATGCCTCTAAAAAAATTCTGGAGCTGCAGAACCCATAGAACAATGAAATGAAGCAAATCTCTAGCCCATGACAGCCTAGAAGGTTGTTGGGAAGTGTCTATTGCACCATGCTGGGAGCAGAGCACAGTCCAGTGTGGGCCAAGCCAATAAAGATGGGACCTGAGCAGGTCTTGGGGGGACTAAATCACTCTCACCTGTGATAGTTTGCAGACTTCATGGCCCCAAAACGGCCCCAAAACAGTGAGGACAAATTGGAAGGTCAGTGAAAAAAACCTGTGGGACAGGGTATGAAAGAGTAGAGTGGTCCACCCTCAGCCCCAAGGTGGTAGAGAGGGTAGGGGCGGAGGAATCCATAGCAGCCCCAGCAGCAGGGACAGCTGCAGTCACTGTTTCTGGAGCTCTAGGGCCACAGATTTTGGGGGGATCGAATGACTGTCACCCCTTACCCCCACTGAAAGAGGAGAAATAATTTGATAAAGAGATCAAAAGTCAAGTAAATGTCTGGGAAAATGAGCAAAAAAGAATCAGAGTATAGAATCTTAACTTTGGTGACAAAGAAGGCCAAAACATGCCAACAGAAGATCACAAAGTCAAAGCTCCTTTATTCAAAGTCTCCAAGAAAAACATGAATTTTGAAAAGGATTTTGAAAAATCAAGTTAAGAGAAGTAGAGCAAAAATTGGGAAGAGAAATGAGTGATGCAAGAAAATCAAGAAAAATGAGTCAACTGCTTGGTAAATGAGACCCTCCCAAAATGCTGAAGAAAATAACACTTAAAAAAATAGACTAACCCAAATGACAAAAGAGATACAAAAAGCCAGTTAGGAGAAGAATGCCCTAAAAAAGCAGAATTGGCCAGATGGAAAAGGAGATCCAAAACCTTACTGAAGAAAATAGTTCCTTAAAGATTAGAATGGAGCAGATGGAAACTTTATGGAAAATTAAGAAATTATGAAACAAAACCAAAGGAATGAAAAAATGGCAGATAATGTGAAATATATCATTGGAAAAACAACTGACCTAGAAAATAGATCCAAGAGAGAGAGTTTAAAAATTATGGGACTACCTGAAAGTCACGATCAAAAAAAGAGCCTAGATGCCATCTTTCAAGAAATTATCAAGGAAAACTGCCCTAATATTCCAGAATCAGAGGGTAAAACAAATATTGAAAGAATCCCCTCATGGCCTCCTGAAAGGGATCCCAAAAGGAAAACTCCTAGTAATATTGTAGCCAAATTCCAGAGCTCCCAGGTCAAATAGCCAGAAAGAAACAATTTGAGTATTGTGGAAACACAATCAGGATAACACAAGATCTAGCAGCTTCTATATTAAGGATTTGCAGGGTTTGAAATATGATGTTCCAGATGTTAAAGGAGCTAGGATTAAAACCAAGAATCATCTACCCAGCAAAACTGAGTATGATCCTTCAGGGGAAAAATTGGTCATTCAAAATTGAATTGAAATTCAATTCAGGATTGAATTGAAATAGAGGACTTTTGAGCATTCTTAATGAAAAGTCCAGAGCTGAATAGAAAATTTGACTTTCAGACACAAGAATGAAGAGAAGCATGAAAAAGTAAACAGGAAAGAGAAATCATAAGAGACTTATTAAAGTTGAACTGTTTACATCCCTATATGGAAAGATAATATCTGTAACTCTTGAGACTTTTCTTAGTATTTGGGTAGTTCGATGGATCATATACATATAGACAGAGGCCACAGGCAGAGTTGAATAGGAAGGGATTATATCTAAAAAATAAAATTAAGGGGGAAGAGAGGAATTTATTTGGAGTAAAAAGGGAGAAATGGAATGGAGCAAATCATCTATCATAAAAGAGTCAATGGAGGGGAAGAGGCGTGGAAGTGAGAGGGAAGAAGTGATCCTTACTCTCATCACATTTGGCTTAAGGAGGGAATAACATGCACACTCAATTTGCTATAAAAATTTATCTTACACCACAGGAAAGTAGGGAAGAAAGGAATAAGTGGGGCATGGGGGATAACAGAAGGGAGGGCAAATGAAAGGAGGGGGTAATTAAAAGTAAATACTTTTGAGGAGGGACAGGGTCAAAAGAGAGAATAAAATAAATGTGGGGCAGGATAGGATGGAGGCAAATACATGTCATCTTTCACAATCTGACTTTTATGGAAGTCTTTTGCGTAAGTACATATGTATAGCATACATTGGGGGAGGAAGGGAAAGAAGTTAAAATTCAAAGTTTTAAAAACAAATGCTAAAAATTATTTTTGCATGCAACTGGGAAATGGGATATACAGTTGATGGGGTAAAGAAATCTATCTTGCCCTACAAGAAAATAAAGGAGATGGGGATAAGGGAAGGGAGGGGTGTGATAGAAGGGAGGGCAGATTGGGAGAAAGGGCAATCAGAATGCACACTGTCTTGGAGTGGGCAGAGGGAAGAGATGGGGAGAAAATTTAGAACACAAAATCTTGTGGAAATGAATGCTGAAAACTAAAATTAAATAAATAAAATTTTAAAAATTTATTAAAAACGTCAAGAATTCTGTAGTCATTGTAGAGGTCATTATTTCTTCACCTCCTCTTCCTCCTCAAGCCACTGAAATTTAGCTTCTATGTTTATAATTCTACTGAAACTGCTCTCGTGAAGTCTTCCCACAACAACAAAGTTCAGTGATCTTTCCTTAACTTCTCCTTGAAGTCCATCCAATGTGTTCTTCCTGGACACTCTTTCTTCATTTGATTTTCGAGACACTGCTTTTCCTGGTTCTCTTAATTTTCTGGTCCCTCCTTATCTATTTACTTGAAAAGTTTCTCTTCTTTTTTTGATACTCTTAAGATAGTTGTTTTTCAAACTCTGTCCTTGGTCCTCTTCTCTCTCTATACTCTTTCCCCTGGTGAATCATCTATCCTCACATCTTCCTCCTCTATCATATTTATGCGGATGACCCCAAATCTGTATCACAAACCTTTTAAATTTTCTGGATAGTACTACCAACCAACCAATTCAATAAGTAATAAGCATCTGCTAGGTCCAGACACTAAAGATTAAATAAATGAAAATTAAACACTACCTGCCTTTAAGGAGCTTACAATTCATCAATTAAAATCAAGATGGATACATACAGATAGATATAAATATATACAATAGATATAAAATATATGCAATGTAAATACAGGGCTAACAACTGTAAAGATCCAAAAAGTTCTTACATAAGACGTGGCAACTGAAGGAAGTCAGAGTATCTAAGATGCAGAAGTGTAAAGACAGGGAATTCAGGCATGGGCTGAATATATGAACGTAACAGAAAAGGAAATTAAGCTTAAGACAGGAGGATAGGAGGAATATTTAGCTCTTTTTTAAAGTAAGTTCGAGTTTAAAAGGCCAGAAGACCTTTACTACCAGTTACTGATAGAATATGAGCCTAGGATCACTGAATTGCTCACTTAGCAATCTTTGAGAAATTATGGAAAATGGGAGAAGTCCTAGGAGTCTAGATAAAGGAAAATTATATCTCAATTTTCAAAAAGGGAGGGAGAAAGCATTCTGGATACTGTAAATAAACCTGCTGTAAGTTTACCATGTAGTTGAATTAAAAAGGTCATAGTATTTAGAGACAGAAGAAACTTTTGAGAGCAAATCTCTTCATTTTATAGATCAGGAAATGAAAGCCTAGAGAAATGACTTGTCCAAGGTCTCCTAGGTAGTATGGTAAAAGAAAGGCTTTGAGTTCTGGTCCCCTGATCTCAAACCTAAGTGTCTTACCCAGCACATAAGATATATAGATTTCAGCAAGAACTTGACAAAAGTCTCATGATAGACTTTGGAAAATAATGGAGGAATGAATAAGAGGTAGGCTAGGTATATTCAGAATTGGCTGAATAAATGCAATCAAACTATACTCAAAGAATATTGGGAAGCAGTGTGGTATAATGGTTACAATGGTGAATTGGGGTGAGGATACCTGGAATTCTGACACTTATTAGCCATAAACCATATGCAAGTCAAAAACTCTAAGAGCCTTACTTTGCTCATCTGTGAAATGGGGATAATACTTTGCTACCTTGAAAAAAAGGACTTTCCCCCCATTTTTTTTACATCTCTAGTTTAGCACAGTGCCTGACTTAAGCATCTTAAGTAGATGCTTAAGAAATGCTAGCCAACTACCTACTTCATGGGTTTGTCTGGAGGATAGTGTTTTGCATGCAATTAAGTGCTACAGAAATGCGAATTATTATTAATAATAGGGCACCATCAATCAATATGGATTATTAATGTGATATGACAGTCAAAAAAGCTATAAAGCATTAGAAATTAACAGAAATGGCTAAATTAATAGAAAATTAGTAGGAATTTGTTTGCTTAATTAATAGAAATACTATACATTGCTAGACCAAAGGATATGATGGTACTACATTCTGTTGGGGCAGCTAGGTGGTGCAGTGTATAGAGCATCAGTGCAGGAGTCAGGAGGACATGAGTTCAAAGACACTTGACACTCACTAGCTGTGTGACCTTGGGCAAGTCACTTAACTCCAACTGCCTCATCCTGGGTCATCTCCAGTCATCCTGATGAATATCTGGTCACTGGATTCAGATGACTCTGGAGGAGAAATGAGGCTGGTGACTTGCACAGCCCTCCCTCACTCAAAACAAAGTCAAATGCAAGTCACGTCATTATTTCTCTGATGGCATGGTCTTCTTCGACAATGAGGGACACACACATACACACACACACTACATTCTGTACTCTGCTGTGCCCAGAACACACTTGTTTTTTTTGTCTAACTTTAGGCCTCACATTTAGGAAATTCATAGACAAATCTGGAGGGACACTATCAGGAGGGTGTAGAGAGACTCAGAATAAGTTGAAGGGCATGGGAATATTTTGCTTAAAGAAAGAAATAGAGTGTACAAGATAGCTGTCATCAATCAAATATCAGAAGAGGACTTAAGTTTGTTCTGATTGGCCCCAGAGGCTTAATGACCACCCATTGGAGATATTACATGCAGGGGAATGCATGTAATCAGGGAGGTTGGACCTCATGATATTTGAGATCTCTTCCAACTCTACAATTCTGATTCTAGCATAGAGGACATCTATAGTGGTATGGCACAGTGTTCCACGCATGACCTTACCCTGTTCCATATTTTTATCAGTGATTTGGATGGAGAAGAATTTATTAAATTTGCAGGTAACACAAAGCAGGAAATGGTATCTAATATGTTGGAATGAAGAGCTAGAATTTAAAAAGGTCTTTATGGGATAAAACCAACAATATGAAATTTAATTGAAATTAACATAAAGACCCTGAACTAAGGTTAAAAAATCCATTCCACAAGTATAGGTTAGGGGAGATTAGGTTTGCCAAGAGTTCATGTGAAAGAGATCTGGGAATTCTAGCTGGCCAAAAAGAGCATATGAACCAACAAGGTGATGCAATTGCTTAAAAGTTAATGGGATTTTAGATTGCATTAATAGAAATAGAGGGTCCAGATGGAGGATATAATAGTTACCTTGTACTCTGCATTGGTCAGGTCACATATGGAGTAATATGTGCAGTTCCATGTAAGGGCATCATTGAAAAGCTTGAGAGGATCCTCAGCAAGGCAGCTAGGGTACTGACAAACCTGGGAATTAAGTGACTTTTAAGCAGAAGACTGGGGAAATACGTATCCATCCTTATTAAAGAGAAGAGAAAGACCCAAGAGTGGGGTGAAATTAAGGGAAAGTGGGACCAGATGATAGTTATTTCCACATTTCTAAGGGACTGTCAAGTGGAAGAAGAATTAGGTTAATTCTTTATAGATCCAGAAGGTAGTACTAGGAAGAATGCTTAAAAGTTACAGAAGGCTCAACCATGGGTATCCAACAGGGCTCTGTACTGGACCCTCTTCTCCCCGCCCTTTACAATATTTCACTTGCTTGATAAAATTAACTCCCAATGATTCAATGACCATCTCCATGCCGATGATTCTCAAGTCTTCTTATCCAGCCCTTACTTCCCTATTGACTTCTAGGCTCACATCTCCAATTGCCTAATGGATATCTGGACCTGGATATTTCCTCATTGTTGTTGTTAAGTTATTTAGTCATGTCTAACTCTTCATGACCCTATTTTATGGGGTTTTCTTTGTAAAGATACAGGGATGATATGCCATTTCCTTCTCCAGCTCATTTTACAGATAAAGAAACTGAGGCAAACAGGGTCAAGTACCTTTCCCAGGGACACACAGTAAGTATCTGAGGCTGAATTTGAACTCAGGTCCTCCTGATTCCAGCCCAGCACTTTACCCACTATGCCATACACCTTCTCCCAATATTTAGGATGTTTCCTAGACATCTTCAACTTAACATATCCCAAAACTGAACTCATTATCTTTTCTCCAATCTCTCCCTCCTTCTAATTTCTATATTACTTTCCCTCTCTTCTTTTTAACTTCGTTATTACTGGAGGAGGATAACCTCACCTTCCCATTTACAAATGGGAACTAATGCCCAAGGCTGGATTTGAATTTAGGTCTACTTGATTCCAGGTCCAGAATTAGATTCATTCAACCTAAGTGTCATTCATCCTTGACTCTTCATTCTCTCTTACTCTGCATATCCAATTTGTTGCTAAGGCCTGTTGATTTACCTTGTTAGCATCTCTCATCTGCTTCCCCTTATCTCTTTTAACATTGGTGCAGGCTCTCATCATCACCTTATCTATGGACTGTGGCAATAGTCTGCTGATTTGTCTCACTGCTTCAAGTTTCTCTTCATTCTAGTCCAAACTCCATTCAGCTACTAAGGTGATATTCTTAAAGCTCAGGTCTGATGATGTCACTCACTCCCCTACTCAAGAAACTCCAGTGTCTCCCTATCACCTCCAGGATCAAATATGGAATCCTTTGCTTGTCACTCACAGTCCTTACTTATTACCTGCCCTTACTTTTCCTCAGACTTTTCTGAATCTGGAAAAGAAGATTCCTAATCTTCTTAGACTTTGCACTCCTATGTATTCTGTGACACTCTGCTTGCTGAACTCAGAATCTGGGTTATGAACTTTAAGCATTTTCACTGGCTCTCTTCCACACTGGGAAAGCTCTCCTTCTTCATCTTCACCTTCCAGCTTTCCTGGCTTCTTTTGAGTCCCAGTTTCTACAAGAAGCCTTTCCCAAGTCCCCTTAATTCTAGTGCCTTCCCTGAATGGATTACCTCCAATTCATCCAGCATGTGACTTGTTTGTTCATAGTTGTCTACATGAGGCCCTTGGGAGGAGGGGCTATGTTTTGCCTTTCTTTGTATCCACTATGTTTGGCAGTGCCTGGCACATTTAATAAATGTTTATTGATTCTGACTAGGCACTGTGAGAAGTACTGCTGGTACTGAGATAAAAAGAAAAGTCTCTGCCTTTAAGGAGTATTTATTCTACTAAACCATGGGTTCTTAACCTTGTTGGGAACCATGGACACCTTTGAAGACTATGGATCTCTTCTCAGAATAATATGCATAAAATAAAATACATAGGATTACAGAGGAAACCAAGTATATTGAAAGAGTTATCAAAGAATTAAAAAGTTCATAGACCTCAGAATAAGAACATCTTTATTAAGACTAACTCCTTCATTTTATAGATGAATCACCCCTAATTTACAGCACTAAGGTTCCCTTGTTTTCACTCTCACCATGAATGCTTTTAGCTACTTCTCTCATTTTCACGAAAAATATAGAATTTAATCTAAAGTGTCAAAAAGGCATAGGATATTTTTGCACTTTTTGCTTGTGAAGGATGCACAGAAACTAGGATACTGTCTTTTGTTACAGCAATTAATTTAAGTAATATTTAGCTAAAGTGAAGTCAAACTATAAGCATTAGTGTAAAATGTAATATTCCTTTGGAAATAGCATTAAATAAAATGGAAGAATAAATACAACTATTTAGACTCTTAATTGAATGGGGTGTGGTGGGAATAGTGGATTACTTATTTATATTGATAAAAAAAAATAAAACAGTTTCCCTTGGCAGGCTGATAACAGTGCTTGAGGTAAAAAATTCAAATTTCTGCCCATTCGACTGTGGAGACAGAACATGTTGCTAAGGTACAAGAGACTTCTACCGAACTGCAGCAAGGAGGTCAAACCATCAACACTGATGCAGACAGCAGCTCTGACAATGAAAATAAGGAAAAGATCAACACTTCTTCCCTTCAAGCAAAAAAGCACCAAGTACATCAAAAACTTCCTTTGCCTTATACAAAGAACCAGGCTTGCCTCCTCTTCCTCTGTCCCTTCCCACCCTCCCACTATAATCTGGGACAGTGCTGACTTGAAACTTAGAAAAAATTGCAAAATGTGCTTCAGGTGAGGAGAAAAATATAACATTCGCTTGCCGATTTGTGTATTTTGCAATCAATAACAATTAAAATTGGCCTTGTTGCTAATTTAATGTTGTTCCCCAAACTCTCCTGTCATATAAACACATCCCTCAGTTGGAGGCTACTTTGTGATGCAGAGAATCCTGTGTAGCTAACCTCCTTCTGTCTCTTTTTACCTGTGGAAAAAAGCCAGAAAATTTTAGGCCCCCTGGTTGGTGGCAAGCTTTCAGCCTACAAGTGCTCAATTAATGCTTTTATCCACACTTATCCAACATGAGAGGAACTCAGAAGCTGACAATTTTCAGGCCTCCACCTGCCACCCGCAAATAGAATGCTTTTGTATCACTCCCATCCTCCAAGCTAAAGGTTTCCTAGTTGTCGAGGTAGACTAGTTTTCTCTTTCTTTGTAACTTTCCATTTAAACCAGGTCTGCAATAGTGTGAATAATGAGTTCTCCTGCAGTCAATTTAAATCCCTTTTTCCTATATCTGATGCCACATCATCTATACTCTCAAATGAGCATGGATTTGAGATTTAACTATTTAAATATACAGTAACTTCAGTAACAATGGAAAGTGACCGGATGATGTCTATTCTGACCAACTGGAATCCAATCAACATTTACTAAACACCTGCTATGGGTCAGGTACTGTGCGAAGCACTAGGGATACAATTAATAAAAAGAAAGACAGTGCCTGTCCTCAAAGACCGTGTAATCTAATGATACTTTGTAGCATGGAAGATTTTATGGGCATGGACTTAATACAGGTAGTATTTTTAAAAGAGCCATAGAATGAAAGGGAATTTTAAACAAAATAACTATTCAGTGGTAGGGAACCTGCAGCATGGAGACCCCATGTGGCCTTCGCGACTGAATTCAAGTTTTACAGAATAAATCCTTTTATTAAGTGGATTTGTTCTGCGAAGTTTGGATGTGGTCAAAGGGCAGCACTTGAGACCTAGAGGGCCACATGGGGCCTTGAGTTTCCCTACCTCTGACTAGATCTTCCTTGAGTACCATGGCTTATGAGTGAGAGGGGGTCTGTGACAGCTCAAGCTTCAGGCATAGAAGGAAATCACTCATGAAGTCTTGGAGACTGGAGGTGAGATCTGAGAAACACTTTGGCAAAACAGAAGAACCTCAAGAATATGTCTAAGTGTGTCACACCTTGTCCAACATATACTGAGTCTTTAGGGTTTATTGTCATAGGGCATAATAAAAAGTCAGGACCGTTGTGCTGCAAATGTTAAATCATGATTGTTAGCCTAGAGAAAAGAAGACCAGAGATAGCATTAACTCTTCTCAGAGGGTGTGGCGGCATGGGAAGAAAATCGGGTTTAGAGACAGAAGCTGTGAACTGAAATCTTGGTCCTGCATCTTATTACCTATGGGGCCTTGGATAAGTCAATTAACAAAGTTTTAACATGTTCAGAAGAAGGCATCAAGGATGGTAAGAGAACAGGGGAAAATGCCAGACAAAAATGAAAGAGGAATTGCAGCAAGGTGATGGTGAAAGTGGTATGATGGTTGTTTTCATGTATCTACATGGCTGTGACATAAAGAAGGGATTAGGCTTATTCTGCTTGGCTACAAAGGACAGATTTGAAATAATGGGTGGACATTTCCAAGAGACAAGTTCAGTTTTGATGCAAGAAAAAAAAACTTCCTAATAATTAGTGCTGCCCGTAACTAGAATGGGCCATATCTCAGGAGGCAGGGAGTTCTTCTTCATTGGAAATCTTCGGGTAGGGTTAGACAACAATTTGTTGAGGACCTTTTGGTAGGGATTTGTATTAAGAGTTGAACTAGAGACACTGAACAGCTTCTAAAATTCTGTCTACATTTCAGACTCTGATTTTATTAAATTACTTCTCCAGGGTCATGAAACTAGTAAGTGGTGGTGCTGAGGACTAGAATTCAACTCTCAGAGATCTTACTGCTTCCAGTATATCATATTGCCTTCAAGCTGAGGGCTAGGTCAGATGAATTCAAGAAGAAAATTAATTGAATGCTGTGAGATGTTTTGCATAAGTAAAATTCACTCCCATAAAATTTACAGGAAAATATACCAAGACTTCCAGATAGGCACTTAAGAAGAGCCTATAATACTGAAATAGCCAATTTGAGAAAACTAATTTATACATGATTCATTCAGCAAACATTTACTGAATGCCTATTTTGTGTAAGACATCATGGTAGAAAGGAAAATGTGTAAGAAACAAGTCTCTTTCCTCAAGAATCTTGTGTAGTTCAGCCAGATCTATTAAAAGAACATTTTCCCTAAAAGAGGGTTCGTATTTTCAGGCATATGGAAGGAAATAGTCATTCTAGTGAGAAAAGACTACAAATTTCTTCAAAAGAGGATCTTATTTATCTTTGTATTTCCCCGCCACCATCTCACCAAAGGTCTAGAACTGTGTCTTACACAGAGTAGGTATTCAATGTATGCTGACTTGATCCAAAAGAAGAAATTGAGAACAGGGGTTCTTGATGCTTTTTGAGTCATAGACCCCCTGGGCAATTTAGTGAAGCTTATAGAGCCCTCTTTTTAATAATGTTTTTAAATGCATAAAATAAGATTTGTAGAGATACTGAAATACAGTTATCACCATATATTTTTTAAAAACAAGTTTAGAGACTCCAGGCTAAGAATTCCTGACAGACTTCCCCCCTCTACAGAATGTTATAAGAATGTTATAGTAGTTTCTTTAAAATCTATTGGTAAAGACACACAGTATATACATACACATCTACATAAAGGGTACACACCCACATATAATATATGTATACCTATCTAATATATGTCTATGTATGTATGTATGTAGCTATCTATATTTGGGTGTGATGAAGTTTGAGGGAAGGATTTCTGGGCAAATCCCATCAGTAAAAGCTTTTTCTTGTTACCTTCTCTTACTTTGCAGTTTTTTGTTATAAAAGAGAGACCCAAAGGACCCTGTAACTACTGTACACAATGCCAAGAGAAAGGTGGATTTTCCCACTCAAGAAGTTAGTTAAAATACTCTTCTAGAAAACAGAGATGCCACCATCCATCAGGATTTTGGTTTCAGCATGCAACTGACTAGCCTGTAAACACAATTTTTAACAGCTTCTCTTCTGAGCAACTCTGACTGTTTAATTAATCTTCAGCCATTAACCATTCATTTAAAATGCCACTTACGAAATCTTAATTTTGCACATTATCAGCTGGTTCACAAATAGCTATCCATGAGCAGGAGGGTAATGATCTCCCTCTCCCTTCTCTAAGAGCGCACCAAGCTTATAGCCAATTCTGGCTTCTTAATTAACCATATGCATATTAGCATTTAAAATTAAATGACAGTTTTTAAAAAAAGAATTAATGTGCAGTGAAATGTTAACCCGCATACTCTTCTGCATATTATTTTAAAGGGACCAGAACCCGCTTCTAGCCAAATTGTGATGCTTCTAGATGATGACAGGTAGCACACATATGAAAGTCTTCATCTTCCTAACATATAACCGGTTTCCAGTGCCAACAGCAGGGCCACACACACAGTAGACACTTAATAAATGCATGTTGAATTGTTATTGAATGGAATCCAAGCAGGGAGTGTTAATATGGTGGGGCTTCTGGTCAACCTCTCAAACTCTCAAGTTTAAGGGTGTAGTAAAATTAAAACCATTCATGGAAGAATCTCTTGGTATGATCTTAGCATTCAGGAATGGAAAAATCCAATAATAAACCCCTTTTGTGTCTGTGTTTGACTTCAGTTAGATGAACTGGTTCAAATCAAACAAAGAGGCCAGTAGGAACCTTTAGAGCAAACATGATTGACCACTGTAGCTGAAATGACTTGTGCTCCAATCAGGCCCCTGATCACTGTAATCTCCAGGGAAGTCGGTTGTTACTGGCAATTTTACAAGTGTCAACTAAAGGCAAGGTCCAAGTGCAAAATTTAGCATGTAGATTCATAATGTTACATAGAGGGCTCTGACCTCCAAGCCGGTGAATGGCTCACATCTGTGATTTGTTGGACAGCTAGCATCAAACTCAACACCAAACTTCAGGGAGCAGAATATGAATATGTAATCAATTTGATTGGTTACAGTAATATTCTTCAGGATTGTACAGGTTACATATGGGGAAATTATGGTAATTTGGAACATTTGTCTTAGCTTCTAATGCAGAAATTCCAAGAGCAAACATAAATAAAGAAGTATAGATTAAAATTATGTTGTGTCATCTACGAAAACCATGCCTCTGGAATAAGCAAAATCGAAAGGTTTCTCATTAAACATGCTTTACAACACTATAAGTTAAAAGAGGAGAAAATGGCTGAGTATTCCTTGAATCACATTGTGAGTTGAGGGATAGCAGCTCTGGAAGTAGCAAGCATGGGAGTTGGTGGAATGCAAGTGGTTACAAATCTCCATTTTGGTGATCTATCTGGGCAAAGCAAAAGTCTGTTTTGACTGAGAATATACGTGCAGGTGTCAAATGCATTAAGATTCTAATTAGAAACAGAAATGACCTGATTGATGAAAGAATTTTACACCCAACGTGCACATAAACAATCTGAGGCTCCTAGCAAATTTGATATTTTGTAACCCTTTGGTTGATTCTGTTTTTTATCCAAGAATCCCAAGTATGCTTTCATACAATTTCTATAACTGCACCATAAAGGGAAAACAACAGTTTATTATACCATAATTCTCACATTTCTCTCTTTCTGCCTGGAGAATCCTGAGTGCTTCTAAAGTATGTCTTATAAACACTACATCGTTGGTCCCATGTTTAAACAGATGATGATTTGTACCTAGGTGGACTTGGTAGCAATTTATAGGATGGCATTTGGGTTCTTCCTCTTGTAGTGTGCTGGAAAGAACATAACAAGAAATGGAATTCAGTCATATGATTTTGGGCAAGTTACTTAACCTCTAGGAGTCTCAGGCTCCTCATCAGCAAAAGGAGGGGATAATAGCATTCTCATTTAGCCCCTTTGCAGGGGTACTGTCAGCCCTAAATGAGATGATATGTATGGAAGCCATAGCAAACTGTCAAGTGCTAGCAAGGACTTCCGGGAGCCAAGATGGCAGAGTAAGCAGTAAATCACCCAGACTCTCCCATATTCACCTCCAAACAACCACAAAATAGCACCCCAAATAAATCCTGAAATAGAACCAGCAAAAAGATTGGGGAGTGCAAACAATCTTTTAGTCCAAGAAACTTGGAAGATTGATAAGATCTGTCTTACTGGGGAAAGGGGGGAGTACAGTGTAGAACAGGAAGCACCCAGCAAGCCAGCAACAAGCCCAACCTCAGCAAACCAGCAGTAGATCCTAAGTGGCAGTGAAGTAGGCAAATGCCAACACCAGGCCCCCGCCACATGCCTCAGCATAGCCAGGGGAACAGGCAGCCTCTAACTCCAAGAACTACTCCATGCCTAGCATAGCCCCAACAGAGGCAACTTCCAGTTACCAGACTTCTTGTGCTTCAGTGTAGTCCTGGGGAAAGGCAGAAACACCCCTCTGATCTCAGCACATGCCAGACAGCACCACTAGGCAACCCGGCTCAGCACCAGCTAAGCTGCCAGACCCCTATAGCCTCTAGCAGCACCAGTACCCCCCACTCCATGCCCTCAGCACAGCACAGACACGAGGGTTCTACACAGACCTCAGGGAAACATCAGTGCCATGCCAAGTAAACAGCCAACACCAGCAGCCCCTAGCATGAGAAGCCTGAGACAATGCCCCTTCCAGAGCCCAAATTTAAAGAAAGGAAGGTCAAAAAACATGAGCAAAAAACAACAACAAAAAAGAATCCATTATTAGAATGGATTAGAACAGAACTAGAACTAGACTAGAACAGAAAATCAAGAGCCAAACTCAGAAGATGAAACATGTATGGGCAACCCTGCCCCCACAAGGGGACAGGATCTCTACCCAGAAAGAACTCATGAAACATCTCAAAAAAGGAGATAAATAGTCATAGAAGAGAGGTAGAAGAAAAATTGGGAAAAGAAATGAGAATGATGCAAGAAAACTATGAAAAACTAGTCAACAGCTTCGAAAAACAAATTGCTAAGTGCTACACACATGTTAGCAGTTCATATTCTTCTTGGTCCTACCTGAAATGTTCTCATTACTTAAGGTTTTGTTAAGGCACTGAAGGGCAATTAAGCTCCAACGTTTGCTGGAGAGGAGTGATATTTAAAGCCATTATTTGTCATTATTCTCTGGAGAGGAATAAATTTGTCAGCTTGGCTTATTGTCACTTAACAAGTGAACAGAGGACTTAGGAAAGAGGGGTGATTTTTGTTTAAGGAGAAGGAGATTCTATCTTTCTGGTCCTCACTTCACTTATCTATGAAATGAGGTGAATATCACTGGAGCGCCTCCCTTCCTAGGATTTGTAGTTAAGGAAAACACTTTGTAAACCACAAAGTGCTATATAATGGTAAGTTATTATTAGGTGCAAGTACTGCAAGTCATGTCTTTGCCCAGGAATGTATCAAATTAGGAGGAAGAAGAAGATGAGAGAAAGAAACACAAAGAGAAGGCGGAAGAGAAGCCCAGAAGCTAATGGCAAATAAGTATTCATTTCTGGTGATGAATTCACTGTTATTTCCTTCCAGTTCCCTGTCTCTTCTCGAATCTCAACCACGTTCACACACTGCTGGTGAGGGGTTTAGGTTCAGTGATGGGATGGTGGCAATAGTATACTGGTAAATGTTTAACATCCAACTCTCCAGAAAAACTAAATGCACATAAAACAGAATTTTAAGTTCAATGTATATGATTAACATTTTCACCATCTTTTTCTTAAGTCTAAACGATGAACAGAAACGGTAAGTCCTCATTTATAGTTTCGTCCACTTTCAAGGTGTAAATCCTCACACTGAAAATTTAACAATCAGTTTTCTTAAGCTGGTCTGACTGTATCTATCACATACCTGGCTTGCGGTGAAAAAGCAGCAAAAAAGAGAAAAATGACATCCTGGATAGCAGTAGTAATAAAAATGAACACTTGAAAATTGCGTGGGAATGAACCATTCTATTACATGTGAGCAAGTCACATGGTTTTTGCTAGTGGACTTCTTGCCTTTTTCATCCACTGGGCTTTGCATTTGGGAAAACCCTAAAGCATTCTATTCTATAACATCCCTTAAGAGACCCATCTAGATAAGTTGATTTTGGAACTGTCTCATCTGCAGTCATGTAGTGTAGTGGATAGAGAGCCGCAATTAAAAAGGCCTGGGTTCAAGTCTTGCTTATTTCTGGGCAAATTGCTCAAATCCTTGGTGTTCTAAGCCACTCTTTCAAGGCTCTAAGTGGAAGAAAAAGTGCTGGCTTATAACTGTAGGGAGTGTTTCTCATCTGAGATTCATCATTAGTAACGAAAATAATGGTTCAGTCTCCTCACCCTGTCTCTTTACATGCTATAACTGGATCTGGTAAAAAATCTTTTCTTATTGGAAATGATGTGGTAGGAGAAATATAAAGGTTGATAGCAGCTCTGAGATTTAGATCTTGAGAAGATTGTTATAGAAAAATATCAGTCTCTCTGTGTTATGTTCACTGGTGCATCACAATTTTGATACCTGGAAGTTATAAACTATTGGACTCCATAAAGAGTAGGCTAAGACCGGTCATCAGCATATATAGATTTCGTCAGTACCCCAGGGAATCATAAATGGCAGTGTACTAGACTTGGATTCAGGAGGAGCTAAGTTCAAATCCGGCCTCATGCACTTATTAGCTGTAAGAATATGGGCAAAGTCATTTGATCTCTCTTTGCCTCAGTAGTCCCATTTGTAAAATGGGGATAACAAGCTCTTGTGAGAATCAAATGAGATGATATATGTAAGGCACTTTGCAGTCTTTAAAATACCATACAAATGTTATAATACTTATAATACTTATTATCATGTCTCTCACATCTGAAGAACTTGCACTCATTTCTTTTCCTCTCTTGGCATTCTTTGGTGCCAGTTATAAAAGAGACCAATGAACTTATATATAAAGTTGAAGCATGAAAAACTATGGCTCAAGACTCAGGGGGACAGATAATGGAAAGAAACGATCGAAGTTGGAGCATTACTTGACTGATGGGTTCATGAAGGCATGAGCTAGTATGGAAATGATAACATCTCCTCTCATATACTATGCCTGGTGGTACTATCCAAAACCATTCATATTGACTGAGTGGAAGGGGAGAAGATTCTGAGGGATATACATAGAACCTTCCAGTAAGCTAAGGACTGAGCCATGCCTGTGCCTCATAGTGGTGATGCTGGAGATAGGCAGAGAAAGACAGGATAGGATGATAGAGTGCACTGACTCAAGGTGTGTATTATAAGGCATGTGGTTCAGAAGACCGAGGACAGGCCTCATATTAACCCTCCCTACCATATTTGCAATGCCAATATTGAGAAGAGAATCTCTTTAATCTCTTTTATGTATACTTTAATATTTAGACTGCCACAAGAGAGGACCACACTAGCTCTGAAGTCAGAAGTCCTGAGTTCAAAATCCATTGTTAATATACCTGACCTTGGGCTGGCCTCAGATTCCTCATGTGTAAAAAGGAGCGGGTTAGAATAGATGGTCTCTGAAGGCACTTTCAGTCCTAGATCTATGATCCTATGAGCCCATGAATGGTTAATGGTGTATGGATTTCATTAATGCCAACTGACACGCTTCCCTAGAGGCCTTCTTATTCTGTATGATTCTTCTTCATGTTTTCCCATTTAAATCATATAGATCAGGGCCATTTAGACAGGAAGGGGCTAAAGTATTACCAAACTCGAGGGAAGCTAAAGATGCTGTCTCCAGGACTGATTAGAAACCTAATGCAAAATGGTAGCATTTACATTCTATTTCTGGATACTTTTCATATCAGTCCTAAGCCAGATCTCCAAGGGGCTGGGGGAAGGAATTCCATAGCATATAAATATTAAAATGTCTATTCAGGAAATTGGTTATTTATGAGGGCTAACTTTGAAACTATCTTTTCAATGCCCCTTTCCAATTCTCCTGATTATTTATTATTTGAAAAGATACATGTGGGGGAAGAGTTGACCGAACAACGACCTGTTCTTGATTACACATTGCATTAAATGGAGAAATTATAAGCAGGGCCCTCTGGAATCAATTCTTAATGCAGGCAAAGACTATAATGAAAAGGTATGTGGTAAGGCCCAGTATACTTATGCAAACCACAGGTCAGAAAAAAGGCTGAGTGAAAATTAAAAAAAAAATCCCAACAACTCAAAGCATATGCCATAGACTCCTAGGATGACAGACAGAGGGCTGGAAGAGATTGTAAAATCCTGAAGTCTAAGACTTCAGTGTAACAGATGAGGAAACTGGGGGACAAAGAAGTCCAAAGGTTTGCTCAAGATTCCACAGGTAGGGAGAGGCAGAAGAATCACCTGAATTCAGTCCTCTGATGACAGAGCTCTTT
The DNA here is from genome assembly GCA_028658325.1 of Potorous gilbertii. Taxonomy (NCBI): domain Eukaryota; kingdom Metazoa; phylum Chordata; class Mammalia; order Diprotodontia; family Potoroidae; genus Potorous; species Potorous gilbertii. The sequence goes on along the minus strand of CM053771.1, from coordinate 479,431,320 downwards.
ACTTCCTTGTGATGGTGGGTCAGGTGCATCACAGTCCGCCTGACTGGGAGGGTGGCACATCATCATTGCTAGCCCTTCATAATCTCAGCCCCATCCTGGGAGGCAGGACCAGCAGGATATGTTCTAGATTTTCACATTACTCGGTCCCGATAACAATATCGCCTCCTTCTACCTCACAAAGCTGTCACAGGAGTTTATGGGATGAATGTTTGCTAAAACACTTTCAGCTACTCTGGACAGGGAAACACATATAAACACAAGCTATGGCCTAGTTATTAGACTCAAGTATCTGCATAAATGGTTGCTTAAACAAATCAGGGTGACCCAGGGTGGCAAGCTTTCCTCCCATCCTTCCTAACGGGTGTCTGGGGCAAAGGGGATTTGTGCGGCAATTTATCATCTCTGGGCACCTACCAATTACTTTAAGTCTTATCTCATATGTAAGCTAAAAAGAAGGGGGCCTGTACTGGGTATCACTATAAGCTGCTAGTGCAAGGGAAGAGAATTTGTATAATCCCATGAGTGAGGATCCCAGAGGAGGGAAAAAATTAATGAGAATATCAAGTTTTAGGAGGAAGAGATGTGAGGAAAGTACAGCTAATGGTATATCAGTTATCATTAGCGCTTATCTAGCCATGGAGATTCTTTCATTAAGAGGATTCTCATTATTGTTTAAAAGTCATTTAAAAAATTGATGAAAATACATTCTTTGACAAAAAAGTTCCCTGATTGCTTGGTTCAACTGATGAATTTTAATTCTCCATGGCAATGACACTTATAGTTGGGATCCCCAGGCTGAAATGAGCTCATCTCATTCTGTTTATTGAAACTGAAAAAACACACATCTCTAAGTCATTTACTTTATTCACTGTTCAAGTCCCTGCACACTACGTCATGAGTCAGAGGTGAGAGCTCAAAAGTCATTAATCTGAAGTAAAATTAATAGGGAAAAGTCACAGGAGAGAGAAAGAGGAGGGGGAGGGAAAGAAAAAGAGAGAGGGAGAAAAGATGGAATAACTCGAGGGAGAAAACTGAAGGGAGGAGTCTAAGGGGGAAAAGATTATACCAAACACAGAACCCAGAAAGCTAGATTACATGACAGATCTACTGCTAAATGAAATGCTTAACCTTGGAAATGAACAAATTTTCTTTTGGTGAAGAAATATCAGTGATTCTGTTTTCCCCCAAGAACAGGAGTTGGTGTTCACACCTGGATTTTCCTGTATGATTAACATCTCCTCCCAAAGCTCTCCTTTTAACACTTCTGCTTTCCCTCAGCACCTATAGTCCAGGATTTACTTGACCATTAATTTTCAGGTTTTTTTTTTTAAAACTTCTGGAAAACGAATGGTTTCCAGTTGCTTATAGTTAGAGGATCTTATTAAAAGTTAGTGAAATGAATGAAACATTTTATCTCTGAGCTAAAAAAGAAGTTGTATGTGGTAAAAAAGAAAAATCCCTAAAACATTTTCACCTGTACAAATACAATCATCCTAAAGTATGCTCCTGGTTGAGGTCAAGCATGTAATCTACTTGTGTTGGGGGTCATCCACAGCACTGAGTAGGATTTTTCTTCGCTGAGGAACAGGATTAAAATTTGTGGCAGTGCTATTTTTACTCAGGGAGAGGCCAGAAGTATCAAGTCAGACATGTAGAATATGGGCTCAGTTACCAGGGATACCAGTTTTTTAAGCCAATGGGTCCAAAAGACAAGGAAGAAATAGAAGCTGGCACTAGGGTTCAATATGTAATGGCGACGCTGTGGCCTTGAGTCAGTCATAAGAATCAAGTGGAGGACTCCTTTCATTCAGAATTTGCTCTTATTCAAACAAGGGCTGACTGCTGGCATTCTCAGCATCAAGCTTGTCTCCAAGAGCTTAAAGTCTCCTGAATTTTGAACTGCTCAGAGATTTCTTCTCTTTCCAAACAGCCTTGGTCTCCAAAGCCATAGTATTGGTACTAAACTTTCCTCTCCTCCTCACACTCTCTCCTCTAATTACTTTAAAATTTGCTTCTTTTTTAAAGCATATTTTTTTCTCTCTAGTAGTCAATAAGCTCCTTGAGGGAAGACATTGCTTTATTTTTGCTTTTGTATCCTCAGTACCTAATATTTTGGCTTAATAAATATTTGTTACATTGAAGTGACATGGTATTTGTCTTTAAATATTCATGAGGTTGTCATATGGAAGAATGATTCGACTTACTTTATGTTGTTCTAGATGACATAACTAGGTCCCACAGGCAGAAGATAAAGGGAGAAAGATATTTTCTTAATACAGGCAGGGGAGGGGTTCTTTGGAATTTTTGTGCCATAGATTTCTTTGAAAGTCTGGGGAAGCTTAGGGACTCCTTTGAAAAATGTTTTTAAATGCATAAAATACATAGAATTATAAAAGAAATACATCATATTGAGACAGTTGTCAATATATAAGAAGAGAAAACCAAAACTCCAGAGGCCCCAGGTAAGAGTCCCTGTGTAAGGACAGGTTCGTTTTTTTTGGCAGTTAAAACCACGTGAAAATGGACTGCAATGCTACATGAGGTAGTGAGCTCTCCATCACTGGAATTACTCATAATGAGACTAAATGACTGTTGGTCAGACATGGCAGAGGAGAATGCAATCCATGTAACTACAATTCCGTGATTTTTAAAATCTTATCTACCTTATTTTTTATTTTTTCTCACTCATTCAAAATAGAGTACATTACTATATAGTAAACATTGAGGTTGAGGGACAGGATTAATACCTCTATTACAAATGAATCATATTTTTAGTATGTTTATCTTCATATTATTCCTGCATAATGTAAAATTTTGATTCGGTCAGAACTTTGCACATACGTTGTTTAGTAAATTAGTTGGGTCCAACTCTTTATGACTCCATTTGGGGTTTTCTTGACAAAGATGCTGCAATGGTTTGCTATTTCCTTCTCTATCCTCATTTTAGAGATAAGGAACTGAGGCAAACAGGGTTAAGTGACTTGCCCAAGGTCATACATACTTAGTGTCTGAGGTCACATTTGAACTCAGGTCTTCCTAAAGCCAGACCTGGCACTCTATCCACTACTACCTAGCTGCCCAATAATGGACAAGTCACTTGATCTAATTGAATCTGGGCCAACTTTCTTTAGCATAATTACTTCTTGATGACTTAGATCTGTAGGAGAAACACCTCCTTGGCATATTAACTTCATAGAAATTGGGATTTTATGTCACATTTACTCTGGAGTCAAGTAAATTATATACTGCCTTGAGTCACACTGCACATGCATGGTGAGAGTGGATTTAGAACTTATTGCCGCTGGTTTCCTTTCTGTAGCTTACGAAACCTGTCAGGGTATAATCGTGGTAGCTCTGTATTCTTACCAGCAGCTTCCTTCTGGTATTTGCCTCCTCTCCAATTACTCCTGAGTGTATCCTTTATGCTGACTCACCCTTTTTAGATTCATTCAGTCATGGCCAAGTCAAGTTAGAATTTTATTGCTTTTTGGCTACATGCCACTGGGAGACTTACAGAGCAAAGCATGGATACAAAATGATATTTAAAAATAAATGATAAAGATCCAAGCAAAGCAAAGTCAGAGTTTAAATATAATTATAATTAACACTTGGGGAAGGCAGTGATCTTAGCCAAGTCCTATCTTCTCTAGGCCTCAGTTCCCTCATTGTGAAACAAGAAGGGATCAGACTGATGTAAAGCTAGTTCCCTGTATAATAGTATGTTAACCTCTATCTAAAGTGGATTTAGCTTTAACTTTTTAAATAGTCACTGCAAACAAGACAAGTTTGTAATCCACGTTGGACAGGGATATATTTTTTTTAAAAAAATCTATTTCTTGAACGGATGCTAATTAAAATTATTTTTCAGAACTCTGATAGACCCCCTTGACCCAGAGATACCCCCATGAGGTCTACACCCAAAAAAGATCAAAGAAACAGGAAAAGTTTTTTTATATAAAAAAAATCTATAGCAGCTGTTTTTGTGGCAGCAAAAGAATCTACAAACCAAAAGGGATGCCCTTAAGTAAGTAGTGGCTGGATAGGTATATGAATGTGACAGGATGCTACTGTGCTGGAAGAAATAAGAGAATAGATAATTTCAAAGAGACATAGGAAGACCTAATCTGTACTGATGTAGAGGGAATTACGCAGAGCCAGAAGACCAACTCATACTATAATGTCAACATTTTAAAGATGAAGTTTTAAGGTCTTTTATGAACTGATGAATAAATAAATAACCAGAACAACTTATATGATAACAATGACACTATATAAGACAAAACCACTTTGTAAGCTGTAAGAACTATGATCAATACAGTGCCCATTCATGATACCAAAGGATCGATGATGACATGGACTATTTACCTCCTGACAGGGAGGTGATAGATTTAAGGTGTAGAATGAGACATAGATATTTTTGTACCCAGACAACAAGGGAATTGGTTTGCCTGACTATGCATATCTGTTGAAAGCAATTTTCTTCTCTTTTTTCCCCTTCAACAGATTGGAAGATAGGAGGGAGAGAAAATAGATTTCTCTTCACTTGAAAAAAAATTAAAAATAGAAGTTGGAGGGTTGCTACCGATGTAGAAGGTGGTAAGCACTTTCAGATGAGTTAATTATTGTTAGTTTTGCTTAATTGTTTCACTTTGTTATAAAAGAGCTCTCAAAGAGTAGGAGTGATCTGAAAATGTTTGTAATATAAAAGCAAAATCCATCAATAAAGCAAACAAAGAAAGGAATTTCATGGCTCAGTGTACTTGGGAAGCTATTCACATTTTCTCTTCTTACAGAATTCTTGTCTATATCTTTCCATAAGTCTTCCATTTAAGAAATACCTAGGGTGCTGGAAGCCTTCATTTACACCTCTGAACATCTTGTGGCTACCAGCACAAAGTCACCATCAGCCCACCTCCTCTTCTGATTATACTTTTGCCCAATGATGCCTTTCATATTATTTCTCATATGCAAGTTTTCATTAGCAATGATGCTATGACCTACTGACATCCATTATTCTTGTATGATTAACTTGCTTTTGGGATCGCCAGCAATTATGATTCTTTGGATCTATGATGTGCCTTGTTGGGAGAAGAGTGGTCTTGAAGAACAAGAGTTTTTGTGTTAGCCCAGAAGTTTGATAGTAAGGATGAAATTAAAATTACCTTCAAGAAACTTCAGACAAAGGTCCAGATACACAAAGGTGAAAAACAATCATAGAAGGCCTGATAGTTCAGTGGATACACTGTCATAGGTTTTCTGGGCTAGCAGCTCTCTGGCAGGGGCTACTTTCAGGACTGTCCATGGCTAGATACAGTTTGGGAGCGACCTCTTTGAGTGAAGGAAGGATTCTAATGACTACAGCCCTGGCCAGAACCCTCTCATGTCTTATATTTATAGAATACACTTGTTATTAGGGTCTGAGTATAAAAATGGTTTTCTCTTAACAGGTGATTCAAGGGGTGGCTATGAATTAGCAGTCTAGTTTTAATGACTGTATCACTGAGTCACAGGAATTTATATTTTCTTTTTACCTCAAAGAAAAACTTGACCATCTTTCTTTAATACTATCAACCTGGAAGCTTGACAGTAAGGATTAAAAATTGCTCCTTCTTTCCCACTTGGTTATTGGAAAGGCTCTGAAAGGTAATCAGTCTTGTGAAGCTACACTTTACAGTCTGCATAAAAATGCCATGATTTCCTTTCCTCTCCACAACCTAATTGAAAGTGCATAATATCACACAGCTGGGGAAATGTAAACTGTAAACATATGCAATATATCATGCTATCACACAAAAGCTGGTTACTAATGGGCACTGGGTGGTTGTCAGGACCAAAAGAAACCTGGAAAACAAGGTTTTTTGTTTTTTTCGCTCTGAAGCAAGAGCCCACACTTTGGGGCTACCACTCACTTTGCTTTTCTCTTCCTAGCCTGCTCTGGAATGTACTAAAGCAAAATGGAATGAAAGATTACAATCCATTTAGTGCATGTGTACAAAATTCAGGGGTCCCACCTACAATATGAATTGATTAATATTTTTCTTGGATCAGTTCTACACATGACAATGAATTTCACTTCACTCTACTCTTTGTCAATCACACAGAATGACACTCCTATTTCAACATCCTTAGCTCCTAAAGGCAAATGATTTTTAGTTTCATCATCCTATTCTATAACCAAGATTATCTGCTTTTATATCTTTGATTATCCATGCATAGCTGTTCAAGTATTGTCCTTATTGTGGATAAAATTCATAGATTTCTTTTTTTTTGGTTTCCAAAGCTCCCTTACGGCTCCTCATTGCCCTCTGACTTGCCCTCAGTTACGCTGCTTCAGAAGCTTTAAAGACATCCCCTCTCACTTTCCCTTCTTTGCAATGAACGGTTTCCCATTTCATCACTCATTGTGTTTAATTCGCCTACTCCAGATTTCGTGCCACCTTCTTTCAGTCTAAGCTCTTCACTGTAAGGCTCTTGAGAGGAAAAAAACCCCACTGCTCTTTGAACGTTTGTAACGATCAGCTCTGTCATAATATTCTTGCATAAATTGTCAGCTCTTTGCAACAGGGACTTTGCTCTCTGAATTCATCTATTGTCTACTCATGGTGCCTTATTACTATTATTTGTTAGCTTTATTTTGGGATGGTTGACAGCTTCAAGTTAAGTCAAAACACAGCCCTTGTCTAGGGTAGCCACTGCCTGTCACTTTAGCATATTATGGTTTTTATTTTGTTTTTAGAATTCCACATCAGTACGTCCGGCTGTAACTCTCACCGAACATCAGGCTGCCCATCTGTGACCCTGCGGAATAAGGACCACCTTCAGCTTCCACATGGTTTCATTACCTGTCAGCATGAGTCTGAGGATGGAGAGGCTTGTTGATCTTTGCATAAAGCCCCTCCAAGTGATCCTTCTCCGGAGATAGTGGAGGGCCATCCCGTTGGTAGCCCAGTGCCCCGATGCTTGGTGGCGATGATGACCTGTAGACACTAGCTGGTACATAAGTATCCTGGAAATGGTTCACTCGGGCATAATTGGGATCCATTTCATCATCATCCATATCATGAAGGGCTCCTATGAGGCCAGTGGAATAATCAATAAGCCCTCTTGCCTGTTTTTCTCGTAGCTCCTGGTGCTTTGCTCCAATTCTGAAAAGTGCAGAGTAAGTTAACAGATATGTGAGTTTAACCCAGCAGTAATAATTTTATAGCAGCAAAGAAAAAACATCACTCAAAATATGTACTCCTCCTTCTGAGTTTCTCCAGTTATTACCTCGCTTTTCATTCTAGATCATCATCCACAGAGAAGCCAGGTGCAGAAACCACAGTATCAATTTAAAAGCTCTCCTCTATGTTTGTTGCAGGGTCTTCTGATTTACAATAATGCCATAATAATATTTAGCATTTATATAGTACTTTAAGGTTTGCAAAGTGCTTTACAAAGAGTATACTGTGCTATCCTCACAACAACCTTGGGAGGAAGCTGCCATGTTTATCCCATTTTATATATAGGGAAAGTGAGGCACATAGCTGTTAAATGACTTGTGTAGGGTCACACAGGTAGAAAGTATCTAATGTCAGATTTGAATTCAGGTCTTCTTGACTCCAGGTCTATGTTCTGTATTCCTTAGCTTTCTATGGTATGACGATGATTTGGGTATTTTGACATCTTGCCCATTGACAAGAGGGATGATTGCAGATTAAGAGGTTGGTTTTCATTAATGCTCATTCAGTGTTGGCTGTGTTTGTGTGAAGAGTGTGTCTTAGGTATAATAGTCTGGAAAGTATTCCTCGATGCAGGACCAAAGGTTACAACAGTTAACCTGAATTCCCACACTTTTCCTATGGGTTCACCATTTGGCTGTTTTATCTTCCTCTAGTCTTCTAGAGAAAGGAGCTTGCAGAGAATGAATTAAACATGAAGAGGAAGTGGGGAGGCAGCCTGGTCACTAAAAGCAGCAGAGCAGAAGTCATTTACAAGAGATTTTAATTTTTTTGGTTACATAAGTGGGGAGCACAGTGCCTCATTATATGGGGGCTAGGGACAGAGTAAAACAGGGAGGAAATTAATAGGATCCTGACAGAGATGAATTGGCACGTGTAAGTGAATTAAAGACTATTACTGGCTGGACTCCACTGTGATAAAGCCTTAAGTGGTATTTCAAAATGCTGCTGCTAATCGGTGCCATTGTATAATCTATTGGGAATAAGGAAAGGGAAAAAAGTTTAGCATTTCAAACTCTTTGGTAGCTTTACTTCATCCCAATATGAGAAGGTGTCTTCAATTTTTGGTTACTTGTTAAAATAGGAAAGTTCTTTAGCATATTATTGAATGATGATTATGTTGATAGTTTGAGGTGAGTGATATCAAGAAGAAAGTAGTGTAAGGTATTCATTATTGTATATGTAAGTTATTATTGTAAAGGGGGGGAAAGATGATGATATTAGTTCTGGTGGAAGAAGAGGTCAAAGACAGAAAGTGAAATGGAAATGAACAAAAAGATGGCGGACTCTGGAACTACGAAGTCAATGAAGATAAAAATTTTTTTGCAGGCCAAAAGGACCCAGTTCAAAGATATGTCCAGGGGAGTAGATAAGTTTGGGCTTTTTTTTTTACCAGTTTTTTGAACATTTATTTTGAAGGTGCACTTTGCTTCTGGTCTGTGAAACCATAATGTCATCCTCTTTTCTCTTTCTAAAACCAAAGGGCAATTTTTTGCACATTGGAATTGGGTTTCCTTTGAAAAACATCAAACCTCCTGTAAAAGTTGAGGAGCGCTTTCTAATAACTAACCTTTCAAGTTACTTCCTTACCTGACAGAAGAGGAATCTGATTCTCCCATTCCTCACCCCAAGTATGCAAGGATAAGAAAAGGAAAAAAGTGATATAGGTGTAGGGTTAAGCCAGCATCTCTACTCCAGTCAACACAGATGAAAGGTACCACTAGCAATTATTGCCTTTCTATTTTGCAGGAGCCAAACTAGGAACCCTATAAGTAAGTCATTAGTGAGCAGAGGAAAATACGTGACAGATAACTCCATTCTCGAAGGGATCTGGAATTAAGATGAAAGAAAGATTACACAGTAGGGCCCTAGTAGAGGGATACTGCTGACCTCTTTCAATGCACATCACTCGTGTCTTCATGGATATTTGTTTTGAATAATTTTTATAAAGATGCTAACCTGATCTATTTCTGTAACAAAACCATCTTTCTAGGGACAATACAGACTCCATTGTCAGTGAATATTTGGTGCATTAAGATGATGGGGATGGATTTCCATTGCAAATAAAGCTAAGAACATCAATAAGGTAAGGTGGTAGGATTCTTCTACGGGACTGCTATCCTTGGTACACATCTTTATGAATTCAAATTTGACACTTACTAGCTCTGCGACCCTGGCCAAATTACTTAACCCAATTTGCCTCAGTTTCCTCAGCCATAAAATGAGCTGGAGAAGGAAATGGCAAAACACTCAAGTATCTAAGTTTTGAATACTTTTGTGTGTAGTTGTGGTAGACTGCAGATGGAGGTCATAAGAGATGTTGAAGAATTAAGAGACCCAAGAATTAAGGTTTTTCAGTCTGACTCTGAAATTTCTGGGCAGGAGGATGAGTGAACTGAAAGTAACTGATAACAGCCCTGTGAGATAGGTAGTATTATCCCCATTTTACAGGCCAGAAAACTGAGGATGAAAGCAGGGAAAGGAGACGCCCAGAATCATCTTCTTCATTCCAAATCCAGCACCCTTTTCAGAAAACTATCTTCTTATCTCGTGTTATTTTGTGCTACTAGCTCATAAGTAGGTAGGGGCAGAGGACAGTAGGGACTTTGGGGGGGGGGTGGAGTGGGGGAGAGTTTTCAGTAGGAATGTTGGGAAAAGAAAGGCAGGGTGTAAATGAGCACAGCAATCTGAGGCAAAGAAGTGGTTTGGTTCTTAAAGAATATAAACATCTTTTGTAAAACTTTCCCTTTTGACAGGGAAGATATTTTATGCTACCATCAATGCCCAACAAAAGCTGTGATTGGGTCTTTAGGATTTCCTTTGTTCCAGGGAAGGGGCCCAGTTTCTTCAGGTTTTCCTCATGAATGCAGCCTTGCTAGCATGTAAACCATACCTGCTCAGGGAAAATTGCTTCCTTTCTTTGTAACAGACTCACTAGTCAATACAAGGTTACATGCACTTCTTTGAGATCAATGTCCCATCTTTTCAATGGGCCTATTTTAGCTGCATTAATATTTTTCATTTCTTTCTCCCTCTTGTCCAACAGTCTATAACACTTTCTCAATGATCTTTCTCTTGTCCTTTCTATTTTTCATGTCAATCTAAACCATCTCTGTGGCAGTTAAGGAAATTGTGTAGTTGGAACCCAGCATCATTTCTCACCTCTCCTCTATTTATGCTTTTTTTTTTTCTGTTCAGGAAACTCGGCATTCTAAAATTTTAATGCTTCAGCCCATATTATTGCCCAATCCTTAAGAGAAAACAATTGCAACTTTCTTCAAAATATTTATTTATTTTTAAAACTTTTTTTTCTTTCCAAATGGAATGCCAGTCATTAAGTCCCTCATTCCCGCTAGACAGCACAACCAAAAGAAAACACTGTATATCTTTCAGGACAGCTTCCAATGAGGCAAATCACATGGGGCAGGTAACTCAGTAAAGTTTATAGCAGTTATCCACCCAGATCAGACCAAACCCAGACAGTTTGGATAGGCTCAGGGAGCGAAGTCTTCTCCCATTTTATCCCCGTAGGACAGGTCTGTAGGAACTTAGTTTGCTTCTAAACCTAAACTAGAGAATATCGGCTCATTCTAGACCCACCCAAGCAAAGAGGAAAATCTCCCACAAGGCTTCAGAGACATCCTAACCTCCTAGAAGACAATGCATTGTCATTTCTTGGACAGTGAATCTGTTCTTTATTCCAACTATATGACATTCATTTTCAATTCCTACCTTCTGGTTACATTTTTAAATCATACTAATTGGTAGTATTTTCCATTACCTCCTAGTCTACCCCTAATTCTACCATCTTGATAGAATCTCACTTGTGAAAAACCTTATTTCTATTACTGCAAGTTAAATTTTTCTAAAAACTACACCCTTTTTGAACCCACCAAAATTTTCTTTTTGAAAATTAACCAAATATAGCTAAAAGTAGCTAATTGATTATGGTTCCTGTCATTTTCTTGGCATTTCCCAAAATATTTGCCCCTAACTGTTTAGTAAATATCTTCATTTTCTCCTTGTGAAACTGGCCCTGAAGCACACTGAAGCTGCTAATGAGTGTTTAGCACCTTTTCTAGAAATGATTACTTCCCTTATAGCAATCCCATAGACAGAAGTCCCTATACTAAATACTACTAAGTATTTAACACCTTTTCGAGATGTCCTCTGAGCTTAGGAGGGAACTGTAATAACCTGTCCCTTGAGAGGGCTGGGAGGTTGCCTGCGACAAGTGATGCCTATTTTATTCAGTGTCTTCAAAATGTTTTATTACTAGTATTACTGTTGATATTAAACTGTGACAAGCAATATTCGAGTTAATTTATTAACTTCTCCCAATTGACATTTCCCCACTGTTTTCAATGCCCTTCTGGAAACTGTGGGAAGGAGGAGAGACTAGAAAAATTGGAAAGAGAAGGCAGAAACATCGCCTTCAAAGTCTGGTCTGTCAAAATGCAGATACACGTTTGTGGACGTGTCTAATGTAGCAATTTGTTTTGTTTAACTAAATGTATTTCTTAGAAAGGTTTTGTTTGTTTTTTCTATTTTCTTTTTCCATGTGGAAAAGAAGGTGGGAGGGAGAGAAAGTTAATGCTTGTTTACTGAAATAAGAAGTTACATAAAACATGTGCTTTGTCTGTATCTTATGAGCAATGAGAGATATTTGTGTTTATTGATAATAAATTCTCTGAAATGGAGGGATTCCCCAAGGCTATCTCAACCAGCCATACTGGTTGACTGAGAGCCTTCTTCAACATTCCTAATACACAGACCCCTGGTCTTTGTCTGAAGATTCAGGGAGAGAGAATTCCACTTTTGCAGAATTCTGTTTTGAAGTTTTTTCCATTCATCAGAAAAATTTGTCATAAGGGTCCCCCTCCACAAAGTGTAGAGGGGAGGTCAAAGAGAAAGAAAACAAATGCTTGTTAATTGAAAAAAATTAATTTAAAACCCTAAATTGGCTTCTTTGAACCTTACACCCCTGGAGGGCAGGGAGGTTAAGATGTCCCTTAGTCATAACAGAACTTTGCTGTGAAACATAAAGGGATGAGGACAGCTCACTGTGGTTCACTTTGGAGCATTGCTAGTTGACATAAACTTCCTGAAGAGGAAAAGGAAAAAGCCACAGAGAATGAAAGGAAGCTAGTTATGTTTCCGTTCCTGTCCCTCCAAAACATTTTTGGTCCTTTTCTGCCACCTGAAATCCGCACCCAGCTAGCATTTACCCCTTGGCTTCCTTGTTCTTTCTCTCTTTGAAGGAAGTGGGGGAAACATGGCCAAGAATAGGGACATTGACAACTGCAGAGCGTATGTGGTACTACTTTATGTGCTTATTTAGCATTGAAAGTCAATCTTCCTAAATATCCTATTCTATTTTACGTAGAAACCTGATGTCAAGAACTGTGTAGAAGCTGCCTTCCCTCAATGGGCATAGGAAGACTCAAGTTAGCATAACATCAAGGTTATGCGTAAATAAGACTGTCTGCCTGTTGTATCTAAAGTCTGCCTGCCAGTCCGTGGCATTTATCGGACATCTGCTGTGTCAAGGGTTGTTCCTGGCACTGCGGGAAATTAAAACAGACGCAAAAGACGTGGTCCTCATTCTCTCTTTCTATTAATACAGCAACTTTTTCACAGGAGTTAGAAAAAAATCCTTCAGACCTACAAAAACAGCTTATTCAACCACAGCATTTTCAGCAGTCCCTTTCCATTACAGTTGTCATCCCTGGCTCCACTAATCATGAAGTTCGATGCAGGCATGCCCTGAACAGATTGCACAGTGTCTTCCCAAGAGTACAGATGTATGCCTGATGATGGAGTCAGTCAGCAACAGCATTTACTGAACACCTGCTACCTTTACAATGCTGCAAGGTAGATAGACACAAATGTACCAGACAAATGCTCTTTGCACTGAGCCATGCTGATGGGTGGTCAGAGGAAGTGAGCATGGCATGCTCCCTAGGCCACCATCTCTACTCAAAGACAGTGCTTAAGTTTCCTGCTTCATCAAGAGCTAGAAGATGGTAGATAAGCGGGGAAAGAAATCTCTAAGAATCACTAAATTCCTGCCCATTCTCACAGAAGATATAGGGGAAGAGAAGGGTACAGGAATCTACTTTTCAGAATTTCCTTGTCCAAGTTTTTAGGCTTTGAGAAGAAGGCATTAGGTTTCTGGGCAAAGATTTTGGATTTTATACAATAATTTTAGACTTGTAGGTGGACAGGCTGTTTTCTGATATTGGCTCCAGTTAAATTGGAGAGGTTCCTTACTACAGAGTGACGTAGTTTTTAGCCATCATAATTCTCAAACATCACCTACTAAATTATAGAGGAGGTATGGTCTGCCTAACCATAGATACTTGATGTGTGACAGATATGTGAGACCCACTGGAGGAACTTGAGCAGGTAAGTTTAATGTCTCATTTGCCTTTATCTATCCATCTACCAATTCATATTATAGCTTGTGCTCGTCCATTTATGTCCGTTGTCACCTTTCATTTATGTATTCCCAGTTTGGATCAGTATTTGCTCTTTGGATCTATCTGGTCTTTGGTTTACCTGATGGTTATATGTGGTTATGAGAAATCTGTGCTTTGATCCATAGAGTTCATCTGTTGGTGTAACATTGGACAATATACCTGGTTCATCTCCCTTTGACATTGCAAATTGTTAAAGGAAATGATGGGACAAAACTGGTGTTTATATAATGGAATGGAGGAAGGGAAAGGTACAGGAGACTGTTGCAACAATCCAAAGCTTCCTAGAAAAGTTAGTTTAGGGAAAAACAAACCTTGCTTTTCCTAGTACTACTACTACAAAAATAGGGAATGAGAGCTGCTTTCTTTTTCTTTTTCCTTTGATCAGCATTAAATTCATGGTACATCTGATAACAATGAAATAAAGCAATATGTGTAAAGGAGGAAAAAGGTGTCTCTATAGTTTTACCAAACAGGGCTGGCTTTCAGCCTTTTCTAATTTCTGTCAGTCTAGAGGCCTATACTAACTATACTAACACTGCTATATAGCATGGTAATAAGGAGTGAAATCTGAACCTTTGCATTGGGTGAAGGAAAGAAATAGAAAACACATGGTGGAACAGCTTCTAACAGGTAAAACATTGTTTTATAATGCAGATCGAAGAATCTAAATGTAAAAGATTCAGTGTCAAATCTAATAATGATGTTAATGGTATCACTTTTTGTGTGAAAGTCTTAACTAAACAGGCCATGTCAGCTGTCACCTCTAACAAATCTTAGAATTCCTCTAGGAGAATTCTGGGGGTCCAATTTCTAAATCACAGCAAGTCCTTGATCCCATCCCCTCCCACATCTCCTCCAGGGCCCAGCTAGAGAAATCAGCCCTTTTCTCTCAGGCACCATCAATCTTTCTCTCCACTGGCCCTTTTCCATTTTCTTACAAACATGTTAGATTTCTCCAATCCTACGGAAATCTTGCCCTGGACCCTTCCAAGGATTCTATTATGTAGCTACTGTCCTAATTTCTCTATCTAGCTACTATCTCAATTTCTCTATTCCTTTTAACTTCCCAACTTATTAAAAAGTTATCTACACTTGATACCTCTAAATCTTTCTCATTCTCAGGTGCAAATGTTCTTCTAAGTATAGATTGATTCTCTGATGCTTGTGCTAATTTTGGCTTAATAATTAATACCAAAAAAACCCGGTTCTCCAAGAGTCAGCACCATCCATACGTGGAATTAGCAGTTAGAGATGGAGAAGTTTTGAATATTGTGGACAAGTTCCCTTACCTTGGAAGTATACTTTCCAGGGATGTACAGTGATAGTGAGGTTGAAGCATGCATTGCCAGAGCTAGCTCAGCGTTTGGGAGGCTCTGAAGAAAAGTGCAGGAGAAAAGAGCTATTAGACTGCCTACCAAACTGAAGATCTACAGAGTCATTGCGCTGACCTCATTGTTGTATTCCAGTGAAACCTGGACAGTATAGCAGTGCCATGCCAGGAAAATGAATTGCTTCCATTTGAATTGTTTTAGAAAGATCATCTAGCAGGATAAGATACGGATAGACTGAAGTCCTTTCTTGAGCTAAAATGCCAAGGATTCAAACTCTACTCAGAGAATGCAACCCCAGATGGGCTGGCCCATGTTGTTTGAATGTGCAATGTATGCTTTCCTAAAAGAAAAGACTGTCTATCTATCTATAGATATAAATAGATATATTTTGATGTATTATCTATCAAGATAGATATCTATTAGATAGATAACAGATATATTTAGATATATAGATATATTTTCTATAGAGATAGATATCTTTTAGATAGATAGATAGATAGATAGAATACAGGTAGATAGATAGATGCTAGCTATCATTTCTCTTTCTATCATCTTCCTCCAGACTACTTAAGGTAGATGTTACCTTCTTTGCTTCTTTCCCTACACTCTCTTCTTGGCAATGACCTTCACTTCTACAGCTCCCCCTTTTGCACCGGCACAGATGACCCAGATGACTGCCCCAGTCCTGACCTTTCTCCTGAGCACAGAAGCTGCACCTTTAATTGCCTATGTGAATCATAGGAATCTCAGAAAGAAAAGGTACCTCTCAGATTCTCTAGTCCAGGATGTACCTGAATACAGATCCCCTCTACGGCACCCCAGGAAAAGTCATCCAGTCTTTGCTTCAAGACTTCTAATGATCAGAAGCAGGTTCCCAAGGAAACTCATTTCACTTTTGGATAGCTCTGATTGTTATGAGATTTTTTTCCCCCTTAAAGTATGCCTAAATCTATTTATAACTTTTATTTATGGTGGCAGGTTCTGACTTCTGGAACCAAGCAGAAGTTAATCCCTTTTCCATATGACGGGCAGCTCTTTAAATGCTTGATAACAATTGTCTTGCCTCCCCTAAAGTCTCCTTCCCACGAACCATCCTTTAAATGATCTTATACTATGATCTTAATGCTTTTTGCTAGCCTGGGTTCCTTCTTCCAGATACTCTCTAAATTATTAATGTCCTTCCCAAGATGTGGCATCCACAGTTAAAATAATACTCTACATAAGATCTGACCAGAGCATAGTACAGTAGAACCATCACTTCCATTGTCCTTAACACTATGGCTCTCAAAGTAGCTCAAGATTATATTGTTTTTTGGCTGCCAGGTGATATTGCTTACTTATTAGGATATCAGGACATTGAACATCCCCTGGTTATCACTCATCAACACTATATAACAGCTCCATCAATTTTTAACGTTTCTCTAATGATATCTTTCACTTTTCCCTTTTCCTTTGTAGTTTCTTTATTGTAATATGTTGCATCCTGTCACACATCTATCTCATGATGACCATTTGGATAAAGGCTAATACCTTTAGCTCATTGATGACTGTATTTCATGACTAACAGTCATACAGCATCACTAGAAGAATACTGGAGAACATTAGTCTTGAGCACTGGTGACCAGCTGGGAGTCACCAACAAAATGGTGACCTTTGTTTTAGGGAGAAACTTGGATTGACTAAAAGACTTTTACTTTCATGGAACTAATTAACTATGTTCTGTGGGGTAAAGCCTGAAAATGGAATACTTAATTTCTGTATTTTCAAAAGAACTAATCTTTAGACTTTTTAATGCATAATATTCTCACCTCCCTTAGTAGAACTAGAGTGTCCTGCTTGCAATTAACACAGAAGTCTCTCCAAAGATTCTTGGTTCATTAAAATAATATGCATATTCTAATACTCATTTGTCCCTGAAATAATAACAATTCTCTTTCAATAAATTAATTATGATTGCAATGAATGAAATTTGCATTCATATTTCAGCTTTTAGGTCTTCCTAGAAGTCAGCATGTGGCTCCAGTGAAGCAGAGTCCCTCTCATGGAACAAGGAAACTGCTGAATGGCATGTCACACTGGACAGTGTTTTATCTGGCACGGACTAGGAGGAGCCAAGTCAAGGACAGAGTCACTATTCTCATGAGATCTTAATGTGAACATAAATAGGCAAGAGAAGACGAAGCTTTTAAATTGAGATTTCACTTGTCAGTAAATTTCACATGCCCCACCAGACAATGCAGTGCTAGGCTCAGCATAGGAGCTTTTAACAAATGGAGTAAAGTCTCAATTAACTGGGAGGCTAAAGGGACTGGAATGTTGTGTGAAATGGGATTTTCTGATAAATTTAATGTTGAGCACAAAACTTCCTGGTTCTTGGTACCTTAAATCTTTCTAAAATATATTAATCCACTTTCTGGGCTTAGTAATCAGGAGCATAGTTATTGGGACCATATTTTCAGAACTAAAGATAGGGACACATTGTCTGACAATAGGTAGTTCTTTCAGAAAAACTCCATTAAAATGAAACTTTCTTTCCTTGAAAATGAAATTGTCCTGAGATAGAGGGTTGTTCCAAGTACTATGAACACAACTCTTTTTTATGACCTAGTATCATCCAAGTTCATTGTTCTGAACATCAAGATGGAGAATCTGTAGGAGCTGTAGCTTAATGGACTGGTATTGGGATACATCTGGAATAATGCTTATTTTATTGTGATGTAACAACTCAGAAAAAATATATTTCATTAATTATTCTGGTTACGTAGGGACTTTTGCTTTATTTGCAGATCAAAATATTAATTTTCTATCTTGAGTATGTAGCTATCACTTCTAGTGAACCTGGATCCATGACATCCTTGATTGTGTGTATATGGCAGAAGAGAACAACTGCTAATTTTGGAAGCTTCATGGTGTTACAAAAGGCCACTGAACTGGGAACTGGGAGACCTGATTTTAGGTCCGGACTTCCCCACTTAGCATTTGGCAACTTGATCAATTCCCTTAATTTCTTTAATCCCCAGTTTTCTCATCTGCAAAATGGGGATCCTAATATTTGCACTACACCTATGATCATATGACCATAGACTTAGGGTCAAAAGAAACCTCAGAGAACATCTAGTTGAGCCTTTATTTTACAGATGAGGAAACTGAGGTTCAGGGATCTCAAGTGACTTGCCGACCATCAGCCAGGTAAGTATTTAAGATGGAATTTGAAGCCAGATTGAAGAGCCAGGACTATTTTCACACACCTCCAACTTCATAAAGTGTTTATATACATTGCCTTTGGTTGTGACTGCTGCCTGTCCTTTTATCTTAGGGTCATTGACCATGAGTTGCTTGAAGAATAAACAGTAAAATCAGGAATAGGACACCTTACCAGCTAAAGGTGGTTTCTTACTCTCAACTCTGAAGTAATAACCCAAAGAAAGGACCATAATGTCAATTCCATGCTGCCCTGAGAATTATTACTTTTGAAATCACCAATAGGCCTGGAACACGTACAAGGCAAGGCCCCTGCTCAGGATGTCAGCAATGGTGGAAGGCTATCATCTAACTCAACATTCTAAAGAGACTATCCTTAATGTTGGGAGGCATCCACAACCTGCTGTTTTCTTCAAATTACCCAAATGTCTTGATTGCTTGATCAACAATATTTAAGAAGGGAATTCAGATTGACCTGTTGCGAATGGCTTGACTGGTACATAAGGGCATGAAAAAAGTGGTCAGCTGGGGGTAGTGCACTGATTCTGACTAAGTATCAGATCCCCCTTTCTAGTCTTTGATTTAAAAACTCCATGCACTTGACCTATATCCAGATTCCATGATAAACCTCTGTGTACATATTTCTTCAAGTACTTGTCTCATTTGTATCCTGGGGATGGGTTATCAGCCATCCTATGAGTAAGAGGGCAATACATATAATGGGAAGCACCTTCCTTTAAAAAAATTTCCTAGATTTTTGAATGTTATTTTCTAACAGTATGGCAGGAAGCTAGTGGATAGAATGCAGTGCCTGAAGTCAAGAAGACTCATCTTCCTGCCTTCAAATCCAGCCTTAGACACTAGCTGTGTGACACTGGGCAAGTCACTTAACCTTGTTTGCCTCAGTTTCCTCACCTGTAAAATGAGATGGAGAAGAAAATGGGAAATTACTCCACTATCTTTGCCAAGATAACCCCAAATGGGTCAAGAAGAGTTGGACATGACTTTTCAGTTGTTTTCCCAACTGCACAACAGCACGGTAGGAAGGGTGCTGTATTAGAAGTCTGAAGACAAGAGCTTAATTCGTAGTTCTTCCATTAACTGGTATAACCTTGGGAAAGACACATCAATGTAACAAGTATTTATTAAGGCTATACTAGGTATGGGGGACTGTTTGAAACAGGAGACACAAAACCCAAATCTAACTCCCTGACTAAAGAAACGCCTGTTATAATTAAAGATTTAAAACTTCATCTTCTGAGTCCTAGATTTTTCTCACTTATAAGATGATGGGGATGTCCTAAATTTTTTTTCCTAAGATGTCTTTTAGCTTTAAAAAAATCTACGACTCTATGAGTCTCCATTCTTTTCTAGTTTATAACTAAAATACCATTTATCACTTAAGTTCTTAATAATTTAAATTACTTTTCCCTCATTTGAAAAAATTAAGTTGTATTTTATAATTGAGTTTAATGATTTCACTGCAAAGTACTCAGAGATGTATGGCTGATAAACAGAGTCTGTGTTTGAATGTAATGGCTCTAAATATTAGTTTCTCCTATAAATAGACAAAATAATCAAAGTCCAGAATGAATCAAAGGAAAAAGCATCTCCCCAATCTGTCTCAATAGAACCCCCAGATATATTTTTTTCAGTTATTACTCCAATTTGAGGAAGTAAGGGTGTATCTAGAGGTCAGAAAAACCAGAGAAAGGAAATAGGGGAAGTTGGCTCTCCAGATGATAAAAAATATGAAAACTCATTAAATTACAAATCTTTTCCTGAAGGTTATATGTTATCAGAACTGAAATTGAAGCTGTATTCAGCTGAACTGGCCAACAACTGACCTTAGATAAGAGGAAGGTGAAAAATAAAGGAAAGAGAAAAGAAGGCATTAGAAGAGTAAAAGGCGGGAAAGATCAGCAACAGCTTATCCAAATGAGCACTACCAATTAAGAGCAAGTACGCTCCTGGGACTTTACAAGGAGCACAAAATAGCCACAAGAAGACAAAGGTCTCCATTGAATATTATACCTACAATTCTTAGACTCTGCAGGCCCTGGCACAATGTTGGATATGACATAGCTTCCCATAAAAAAGCTACTGGGCCATAGCAAGGCAGTAGAGTGGAGGGGGTGTTGAACTGGGAGTCAAGAAGACTTGAGCATAAATGGACCTCATGTGTTTACAAGTGGACTATGTCCCAGGCAAGAGAGTAAGCTCTTTCACATCTCAGTTTCCTTACCTATAAAATGCGGACAATAACAGTACATATCTCACAGGGTTGTTGTAAGAGTCAAATGAATTAAAGTATGTAAAGTGCTCTACAATGTATAAAGCATATAAATATATAAAGTGCTCTGCTTAAAGCATTATATAAATGTTAGCTATTACTACTACTACTACTACAAGAGATGACTAAATTCAAATAAATGACTACTTATTAAGTACATACTAAGTATAAGACATTGATTATTTTTTAACCACAGAGTCATTAACTGACTGTGTAAACTATTTTACCCCCAGAAGCCAAAGAACATGTCCCAAAATAGAATATTATGAAGATGAGTGAGGACTCAGGAATTGGTTAACCATATAATGTTCTGTCTGTACAGGAAGCTACTGAGTTACCACCATGAGGAGTAGAAACTTATGCTTATTTTCTAGTAGTCATTCTATATTCTCTAAACCCATATTTCTTGTGATCAACAGCAGAGGTTTTTGAGATGGCTGTGTGGGTTGTGGCCACAGAACAGGGCAAAGTCCTATAACCGCAAGGATCTAATGCCTTGGCTTAATCATCATTTTGTATCAACTGACTTAACCAATCACATACACACACACACACACACACACACACACACACACACACACACACACATATATATATGGGAAGCATCATGAAAGATCCTGTAGATCAACTTCTTAAGACAAATTTAATTAAAGAAGGAACTTCAGATAGACTTCAGGACACAAGGTCTTGTGTAGGGAAGGAGAATCCAAGACACCATTCTAACATATGGAGACAAAAACCCTGTGGTGCTGAGGGTACTCTTAGGTTGCTCTGTTGGAGAGGATACTAGGGAGGATACTTCTAGACTAGGGGTGGGGAACTTGTGGCCTCCAGGCCACATGTGGCCTTCTAGTTCCTTCGGTGCAGCCTTTTGAGTCCAAGTTTTATGGGACAATCATTTTATTAAGAGAATTTGTTCTGTGAAGTTTGATTCAGTCAAAGGACTGCATTTGAGGACCTAGAGGGCCACATATAGCCTTCAGGCCATAGGTTCTCCACCCCTGGTCTAGACCATGGAAGGGCTTACTGGATTATGTCCATTTGATAGCTCTCTATTTTAACTAACTATTCTTGTTAACCAGGTCCTAAGCTCACCTGGTACAAATACTGTGAGTTTGCCCTAAAATTGGCACCCTTGGGTAAAGCTCTAGTTGCCACTCCCTAGTTATATGTACTTTAGTGTATGTTGGCTTCTCTAAAGCCCAACACATCCAGGAAAATAATCATGGGTTTTGGTGATTATTTTACCTTCCTTTCTCATAACCTGACCACCTTCCCCCTTTCCTGTCTGTCTTTTTATTGACTTCCTATTTTCCCCTTTCCCAGCCCCTTATTCTATCTAGTACTCCATACTTATATTCTTCAATATGGATGATATTGGAACAGATAATATTGAAACTTTAAAAATGTTAATTTATTCACTCAGGCCAAAAGTATTCATTAAGTGTCCACAGGGTGCTAGTGTTGAACTAGGCATTGTTAAATCAAAACACACACAATCTGTTGGAAAAAGAAAACATACTTTGGGGTTATTTCTGATCAAGTAATTGTAGCTAGGTGGTTGAAGTAGTTATTACCATTCCAGAAAAATACCTTAAGATGCAAAAATGTAGTACAATATCAGACTCACATAAACAGAATGCTTTGAGTATTCATCATTGAGTCAGTGTTTTAAATTACTTCTAATATTCTTCTTGGTTGAAAAATCTCTTTCATATGTGCTGTGACCATAAGGCTACATAAACATCAGTTTGTAAGTATACGCTGGGTTTATAAACACTGTTGTAAAGCTTTTGCTATGTTCAAAAGATTCTGGTCTCTCCAACTGCAAAGGTATATCAACAATTGTTTTCAAAAAGTGATGTTTGTTAAGACTCAACTTCCTTTGCCTCAGGATCCTTTGATAGAGAGTGTCTGGATATCTCTTGATCTGTTCATATTTGAGGGTTCTGAATTTTCTTATCAGGCCTTGATAGCTTGTTGAATCTCAATATTTTTAAAATAAGCAAACTCAGGCACAGTAGAGCTTATGGGAAAAATGGTTCATACACATATATATGTATATGCATGAACATATGCACTAAATAAAACATGTATGTATCATGTGTTTGAAATGGATCCCTGAGATGTTCAGCAATTATATCCTCTTACTTTATTCTAGTTTTCTTTGCCAAGAAGAATAATGTTTGGATGAGAAAGGAGGAAGATCATAAAGAAAGAGACATGAGGCACAGGATTGGAGATGGCAAATGTTCCTATTTCTTAGAAACTGGAAGAGAATGGACTTGCAAAATGTAGCTTAATTATATTATAATTAATCATTAATCATAGTTTCATATGGCTATTATGCACCAAGCATTGTGCTAAGTGTTAGAGAAATAAAAATGAGAAAAAAAGAATGCTAGCCAGGGTCCTCAAGGAACTGCCATTCTAATGTAGAAAGCTAACATGTAAAAGTGTGTGTGTGTGTGTGTGTGTGTGTGTGTGTGTGTGTGTGTGTGTGTGTGTGTGAGGGTATGGCAGTAGACTCTAGATGATGAGAGATAACTGATATGGGCCTGTGTTCAAAATGGAGATTGCAGGAGAAATTCATCAGTTGAAGAATGACTGATCTGTTGGGGAATGGCCTTCTACAAAAGGAAGTGGTGAATCACATAGAGCTCTAACATGACTTCATTGAGAATATGCCATTCCAGTCATTCTAGATTAATTTTATTTGCCCCTTTTTTTGGACAGGATTACTAAATCAGTAGAATTTTATAGCTATAATTTACAGTTATTAGTATATCATTTGATAAAGTCTTTCATGCTGGCCTTATGGAAAAGATTGAGAAATGGGGGCTAGCCCTCAGTGTAATTATATAGATTTTGAATTGGAGGACTGGCTGGATTCTCTTAGTAGTCATTAATAGTGTAATGCTACCTTCAAAGGAGGTCTTCACAGACTGTCCCAAGGATATATAGTTGGCCATGTACTTTTTAACATTTTTACCTAGGACTTGTATAAAGTCATAGACACCATTATCAGATGTACATATGGCACAACCCCAGGAGGGATAGCTAACACATTGGCTATCAAGAGTTAGTATTCAAAATGAAGATTGCAACACTGGGTCACATTGAAAAAAGAATGGTACTTAATGGGGATAAAGGTAAAGTCTTATAATTGGATTCCAAAAATTGACTTTTAAGGCAAGATGAAAAGGACATAGGGGTACGGCAGACTGAAAAAAAACTTCTGGGGGTTTTAGTGGCCTGAATATTTGCTATGAGTTGACGACGTGATCAATAGAGGAAATAAATATACCATTGGTGTTCAGGAATAATGACATGATAGTCCTTTAGTCCTTCATTCTGGTCAGAACACATCTGGACTACAAGGTTCATTTCTGGGTGCCAAGTTTTAGGATAGATATGGATAAATGGGAATATTCAGGGCAGTGCAACCAGCACGGTGAAGGCCTCAAGATTACGTCAAATGAGATGGTTGAAGGAAATGGAGATGTATAGCTTGGAACTGGTAATGAGGGTGGGGTAGGGGAGGAGACATAATTGTTGGCAAGAATTTCTGAAGGGTTGTAATATGGAAAGGGGATTGTACATTTTTTTTGTCTGCTCAGAGGGCAGAAGTATGGGCACTATGTGAGGCAAAATTTGGCTTGGTATAAGGAAATATTTCTTAATTTATAAAAGTAGAAGAGGTGGTTTCAGGAGGTTATAGGCTCTCCTCCCTCGAAGTCTTTAAGTAAATAATAGATAATTGCTTCTCAGGCAGGTGATGACTGATGGAGATTATTTTTTTCAGGTATGATTTGGAGTAGATGTTCAGAGTTCCCTTGATATTGAAATCTGGGAACAGTGTATATTATGGATATTTCCTTTACATTTTTCAGTGGATATTTGTGAGTTGACCTAATGATATTTGGGGCTGGTTCAATGGGAGTGTGTATGAGTAGGCTGTGTGTGTGTGTGTGTGTGTGTGTGTGTGTGTGTGTGTGTGTGTGTTGGTCCTCCGTTGCCAAAGAAGACCATGCCATCAGAGAAATGATGACATGACTTGCACTTGACTTTATTTTGAGTGAGGGAGGGTCGTGCAGGTCATCAGCCTCACTTCTCCTCCACAGCCATCTGAATCCAGTGACCAGATATTCATCAGGGTGACTGGAGATGGATGACTCAGGATGAGGCAACTGGGGTTAAATGACTTGCCCAAGGTCACACAGCTAGTGAGTGTCAAGGGTCTGAAGTGAGATTTGAACTCAGGTCCTCCTGACTCCTGCACTGGTGCTCTATCCACTGCACCACCTAGCTGCCCCTGAGTAGGCTATATGGCATCTAAACAAAGAGGAACTGCACAGGGGAAATGCTATCAAGGGTATCATCAGGGAAATGCATGAGAAGAAGGAAGTCAGTCAGAGTATGAATAAGTAATAATGTATTGAACAGTTGTAAGTTCTATTTTATCTATGCCATGTCAAGAGTCCTAGAAAGAAAGAAGACAACTCCCTACAGAGGACTTATAGGAAGCCTGGACAAGAACTGTCCAGGATGAGAAGGTGTAGATGGATTACAATTTACATCTTTAGAAGAAGCGCCCGGTGAAGCACTGAAGTATTACAAGTTGGTCACTTATGTCTCCCCAAACCTTATGAATTTATATGTTAAGTTCATGTACAAGGGGGAAGCATTACTGGGCATTACAATTTTGCTTTACCCACGAAATTAAGGCTCTTAGTGCTCTTTTAAAAGCATCTCTAAAATCTACTGAATCCTCATTGGGTGGTTTGATTACCTTCATGTACACTGAATCTGTAATTGAGTCATGACTTTTAAATGGGTGTAGCTGAAATAAACATTTTCAGAAATTTTGGGATATGGAATAATCACAGCTCCAGACTGACGTATATAACTCAACTCAACAGTCATGAGTGGACACATATTTTACTCCCACTTCACACTGTTGTTGCAAATGGCAAACTAGACTAGAGATGTCAAACATGAGGCCCCTTGACTCCAAACCAGATTAAATGTAATTTGGAAATACTTAACAAAGTAAGGTAAAATCAAGTAAAACACAGGCAATGTTACATTTTAAAACTGAGTCAATATGTGGCACAATGGGGAGATTTATGTACAGAGGAGCAGCCCCTCGTTTTTGTTTGAGTTTGACACTACTGCACTAAATGACTCTCAAAAACCGGAAATACTTTTCTAGAAATTTTTTCTTAAAACTATCTCTTTGTACTATTAGCCTGTTTCTCTGAAAAGGAGTATGAAATGAACAGTATAATGTTTTCCTTAGTAATACTTCACTCTCACAAAATGTGGCATAGAAATCTAAAATAGCAAATGAGGCTTCCCCCTCATCCTTACATCTACTCTAACCAAACTGAAAACATTTAAACAACCCTACTCATAATCCAAAACCCACAAAACTCTAATGTGATACTTCATCAGTTGAAGATGCCATACATTTTTAAAAAGACATATAATTTGGTCTGAAAACATTTCCAAATGTCTGGCATATATTTTCTACAGTACATGCAGTTTTCTATGGACATCAAAGCCTCCATGATACATCTTAGTATATTGAACAAATATCAATTATGTCCATGTCTTCAGCATCCATCTGAATTGAAAATGTGCCAGCTTTAACATCATCACTAATAGAATTCTTAATTCAGCTGCCAATGTCATCAATAATAAAGTTCACTTTCTTTTGAAAAAGGCTTAATCTACACAATTCTTTCTCCACTAATTTTTCCTTTTTTTCTTCTCCCTAATCTGACATTTAATAAGTTTCTATTACTGGCAAGATACCGCAATAGGCATTGAAGACAAAGAACTAACATGAAAAATCAGTCTCTGCTCTGAAATTTACATTTAAGGAAGGAAGAATTATATGTAAATAAGCTCTCACAAACCTCTATCATTTTATAAAAGTTCCTTTTCTTGTTACTTCATTGTAGCACAGTGGATAGAGTTCAAATCTGACCTTAGACATTTACTAGCAGTGTGACGCTGGGTAAGTCACTAAGCTCTGTTTGCCCCAGTTTCCTTCTCTATAAAATGAGCTGGAGAAGTTAATGGCAAACTAGTATCTTTGCCAGAAAAAACTCCAAGTGGGGTCATGTTGGACACACTTAAAAAACAACTAAACTGTTCAAAGTAAGCAAGGATTTGAGAGATGCCCAATTATGTATTGCCCTACCACTTAAATGTGCAAATGAGTCAATTGACCATTGAGATTGTTTTTTTTAGCAGCAGGCTTAATGACACAATAGTTTGTTCTAATGGTACTCATTTTTTCTCTATTCAAGCCATGTCAAGTTACTAAGTATCTTCTTGGTGCTGAACCTAGTGCTAATCTATAGGAGAATCGATGTAAAAGGCAATATTCTGTCTAGTTGGAGAGAAGAAAATGGAACCAAGATTAAATATAACCATGTATGTATTCTTTCATAGCATGTGGGCTTTGAGTGTTGGCTGTGCTCTCGACTGTGAGCCAACAGTTCAGTAACAGCCCACTCCTGAGAGTCTCATTACAAGGCATTTGGTTCATTGGAAATGGTTACCATTTTTTGGTCATCTTTAATACTAACATGTAGGCACAGTTCTTCATGCTCGTCTGAAATGTATTTCTGGAATAGTGGTTTTGACAGAACAAGTAGGGTATAAAAAGATTCTGCTTTTGTGGAGAATAAGCTAAGGATGTTGTGTTTCATCTGTACAATCAAATGCAGATTTCCCATTTAAAGGCAAATCTTTCATTTCAAAAGGTTGAAAAGGACGGTACTTAAAAAGTAATTCCAGCTGGTTAAATTTAGAACTATGAAAAAAATTCTCAATTCGCAAATATTCTCTGGGCCCATAGCATTTTCATTTGTTTGTGAAGTGGGTAAATTCTCATTCACTTTACACGCTAGTCTCTCAGGACTTTTGTTCTTCTGTAGTCAAACAGGTGTCAACAGGCATGATGGGCTGAGCAACATTGGCTCCAGTACTTAATTGACTCATTTCTGTTGTAATACTGCCAGTTAAACATGGTTGGATGGATCCTGATGCAATTTCAGTGATCATGGAAAAAAAATCTTATTTTCTGTTTTCTCTGTTTATGCATCAAATTAGCCTTTCCCACTTTGAGTTGTCTTTCATTTTTGTATTTTCTATTCAACTCACTGTCCACTTGGAGCGGGGAGAGAAAGAGGAGCAAGGGAAGTTTGTATTTATATTTACACAAAATGAACAAGATATAGTCCCTGCCCTTGAGGAACTTAAAATTTGGCCGAGATAATGAGATCTGGATGATAAATGGTTAAAGGTAGAAGAACATGGTAAGTGTCACATAAATGGTGGAAACTATTTAAATGTACTGAGCAGATGAATCCCATCTGAAGAGGAAGATTCTGGAGGGCACCTGAGCAGGACCTCCAAGGATGGGTGTCTCCACTGGAGTGGCCTAGTTGAGATTGGGGAGATGTCCCAGGCAAAGATACACAGAGAGGCAAGTGAAATATATACTTAGGGTTGGACAAGTAGTGTGGATTGGGTGAAAACCACAGCCATTAAAGCTAAAAAAATTGGGGTAGAAAATTGGAATGAGTAAAGCCATTTATTTATGACTCTTTCTTTCCCCTAGCATATCATTTCCAAAAAAAATTAAGACTCATCAAGGCACACTGGGAAGAGGATTGATTGCACCTGAGGTCAGTAAACATAGGTCTGAATTCCACCTCCCACATTTAATAAGGTGAGTGACTACGGGCAAGTCATTTAAACTCTAAGCCTCAATTTCCTTCTTTGTTAAATGGGAATAACAATACTTATATTACCTCACAAAATTTTTAACATGCTCTCTAAGAGCGATTTGTCACAAGAAATCTTGTTTCCATAAATTCTACTGGTCAGGTTCCTCAAAGGACCTGAGTTAGGCAGTAAGTTGAAACAGTAGACAAAGTCCTATATTTGTAGGAGGAAGACCTGAGTTCAAATTCAGCCTCAGACCTTTGTAAGTTGTCTGACCTTGGGCAGGTCACTAAATTTCTCTGCCTCAGTTTCTTCATCTGTAAAATGGAGATAAAGGGCCTACCTCCCAAGGTTATTATAAGGATAAAATGATATAATATTTGTAAAGCGTGCAAATCTTAAAAAACCACAATATAAATGCTTGCTATTTTACTACCACTGTGATGATGATGATAGAATATGCCCTCCTCCCCGGTCCTCAATACAAATGCCTTATTTTCCAATATTCAGACAAACAAACCAACCAAACCATGCAAAGACCAGAAGGAGGTAGGAATCTGAAGCTGGGAAGAGACTAGCTTCATTTTTATATTTACTGATAGTCAATTTAGGAATAATACAAGGTGTTTCATTAGTTATTTGAAAATGATAAAAGGGGTAAAGGAAGCCATAAATTTTTGTCTTCCGTGCCTTCGAGGAATACAATTGAAAATGTTAGACAAAATACAGATGTCCCAACCATAATTTAAAAATGTTATAGCAATATAAATGTAATCATTTTATGAATTTAAGCACAAAATCACTTTATGGGAACACAGTTCATGAACATGCAGATTCCAAGGGTCCCATCTTGTCCTAACCCAGCCAACAGTCTTCATGAGTGCTGGCTTGAGTAGCAGCTTCCTCTTTTCTGTAAT
Source organism: Potorous gilbertii (assembly GCA_028658325.1). Classification (NCBI taxonomy): domain Eukaryota; kingdom Metazoa; phylum Chordata; class Mammalia; order Diprotodontia; family Potoroidae; genus Potorous; species Potorous gilbertii. Next base: position 479,402,130 of record CM053771.1, on the reverse strand, counting down.
ATTTTGTGCCACGTTTTTTTTTGTGGTAGGATTAGAGAGAAGTGTTATGTTTTAGGAACTACTGCCAAATGGAGATCAATCAGAAATAAAGCTAAAGCATTTCCAAATTTGAAAATGTTAATGGAAAAGTGTAATTTGCTTTATCTGCATTTTTTCAGGAACATTTTATTAACTCAAATGAGTTATATACATAACTTGGGCGTACAGGTGTTAATTTAATAAATCATTTTGAGTTCTTTATAATCAAAACTTTATTTCATATAGCTCTTCCAATAAACTCAAAATAATTTAAAAATATTTATCAATGAGAAATGTAAATATAAATATAAAACAGACATATGGAAGTTACCATTCCCATTTCGTAGATGAAAGGAAGAAAATGGGGCATATGGATTATGAAGTGACTTGTTCAAAGTCAGAAAAACAAATAAAAGTAATAAAACAATAAAAACCCAGCTCTAGACACTAAACAACTACTTAAAAGGAGCAATATCCTTTTGGCAGGAAAAGTACAAAATTAGTTTCCCCTTATACATAAATACATACACACATATGTATATAAAATTTCAACATGTCTGTACCTAGATTGGCTTGCAAGGCAGAAAGTTGTTGCAAACCAGAAATAGAACTACATAACCTGGGTTAACATAGTTTATAATTTTTGCCACTTCTTTATTAGTTCAAACATATTGTCAAAAGGAAAATTCTTTGCTCTGGCTTTTGCCCTGATTATGGAAACAAAACTTTAGACAAAGAGAATGAAAAGTAGTTTATTAAAAGTATGTCAAGGTAGCAACACACTGACAGACTGATCCCTGGAGATGGGTCAGGGATTCAACCTGGAGTCAGCTTTTACTGATAATTTTCATAATGAGATAAAGACAATTTGGATAGGTCCAGGTTAGCAAAAGGGGATGGGCCATTTGCATTTCAGTTCCTCCCCAAGATGGCAGGTATGTAACAATTGCCAGGTACAAACAGGTAGAGATTAACTTGTTACATGATGGAAAGCAATTAACACAAAGCTGCAGACTGAGTGCCTTCTCCCCCAGTAGTGACTGACAAGCACAGCTGGGAAGAATGGATCACTGAGTCAGCATAACTTTCAATAATACTAAATAGTTGTACTTAACTCATTAAAGTAATGAGTTCTTTATTTTTTTTTATAGATTTCGATGATACTATAGTATCATTTAATCATATACTCTATTACTCTAAAGAATTTTTCCTCTGGTAGTGTTTTTTCTTCTATTTTTGCAAGAGATGGTGGGTTTTAGCCTCAGAAATTTGGCTAAGTAGCCACTGGAAAGAATGCTGGTCAAATGATTCATGCTATGCATCGGGAAGACTCAGTTGACATGTAGCCTCCTACAGCACGTCTACCACTGATTTAAGCTCCATAAAAGGACTTGTGCTCATGCAAACTGCTGGAAGGGCGCTGGGATAGAAGAAGAAAACCCTCCCTCTGGGGTACAGGTAATTAGCTAAACTGGGTTATCAGAACACACCATATTGTTTTCCACAGCAGTTCTCCTGGAGGAATGGTGATATAAAAGTAAATAAATATATAAATCTGGTCCTCTGCCTCAACAATCTGATACTTTTTCTGGTCAGTTCAGAGGTAGATCCTGGAAGCTGGTCCCTAGAAGGAATTCCAGCCTTCTGAGTCTTTTGTCAGAGAGTTCTGTTTTTTGTTTTCGTTTTTGAATTGAGTTCTCAGGAAAGTCACAATAGGCAATCTAACACTAATATAATTTAGATTCATTGTGATCTAGCAAAACAGCCCTTCCATTCAGCGAGAATTTTAGCCCTATGAGAAGCTGAAACCTGATAACTTCATTCAGTCAGCACAAAATGAAACTCTGACCTTGGCCTTAGCAACACCACCTACTTATATTTTTCATAGCTCACATATACCACTCTTTACTGTGATGATCTAAGAAGAATCCAAAGGTAATTAACTGGATTTATTTATTATTATTTTTATATTAAAATCTTAACCAAGGTGTATTCTCATCAGGATTCCAAGGCAGCAATAAATTGGGGCATTTAAAAAACTGGGATCCCATCCAGTCCATGATCTGATCAGGACTCAATGGCAATAATAAATTGGGACTATTAAAACTAGGATTCTGTCCAGCACTTATTTTGTCTAAAATCATAGACTGGACTTGGGCTACAATGGCTGGACTCTTCAATGAGGAGCAATTGTGTTGAATTAATACTTTAAAAATAATCATGGTGCTGGAACACGGGAATCTACAATCATTACATTCAATGTAAAAAGTCAGATAAATCATTAATTAGTAAGAATTATCTACTAAATGAAAGAATGTTCCTTGGTAGATCCCTTTCACTTGGGCTATGAAATCTTTAGTCACTTCAAATATTTATATACATGTGCAGTATATTCATGTTTATGATGAAAATATTAATTCACAAAGTTACATTTAGTTCTTTTACATTTTGACTTAGAATAAAATAAAAAATCTTCATTTTCTCATTTCTGAATAACTCCTAGATGGAATCTCAAACTCTAGACTTTCTGGTTTTCATTTCAATTTCCAGTAACATAAAATCTCCCATAATTAAATAAAATGCTGAGAGGCTGGGAATAGATTTTCACCCACCAGTATTCTCAATCTATAAATGGTTTCTGAATGTTTTTATTTCTTTAAGATGCATTTCGTTTATGTGGGGAACTTGCAGCTGCAGAATTAAATTTCGGTTTGCCAAATATCAAAAACACATGTATTGATTTAAACTATGGGAATAGGCAAGAAGCGCAGCAGCTGATAAGGGAAGGGAGAAGCTCACTGCAGGTTTTGGAAAGCTTCCTAAAAGTAAAGAAAACTAAGAACCTTGAATTCAGAAATTGAAACCATTTAACTTTCCCAAATTTTAGATTCACTCTCACTTGGGCATTGGGTTCTTGCTGAAAACAAGAGACATATGTTTTCATATTTCTCAGCTCCAAAACTTAAGGAACTAGCTTTTTCCCCCCATTCCATTGTTTATGCTACTAAAATGACAATAAGATGCAAAGAAACATTATTGAATAAACTAGCTACTTATCACAAGCTAACCCAGGAAAGGTTATATGCACAAGTCATTTGCTATCTATTTCAATCCTACTAACATCAGTAAGAAATTTTCCATTAGTGATATTTTATTCCAGTGTCTTGACTGGCACCCTCTATCAGAAGACAGTTGTTGGTCTCAATGGAAATTCTATAGTAAAGTAAACCTATGAAAATACAGAGAAAATAATTTGTTCTAAACTAATATTCATTTAAGTTACTTTCCAAAAGGCCTTATCGCTGCTTAGGCAAAGGTGAGGGAAAGTTAAGTATTTCATACATTGGTTTGGCAAGTTTGATCATTTTCAGGTTGCAAACTTAAATAAGTTCTTTACTTTCTACTCTGATTCCTTTTCTGTTACTTAAGTTAAAAAAAAAACCCAAAAATTTATGTTAAAAATAGTAGTGGCTCCAGTCTTTGCTGATTGGTTAAAAGAAATCCATGCTATCAGATTCTGAAACAACAGACTGGATGCTTTACTATGGATGCTTTGAAAATGCAAATATACTTCAACTTGATAAAAATTCTTACAGAAATAATCTGTGGGTACAACGTTCACTTCTCTCTTTTTTCCTTTTCTAGATGCAGGCCCTTCACACTAATGTTTTATTATGCCCAAACTCAGTGAAGTTTAAACAAAATTATGGGCTTATTTAAAATGGAGCCTTAGTGCAAGGAACTATTTGACTTGTATCAGGAAGGATATATCAGCAGCTCAGGCAACAAAAAACAGGCTACAAATCCTTCCAAATCATCTTGGGCGTGAAAGTTTGACTTTGAATCTGCAGACAAGAATTATGTGTGTAGGCCTGTGCAGTCACATTATAGAAAAGGCAAATTCAGTCAAAGTAGGGGGATATGGATTGGACCCATGCTTTCATTGGTATAAGCAATTCTCTTTGAGGAAATTCCTTCTACCAGTCTAGGTCTGAATCTTTTCTGTAACTTATACTCTTGAAAGAGCTGCCTAGAGCAGAAGTGTTGAAGACATGACCAAAGTTGCATAACTAGTAGATGTCTAAGGTGAAATTTGGATGAGATTCTTCTATTATGTAGAAATATCTATTAATGGTAACCATTATTCAGACAGGAAAACCTAAAGAACATTCTCTATTCCCACTGGCTTCTATGCTTACCTAGTCACTCCTACATGTGTTATACACATGTAACATCTAAACATATACACCCTAGGGAATTAGATATGGAGAAAGAAATGGCTCAAGAAGATACAATAAAAAAAACACAGTAAAAAAATAATTTAGTGCTGGGGTTTTCTTTGTTCTCATGGATTGAACAGGTGGTATATTATATCTGTCCGAGAGTTAAGAAAAAAAACAACTCACAAAACTTTCAAAGAAAGACATACTAAGAAATGTATTTTGCCATTCAATAAGTAATCCATTTTTCTTGGAATTAGTATTTGATAGTGATCTTAAGACTTCAGAGGTTCCATGGAAGACTGGATTCTCAGCATTTGTTCTAACAAAAGACTTTGGGACAACATGGTGGGCTGCATTAGAAGGTGGTGAATTTCTAATGACAAGTGATACAAAAGTACCTATACTACCTGAATGACCATTCACTGGGGCTACAGTAGAAGAGATTTACACTTTAGGTAGGAGATTGACCTCTTGAAGTTCCTTTTATCTCTAGGATTTGAATTCAAGCAGAATGAAAAGGGTAGCTAATTGGGCTTACCAAGGGGAGTTATTTGATGGTGCCAGCCTGTTTTGTCAATTAGTTCTCTTAGCAATTTTCATACAAAAAAAAAAGTTTAATACTAATGTCCTAGTCACATTTTGCATCTTAGACTAGATAAGATATTCTTCTTTGGTCTGAATTTCTATGCCAAAAATCACTATGGTAAGGAAGGATTTTGGGGGAGTGGGGTGGTGTGCAACCTGCATGCCAGTTGAATCTTTTAAGAATCTCAGATATCCTTTGCTATCAGTGACTTTGAAGACTAATTATATAACAAGTATGTAATACATGGAAATAGAGGACAGAAAGAGAATGCAGCATCTGTAACTATGCCATGGTTCATTTTCTTGAAATAGTTTAAGAAAGACATTTTAAATTATATTATAAAAAAGCTCTATGCAGTTTGTTCAATATTATTCCACTCTTTTTTTAATACAGAAGTGCCTTAGAGGAGTAATATGTTTGTTGAGTCTTTTAAGAGTTGTGAATTTGCTCACTAGGGGGGATCAAGAAGATATTCTTCACTGGAGATCTTGGAAATAGGACTCCAGCACTTGGATGTTGGCCAAATGTTCACTACATGTCAACCAGGCCTCACTACCACCCAAGGCCCACAGCTGCTGAGATGTTGAAACGTCCTTGAAATTAATCCTCTTGTACCCAGGCCTAAAACTGGCTACTCTGACATTTTTTCTACCAGCACCTGAAATGGATGGTTCTATCTTTGGAAACACATATCAGGTATGTTTTATGTTTTCACATTTGGGAAGTGGTATAAATGGAGGCTAACAGGACAGGTCTTTGAATATTTTGAGCAGTCATATTTAAAGAAAATTGAAGCAGAAGCCCAAATAGCCAGGCTGGGTTAATTTACAATCTAGCATTTGAGAACAAAATTCCCTGGGGTTGCTATTTTCTAAAGGCGAATTCAGGAAGGAAATGATCTTTTACTTAAAGACTACCTGCCTTATTTTATGGGTTATCAATTTTCCACCTGGCATGCTGTTCTACAGCCACTCTGATTTTTTCCATCCCCTAGCAAGACCCGAGTTGCAAAAAAAAAAAAAATGTGAAGTCTGCACTTTGGCAGGCCAATTGGAAGCTTGGCTTTCTGAAGAAGAAGAAGCCTGTGATGCAGACAAAATTGCAGCTAGTAAAGTCATAGAAGCAGTGAGATCTATGCTAGGGCTTGGCTGCGTAGACATCTTTGCCAATATATTAATAATATATATAATATACAGTCATATAATAGATGTACATTATATATACTGTATGTATGTATATATACTATACTATATATAGTATAATGTATATTTATACATATAATAATATATACATTAAAATCATTGCTGCATAGATGTCTTGGACAATATATACATTAATAATAATATATAGTCATGCAATAATATATACATATAGTGTACATATACTATGCTATATATGTGTTATATATAGTATAATGTGTATTTATACACATCATTATATATACATTAAATGTGAGCTGCATAGATGTCTTGGCCAATATATACATTAATAATGAAGAATATAGTCATATAATAATATATACATTATATATAATATATGTATATATGACACATATATACTTATAAGAATAATAATGTATACATTAATGTCTTGGCCAATATATACATTAAAATCTTAGCTTGAATTACTTTTTACATTACAGGATTACTGAATCTTGGGATAAGGATAAAATTTATCTTTGTTGCCTTTGGGGCAACTTTGTTTAGGTAGATAGACAACAACAATACAGAGATCTTGATTTCTTTTTAACCACTCTGTTGAATCTGTGACTGAGCTTATCAACCTTTCAAAACCTTAGAGAGAACTAAATAGGTCTCCCCTCTTCGCTCCCCCACTTCCACTCTGCTATTGATAAAGTCAACCGTCTGAATGGGAACAGGTGACAGACAATAGGAGCCTAAAAGATTCACAGGAGATAATCCCAAAAGGCTGTGTCCAAGAAATCCGAATGAACAGATAGGACTTTCTCACTACCCATCCTCAATGTCACAACAGATGTTTCTTTTTGATAATGGAAGAGAATAATTGGCAAAGCCAAGTGGAGAGAGCCTACTCCCCTTAGTGTCACCTCCTCTGTCTCCCAGGTGTTAGGGCCTTCCCTAACTCCAGATGAGGTATTTATTTTGTTTTTACTTATTTGTATATTCATTGTTTCTCCCCAGTGGATCACTAGCTGATCAGGGGCAGACTTTTGTCATTTTTGTCTTTGGATTCCCCCAAAGTTAGCATAGTGCTTGGCACTCTACAAATACCACACATGCAAGAACGACACTAGCTTTGTAGGCTATGAAAACTGAATCCAGTATTTAAAATTATTTTCTAATTTCATCACATTTTTAAGTTCTTTCCAGATTTCCTTTACCTATGAAAGGAAAGAATCATCTAGGGAAATGTGAATATTCAATTAACTGCTTTAAAATATGGTCTTTGCTTGAACAAAGTACCAGAGTTAATATCAAAGAAACGTGGAGAACGATTACGTTTTCCACTGAAACATTAATTCCTCAACAAAGAGTTCATCCCTTATGATCTGCCAATAGTTTAGTAAAGGAAACTGGTCCTTATAACAGATGGGGTCTTTACTTCCAGGCTTGCCAGAAACCTAATAAAAGACATTGGCTTCTTTATAATGAAGGATGAACACTTCTCAGATGGCCAGTATCCAAAGTGGGAGTCAGCAGTTTAAAATAAAGAAGGCACACCAGAATGTGGCAAAAATCAGGAATACAGAACAGTAATTTTAAGGCCACTATCATAAGCTAAAACCTGATGTTGTTTAATTCATTTCTTAGGATCTGAGCAAGTATGTTCTACAGCTAAATACAGTCAAAACAGGAACCAGCCTGTCCTCTGAATTACAAGTAGTGCGGTGTATACAACATAAATAATAACATAAGTAAATGTGAGGCTATAAATATATTGTAAATCCTGAAAAAATCTGTTTTCCTTTTATGTCATCACAATGACCTATCTTCTTGGCTTCGTCCTCATAGTTTGTGCAGTGACACCAACCACATTCCAGTGATCGCTGTACCTGGCTTTAATACAATAGCAACTACCTTCCAGGGTTGTTGGAATCAAATGAGATCCTTTAAAAATGCATAGCACAATGTCTGGCATACAGCAGGTACTTAACAAATGCTAGTTCCCTTATTTTCTCGCTTATGAAATGGACTATACCCAAAGATAACCAAGAAAGAGGAAAAGGGCCCACATGCACAAAAATATTTATGGCAGCTCTTTTTGTGATGACAAAGAATTGGAAACTAAGGAGGTGTCCATCTGTGTGAGAATGACTGAGCCAATTATGGTAAATCAATGTAAGGGAATACTACCATGCCATAAAAAGTGAAGAAAGGGATAGGTTCAGAGAAACCTGGCAAACCTGTGAACTGATGCAGGGTGAATTGAGTAGAATGAGAATGCTTTATACTATAACTGTATTGCAAAGACAAGAAACTTTGAAAGACCAAAGAATGCAGATTAACATAACGAGATATATTTCTGCATATGGTCAATGCCTCAGGAATTTGTTTTACTTGATTATGTACATTTGCTGCAAAGATTTTACTTCCCTTTTTTTTCAATGAGGGAAGGTAGAGAAGAGCGAATGAGGGAAAAAAAGATTTTTAAATGAAAAAAAGTTAAATTTTTAAAATGAATTCAAATCAACTTGTTGCCTTCATCTATTTGAAGGGCTGCCATGTAGAAAAGGGATTAGATTTTATTTTGAAGGAATACAGAGAATAGAACTGAGACCCAGAGAGACAGCCTGATGGTGTATTTGAAAGAGTAACAGCTTTGGCATAAGACCTGGGCTCTGCTATGATACCTTTGTCAGACATTAGACCTCTTTGGCCTTCATTTTCTTTTATCTGGGAAAGAGGCTTGAACTAGTTGATCTCTAACAACAACAAAAATATTTATATTATACACACATACGTGTGTGTGTGTGTGTACATACAATCTTATATATATGGGCAGGTGGTACAGCAGCTAGAGCATCAGACCTGGAATGAGAGACCCATCTTCCTGAGTTCAAATTTGGTCTCAAATACTTACTAGCAGTGTGACTCTGGGTAAGTCACTTTATCCTGCTTACCTCAGTTTCTCATCTGTAGGATGAACTGGAGAAAGAAATGGCAAAGTCATCTAGTATCTTTGCCAAGAAAACCCCCAATGGACCCACAAAGAGCTGGGAAAGCTGAACTTTCCGACTCTACTGGTAGTTCTCCATCCTTTTCACCACTTCGCTGCTTCCCTTTAATTCTAGATTCCGTGTTATCTTAAGTTATGAAAAACCATACTTCAAGTCTATAAAAGGAAGAATTTGCTAACAGTTAGAGATGGAAATCCATCCATCAGCTAATGGCTGGAGTAGAAGATATAAATTTTTTTCAACTCACTGAAAGTTCAAGGCTCTGACTACATTTATAGAAGCTTTGTTGACTGGTTCCAAGAATGTACCACATTAAATTAAAATAGGGAATACTGAGTTCCACAGGAAAAGTATTAGAGAAAGATCGGGTACCATTTACATTTTGAAGAGGTAATGCAAGTTGGTAGATGAAGGGCTAACCTTCGATCTAGAAGAACTGAGTTCAAGTCCTGCCTTAGTTACATACTAGTTGTCTGATCTTGGGCAATCAATTCTTCTAGTGCCCCAGGCACTAGAAAGCATCAACTATACAACAGTTGCCGGTCTTTATTGGTGGATGGAATGTCCACACCAGGAGTTCCTTATACCAACAGAATTACAGAGCGGGAGTAACAGGAAAAAAAACGAATGATATCACTGTTCAATAACGTTGGATGGACTCCCTTCATAGAGGGGTATGTCTGCATGGAAAACTAGATTTGGGCTCACCTTTCACGTTCTTCTTTCATTTTTTCTAACTCTTCTTCTTGAAGTGTGCCTTGCTTTAGATTTCCCTTCTGTTCATTTTTTCCACCTTTATCCTCTTTTTTCTTCCCAAATCTGGGAAAACACAAAGGGGAGGAGCAGGGATAATGATGATTAGCAATAATCTTATTATCCTTAGAGTTATTCTTAGCTACAATGATTCCTGCAAAACCACAGTCCTCCACAGTATTAGAAAACTGTTATTATAGACAGTAAAATTAATCAATAATAGAAAAAAGTCACATTCTTATAGCCTTCTAAGGTCTGAAGAGCACTTTTATCAAAAGAATATCATGAGGTTGCTTAATATATGTACATATGTACATAAATATGTATACACACACAAATATACACATCCATGCATCCACACACATATCCCTCAGACTCGAGGACTTCGATATTCTGACTCCCCTTGAATACTTAGATCTCACAATTCATCATCCTCAAATCTATTGACCTTTAGTGCCTACCACTTGGAGAAGTAGCCATATATACATGAGATAATGATGACACTGTGAATATCATTGTTTCTGTTTTATAGATGAAGTGACTGAGGCTATTAGAGATTAATTAAATTAGACTGTAAGTCAATAAGCGTTTATATGTACTAAGTCCTGCGCTAAATACTGAGGTTAGCAATGAAAGGTAAAAAACTAATCCTTGCTCTTAATTAGGTCACATTATGATGGGAGACACAACATGCAGATAATTATGTACTTACAAAACATATAGAACTTAATGGCAGCTAGATGGTGCAATGGATAGAGTGCCAGGACTGGACTAAGAAAGATCTGAGTTCAAATGTGATCTCAGACACCTATTATCCATGTGACCTTGGCCAAGTCATTTAACCTTGTTTACCTCAGTTTCCACATCTGTAAAATGAGCTGGAGAAGGAAATGGCAAACCACTCCAGTCCATTGTATCCTTGAACTGTCTTTACATTTTTGAGCTTTCTCCCTCTCAACTTCTCCATCCTCTCAACCCTAGCTCTTCAGTCTTCTCAAAGACATCCAGTGCTGTGCTCTGACATCTTCAGATCCTATAGTTCTTGGTCATCCTAAGTCATCTCATTTTCAACTTCCATAATTCATATGCTTCAAAGCTTTTGCAAAGGTGAAAACCCTTGTCCCTCATTAGCCCTTTCCACAGTCTCAGTGTGGGCCTCCTCCATACCCTAGCCTCTCCTGTGTGGCTCTTCCATGGTTCCCTATGAAACCTCTACTTAAGCTTTTAACAAAATCTTCATCTTTTTTCTCACACTTTTTTTTTTAACTCCACAGAAACTTGACCTTCTAGGAAGACACCATTTATCTGGGATCTCCAGCGAAGGCTATTTCTTCTCTTATACTCTTGCCACACAGGGCCATGAGAAAAAAGAATCAGGATGGTTTTGCCTCTATGTTATATATAGTTTGTTCCCTCCTACCTCCCATCAGTACAACCTCATCTCCTTGGAGGGTCATGTCATGCCAGTATTTAACCCTATGCAGAACTCTGTTGTCATTTAGAGAATTCTCTCTTGAAAAGTTTCCAACATGGCTCACAGTCTTTCTTTCTATGCCAACCCCCAACCTCATACTTGAGAACTTCAATATTCAGGCTGACACTTCCTTGAATATTTAGACCTCAGCTTTCACCAGCCTCAAATCTAATGATCTTCAATTTTCCTCAACCATTCAGAGGAATAGCCAGTCAAGATCAGGCACAACTATACTAGAACAATGAAATTCTTCACTTTTGAGCAGTATTTGTCCTATCTTTCCTTCTGCCTCACTCTTAAATTTATTGGACATCCTCATCATGACCTTCGATTTCTCCTTTCCTTCCTGCTTTCCAATCCATCACCTCTATTTTGGCTTCACTTTCCTCCCTTGGTCTTGGTCTCATATATACCAGTTCAAATACATCAAATTCTCAACCTTTGACTCCCTTATTTCTCTATTATATCACCATCTTGCCTTGTTGTGAACCCAGAATTGCCCCTAACATCCCTTTTCTTTCCCTTTTAGCTGCTGACCGTCACCAAAGAAAGTCACAGCACTTTTTGAATTGGGTTTACAGAAAATTCATGTTATATAATGTCAAATGGATTCTCATTGTAGCCATGGTGTTCCTGTTCCCAGATCATGCCCCCAAAGCAGCAATCTAAACACCCTACTTTCCTAAGCAAAGCACAATAATTTTTTTCATAAGCTCTCCTACCCACTGCCTTCCACACCTTAAAACTCTACATCCTGAAATATTCTCTCCTCCTTTGCCCTGAGGAAAGGGTAATCCCTTTCTTTACCAAGGATAATTCTACTACTTGTACCTTTGATTTCCTCTCCTTTAGCCTATTCTGGAACCTTGCTCCATTAATCATACCCCCTCCTCCCCAACAACACAATCTATCACTGCCTAAGTCCAGGTCTTCTCTATCCTGATGTAAGAGAACTGAAAGCTTGACAAGGCTTTAGGACTTGTTGGTTACGTAAATATAATGAAGGCAGGAATTTGATTAGGCAGGGGTAAGATAAATTCCTTGCCTCCTAAATTTTATTTTGTCTCTACATTCCCCCCATTCCAAAATTGTCCATGGGGAAATGATGATGTGACTTTTGACATTAAGGAACTGGGGGGCCCTGGGCTCTGAAGGACCTGGCAGTTGGGAGAAAAAACTCTTGTGTAGAGGGTAACTAGACACCGTCTGGACAGTTAGGTTGGTAGAATACACCATCCAAGGAATGCCATTCTCCTTTACCTTTCCTTCAAACCTCCTCTTATCACCTCCAGGCCACCCAACTCAGACGCCATCCTAGCTACCACATTAGCAGGACATCCTTCATCAGGCCAGCCACAGTCCATGGGTAAACTGGGTGGAACTGGCTTTTTATACCACTTGGATGAGTTACAAGCCTTCCAGTGAAATGGAGGACATGATGTCTTACCATCTGCCTTGCTGTTGCATCCTATGGTCCTTCAGGCCTTACCATCTGCCCTGCCACTATGTTCTCTAGAGTCTGCAGGTATATCCTAAGGAACCTGAAGTCTCTGCCACTATGCTCCCTAGAGTTTTCAGGTATATCCTACGGAACCCGAGGTTTTTCCATTTACCTTGTCACTAGGATTTGGGCCTTTTTCATTCATCCTTTGGCTGAAATCTTTTATATGAACTGTCTCCCCAAATTAGAGTGTGGTATCCTTGAAAGCAGGAATTCTCATCATTTTTTTCCTATTTGTATTCTTAACACTTAGTACAGTACTTGGCCGATAGTAAACACTTAGTAGTTTTTTTTCCCATTCAATCACTAGTTGTAGTCAAACCAACAAGGAAGCATAAAAATTGAGACCTTTAACAAAGAGTCACAAACGAGGAAGTGCAGCCCCAAAACCATATTAAATCAGAGCACCCTCTTCCTAGTTAAGAAAACATTCTCTATATCCTAAAGGGTTTGGTAGGTGGGACAAAGGATCTGCTCAAGATAAAAAAAAAATCCATTGTAGGCTTAACTCTGTATGGAACAAAAAGAAAATTAATTAATCCAAAAGCTTGGAGGGTTTTCTCCCCTAGGTTGCTGTTCATATAAAGCTAAATATAAAGGCTACTGTTTTCTGAAAGAGTGGAGAAAATCTCAAGGCTTTACTCTGAAAGAGCATGGCAGAATCCACTCTTCTCATGAGGAAGAGATATCAACATAGACAAGGTCTCCAGCTAAAGCCAGAACCTGCAAACAGAGAGAAATTCTGCCACCAACTGCCTGGTGGAACTAAGGTTGCTGGGAGAGCAATATATGTCAGAGATGATGCACCTGGTGCAGATCATTAGGGTGTACGTCCAGCAGGAGCAGCATACAACATCAGAAAACACTGGTGACCAGAATCACAACCATGCGTTTCATCTCCATTCATATAGCTTGTATGTTTTCTATCTGTGCCTGCTCTTCTTACAAATGATGTATAGAGCATGCCCAGGAAATGCTTTATTATACTTATTTTTGTTATACTATTTCATTAAATGCCTTAGCTTTTAATTGTGTCATCTTGGTAACTACTAAAGGAAAATGCATTGGTGGATGCTCATGAGCTACTGTTTTGAGTGAAATGGGGGCCTAACAAAGCCCTGGGATAGACTTGTCTGGGAAATCTGTTCTATAAACTTGAACAGATAACCCCAGTTACTGAGGTTATGAGGGAAAAGACCTAAACTTTCATTTGGCCTTGCCATCCCCTCCTGCTATCTCTCCGCAGTTTTACTGCCAAACTCTTTGGAAAAACTGTCCATCCTCACCTCCCCATGAACCACTCACATCTTAGCCCTTTCAATCTGATTTCTGATTCCAACTGCTGAAATTGTACGCTCGGTGGTTATCACTGATTTATCAACTGTTAAATTCAATGGTCTTTTCTCAGTTCTTATCCTCCTTGACCTCTGCAGTGTTGACTCTGTCAACCTCTCCTTTCTGGAAACTCTCTTTCCTTCTTCCCCACTGATTTCTATGAAACCACGCTCTCCTAATTCTTTTCAGAGCTGCCTAACCGCACTTTTTATACATCTTTGCTAGATCATTAGTCATCTAAAGTGTGGGTACCTTCTAAGTTTTGTCCTGGCATATCTATTCTTTTTCTCTACAGTCTTCCCCTTGGTGATCTTATCAGCTCCTTTTTCATCTCCATGCACATGGCAAATGCAGATCCAATCTTTCTACTGAATTCATTTCCGAGTGGCAAATATCTATAGGAAAAATCCACTTGGATGATCTCTCAGCATCTCAGATTCAAAATGTGCAAAACAGAACCTCATCCTACCCATTTCCACTTCCCAAACACCCCTATTTGTTTTAGGGGAAACATTATCTTCCTAGTCACCCTAGTTCAGATTCTCAAACTCATTCATGACTCTTCCTTTTCTTTCACCATCCATATTCAATTGGTTATCATGTCTTATCAATTTACTTCCCAAACATTCCTTGCATCCATCTACATTTCTTCACTCAAATGACGGCGTACCTTAGTTTGAACTTAACTTGGTAGTGAATGAGGATCTACCAGAGGGGTAACATGGCTATTTCTGTGCAAAGGGAGATTAATCAGGAAGTAGTAGGAAGAATAAAAGAATGCGGAGGAGAGGGTAGAGTGGAGGCAGAAAGATATTCTAAGAGGCTCTTGTAATAGTTCAAGAGGGTAATAATGAAGACATGTGTTAGTGAAGTGGCAGCGGAAACAGCAAGGAGGGAAGAAACGTTAAAGTTACCATGGAGAAGAATAGATTGGAATTGATTTTTGATCACGTAGTAGAGCGCCAGAGAGGGAAGAGGAAAAAATAAAATCAACAGTTCAGATATAAGAAATTGATGAGGGGGTTTCAGAAACTTCAAAACCATAGAGTCAGAAGGAGGAGGAGGTTTTTGGGGGAAAAAGAATAAGTTTAGTTCTGAATATGTTAAGTTTAAGGTGCTGAGGAGGCATCCAGGTGGATGGAATTTAAGAGAGAGAGTTCAAGGTGGGGGAGAATAAATTGGGGAGTCATCTATGTAAAGATGGCAGTTAAATGGACAGCTGAATTATCAGAGGCTGTGATCTCAAAATACCTCTCCCTATGATAATGATGTTTGGCAGAAGAAGTCATCGAGAGGGATTGGAAATAAAGTGAGTCCCCTCATCTTGCCCCTAGAAGATGATAAAAACGATACTAAAAATGCTAGACTGTAAATGCCAGATTTACATCTTGCATCTTTTCCATGTTCCAAACATCTTTTTCTAACCACATAGATTTCTTTTAAACCTTTGGAGACCAGAGATGGAAGAGATCCTGATATCAAAGGCAGAGGTAATATTCTAGCACCTGCCACACTTTGCTCTTTATGGCTTTAGCTAGTAAATTATTCTTTATCAAGTAAAAATAGCTTAGTGGTACTGTGGAGACAAAATGGGAAAGCATGTTAGTTAGGGAGAGAGAGATGTACATACATCCTGTAAAGCAGTGTTTTCCAAACTAATTTGGCCATGGAACACTGTTAGATTTGAACCATAGTGGTGGAACATATAAAGAGAGCAGAAGGATCTGTAATACTCTTATGATTACAAAGGGTTAGTCAGAGGACTAGAATAAAGTAAATTTATTTCCCTACTAAAATGTGCTGTTAGAATATGTATTTTAAATACATAGGTAATTTCACACTTAACATTTTAAAGGAAAAAATATCACTAGCAATGAAACTTTCTCATGAAACCCTTATTTACATCATGTGTCAAGGATTCTTTCAGCAGAACCATTTGGGAAATGCAGCAATGACTTCTTATCAATAAGGTTCAATAGCTGTTAAATCACGCAGAGCCACAAAAATGACAAATGGATTGACTCCTGTATATGATCTTATGTCCAAGTTTTGAGCAAAAAGGGCCATGATCTATGAGGAATTTATTTCACTTGACAAATATGATGGTCACAAATCAATTCCAAAAAGACAAAAATAAGCTTGGGCAAGGTAGAAAGCAGTCCAGGAATAAGTACTGAATTATAGACATTTTGGTTCGAATTCCCATTCCCACTTTATAGACAGAATACTGAGGCCCAAAAGAATGACATTATTAAGGTAACAAATGTAGAAATTGGCAAAGTTGGAACTAAAACCCACAATTCTTGACCTTCCCTTTAATGTCTCATATCTCATCTTTGAAAACAAAGACAAACACAACCTGTGAGTAGACCTAGCTAACCCAGCTCATACTCTTCCTTCTTTCTGGGGTTTACTGGCTAGATGTCCTCCCTCCTTTCCTTCCTTCCTTCCTTCCTTCCTTCCTTCCTTCCTTCCTTCCTTCCTTCCTTCTTATTCCCCAAACCTTAAACCCAGTGCACTCTGAAGCCCGTAGA
This sequence comes from Potorous gilbertii, assembly GCA_028658325.1. NCBI lineage: Eukaryota > Metazoa > Chordata > Mammalia > Diprotodontia > Potoroidae > Potorous > Potorous gilbertii. Next base: position 479,385,547 of record CM053771.1, on the reverse strand, counting down.
CTGGATAACAGTGGGCCCCTGCCCAAGCTCCACTTAATGACTGCCTTAGAGTGATTATCAATAGTAACAGTTTTTGTTCCCTCCCAGTTTGATTTAGTTATATTTTTCTTTTGTTCATTTCTTAAAGAGGCCTATTTTACTCAGTGGGTGTTACCTACCTCTAAGTGAGTACCTGAAAAAGGCCAGTCTAAGGAGACCAAGATCTCCCATTGTATCATGGGCCATCTCCAGTCATCCTGATGAATATCTGGTCACTGGATCAGATGGCTCAGGAGGAGAAAGTGAGACTTGTGACCTTGCACTGCCCTCCCTCACTCAAAACAAAGTCAAGGGCAAGTCATGTCATCATTTCTCTGAGATCAACTCTACTATAGGAATTTACATAAATATGTAGACTCTTCCTATTTCACAGTGAGTCAATTTTTTGGTGGTGGTGGTAGTGTTTGGAAAGACTCATTTAGTTTGGCATTTAAACATTTGGTTTTTCCTTTCCCCATTTGATAATTCTTTTGGGACATTTTGCAGGAGTACAAAGGGAAGACTTGAAGTTCCAAAAAGTCAGTTCATTTACCTGTTAACTGTTCTGGTAAAAGTTTTCACAAAGTAGTATGCAGAAATTATTGACTAAAATCAGGATTTTATGTTTCCTAGGTATTTCTATTATCTATAGCACCTAAAACCCCATTACCACAAATATTGAGAGTAAGCTACATTGGATTACATTTTAAATGCACTAAGGATTAAAAAGAAAGAAATAATAATTTTTTAAAAATTCACTAAGGAAGGCTCCTATGATGAATCCTTTAAGTGAATAACCATCTTTTATTTTTCCTTTGTATTTTGATATATCAGACTTGCTTAAGGAATATACATATTCAAATAGTTGTTTCTTATATGTAACAACTTGATTTACATTTATTATTCAGTTAATACTATGTGACCTCAATGAGCTAGACATTATACTGCAGAGGGTAAGGGAAAACTACCAACCCAGAGGGCTAAAGCTTATATATAACTACCACCACGTACCATTTAAAGTTTATGGGGAAATTCCTCCTGCCCAGAAATATCTCCCTTAGGCTGCCTGAAGTTTTTTATTTCATTTTAGTACACTGTCTGAAATTTTAGCAATTAGTCTCACTCAGGTTAACGAACTTTCTCTTTTGAACTATTCTCTGACAAGATATGTACAGGTATGTTCATTCATAGCTTAGGGGGATCAGTTAAAACAGGAATACTTTTCTCCTAACTTCTGCCAGAGGTCAATGGTATTAAGGGGATGGAAGTTTTGATTTGATGAGGAAGGGATATGGTCGGGGGGAGAGGGGGGCGGTGAAATTATAGAGGATGATAAGTTGTCTTTGGTCCAGGTGAAAGTCGGCCCTGGATAGGCAGAGATAGCACAAAAGAGATACCTTACTCTCAATCATCTGTAATAATGGGGTCTTAGGTGCCATAGCAAATGGAAATGCCTAGGAAACATAAAATTATGATTTTTAACCAATAATTTCTACACATTCCTTTGTGAAAATTCTTATTAGAATAGTGAACAGGTAAAAGAATTATGAAACAGGGAAAGGACAAACCAAATGTTTAAATGTCAAACTTAATTAATCTCCCCTACCACCACACCCTGAATTCAGCCCTCAAATAAGTTGACTAGGTGTGAGATAGGTATCCTAAGTAGCAAAGGGAGGAGTGTAAAATGCAGTGGGAAGGTACAGAAAGGGATGCAGGAAAGCCCTGACAACTTCAACTACTTGAAAATTCTGTCCTTACCAAAATGAATCAAGTCTTGCAGAATGTAGCAGATGAGACTGGCCTTGGTATCAGGAAGACCTCAAACCCTACCTTAATCACTTCCTAACTGAATGACCTCAGGAAGGCGCTTAACTGTGCCTCAGTTTCCCCATCTGGGTGTTGGGCTCAATGGCTCTTCCTATGACCTAATAAACTGCTTTGTCAGTGAGACTATTTGAGAGAACTAATGAAGAGATCTTTATTCATAACTAGTAAGTATTAGACTTGGAAATCCACTTCATTAAGGCAGAAGTAAATATGTAAACATCTCCATTGGCACATGATTTTTCCTAGTCTTGGTGAATTCAGCTCCCACTATACAGCTAGTGATTTTATTTAATTGTCATTTAAATGTCTACAAGTCATACAGACCAAAGTGGCTGAAATAAAAACAGGAGCAAGAGTTCACAGGCCTTTCTGCCTGCATTTCTATAGCCTACCCTGAAACCCTCCCATCAAAGGTCTCTGTTGTCTGATGTATTCTAAATTGGGTTCCAAATTAGCATATGCAGATGCTGATGAAATTAACTTCCTTCTATGGGAAGTCTCTGAAGGTTTTCTACAGTTCACCTTTCTTTAAAATTTGCCCAGCAATTTTTTTTTCTTATTATGTGATGGAACTACAGGAATCTGATAAAAATTCAAGAGGAATTACCTAATTAGAGGTTCTTTTAGGGGGTTTGTTCTGAACCCCCAAAGGCAGTGTTATCAGTCACTGTGATGCTTATGCTATTGATACAATAAGGAACCAACCAACATTTGTTGCAGACAGGTCTTTATTTGCTAAGAAAAAGAAAACATTCTTTTTTTTTTCAGGAACCCTCCTGTTTGCCGATGGTTGCTAGGGCCCATGCCTGTGGCCATGAATAAGGGCAGAGGAATGCTATAAAACTGTTAGCTTGCTTTTCACAATGGAAGGGCAATATTTTAAACCCTGTGAGTCCAGGCTGCCACATGCAAAAGTAGATACGGGGTTTGCTTTATGGGATCTGTCCAAAGGTAGAAGCTGAGTGACTCATGCTATTGTCAAAGCTCATGCACCTGGAAACACGTTTACTGCCTGGATGCTTTTCTCCTTTGCACAATTTATGCTTTAGTTACTGAAGAAAGCCCCAATATTTGAGAAGAACCATGAATTCAAAAATCTTACCAATAAACACAAATAGAGTCAAATAGCCGAATCCTCAAAATACTATTTCTAACCTATGTGTTCATTTCTGGATTACTAGTAATGAATATAAATATACATACACATATACATACATTGATACATGGGTATACATATATATCTCTACATATAATTCTCTGTGTCTCTGTCTCTCTCTCTTGTTCTAATTTATATTATGTTTCCATGATGATGATGATGAATAGTTCAGAAAACTAAGACTACTCTTGAGAATTAAGAATTGAGATTCTTCTGAGGGTTTTATCTCGTACTTCCTTTAAGGATCCACCTCCTTTCCCACTGACCTTCAAACAACTAGTTTTCCCTGGGACTCTAAGTACCCTTATTCCTGGGATTGAGCATCTCAAACATAATTCCTAAATCCATGGTCCTGGCTACTTTTCATTCTTGAGCCCGGGATCTTAAGATCTTTAGTGTGTTGATATTTGCTTTTAGGCTTAAAAAGCAGGGAGGTCCCACAAAATCCAGAGATTTCTGCCTAAGTGGATGAAACATCTGCTAGGCAGAGGCCTAAGCAGTTTACTTCCTAAATTTAGGGGTAGAAGATGCTTCAGCTAATTGGCTTTTCTCATTTTGGGAAACTAGGAAACACAATAGAATTAGAACCACTGAATGAATGAAAAATAATTCTGGAGGGCACAGAAAGTAAAATGAAGGACAATATAAAATAATTTTTAAAAAAGTAGCTAAGACTGATTTGTAAATATAGCTAAGGGATCGTTAAATCACAGAAGAGTTTCTTTAGCTAACAATTTTGCGGTAAATGAAAAACGCATTCAGAGATTATTAGAGGAGTACTCCAGTATAAAAGGTTGGATATTCAGAAAAAGAGGCCTGAAATTAAAGTTAAATGAAAATAAGGGTGAATGAGCAAGCAGGAAAGATAAAGATACTAATAAGGTATGATTTTCAGGTCCACATGGGGACCATAAAAAGCTTATTAACTGCCACTACCAGAGTGAGTTTAAGTTATTCTATCACTCAGTTTTACAGAAGAAAGAGTACTCCTCCCGGAGAAGGGATGTGCTTTGATTAATTACTTTCATACATACACTTTTACCCAATCTTAACCATCATTGCAAAAGATTCTCAGTGAGTCAGACTGAGTGCCTAAGATTTTGTAGATAAATTCTTTTGGTATTTGTTAACCAAGCATTAATAAAACAAAATTTTTTATAATAGTTAAAAAAAGGTTTTTGTTAAATATTTACTAACTGGAAAGAAAGAGTAGTTTTTTAAAAGAAATCTCAGCATTTTGTTCATAGAAGAATTTTCTACCTGGTGTCTCAGCATGGGCACAAATTCAAAGCCCAGGTGCCACACCCCAACACTGGGTCATGAGCACTCTGGGGCATTACCTTATTTGGGTACACCCAGACCCTGCCTTATTTGGATATGTCTAAGCCTGACCTGGAAGTTCTTCCAACACTGCTCTATTTCCAAGGTAAGAAAGACACAAATCAGGTTCCTGAGGATCCAGGAATAATTACAGAACCCTTAGGAACTGCTCCTAGAAACTTGTACTGTTGAATAAAGAGGAAGAACTAAGGCCAATTTCTTGCTATCCCTATCATCATCAGGTCAGGCAGTTTGAACTCAGTCAAGTAAAACAGTCTCTGATTTGTCGCTGCTGACAAACAGCTTAGCCAATCAATGCCCTTAGAATGAAGAAAGAAAGAAAGAAAGAAAGAAAGAAAGAAAGAAAGAAAGGAAGGAAGGAAGGAAGGAAGGAAGGAAGGAAGGAAGGAAGGAAGGAAGAAAGGAAGGAAGGAAGGAAGGAAAGAAGAAAAAGAAAGAAAGAAAGAAAAAGAAAGAAAGGAAGGAAGGAAGGGAAGGAGGAAAAGAGGGAAGAAAGAAAAAAAAAATGGTTTCTGGGCCTGACATACTATTTCTTGGATTCCATTATGATTAATATTCTTGCATCCTTAACACTTAGTTTAGGTAAATCTCCATGGGAATTCTGACTTCTGTGAATATTGGATGTTCCAGTTGTGCAAACACATCCTGCCGATCCCTACTCTTCCTTACCTCCTGGTCCCCTATGCCGTCCTCCCCTCCCCCTGCTAACCTAAAAACCAGAGAAGGAAAGGCAACAGCTTTTAGAAGTAAACCACACCTAGTAAACCACATTTTTTTTTTCTGCTGACTGGAGGAGATTCCCAAAATGCTTTGGTGTTCTCATGCCCAACTTGCCCTGGTTCACTTCAGAATTGTGCAACAGATCCATCCTGTAGAAGGAAGCACTTCCAGACAGGAAACAACTCAGAGGTTACCATTCCCAGGGCAGGTGGGATCATCAGAAAAATACATGGCAAAGGAAAAACTGACCATTGTCAAAGGAATTAAATCCAGCGAGGGCTCATTAAAAAGTTAGGAAGAACTGTAGAACTCATTTGCATTCTCTAAACAAAATGACAAATCCAACTTAGATTTCCAAAGTGTTCATTAGCCACACAAATGTACCCATACCAACACCCTACTTGTGTAACATCCAGAAAAGATTTTATAGGTGCTTGTGTTTAACTGGTTACATTTAAAAGAAAAAGTGATATTTGATTCTATTAATCCTATTAAAGAGACCACATTAAGGAGTAATGCTGGAAGCTATTGCTTCTCCACAGATATTAACAGAAACAGGCAAATTTTCTACAGAATTCTACTGCAGAGAAAAAAAAAGAAAATGATTGAGCTCTTAGATCCAGTCTAATGGGAGTGAAACTTATCTTTATAACTCTGATTAAACAAAAAAAATTATCACTTCTTTGATGCCTAAATTAGCATCTTTTCTCCACTATGCTGAATTAATTAGTTGAGTGACAAAAGAATTAGTCCAGATAGGATCAAAGCTGAAATCATATTTATCTGGAATTTAAAATTAAGAACATACAGCATTAACCCTCTCTCTCTCACGTAACTTTCTATTGTGTAGCCCATATTCTCAATCTACAGAACTAGCATTTCACATAAATTATACACTGAAACTTTTTTTTTCTTCTTATGGAGGTTTATCAGAAAAGACAAAGAGAATTTACAGAGAAATATTTCCTGGGGGTGGGGAACTTTTCCATTGTACCATAAAAACTTAAAGTATGAGATTTCTTTTTTTTGTCAAGCATTGATTGTGCAAATACAAAAGAAGCAAAATAATTAGCACAAGATAGAGCTTGTATGAGATCCTCAAACAATGAATAAGGTTGATACTCTATTAATACCCTTGCTAAGTGAGACTTGGTTTGTTAAACTTTTCTTAAAGATGAAAGCTATCTCTGAACTTTGGATTTTCTTTCTCTAGAAGGAAAAGCTTTGTTTAATAAGACAGAACTGAGGAGGCTGGATCTTCTGTGTACACACGCCTACTCATATTTGGCACTTTTATGCTGGATATGACCTTTCTACAAGTCAAGCTGAAATACAAAAAAAATTAAAAAAAGAATTAAAGGAAGGTAGAAGTAGTATGGGACTTAAAACTCAAGAACCTGGATCTAGACCTGTCTCTTTCATTAATGAGATTTGTGACCTTGGATAAATCACTCTCTAGCTGTAAAGTAAGATAGATGATTGGACTAGATAATTATTAAAGTCTCATTAACTTCCCATTCTTAATGGTTTGATAACCATTCTGACCAGTCAATATAAAAGGGGAAGGAGTTGGATAAGGAAGCACAGGAAGTGGGAAAGGAAATTAAGTAACTAGTCCTTGGTGGCTTTCTCCAAGGTCACAGACTAAACTGGGAAGGACAAGAAGTTTAACTGATCCAGGCTTCAGTGAAGAGGTCAATAATTTCCCTTTCTCTCCAAGACAAGACAACAAGCATTTAGAGCCAGGCCATGTGTGAAGCCCTTGGAATTTATGAACAACAGAAAAAGGAAAGACTGGCCCTGCCCTCAAAAAGGTTACATTGTAATGTAATCTATCCAGACTTCAGACACTCAGGGCTCAGCACTAAAGTCTAACTGGCTAGTCTTTATTCGCCTTTCCTTTCTGAAGACTGACCTAAGATATCCCTGGTCAGGTCTTGACTTGGATTTAAGTGAGGCAGAGCTTGTCAAAGTCATCTGTCTCATTCTCTCTTCTTGTCATTGAAGTCTAGTGGAAGGATAAAAGTCAAGATAACTGGGGATGGCCCAGGGTGTGACTGGAGAGGTGAAGGAAGTTCTTTCTTACTCAGGCAGCCCAGTGGATACAATGTCAAGCCTGAATTTAGGAAGACCTACATTCGAATCTAGACACTTTCAAGCTGTGTGACCCTGGGCAAGTCACTTAACCTCAATTTGCTTCAGTTTCCTCATCTATAAAATGGTTACAGTATCTAACCTCCCAGGGTTGTTGTAAGGCTCAAATGAGAAAAATCTTTGTAAAGTACTTGGTTCAATGGCTAGCACAGAGTAGGTGCTATCTATATATCTATACAAATGCTAGTTATTTTTATTAATTATTGTCTGGTTGTTGTGATTCTTCTAGGGAGCATTCTCGATGAGGGTAGTGACGGTGCTTCCTTTTGTACACAGCTGTTAACTTGAAAGACGATTTCCTCAGAACTGAGAGCCAGGAACCACAGTTAATTTCATCATTTATTTTAAATATTTACAAAGAAATCTCCTCAGTTTAGGTTAGACATGCAACCTAATTCTCTGCCAGGCACTGTGCTAAATGCTTTACAAACACTTTATTTGATTCTTATAACAAGTCCTGAGAAGTAGGTCCTGTTATGATCCCTATCTTACAGGTGAGGAAACTGAGGAAGAAAGAGTTAAATGACCTGCTCAGGGTCTCAAATTTAGGAAGCATCTGAAACTAGATTTTAGCTCAGGTCTTCTTGACACCAGGCCCGGAGCTCTCTATCTACTGCACTGAAAAGCTGCCTCAAGGCACAGAGGATCCAGAGATTCTCAGACACCCAGAAAGGGACCACAACTTACCTTAGGCTGCTGTCTTATCACACCCAACTCTTTCAAACTATATGTTTATCTTTTCCAAAACAGAGTGCTAAGTTGTATAATGATACGTCAAATGCAAAGTCTTTAACATGAACCTGTGGAAGGTATGTCTTCTGCGAAAAACAAGAGATCTTTCTCTGAGACCATAAAACAAGTATTTCTGTGATTGTGGAACCTTTAGTTCTAGGATTTGGATATCAATCGACTGGAGAATGCTTCTTGTAATGTTTTTCTAGATCTGAGTTTACTCTTCTCTGCTGCTTAGCTGTATGCCATGCCAGAATAAGAGGCCCTGTGAATAATGCTCTGTTGAATATATATATATATATATGTATATTTCCTTCTAATAATCAAAAATGGTTCTTTCAGAGGATGAGGTGATCAGAAATTTTGAATGCCAGTTGATATGTGGTCATGAATCTGATGTCAATACTACGTAAGTAAGGTTAATAATGAATGTCCCTTTGGAATCTGCAAGTCTCTTAAAGAGGAATGAAGTCATTCTAAATTAGGAATCACCTATAACCAGTCTAGCCATCCACATTTTATTTCACCAGGCACTTCACTTTTGCAAGAGCAGAAAGTCAAAAGTCTGATGATGTTTACAAATGTTGATGGACTGCAAAATGCTTGGGATAGCATATAAAAATTTGGCGAAAATTCAGATTTTCACTTGAACTCAGAAACTCAGGAACTGGCAACAAGTTGGGCTTCCTAATGGAATCTTGGGCTGTCACTTTGGTCTCCAGTTTTTATTCATTCAGTGGACAGAACAGACAAACTTGCTAGGTTCCTCCAAAGCCCAGAATGCCCTATGCACGCCACACATTCAGTCATGGTGATCACATGCAAATGTCAACCTGCATGAAAGGGTAGAGCAAAACTCGTTTTGAAGGTGCTCATTTTTAAACAAGTGATAGATACAGGGTTCATTGTGGCTATAGTAATAACATTTTAAAAGAACCGAAATATATAGCATGTTTTTCCTATGACACATTTTAGCAAAATCAGAGATTGAGATGAGAGAGAGACAGAGACAGAGAGAGACAGCGAGGTGGTGAAGATGAAGAGAGAGATGCTTTAAATTTATAGGGTATCTTAATATAATTTTTTAAAATGGTTCCCATTTCCCTGAATAATTAGACTTACTACCAAACTGAAGGTCTACAGAGCTGTTGTGCTGACCTCATTGTTGTATGCCTGTGAAACATGGACAGTCTACTCTCTGCTTTAAAACATACGTATCAATTTAGACTTAAACAAAACAAATCCCCCCAAAACTTCATCACTGTGATTCATTACCATGTATCAGTAAGAAAAAGATTTTCTAATCCCCCCAGTAACACAAAGACACTCTCTCTCTATCTATATGTTTACATAAATATAAAATATATTTATATATACATGTGTGTACATGCACACATATATGTATATGTACACACATATACATATAGTAATGTGATACTGCAATGATTTACAATTTGACCAAAGAAATCAGAAATTGATTTATAGTCTGTTCAAAGCAGTAGGCTCTTATTTGCTTGTCCACTAGACTGTGAAATACTCTTCTACCAGGTTAGTTTATTTTCCTCTTTCACCCTTTCCCGTACCAATGGCTAATTTTTCCTTTGTTCAATACCACAGATGAATAACTCCTACAGAAGTTTAATTCTATTTTAATATCAGGTGATAGAGGAGGAAAGGACTCTGTACCCAAGAAACAACATGGTTACCATTATGCAGAGAGGTTATTTATATCTCACCTGGACTGAGAATTGCTATTCACATTGGAAAATTAAAAATCTAGGCCTAAAATGTGAAAGGAAATAAACCTGAGATATGAACTTCTAAACGGAGCATACCAACTGTGCTTTAGGGTAAAGAGTTTTAAAAATCAGAATTACAAATGTCATTTCACTACCTCTGGAGTCTTTTATATGATAAATTTTATATTACAGTCACTCATTTCCAGTTTTATATATTTAGATTAAAATTTATTTTGATTTTATTTTGATTAAATTTATTTCAATTTTTAAAAGTATCACTCCATGCTCTAACACAATCTAGGAACCCTAAGCCGCCAGAGCTCCCCAAAGCCTTCAGCCTACAGTAGCAAGGGACTGTACTGATCATGGCTAAGGAACAGGATACACTAAGCAAAGTTATTCAGGTGAAAGTTGAGCTGGCAGAAAGTTTGTCAAGCCTTTATTTGGGCTCAGATTTAACGCTCTTAATCTCCTGGTTTTACTACACGTCACCACCTAATATTGAAGCACCTTCTAATAACTAAGCCTTTCTACAAACATCCTAGTCATATTAGATTCTGTAGAAATCCCTAGTATTTGTGTTGATTCATTTTGGAAGGTTGTTTGGAAACCCCAGCCTATAAATGATTTCAAGTGTGACTAAACTGTTGTCATTCATTTGACATCCCCCTCCTAATTCTTCCCCCCTCCGCCATTTCTAAGGGCTCAGGATTCTTTCAAATCCATTCTAGCTGGTGATGGGGAAATAGGTTTGGATAAAATAACAATGAGCTCAAACATTATCTGGGTTCTATAAAAATTTCAACTTGGTTGCATTAGCAGTAAATAAAAGAAAGAACAGCTAGGATTAGCTGTATAATATTTGGCTAAGGGAAGTCCCTGCTTCTTGCCTAGCTCATAAAAGCTATATATAGCAAGTGAGAGGCAAGGGATATATTTCTAGATAGGGCTCACAAGTTTAGCCAGTAGGTTGGAGCAACTAAATGAGGTAAAATACTGTATCTTTGATAACCATTAATATAAAGGAAGAAAAATTGCAAAGAGATATGGAAATATATTTTTTAAAAAAATAAAAAGTAGTATTAGGAATGCACTGTGATGTGTTGTCATGTTTAATTTATTACTTATTGGATTTGTATCAGAATTCTGTGTGTAATCTGTCTATAAAACATTGACTAAATGTAGCCACCAACATATTTCAGAATCAAGCATGTTCAATAATTGTTTCTGAAATAGGGGAGGGGGGAGAAACTGAACTTTTTAATATATTAAAAATGTTTGAGTTCAAAACAGCTTTTATTTATTCCACAATCAATGAATCTCAATTTTTTTTAAAAATTTGTATTGGAGTTTAGCTTTAATCTATTCCCTTCATAGTAGACTTTAATCTACCATATGTGTGTACGCGTGTACACATACACATATACTGTTGTTCAACTTAACAGAGATAGTATAGTATATTATATATCAACAAAATTAAATGCTATTTATTATTCAGTAATAATATATTATGTATGTTATATAGTATGTATTATGTAATACATATAGGCTATACATAGATATGTATTTCAATTTGCAAATCTTAAATCACTATATAGTATCTATTATGAGTAATTATTTATATTATTTACCATTATTCCTATTCTACTAATATAGTTAAGAGATTTCAACAGCAAGAAGCTAATTTCATTCTTTTAGTATGTAAATATTGAAAATTTAGTACGTATATACTGAAGAAAAATTAATTGAATATTCAACTTATTTTGGTTCTTTGGGAGTTTGGATGACCAAGTATTATAATTAGCTCTGACTACACATTCCAGTTTAGTACAGTTGGCCAAACATAACATGGTAACAAATAGAGGGACTTCATAAATTTCCCATTATCTTAAGCACTCTTGTTCATAGAACACATGCCATTTGATATGAATACATTTCTCAGAAATAATTATCCGATATTACGTTTGTGGCTGGCTAGCTAAGCTCTTGGGTTAGAGAACTGTGCTAATGAAGCCAAGGTCACTGTTTTGACCCCTGAGTGGGCCAGTTAACTTCATTCTCTTCAATAACTACAGACTGTACCCTTGGCCCCTGCCAGCTGTCCTGACAATATGTGCCATTGGTCACAAAGGGCACTGGATTAGTACAAATTTATCATCACTTCTGGAAAAACAATGCAATGCCAGATTCATTTTTTAAAAAGTGCAGTCTCTATTAAGGTATGTACAAGTATCATTTTTATATGTGAAAGACAGACATTAGTTCAGCCTTGGTAACATCGATGACAGATGTTTATACACATAGACATAAATCCATAAGACTGTGCGTGTATTAAACATACACAAGACTAGATCTATGATTTCATTTTTATTAGTGACTCCTAAAAAAAGGCACTCTATTGATATGGACTAGTAATTTATCAATAGTTTAAAATCTTAGGAAACTGCCCAGAGGTTAAGTAATTTGCCCAGAGTCACTCAACTAATAGACTGAATTTGAGTTCTTAAAATATACAAATGTTTATCTGTCTTAATTGAAAATCATAATCAAGTATACTGGGCTGTAGTTAGAGTTCTATCACAAATTTGCTATACAGCCTTGGATGAGTTACTGCAACTAGCTGGATAATGAGTCACAGTCCCATGGTTCAAAAGTTTAGAATTGGAAGGCATCTAGGAAGAAACCTAGTTCAACATTCCAGTAAGTGACAGAGACAAGATTTAAACCCAGGTTGATCATCTGATCAAGGACATTGGGCTAGATGATTTAATTGGGTGTTCTTGAACAAGTCCTCTCTCAGACTCAATTTCCTTATCAATAAAATGCGGATGATGATGGCATGTACCTCATGGAGTTGTTGAGAGGAAAAAATAAGATAACATATGTAAAGTACATTGCAAACCTTCTATACATATAATTACTATTATAACATATAAAATAATATGAGTCTAAAGATGACTTAACTCATGTATTTAAAGGATCAATCAACAAGTAAGGTCATGATGGCAACCAGGCTCAGAGATAAGCATTAGAGGGTTAGAAAAGGGGCTAGGTGGCACAACAGATAAAGCATAGGCCTAGAGTCAGACAAATCACTGTCCTTGAGTCCAAATCTGACCTCAGACATTTCCTGGCTGTGTGATCTTAGGCAAGTCCCTGAACCCTGTTTGCCTCAGTGCCTCATCTGTTAAATGGGCTGGAGAAGGAAATGACAAACCACTGCGGTGCCTTTGCCAAGAAAACCCCAACTGACTGAAAAAAAAAACAACTGAACAACTGGTCAGAAGATCATCTTGTCCACTACCTTGCCTCCAAGCTAGATATCACTCCTCCTAAGATACCAAAGGGTACAAAAGAGTGTACATACTGAAAAACCACCAAACATGGTCTTTACTATCAAAGCCTTACAACCTTAGCTGAGAAGCCAGAGCTAATAAAAAAAACAATTACTTAATACCTACTTAAGCACCAAAGCGTGGGTCAACAGTTTTAAGTAAGATAGAAATTCAGAGAACTGGAGATCAGTGAGGTCTTGGGTCATTGCGGAAACCTTCCTGGAGGAGTGGCAATGGAATGGGATGCAGACTCATCTCTTCTATATATTTTAGATGGCAAACCAATAAATTATTGCTGTCCTATTCAGAAAGCTTTCTATAGAGATTTGTAAAGCAGTGGGCTGCCATAGTATATTCAGGACAATATCTATCAGATAGCATGTTTCTGTTTTGGGGCTCAAAAAAAGGGGCTCTAAAGTTAGCATTATAAAATATTTGTACTAGAGAATGTGTGTGAAGGTGTGGGGAAAAGTGGAGGAAAGAGAAGAGACTAAGTATATATTTACTATGTGCCTAGTACTGTGGGAGATTTTTTTAAAAAAGACATAAACCTGCAAAAATTTAGCTAATGAAGTACGATCAATTATTAATTACTACTGGACTTTTTCATTGGTCGATTATCTATGTTTCTTGCCATCTTCCCCTCCTCCTCTTCTTTCCTTTTTATCTTTGTGTCATTTTTGCTACTTATTGGATAAAGATTGGTGTGAGGAAGGGAAAAGAAAGAAATTTGAACCGGCAAATTTCATTACATCTTGGTAATCCTGGTTTAGAGGGAGAGACAATGGCTAGAATGAAGACTCTCGACTATCCACAGATTTGAACTCTCTATGCTATCCTAGACACTCTTAGCCAAGGTAACCAAGTATTGGCGGTAATCCATTTGGACAATGATAAACTTATTGTTGTTTGTAACAAGCAATGCTGGTGCCCACAAAAAAGGCCCATAACCTTTGTGCTTAATATAAATGGAGAAAAGATATAGTGTCTTTGGATGCTACAGTTTTAGTGTAGCCATCCATTCTGGCTTTCTAGGCCAGGTTTTTTGGGTTTGTTTCATTTTGTTTTTATTTTATTTTGTATCATGGATCCCTTTGGCAGTCTGGTGGAGCCTGTGAATGCTTTCTTGGAATAATATTTCTAAATGCACAAATTAAAATGCATAGGATTATAAAAGAAACCAAACATGTTAAAATGCAATAATCAAAATATTTAAAAAGTACATAGACTCAAGGTTAAGAACCTTTACTATAAACTGATTTAAACGTATCTGCTAATTTATAACAAGTATAATATAGGCAGCAGTGGAATATTAGAAAGAAAACCACAGGGCTCTTGTTTGCATCTAGAATCTGTCATTCCACAAATTTTATTCATTAAGCAAATCTCCAAACCATTTAGCTTTAGGTTCCAAATCTGTGAAATTAGAATAATACCTATACAACTTACATCACGGCATTATTATTGATTATTAACTGTGAGTTACTGTTAAAGATGATGATGGTGCTGGTAAATCACACCCCTCCACACAACCACTCTCTGTCTACAGCCAGTCTTACCAATGGACTCATAATTCATGGAACTTAGGATAAAGAGAGGGCAACGGAAAGATGGGAAAGAAAGAATAAAAACCAAGGGCTGAGCTGTTTATACTGTGCTTGTATATCCCTGGTGACTCCCTTCACTTCGTCTTCTTTCTTACATATTGAAGATCTGCCTGGTCCAGTGATTAATTTATTTCCAAGGTAGCAATAAGCAAGGATATACATTTTAGGCATACATGACTAACATGTGAAGTGCCTCTATTCAATTCCAAATATCTTTTTTTCAAAGTATTTCTCACGGTCACTCACCCAGAATATACCAGAGATACAGACTTGATCACAGCTTTGACAAAGAGATTAGAAGTGACCAAAATCAGGAGGTAGAGAATTGACTGAAGAATTCATTGGTCCAAGAAAAAAAAAAAGACTTAAGCAAAGGAGAAAGTTTCATAGGAATTAAAAGTATGGTTTCAAAATATTATAGACCAGCAATATCAAACTCATTTGGTTTTGTTTTAAAATGGATTAGTAGATCTATGGAACCAGAATCAAGAGATCTCAGTAATTCAGGATTTGATAAACCCCAAAATGTAAGTCACCTCAGAGAAAACTCCCTATTTGATAAAGACTCCTTAGAAATCTGAGAAGCAGTCTGCCAAAAACCAGGCGTAGATCAGCATCTTCTGCCATATCCCACCATAAATAAAATAATTGATATATAGTAGATCACATAATAAAAATAAATGAGATCAGTAGATTATATACCTTTCATAACTATGGAGAGGAGCTATATTCTTAAGCAAACAAGCAGTAGAGATGATAAAGATAAAATAGACAAAAATCTGATTACATGAAATTGAAAGGCCTCTTTATAAAAATAAGAAAACATTTTTTATCAGATTTCTCATGTAATTTTCTTTGATAACCAAGATATGTAGATAATTAACATATACCAATACACTCATATATATATGTATATATATATATATATACACATTACATATATATGATGTGTTTATACATACATACATACATGTTTATACAAAGGCTGAGTGAAAGTAGCAAACACAAAGGACAATAACCTCTAATTAGCTCTTAGTAGTTATTTCAATTGGTCAAATTTGGTTTGACTAGTCTTTGAAAATTCAACATGGGTTCAGTGAGAGGTTGATGACTTGCCCAAGGTCATATAGGCAGGACTTGATTCAGCTCTTTCAGACTCCTTTGTTGGACCTCTAATGACATGTCACATTTCTAAGCTATGGTGGAATGTGGTGGTTGTGAGTAAGCTGCAACATAAAACCAATAGGAACCTTCAAAGACATAGAAATTGAATAACAGGAAGGTGTGCACTTGGTAAGAGTGAGGGATGTGTGTGTTCATCCTTCGTTGCCGAAGAACACTGTGCCATCAGAGAAATAATGACACGACTTGTACTTGACTTTGTTTTTTTTGAGTGAGGCAGGGCTGTGCAGGTCATCAGCCTTACTTCTCCTCCAGAGCCATCTGAATCCAATGACCAGATATTCATCAGGATGACTGGAGATGACCCAGGATGAGGAAATTGGAGTTAAGTGACTTGCCCAAGGTCACACAGCTAGTGAGTGTCAAGTGTCTGAGGTGAGATTTGAACTCGGTCCTCCTGACTCCTGCACTGGTGCTCTATCCACTGCACCACCTAGCTGCCCATAAGAGTGAGAGATGACAGACAGGAGGAAAGTCAGAATACCCCAGCGGTACTCTTGCATGTTAGGAAAACAAGGCCTCCAGTATGTTTGATAGACCCCAAATGGTGAACTTGGGAGAGGACAAGAGTCATCCAGGAGGATACAAGTGAATGAGTTGCAAGGAACTTACAAATGGAAAAAGTCAAAAAGGCATGTAAGTTCATACATATATTTTACATTTCCTTATCTATTTAATTGTTTCCTCCCTTAAGACATAAGCTCTTTCTGTTTCTGTCCCTATATCTCTAGGCCTAGTACAGTTCCTTGAAAAATATGGATGAGCCAAACATCAGTGTGGCGTACAGAATAATTTAAAAGTACATTAGCTCTTATTTAAAATACACACATTAAGTAAAATAAAATACACATATGTAATTTAAAGAAATGTATGATTTTTGCCTTTTTGCTACTGAAGACCAGGCATTGTGCTTGCTCAAACATTCTCTCTGTGTTAACTCATATATTTCTTCACCATAATCATGGAGTTTTGGCACTATTCTAATTAGTCTGCTACTAAATGATGGTTAGCTACATTCCCTGCAGATTTATTAGGAATGTATAGATTCCCCCTATACCTCTCAACTGAGTTGGTTTGTTTTTTTTTAATGTTCAGGTCCACTGGAGGCCAATCACAGAAAGCACAGGGAGAGGGAGGGAATCTGTCTGCCCGTCAAAATAGTGACTATAAATTATAACTGTGTAGTTGATTGCTTCAAACATTTTTTTGGTGGTTGCCTGGATCTAAAGTTAAGCATGAAGAGGTTTGGTGATTTTTTTCTTTTTTTTTTTAGTGAAGTAGCTGAATTAGGGAGGCTTTGAGAAGGCTTATTGCTCATACGCTTTAAATTCATTATACTTTTTCAATCAAAATCCAAAAGAATCAAGTACTTAGACCTCTCCAAACTCCTTTCCTATCAATACATTTTCTCTGAAAACTCTTCATGGTTTCTAGTTTTAAAGCTTTAATGGGACCCAGTGATAGCTTTAACTAGCTCATTCCTGTACCTGCCTTTAAAAATTACCCAGGGGATGCTCTAGGCTCTAACTAGGAAATCTCTTTTCTGCTAACTCACACCCTCTTCATTTACTCCCAATTGAGGCTGAGGGAGATGTTGCCCCAAACACCTGGGCACACAGCTTGTGTAGCCTTGGAACAATTGGTACAGAGGGGCAGCCAGAGGCAAAATTGTGGAGTTGGCAAAGCTTTGTTTTTGTGTCCCTCCCTCCGCATTCCCCAACCTTTCAGGTGCCCAGTGCTCTCTTGTTCTAAGCTTCTTCCTTCAATCAAAACTAAAAGGGCACAGATATCAGTCAGTTGATTGATTATACTCAGTATCAATAAATTTCAATGTTATTTTTCTCAGGCTTTTTCATTTCAACCCTTTTATTTCTAATTGAGGAATCCCATTTTATTTCCCTTAAAGGAGCTTCAAGTCTTGGAGTAGGCAAATGGAAAATGTTTTTTATGATGGGAGACTGCTTTCTCAGTAGCCCTGAAACCATATCAGTCATTTTTCAGTCATATGTGACTCTTTGTGACCCCATTTGAGATTTTCTTGGCAGAGATACTGGAGTGTTTCACTATTTCCTCATTTTATAGATGAGGAAACTGAGACAGAGTGAAGTGACTTCTCCAGGGTCACATGGTTAATATGTTTCTGAAGCCAGATTTGAACTCCTGAAGAAAAGTCTCCCTGATTCCAAGCCCGATGTTTTATTGCAACACCTAACTACTCTCCTATTTATACATACTAGAGAATTAACAAAGAGAATAGAAAAACTTTAAATATGTGTTTTGGATATGGAAAAGTGACATTAGAGGAGAAGTCAAGATGGCAGTGTAGAGGCAGCAGACAGGCTGAACTCTCCCCACATTTGTCTCCAAGCCACTTTAAAACAATATCTCAAGTTGTTTTCTGGAGTGGTGGAACCTACAAAAGCTTCTTCTAGCCTAAGAGCACTAAGGAGGTTGACAGAAGAGATCTGTGACACTGGGGTGGGGTGCTGGTGATAGTGGCCCAGAGTGTACCAGCAGGAGTGCCAATGGTGGGTCTTGGAGGTAGCTGTGACAGAAGCAGCAGCAGCTTTGGGAGCTCTTAGCCCAGAGATGGTAAAAGGGTCAGACATCTGGCCAGAAAGAGATGACAGGGGACCCTTTAATTCCAATGGGTGCAGTATTTGGCAACTCTATTGCCCCTATGCAGTTCTGGGTCATAGTCCTAGGGTGGAGAGGAAAGCCTGGAGTTAGTCACAAGAGAGTAGAGGCCCTGGTCACAGTTCCAAGGCAGAGGGGAGTGCCAGAATTTGCAACCACTGTAGAGTCAGGACCCTGGTCACAGTACTAGAGTTAAGAGAAGCATTAGCACTAGGGGCTACAGTGAATTAGGGTCATTCCTGGGTTAAGACCAGAGCGCAGATCAGGAGAGCAGAGACCATGCCTCTCCTTGGCTCGTACCACATTGGAAACACTCTAAACTTGCAGACCTCCAGAACTAACTCGGAAAGCTTGGAATGATGCCTCCCTACCTCCATGTGAGTAGAGCCCAAACTTGAACATAAAGTTCAAAGATAAGAAATGGGCTGGAAAAATCAGCAAACATCAAAAGAACTTGACCATAAAAAGCTACTAAGGTGGCAAGGAATACCAAGACACAAACTCAGAAGAAGATAGCAATATGAAAATAGTAGCTACAAGTAAAGCCTCAAAGAAAAATGTTAATTGAATACAAACTGAACAAAAGTTTCTGGAAGACTTAAAGAGATAAGAAAGGGAGAGGGAAAAAATGGGAAAAGAGATGAGAGGGATGCAAGAAAATTATGAGAAGAGAATACTTTGGTAAAAATATGTACAAAAATATATTTAAAAATAACACCTTAAGAAACAGAATTGGATGAATTGAAAAGAAGTTGTATAAAAGCTTGCTGAAGAAAAGAAATCCTTAAAAATTAGAGCTGAGCTAGTGGAAGCTAATGAATCAATGGCAAATCAAGAAGTAACAAAACAAAGTCAAAAGAATGAAAAAAGAATAAAATGTGAAATATCTAATTGGAAAAACAAATGATATGGAAAATAGAGGAGGGATAATTTAAGAATTATTAGGCTGTCAGAAAGCCATGATAACAAAGAGAGCCTAGACATCATATTTAAAGGCATTACAAAGGAAAATTGGCTTGATGTCTTAGATCCAGGGAGTAAAATAGAAATCGAAAGAATTCACTGCTCACCTCCTGAAAGATATCCAAAAATGAAAATTCCCAGGAATATAATAATTGCCATGCTTCAGAGCTCCCTGGTTAAGGAAAAAACTGCTGCAAGCAACCAGAAAGAAACAATTCAAATATTGTGGAGTCATAGTCACGATCACACATGGTTCAGTAACTTCCATGTTAAAGGAATATAGCATTGGAATAGGATATTCCAGAAGGCAAAAGAGCTAGAATTACAACCAAGAATTACCTACTCAGCAAAACTGACAATAATCCTTCAGTGTGGAAATGAATATTTAATGAACTAGAGAATTTTGAAACATTCCTGATGGAAAAACTAGAGCTGAACAGAAAATCTGACAACATTCAAACACAAGACTCAGAAGAAGCATAAAAAAAGTAAACAGGAAAGAAAACTCATGAAGGGTTCAAGAGGGTTATACAGTTTACATTCCTGTGTGGGAGGATGATACCTATAATTCTGAAGAACTTCTTGTTATTAGGAAAGTTAGAAGATATCTACATAGAGGGCATGAGTGTAAGTTAATTCTATTAAGATAATCTTACAAAAATGGTGTAAGAAAGAGGGATGCCCTGGGGAAAAGGGGAAAGAAGAATAGGGGAAATCATCTCACATAAAAGAGGTGTGCAAGGAAAAGTTTTTACAGGGATGGTAAAATGGGGGTGGTGCTGGCAACAGGCAATGTTTGAAACTGTCATCAGAATTGGTTCAAGAAGGGAAGTTGTGAATAAGTCCCCTTTGACTCAGGAATGCCAATTACTAGGTCTATAATCTAAAGGTATAAAAGAAAAAGAAATAAAAGTAGGTGTGTGTGTGTGTATGTATGTGTGTGTGTGTGTGTTGGCAGAAAATTAGAAATTGAGGGATGCCCACTGATTGGGGAATGGATGAACAAGTTATAGTACATGATTGTGAAAACATTCTATTGTTTTTTAAGAAATGATGATGGGGATAGTTTCAGAAAAATCCAGAAGACCTATATTAACTGAAGCAAAATGAAATGAGCAGAACCAGATCACTGTAAACAGTAAGAGTAAAATTTTAACGATGATCAATTGTGAAAGACTGAACTACTCTGATTAATACAATGATTTAAGACAATTCTGAAGGACTCAGAATGAAAAATGCTCTCTACCTTCAGAAAGAAAACTAATGAATTCTGAGTGCATATTGGTGTCTAATTTTCTCTTTCCTTTCTTTGTTTTTCTTTTTAATTCCTTCCTTCCTTCCTTCCTTCCTTCCTTCCTTCCTTCCTTCCTTCCTTCCTTCCTCTTTTCTAATAAGGAAATATGTTTTGCATGATTTCACATGTATAATTTATATCATATTGCTTGCCGTCTCAGTGGTAAGGATGCCACTCAGTGGCGGGGACAAGAGAGAAAGGGAGAGAATTTGGAACTCAAATTTCCCTTTTCACACTAAAGTCAAATGAACAATTTTGCTGTTTGTTACATGAGACATTCTATCTCCATTTCCATGGCGTTCTTAGTACAGAGGCTGGTATATAGTAAGCACCTAATAAATGTTTGGAATACACTCTCTCCCCACTTCTACCCCTTAGAATTCTTAACTTCCTTTAAAGGACATTTCCTACAGAAGGCTTTTCCTGACACCCTTAGTAAGTAGGTAGTATAGCTGATAGAGCACTAGGCTTGGAGACAGAAGACCTCAGTTCAAATCCAGCCTCAAACACTTGGAAAAAAATCACTTAATCTTGGTTTGCCTCAGTTTCCTCAATAGTAAACTAGGCACTACAGTAGCAACAGCATCCCAGGGTTGTTGTGAGGCTCAAAGAAGACAACATTTGGAGAGTGCTTAGTTTAGTACCTGACACATGGTACGTAAATGATTTAATTATTACTGCTACTATTTGGAAACATCTCTTCCAACCCCATTACTCGTTACTCACAATGTATATACTTTTATGTGTTAATATCGTCTTCATTAGTAGACTATAAGCTCCTTGATGGCAAGGACTTTCATTTTTGTCTTTGTATCCTCAGTAAGTCATCCACAGTAGGCACTTAATCAATGACTGGCTCTTTGATTACCTCTAAGTTACAGATAGAGCACTCTTGAGTTTTTCCTATGTGCCCGATACAGTGCTAATATAATCATAGTTAGCATTTATATCACACTTTAAAGTTTTCAGAGAACTTTACAGATACTATTACAACAACCTTGGGAGGCAGGTGCTATTATTATGCCTGTTTTAGAGATGAGAAAACTGAAGGCAATAGAGGTTCCATGAGTCACACAGCTGGGAAGTGTCTGGGGTCAAATTCGAATTCACATTTTCCTGACCTCACAGTCTAACACTCAAACCATTGTGTCAGCTAGTGACCTTACAAAAACAAGCAGAATTATCCTTGGCCTCAAAAACTTTACATTCCAGGGAGAGACAACACAGTAAAAGGATATTTGGAAAGGTGGGGGTGGGCGGGAACATGGCAAGGGGACTGTAGGAAGTATGGTAGAGGCAAAGGGTTCCCCTCTGAGTTCTGGGGGAAGCCAGGACTGATGACCAAGTTTCTGATGATGTGGAGACAGAGAACCGGGCCCTGGTGAGGAGACCATAGCAAGTCATGTCACTGCCATGTCTCTGTTGACTCCTCATTCTCTCTCACCCTACACATCCAGTCACTTGTCATTTCTATTTCTCACATTTCCCCTCCTGCCTTCTCTTGACTCACATAGCTCCAGCCTGAGCTCAGGGTCTCATTACCTATTCCTTAGAATTTTGTAACAGACTTTTACTAGGTTTCCCTGTCTCCTATCTCTCCCACTCCAGTCAATTCTCCACATAAACATCTGCAAAAGTGATTTTACTTATGCACAGATATTATCATGTGACTCTTCAACTCATGCAAGCCTATGCCTTCTAAGACAAAAGTACCTTTTTAGAGGCCTCCACAACTCAGTCCCAACCTATCTCTCCAGGTTCATTGCACATTTACACTCCATCTTGCACTCTGAAATCCAGCCAAACTGGTGTCACAGAGAACTCAATTTCCCACCTCTATGCCTTTGTAATGGCTAAATCCCAGGTCCTGAAAGCCACTCCTTCCTCACCCCCACCTCACGGAATCCTTTGCTTTCTTAAGTCACAGCTAATATTGATCCTAGTAGCCTCCTTACTCAATTATACAAGAAACACCTGGGAAGCTTATAAACCCTATCATTCTGTCAGAGTAAGACCATCAATAGTCCCAAAGCCAACTGGGAACTGGGGTGGTGGTGAATTATCAATTGCAGAAAAGTCCCCAGGAATCACCCCCTGACTTCCTCCATCATGAATCAGCAGGACTCAAATGGGAATCCCTTGATCATTTATTCCAATGCCTGGTGCCTTCTGAACCAAATAAGAGTCCTATAAAAATCCATTGGACTCTCTTGGTTTAAGGTGCATATTTCCATCTGGCCCCAGTAGACCTGACCTATTTCCATTATCTTCTTTGGAGGTCCCTTAATAAAACTGGCTTGATGTACGGTCTTATTGTGTGCTCCATGTTTCTAAAGCACAGGTCTGACGATGTCATCCTCCACTCAGTAAATTCCAGTGATTCCTTATTAACTCAAATCCAATCAAATCTGATCTCACACCCTGCTCAAATACCACCTCTCCCTAGTGACCTGTCCTGGTCCTTGTTGGTCACCTAGGTCATGCCACAAGTTAGTGCCATCTCTTTTAAATTGAGGTACCATCTACTCTGTATTAATTTGGTATTCTCTAATTCATATAAGTTATCTCCTCCAAGTTTGTGTATGTAAGCTCCTTGTGGGAAGGGATGGTTTTTGCATTCTCATTTTACCCCCGTAGCTTTGCAAAGTTCCTGGTATATTACGTATTTAATTCATGCTTTTTGATTGACTGGTTGATTAAACATGACTAACTTGATTAATGTCATTCTTCTACAAAAGATGATGAAACAAAATGAGACTCTTGTCTATTTTTATCTCTATAGCTTCCTGCAGAAGAAGCTCCCAGGGAGTAGGAGCCATTTCCTCAAGCTAATATTAAACTGGTTGTGTAAAATGTGACAAGGGCAGGATAAATTACCAAACTGAAAACAGAATTAAATAATTAATTTGGTATGGGGAGAATTTGCTGTAAGACAGTTACTTTGCGTCTCCGGGCTTCTGTTTCTTCAATTATAAATTGAAGGGGGAGAGATTAAATGATCTGTAAGTCCCTTCCTACTCCACATCTCTTGGTATTTCTATTTTGCCTGGAGCCAATCCTGCTTGGAAATCAAAGGATCATGGATATACAGCTGGAAGGGGCCTTGGAGGTTATTTAGTCTAAATAATCCAAGGTTATTTGGTTATTCTTTGAGATGTTTAAGAGCTTCTGTGATTGCTATGGTGGAGAGAACACTGGACATAGAAGTCAGGAGATCCAAGTTCTAATCCTGACTCTACCAACCATTAATGATCTATATTATTGGGAGTTTTTTTTCCTCTGTTGTCAAGAGATATGACTGTATTGTTGAAGTCCCTTCAAACTCAATAAGAGAATAAATAGTAGTATGCTGGTAAATAATTAACAACCAGCTTTTCAGAGGAAAAATAAAATATACAACATGCTTCTAAGTTTAATCTGAATTAGGAATATTTTCTCCATCACTTTCTTAAGTCTAATCAATGCAACAGTAAATCAAACCCTGATGTATAATGTTTGCTAATTTTTGAGGTGTAAATGCTTACACTGAAAACTTAATGATCAACTTTCTTGGTTTTGAACTGGTTTAGACACATTCCTGCTAGAAATTATTTAATTGGTAAATTCGAGGATTTAAGTGTGACTTTCATGGAGGAGCTTATAGTTAATCTGCTGTATGTGTGTGTGTATGTGTGTGTGTGTGTGTGTGTGTAGAAACAACAAATACACAGATAATTCAAATCACATTAAAAGGAAATACAAAATACATTTTTGGAGGGTGGAAGGGCACTAGTTATTTTATTGCCTAGAAAACTTTCAATTATTAGTTCAGGTTAGGAATAAAGCCATGAAAGAAGAGGTCACTTATTCCTATTTGATATAACTTTTCTTTTTTGATAAAACTTTAATTGATTTGATTCACCTTCACTTTATTTCCTTTTGATAGGTTTATACCTTCTTTTCCTTCCAAACCTTGTTGAAGGCAGACAACAGGAGTGAAGGAAACTTACCTGCTGATAAATAGAAATAGCAGTTCAGAGAGCACATAATATTTCAAGTTGTTTGGCTAAAAAGCTACAATGAACTTTTAGTGACTTTATAAAAGATGAGCAGTTCTGGGAATTCTAAAGAAACACCACTCTTACACTATTCTGGAGAGCTTGAGATAGCATACATCTCAGTGCAGAGAAATAAGAGGGTTTGGCTAACCACCTTCTGACATCTTTGTGCTCTGCCTTTCCAAGATAAGCAGTAGAAAGGGGAGGGGACTGACAATATAGTCTATCATTGAACAGCACTGACCATGTTTCTCTGTATCATAGTAACTATTGACTCCACAGCAGGCTTCACTCAATGGGAAGAAGTAGCATCCAAAGGTCTAGCTTGATGTTCTTTTAGCATTAAAAATCAACATTAAGTTCAATTAAATTTTTTAAATTTATAAATAGGAGACTAATGAATATATTTTTTGAAATTTTCCTACAAGAGATCGGCAATGGATCTTTGGCAACACCCATTTCGGTAAAAGGAATCAGAGAATTAAAGTTGAAATTCCTTTCTCTCTCACCTTCAAAAATCTCCACACCTCCTCTGATTTCCAAATGTCATCATTCTATCAGATTTTTTTTTCATATTTGAAAATAGGCTGTAGAATTAATTACTTAGTTATAGTAAAGTTGAAGCTTTTGAGAGGATGATCTCTAGGACCTTCAAAAGAAAAACCCTAAATGCTGACAGTTCAAATATTGGTCATTTTTTCTGGGGATAATCCAAGAGTTTATGAATATACACACAAGTCAGCAAGACTTCCAACCCTCTGGCTCCAAGTTACTAATTTCATGCCAGTACAGTGACCAATCAATAAAGGTAAAAGCAGAGGGCTATATCAAATTCACAAGCTGCTTTTAGAGTGTACAGATTAGAGCTCAAATCTGAAAGAATTTCTCCATCTGCCATATAAATTCAACCACTAAGGAACCAGGCCTCCCACACATGACTCTGTGTGGCCAGTCTTACTTTATATGTACAAGAGTAAAAAATAATCTGAAATGCCAAGCTGAAGGCATATTTGTAATTGTACTGATATCCTATAAACAAGGCAACCTGAGGAAAAGTAGAAAAACCAGTTCACAGCACAACTGGGTACCAAGAGCAGGCTCCATTTCAGTTTTAAATCCTAAGAATGGGAACCACCAGAATATTGATCCATGACCAAGAATACCAAAGGTTGCCTGTTGCTGATGGCAAAAATGTATGCATTTCACCAGGTCAAGAGATTGCTAGGATTTGAAGAATAGTTGTGTACCCACTGCTGCTCATCCTTATGTAGCTGAGGTGGTAATGGCATGCACAGAAAATTTTATCACGGACCACACACGAGCAAAACGTAACAGTTGAGGACCACACATGAGATGAAAAAAATTAGTTGCTGGTTGCCATGCCAATGAAAACATTACCCTCCTTCTTTCCGGCTCCACTATTAACAGATTTCAGAAAATAACAAAGATGACAGACTGAATGAACTAAAAATGCTTTTAAATAGTTTAACATGCTACTGTCATAGGTTTCTATTTTTATAAATACTTTAAATAATGGGACTGATCTAGAAAACAGACTACAGGTTCCCCGATCTAGCCCCGGAGTCAACTACAGGTATGGAGGTAGAGTCATTAGAAAGGAAGCGGGAGAGGCTAGATGAATCATAGCTCCCCAAATTCACTGTAATTTTGGGGTAACCAGAGGTAGCAATGGAGGACACATTGGACATTTCAATTTTTCACTGGTTTTTCGGAATTCCTAGATGTTGTTGTAGCGAATAGCACATGTAGCTGTGAGTCAGGAAAGCCGAGATTTGAATTCTGCTGGCTTTGTGAGCCTGTGAAAGTCACTTGAACCCCTATCCCACTGTTTCCTCACCTATACACTGTGGATTATAACAACATCTATCTCATAGTGTTTATTGTAAGGATTAAATGAGATAAGGTATGCATCATACTTTTAAAATCTGAAAATGCCATATAAATTATTGTTACCCTTTCTGGGTAATCATATTCAGGTTGGTCTTTCATACCCCATGGGGTAACATAACACTACTGAGCTTTAAAATGCACCACAAAGGCAGCCGGTGAGGAGGATGAAAAATGATTGCCCTGGCTTATGTCCCCTAACTAACCTCTAACTTGATCTCAAGGGTCCCATGTCTCCTCGATGGCACATCCATAGGGTTAAAGCAACCTCAGGGAGGCCAGAGTACTGTATTCTTGGGATCCAGCCAAGAGTGAGGGGTCGAGGGAGCAAAGCTCCTAGGAGCTCCCAGGAGTGGATTGGCCAGAAGGTAATGCTATGACTTGTCGCTCATGGAGCATCTGAGCTAAGATGCTGCATATTAATTTTAAGAATCATGATCAATTTTAATCAGATGGAAGGGCTTATAACTCTGCTGGTTGGGACCATCCACAAACTCCCCAATTCGTGCTGGAATATCAAATCAATAATATTTAACTTTAAAAGTTCTATGAACTACGTAGGAAAAATAACCAACCCCAAGCACTGCACTAGTTATTTTCCTTTTTACAATCTTATTTACTAACTAGTTATAGATTTTATTCTCATATTCTTAAGTTACCAAAGGCTTCCTGCAACTACCATCGGTCTATATCTGAGTAGACAAAGCTCTATCTGCATGTGAAATTGGCAAGCAATTCCATTCAAAATCAATGTCATTAGAACTCATAGTAGCCAAAAGAAACTAAATTCTGATTCATTCTTCTTTTTAGGAAGGAGGTAAGGGATGAAGCAGTTACATAGGAGTTCTCTTCAATCTTTTGGATGTTTTTGGTTCCCTTTGTTTTTGCAGTTCTACTGAATAGATAATAGATACGTGGATAGATAATATCTATCACCTCAGTGGGCAAAAGAACCAACTAAAGGCATTTATTTCAGGGCATGAGACAGTTAAGTAGAGAGCTAAGGAAGAGACTGGAGGTAATAAAGTTTTTCAAGACTTCTTTGTATTTTACATAGTGATGTCCACTTACCAATACTTCCACCCCCTTTGTTTATTGAAGGGCTGGGACCTTTAGCGGTAATCTGAGGCACAGAAATGCTTTGTCTACTCTAAACCTTCTCAGACAGATGACTTCCCATTCAGGTTTTTAAAGGTCAAGAGATAAGGCGATTCAGTAACCTTGCGAGATAACCCATTCTGGTGCTTAAAAATGCTCATTGTCAGGAAATTCTTACCTTTATCTGACTTAAATCCCCTACTTCAATGTAAGTCCTTCAATTTAATTTCCTTTTGTTTCTTCCTTTGCCTCAAGGTGGGCAGTGTGATTCCTCCCAATAACCCAGTGAAGCAGATAGTGCAAGAATGACTATCCCCGTATGATACATGGGAAAGCTGAGGCTCCAACTGAGTGACTTGCCCATGATCACACAGCAAATGTAAGTAAGAGTCTGAGCTGGGATGTGAACCCACTTCTCAAAGTTCCAAGCCCAACACTCTTTTCACTACTTCATACAGCCTTATTAAAGGATGTGAAGAACTTGATTAATTTATTTTTCTTTGACAACTGATTCAAAATGCTACCACTATAATTTGGGCCCTCATTACTTCTTACCTATAATATTACAGAAATCTTATAACGGTGTTTCTGTTTCTAATCTTTCCTTTATGCACTCCATCGGAAGCACAACTGTCAAAATAATCTTCCTAATAAAACTGTCAATCCTCTGCACCTATAAAGCTAGGTGGTGCAGTGGATGGAGTGTTGGGTATGACGTCATGAAGATCTATGTTCATGTCTGGCCTCAGACACTTACTAGCTGTGTTGTCCTGGGTTTTTAACCTCTCTGCCTCAGTTTTATCAACTGTAAATTGGGATAATATCAGCACCTACCTTCCCTTGTTGAAAGGCTCAAATGAGATATTTTATAAAGTACTTACCATAGTGACTGGCATACAGTAAGTGCTTAATAAATGTTTACTTCCCTCTAACAGACAAAGAGTTGAAATAAATGAGATGGTGGCAATGCTCAGATCTGCCTGACCCATTCTGATCCTCATTACTAAGTATCATGAATTAAGTTCCATGTTTCTATTAGCTCTTATTTGAAAAACTAAGAATGAAAACTTCTACATCTAGTACCACCTGTGGTATAGTATTGACGGGTTATGAGGGGAAACTCTTCAAGTTTCCTTCGGCAAGGACAAAAAGCTTCAATGGTCACAGAAAACAGGTGATGGGTGACCTCTGTCATCGATTGCCAGTCACCACTGTCCTCTAAAATTCAGTGACATAAATGAAATTACTGTACCTTAAAGCCCTATACAGATGACAACTATTATTAATATATGCAAGGTAAAATAATGACCCATGAGATGACGCCTGGATTCTAGTCTGGGTTCTGCCCCAATTTCATTGGGGAACATCTATTTCTCACTGTTTCTAGATGTAAAATTCAGAGAGGCCAGTTGAATGTTCCGAGTTCTCTGGGAAAAGGCTCTTCATAAATACAAATGGTTGATGGTTGCTGATATGAGAAAGTCTCCAGGAAATAAATGCTTATCTTCATATATAAGCAAAGACTTCTTTCTACTTGTCTATTCACCAGAATTTAGTAAGTTTAATGGTACACTTATTACCTATGAGAAATTTCTACTGCTAGCTATGATAATGTGGGAACCCTTTTTCTTCATTATCTTGGCGGTACCTATGTAATACAGAATAATTTTAATGTTTCTTAAGTCATATTTAAAGAAAAAAGTAGAATTTTAAAGAAACTGTATAATGTCTAACACACACACAGAAACAGACATACACAGACACACAGACACACACACACACAAACACACACACACATACTATTGTGGCCAGATATTGATGGTTTTCCCCTCCCAGACTGATTTTTTTGTGAAGGCAAACTAGTTCTTACTTAACCTTTAACAACTGAATAGGTGTTGCCTCAGACCTGGGAGCTTCAAAAGGCCAATGCCTCCTACTACATCCAGGACCATACTTGGAGTCAAGAAGGCTCTTGCTTCTGATGTTTATCAGCTCTGTGACCAGGGGCAATTCACTTGACCTCTCAGACCCTCAGTTTCCTTATTTATAAAAAGAGAGATTTGCCCTAAGTTGCCTCTAAGTTGCTTTCCAGTTCTAAATTTATGATCCCAGGATGTATGTATCTATTTCCATATTCTACCAGAATACTTGAGTGTATATATACTTGTATTATCATGACCTAATATTTGGGGGAATTTTAAAAATTCTTTCCATGAGCATTTTAAAATTAAAAAATATTTTTTATTGATCTTTTGTTTTATATTACTTACACGTGTCCTTGATGTCCTAATCTTCATACAAGGTACATGAAGACTGGAAGGGTAGGAAGGGACTAGGTTGTGAAGAACTTTAAATGTTATGGAATGGCTATTTAGGAGGGTCAGGGTAGGGATCCACTTCCTTCCAAATACTCTGCAGTTTAGATATGGTGGCCCATTTCCTGTTCCTCATACATGCAAACACTCCATTAGCAGCTCTTTTTGGACTCAGTGAATACCATTTACTCTCCCATTCCAATCCCCAGGATAAGCTGATCACTTGAAATCTCATGACCATAAAGAAAGTCTCAGGTTTTGAAGCTCCACTCCTTCTCAATTCCCCCACCATTGCCTCTCCACTCTTGACTGGAGGGCTGTGGGAGAAGAACCCCAGTTCTCCCCAAACCTTCCTTTTTGGTACACTATTTTCCATCAGTAACTCTGTACCTCCTATTACTTCCTATCTTTTCAGCTTCCATTTATGTGTTGTCTTCTATTAGCCTATAAACTTCTTGAGAGCAAGGGTGGTCTCTTTTTCTTATTTGTATTCCCAGTATAGTATCAGGCACAAGACAGGTACTTAATAAATGTTTATTGAATTGAATTGTAACTTGATATTTGTAGTCCTCCCTCTTCAAAAATCAATCCATAAAATCAACCAGCACGCATTAAACAGCTTGGACTAAATCAGATGAGCATCTAGGTTCATCTAGTGGATTGAGCACTGTGCCCAGAGTCAGAAACATCTTCCTCAGTGCCTTAGAAGCTGTGTAACCCTGGGCAAGTCACTTAACCCTATTTGCCTCAGTTCCCTCATCTGTAAAATGGTCAGGAGAAGGAAATGGCAAACCATAAATTTTGCAAAAAATCCCCCAAATGGGGTCACAAAGAGTCAGACAACTGAAAATGACTGAACAAAACATTGCACCAGGGGATGTGTTAAGCTTTGGTGATAAAAATACAAGTAATAAAACATGCTACTCACAAGGACCTTTCATTCTAATGAGGAAGAAAACAAGTGTATACACACATACACATACACACACACCACAATACATACAGTGCAATTAAAGTGTCAGTCATTCAACAGTTCTTTACTAGGTGCTTACTATGGCCCAGGCATTACGCTAACCACTACGCACAAAAGTCATAATCATAAACATAGCTGCATTTATGTAGCACTGACTGTATGTCAGCGATTAATGCAGGAGTTTTTACAAATATCTAATTTTATCCTCACATCCTGGGAAGTAGGTGTATTACTCCCATTTTACAATTGAAGAAATTGCCTCAAAGATACAAAGAAAGGAAAAACAGCTTTGCCCTGAAGGAGTTTACATTCTAGTGGGTGAGACCACATGAAAATAAACATGTATATATAAAATATCCAGAATATAAATGGAAGGCAATCTCAGAGGGAAAATGGGGGAGGGGGCTAAGGGAAGGGTTTCTGTAAAAGCCTCTTGCAGAAAGTGAGATTTAAAGTGTATTCTTGAAGGAAGACAAGTGAAGTGAGCCAAGAGACAGGTAGGTGAGGAGGGAGAGTACAGATGCATGGGAGAGAATAACAGCATGGGTTTGGAGAAGGGAAAGAAATGTATTTGAGGAACAGAAGACCTGAGTTCAAATTTGACCTCAGACACTAACTACCTGTGTGAACCTGGGAAAGTCACTTAACTCTGTTTGCATCAGTTTTCTTGTTTGTAAAATGGACTGGTGAAGGAAATGGCAAAAACTCCAGATGGGGTCATGAAGAGTCAGATACACTGAAATGACTGAACAACCACCACAAGAATAAACAACTGAACGATTACAAAATCAGCGAACGTAGCTGGATCACCGAGGCAGAGGAAAGTGTGGAAAGTCTGAAAGGCAGGAAAAGGCTCAACTGCAGCAAATAGAGGATTTTCTATTTGATTATGGAGTTTATTGGAGGAATGAGGGGACAAGGGATGAGGTCTAACCTGTGCTTTAGGAAAATCACTTTGGTGTCTGAGTGGATGATGACTCAAGTAGGGAGAGACTTAAGTCAATAGACTAATTAGGAAGCTATTGTAATAGTGCAGGAAAGAGGTATGAGGGTCTTTATAAGGGTATGGTTGGAAATGGAGAGAAAGAAACAAAGAAAAACCATGCCTGCACACCATCTCTAAGAGAGAAAGCTGAGATGGTCTTATCTTTGACACTTGGAATTCTCTGTTTACTTTAAAACACAGCTTAATGGTTACTGTCTATGTGAAGTTTTTCTTGTTTCCCCCACAAAATTACCTTATATTCATTTTGCATAAACACACGTACATGTATATGCATATACATACCTACATATATGGTTATGTGCATTTTATCTCTACTGTAAGAACGTAAGCTTCCTCAGGGCAAGGATTATTTCACATTTGTCTTCATAGCCCAGATATTTAGTATAGACTTTAGTAATAAATACTTGTGGATTTATTTATAAATCCATATAGTCAACAAGAATCAGCTCTACCATGGGCGGTTTTTTCCTCCTTATCTTTCAAACAAATAAGAAAGCTCAAAGATAAATACCCTGAGCTGGACAGTCAGAGCACCAGAATTCCAGTTCTTTCTTCCACTAACTATAGGAAGTCAGACAAGTTGATTTCTCTCTCTGGGCATGAGTTTTGCCGTCTCTAAAATGAGGGGACTAGGTAAGAACTGATTTCTAAGGTTTCTTCCATCTCTCTGATCTTCTATCTTCTCTGATTTTAAGTATCAGACCATTTCATCATTGCTAGACCAGCACTCCTGTTCCATACTGCACCATATTCTCTCTCCAAATCTTTCCTTCATGTGTTTATTCACGGTTTGTCTTTAAATATACCTTAGGAATAATAACACCGTAATGGTAAGTAGCACGAGGAATAATACAGGATGCTTTTCCTTCTGAAATCTAAATACTGTTTGTTTTCTCAAACACAATTGGACACCGGAGAAGCTAAGCTTAATGAAGCCAAAACTGTCATGAAGATAAGCATTTCGAAATGACCCAAATATTTCTCTTTCCCTTTTGCTTAGATAAAAAACATAGGTCCAAAAGGCACATGTTCTGACTTGAAGGGCACAGGGAAAGGAAGGAAAGGGAAGGGAAGGGAAAGGAAGGGAAAAAAGTGCTGAATAATGCTTAAAGTCTAATTTGGTGCTAGGTAGAGCATCACAACCTTTCTGCTACAAATAACTTCCTTAATAAAGTGATTCTCAAAGTGCTTTGAGATCTTTTAAGAAAAATGCTTAAAATAACACCCTAGTGACTGAATCATCTTCCAAATCTCTCGTTCTATGATTGCAGGTAATTTAGGATTGTAATTAAATGAAATGAACTTGTCAGTCAGTATAGCTACTTTAGTCACTTGAAATTCTTAACTAAACTGATACATGTCTTAGTCAATAGACCCTATGTTGAGTGCTGTGGGAGTAGATGACCCTTCTCCAGGTATCCAGGCTCCATTTAAACAATAAAAATTGCCCTCTTTTAATACAATATTCAGGCACCACAAAGTCAGTTTTAGCAATTTGGAGTAAGGGAATATTTACTTCTTTGACACAAATAACAGAGTGGGAGGAAGAATTAAGAGATGTGGAGGAAGAAAGGTCTGGGAGATTCCTAGCACAACCCCAGTACAGTTTGAAAGGATGAAACCAGAGAATCTGGCTGCATCAAAATGCAAAACAAGTACTGTTTGTCACCTGTAACAAGGAGGACTCAGATGTAATTTCTAGGCTTAAACAATAGGGGAAAAAGAAAACAATACACCTGGGAATTAGAAGTCTCTTATTTGCGTCATGTCTAATAAAAAGAGGTGTAGGAGGAGAAAATCCTGAAAATGAACTGTTCTCTAGGAAGTTGATACAGGAAATCTCCTACCTTTGGGGCCTCAGCATCTTGAAGTCTAATTTATCTGTCTTTGAATTCCTAGGAGCGCTCTTAGCTACCTGGGATAAAGGTGCTAGACAAACAGTAAGAGCTCTTCTTTGCCTCTATTCCATAAGAGTTCATTTATTTTATCTATACTAAGAATTCCACATTTACTAGGCCACTAGAAATTCGGTAAATCATTTAATACATGTTCAGAGTTCGCTTTATCAGTGAGTGAGTGTTCTATAAGCCCGAGTGAAATGATAGGAAAGCCAGCATCTATTTAACTATATTTGTGCAAAGAACACTGGATTTGGAATCAATACACTTTGTTGAATCCTGACAGCGATTCATTTCACTTTTCTTGGCCTCAGCTTCCTCATTTGCCTTCCAACTCCAAAAGCTGATGTTTCCAATGTCTTCTTAATAAATCACTTTATGTTTCTATATCTTGTTTTCCTACCTAATATTTGAAATCTAGCGCATTTCAAACACAAAGCATTATCACTAATTTCCCCATTCTCATTCACATGAAATATTTGAGAATAGGCACTGGACAGATAAGGCAAAGGAAGGTTATGAAGTGGAACACAAGTTTGCCATCATGTTAGACAAAGGGCTCTGTCAATAATGATGGAAATTGGGTTATAGTTGGGATGCCTTCACTAGAAGTGACCTTTGAGAGTGTTGAGTCCAACTCTTTCATTTTACAGATAAGGGACTTCTACTGTGCCACCATTCCAGGGTCTGACCTCCTGGGCAGTGCCCTAGGGTTTCCTGGACTTTTTTTGAATCCCCTGAGCCCCATTAAAACATACCTATCCTATGTTCCATTCCCTCAGAGCCTTGCTTTGCCTACTTCAATGTTACAAACTAATTAAAAGAAGGTGTTAATGACTGTTGATAGCTTAATATGTACTACAACCTTCCAGGAGGACTTCATCTTGAACATTTTTGCATGCCTTAACCTAAAAGAGAGAGAAATGTGGGAACTTTAGGCACCTTAACACAGCCAATGGGCAAGAAATTTTGGGGGTATGGGAAGTCTTTTCGGGAAAGCTTCAAATCACATCAAATGGTTGACTGTTAATTTCGTCTACACATAAGGAGGATACAACTTTGGCATTCCCACAATCTAGGAAGAATGAGATATACTTGAAAGAGCACAGGATTAGAAGTTATAATGTCAGGGTCCAAGTTCCATTATTTGCCATCAGGACCCACAGGTCTTAAAATTGGATATTGTTTAAAGAGTACCTAC
Organism: Potorous gilbertii; assembly: GCA_028658325.1. NCBI lineage: Eukaryota > Metazoa > Chordata > Mammalia > Diprotodontia > Potoroidae > Potorous > Potorous gilbertii. The sequence continues at coordinate 479,350,403 of CM053771.1, read as the reverse complement.
TGCAACCATCTCACTTGGAAATGAAGTCTAGAGAGGTGAAGACATTTTCCCACTTCCCAGTAGATAAGAACTGCAGATATGTAATTCAAAGACTTATCGAGCACTACTTCTCACCCACCCCCACTCCCCAGCATGCTTTATCTTAAAATCTTAAAATAATTTCACATACCACGGAATGTGAAAAATTCAAGAAAACAAAGGCAGACCTATGTGAAAAGATGTAGAAAGAAAGCCAAACCAAAAGTATAAAATACACAATGACTACTGTTCAAAAGAAAACAACTTCAACTGTCAACCTCAAATAAAAAAGAATTGGACAGCACTGTATTGACTTAAAAAGTAGATCCTCCTCCTTTTAAAATTAAACACTAAAGTAGTTGTGACAGTTGAATGCGTTAACAGTTTCAATCTTTCTGCTCCAGTTTTCTGGGGACTGTACATTGTAGGACATTTAGTTATTATTAGAGTTTTATAATATTTCAAAATAAAATATAATATACATATGGATATTTTCCTCCAAACACCCCCCCCCACTCCCAATAATTTCACAATCTGCCTTTCCTTTTGGTTTCCCAGACTGAACTGCATGGGCTACAAATACAGTACAATAGATTCTTAATTATTTAAGGAATCTAGGTGAGTCTGCATTTGCAAGATTATAGCTGAATTAGAATCAGCTGCTTATAGCTATGATTTGTATACTTTTGCTATTTTCTTTCTCACTCTGACTTCCAGGTTGTGTGAAGGACATACAACTTAATAAATGTGAGGATCTCTCCTTATCAAAACAGCCAGGCTGTGTATGATGTGGCAGATAAATTGCCTATGGATCATCAAAATTAAGTGACTTGCAGTAAGTCACACAACTAGTAAATTTCAGATATAGTATATGAACCCAGGTTTGGGTTCAGGTAGCTAGATGTTATAGTGGATAGAGTGTTGCACTTAGAGTAAGAAAGTCCTGAGTTCAAATGCTGACTCAGATGTTTATTAGCTATGTAACTGTTCAGTGTCTCAGTTTTCTTATGTGTAAAATGTAAATACCTCGTAGGGTGTTGTGAAGATCCAATACAATTTATGAAGCACTTTGTAGAACGTAAAACACTATGACTGTGAGCTATCATGGCGGAGTTGTTTGGTTTTGGTCTTTTCCATCTCTAAATCTATGGTCTGATTATCTGAACCTCAAGCAGAGTCCTCAACCCATTCTAGGACAGCTGTTTCCTCCAGGCTCTATTTAGCTCCATTCAATTGCATTCAATTCAATTCAACAAACATTTATTTAAAAATTTTGTGTATGTGTGTGTGTTGTGTTGTGTGTATGTATGTGTCTCCAAAGCACTGTGATAGGAGCTGGTGGTATCAAAATGAAAATTAAACATTCCCTGCACTCCAAAAAATACTCAAATAAAGCTATAAAATGGGATGAGTATGACTGTTCCAACCTCTTGTGGTCCTAAGTGTCATATGCCAAAAGGTATAATGTCTGCCTTGCTTCCCTCGCAGGTGAGATGAAATGAGATGAATTCTTTGAAAAGTTGAAAAAAAAGCATTGTATAAATTTAGGACATCATTATGGTAGAAATGATACCGTATCTGCTTCCTGGAACACTTACAATGTCAAGTTTTGAGAGGATGGAACAGGAGAGGTAGCTCACCACTGTCCAGTAGCCATGATGCCTACAAGTTCCCCTGAGATGCAGTAAACCATGTCCCATATAACTACTTAGGCAGATCTGCCTACCTCACCATTGTCTATTTACTCAAATCATACACTTTGCATCTTAATAAGGCCAAATCTTTAATAAATTTAACATTCAATGTCGCATAACTGATTGAAAAAGTAGCCAATGTTTGTCATAATCTTAAACTTAGAATACATCTCTGTAAATACAATGTAAACACAAAAATCAAAATAACTTAGGCTGTTATTTTGTTCACACTAATTCTTTAACAGTACCTATACTTTATGCTGCGACTCAACTGTGAGTGTTAAGATATAAAAAAAAATAAAATATTTAAATTTGCAAAGAAAGCTTTCACCTGCCTCTACTGGCAGGGATTCTTGGAAATGGCCTGAAACTTCTCAGCTGGGCTTTTTCGGAACAAAACCAAACAAAACGTATTTGAAGCTCTGAACAAGACCAGGGGTGTATGTTAGCCAATTCCCAGGGACAATGAATAGGTTTAAGTAGATACAAAACACACAATCTATTGTCTTGAACTTAAAAGAATAAAATTATATTTCAAATATAGTGCTCTTCTCCTCACACTATGAATCATAAATGAGAGATGAAAAGTGAAAGAGACAGAGAGACATAGAGAGAGAAGGGAGAGGGGAGAGATAGAGGGAAAGAGAGAGGGAGAGAGGGGAAGGGAAAGAGAGAGGAAGGGAGAGAACTTGAAATCTCAAGTTCTCATGATAGACTGTTTTGGGCTTTGAAAATACTTTATTAAAATGCTTTATTAAAACAAATGAAACACTAACAAGTAGACAATTGTCTCAGCTTATGTTTGGAGAAAAAAAAGGATCAATACATTTTCATCTTTCACTGTGATCTGGCTCTTTTGTGTTCAAAGAAGATCACTGGAAAAGATGAGACAGACTTTTTCTACCCATTTAATGGCTCAAAATACAGCCACAAAAGAGCTAAAGCAACTAGAAGAAATGCAAAGACAAATATAAATCCAGAAGCCCTCACCAAATTGTTTTGTTTTACAATTTACCTTTCCCTTAGGCTTCTCAGCCTGAAGTACACAACTTTGTAGAAAATAACAGGAATGCAATCAAGATTCTAAGTGAATGATTATTGCTTAAGGCATCCAGGCAAGTGTTTATTTGCAAGGCTACAATTCAATTTGAATCAGCTGGCTGTAACTACTGGTTGCATAATTTGTTATTCTGTTTCCTAACTGACTTTTGAGGCAAGTTATATATGTATACTTAAAAATATATTTTCTTAATGCTATAAAACAGGGTGAGAAAAACAATTCTTTGGGCAAGATGTCAACACCTTGCTCTAAGCATGGGTTCTTGTCCTTGGTGTCTCTTTCAATACCCTTGGTTTACTCTCATGTATTCTAGCTTTCTATGTTTCCCTCTTACGTTCTCTCCTTTCTAATCAAGTGTGACTTCCAAAACAATCAGGAAACACATTCATGCATGCGCACATACACACACACACACACACACACACACACACACACTTTTTCAAGGCTACATTTAGACCAAAGAAAAAGAACAGAAAGAGTGGACAAGTGGAAGTGGAGAGGAGAAAAGAATCTTAACATCTAGAAGGAAAATAAAATTGATGGAACAAAAGTGATAGATGAAAATTGAAGCTCAGCATGGGTAAGTGGATGTGGAAAGAGCACCAAATGCTTTAAATAGGTTCAAGTTCCATTATACATCCCTAGGATGTCTAAAGAAAATTTAAGGAAAACTTGAAGAATATAAAGCCACTTTCAGTCATCTCTCAGACCAAGAGAAATGCCAGAATGAAGATGGAAAAAATGCCCAAAATTTTAAAAAAAGGATAAAGATAGATTCCAGAATTTACAATACAGAAAGCTTGATATATGTGCTAGCACAATTATACTATAGTTTCATTCATTCATTCAGCAAATATCTACCTATCTACTTGTTTCTTTATTACCCCACTATTCTAAACACTGTGTAAAACACAAATATGAGTAAGACATGGTCCCTACTCTCAAGAGGTTTTTTATCTACAAAGGAAAATAACACAATTAATTAGAAGAAATTTACAAGAGCTGTCTCTGTTCTCAAGGTGCTTATAGTGCAGATAAAGAAGGGAAATAATTGAAGGACAACACTTACTGACACCCAATTCAGAAATACAAAAGTTATTATCAATGTTCACTATTTAAACCCATGTATTTCTCTCCAAAGTATACACAAAAATATTTAGACAGAAATATCCATAATACATTATATGCCTTTTGAATAGATAATCTATGTGAATTGGTAGATGGACAGATAGAAAGGGATAGGGCATGCACCTGTAATTTCACTGAAGCAGGTAAGTCTTTTGACTAAGGAAGGTGTCATTTTCACTTCAACTTAGAGTTATAGAGAATTGATGGAAGCACTGAGAAGTGTGCCAGGGGTCATACAGGGAACATATGCCAGAGTTAGGATTTGAACTCCCATTTTTCTGGCTGTGGGAACATCCTTCTATTTTCTGTACCATGTTAGTTCCCATATATCTGTGGATAAACCTTTACAAACACAAGCCCACACACATAGTAGCAACTAGGTGGCACAGTAGGTAGAGTACTGTCCTTGGAGTTAGGAATTAATACTTGAATTTTAATCCTACCTCTGAAACTTACTAGTTGTATGACTTCAGGCAAGTCACTTAGCCTGTCTCAGCCTCCCCCCACCCAACTCCTGCCTTCTTTGACATGAGAAAAATAAAATACTTCACAAGATTGTCGGAAGGATTTAACACATGTAAATGCTCTGAAAGCATTAAAAAAGTATAGAAATATAAATATATGTGAGCTTTTGTTAATATATATTCTATATCTATTATATATAAAACATACTATTACATGCTTGTATCTTATACATGGTATACTTATACTTTTGTTATATATAATTATATGTTTTGATTATTACTTCTCATTTACTTGTTCTGTACACACACACATATATATATATGTATAGCATCGTTGCAGAGATACACACATATATAATTTTAAATTTTAAAAATTTAAATTTTAAATTTTAAAATAAAAATATAATTGTTAACTATTTCTCTGTAACCAAAGAATGTACAGTCCTTCAAATCCTTTTTACTGACAAAAGTGATCAAAGTAAGTGATAAATTCAGTTTAATAGGGAATCACATTTAGCACAAATAGCATCATGGGAAGTTTCCTGCTTTCCATTAGAAGGAACACCTTTAGATAAACCCAAAGTCTCACACTGAGAGCAGACTAGCTTTCTAAAATTTCCATGTAAGGATGCTGTTTGTTTTGAGGAGCAAAGACATTTTCAGCCAACTCAGTTCCTCAAGTGTGTTCATTCACATTACCTTTATCAGCACAAAGAGATCTATCATTCTCTGTTCTGAAAACAGGGAAGCAGAAGTTACAGTGACTACATTCAGGATGGCTCTCTTCTTAGATAATCAAGCATCAGGATTTAGAATTCTACCTCAACATAAAAATGATTTCTTAACCACTAATACTTTGTTAAGTACAAATGCAGAGCACTGTAAGTTAAGCATTTCTATTTCTGCCACCTATCTCAGGTTCATTCTAACAGAACAAAAACTACTCACTTTCTTTTTTAGATTCATTACTGCTTTTTCAATCTCATATTTTTCCTTCCTAAGTGCCACAATTCAGGTCTTTTACTATTCTGAAGACGTGTGCAAAGGAGAAAACAATTCCACACAATCAGAAAGAACTGAGCAAAATCTGAATTCTTAACATGGTAGGAATGATAAAGTCGCAGAGGGGAGAGGGGAGACACAGAATAGGAGAGACAGAAAGTTCCAAACATCCAAACTTCAATCCAATGTGTTTTATACTATGGATGTTTCCTCTAAAATTGACAACTTCCCCCTTGAATCCTATAAATATGTGAAAAAAAAATATGGTCTCCCCTCCACCCCCCAAACCCATAATCCTGACACTCTTTTCTGTGGCACACAGTTAAGTAGGCACTTAATTAAAATTTGTTGATACTAGTCCTATCCTCTGAGACCAATCAAAACACATCTAATTTCCTCTTCACTGATCTGATACTTGAAGAGAGCCAGCATTTCCTTGCTCAGTCCTCTTTTCTCCAGGCTAAAGATCCTCCGTCCCTTCAAATAATCTTTAGAGAAAATGATCTCAAGATCCTTCATTGTTCAGAGTACTTTCCCATGGAAACTCTCCAAGTTATCAATGCCGCTTCCAAGAGGGGATTCCCAGGACAGAATATGGGACATATTTATGTCCCATGAAGCATGAGGTAACAGCACTTCTTTTCCTTTCCATTTTTTTAAAAAAGAAAGTGCTTTATTGATGTCTTTTACTTTCATTCTCATTTCTTGAAAGCTCCCTTCCCTAAACCACTCCCCTTCCAAGAATCTTCTCTTATAGGGACAGGATAGAAACTAAAATGTGATTTCATTAGTGTGGAGAACTCCAAGTTGAGAAAATATCCTTTTCCAATGCACATTAGCAGCTTCTTTGCAACTTAGTAATTTCAAAAGTTGCCTAGACTAGAGCACTGAGAAGTTTTTCTCCATAATCTCCCAGGTAGTATTGGACAGCAGCACTAACACTTGCCTTGTCTTGGATATACACTTCATCTACTGCAGCTTGAAATCACATTTAGTTTTCTGGCTGGCCCATTGTACTGCTGTTGCATCAAGTTTGCCGTGCTCTAAAAGCACCAAATCTTTTTCAGACAAAATGCCCTCTAGTTAGATCCGCCCCATCTTATGCTTACAAAGCTGATTTCTTGAGTTCAAGTAAAAGACTTTCAGAATCCCTACTTTACTTTATTTTTAATACTATTTTATTTTCCCCCAACTACATGTCAAGACACTTTTTAGCATTCATTTTTACAAGACTTAGAGTTCCAAATTTTTCTCCCTCCTTCTCTTCCCTCACCTCTTGTAAAAACGGTAGGCAATTTGATATGACTCATAGAGCCATTAGCTACCGCTTGCCTAATTCTAAGGAGTTGTTTTCCTCAAATAGTTTTGATGCTTTTCTATTTGAATAATTGAAGTTTTTAAGGAGTTGTTTTCTTCAATGCATCTCCTTTTCCATCTGTCCAATTCTACTTTTTAAAGAGTTGTTTTCTTTTTCCAAATTTTTGACTCTTTTTTTTATCATAATTCTCTTGCATCACTTTATTTTCCCATTTTTCTTTTACTTTAAGCTCCTTTTTGAGTTTTTTCATGAATTCTTTCTGGGCTTGAGACCACGTCCCATTTTTCTTTGGGGTTTTGCCCACAGGTGTTTTTACATTGCTATCCTCTCCTGAGTTTGTATCTCGATATTCCCTATCACCATAATAACTTTCTATGGTCAGATTATTTTTTGTTGTCTTTTGCTCATCTTGTTTTTTTATTGACTTCTTTCCTTTCTTTTAAATTTGAGATCTTTTCCCGAGGTGGAAGGCACACAGTCTCAGGCTTCTTGTGCCAGGGGTTGTAGGCCCTGGCTGCTTACTTAGTGCTACACTGGCACTGCCCTGAGGCCCATAGGGGATTCTCATTTCTGGTGCTGAGTGGTAGGGTTGGGCACTGCTGGAGGCTATGGGAGTCTGACAGTTTACCTGATGCTAAGCCAGGGTCTTAATGGTGGTGTCTGGCATGTGCTGAGGCCAGTGGGGTGTTTCTGTATTTCCCGGGGGATACACTGAAGCACATGGAGGTCTAGCTGCTGGAGGTTTCCTGTTTGTCCAGGGCTACACTAATGCACATGGCAGAGCTGGAGTCTGCCTATTCCCCTGGCTATGCTGAGGCACATGGTGGGAGGGGTGATTGGTCCTGGTGCTGGTATTTACCTGATACACCTCACTGGGGCTCAGGATCTACCACTGGTTTGCTGATGTAGGGCTTGCTGTTGACTGGGCTTCCTGTCTTGCACTGAGCTCCCCTTTTACCCAATTGGGACAGACCTTTCTGGCTAATCTTCATCTTCCAAGTTTATTGGGCTCAAAGATTGTCCCCATCATCTTTTTCTGGTTCTGTTGTTCCAGGATTTGTTTTGGGGTGTTATTTTATGGTTGTCTGGAGGTGAATATGGGAGAGTTATGGCAATTTACTGCTTATTCTGGCACTTATGCTCCTGGAAGTATGAATCTTCTACTCTATTTTAACTAATTAAATTAAGCCCAATGTTCTAGTTTGTTGAAACTTGGGATTCTGACTCTATTATCCAATGTATTAGTTATCCTTCCCATTTTTGTGTCATCTGAGAATTTAATATGTATACCCTTAGAGTCTTCAGATAAATATTAATAACAATACTAAATAACACAGGGATAGTTCCTGGGGGAACTTCACTGGTGATAACCTTCCAAAACAGTAAGACTGGCAACTCTTTCTGAATCCACCTAAGTGTACTATTGTGTAGTCCCTACCTGTAATCTTGTCCAGAAGAAGAACACGAGAACATCTGTGTAATGCCTTCCTATCTCTAAATAATTTTGCTCCTATTTTAAAACCTCCAGGGTCTTCCCTTGGCATAAATTCCTAGTCAGATCATTCAGCTACTTTTCTAGATTTATCTATTCTACTCCACTTCACACATTCTATTTTCCAGAAAAATGTTCCTTTGTTCCCTGTTTTTGTCCTGCCTCTCCTCTTACTATGCTTTTGCTTATTCTGTTTCCCTAGCCTAGAATGGACTTGTCCACAACTTTACTTTTCAAGTTCCTCCCCTTATTCAAGGCACAACTCAGGAGTTAGAGCCCCTTTCTCCCATGAAACCTTCCCTGACTCTTGGCCAAAGAATGTTCATCCTCTTCTAAAATTTCCCCTAGTATACTGCATAGATTCTTCTTTTGCACTTATTATACTCTCTTTGTGCCATGGTTCTTTGTGTATTTCCCTCCCCCTACCTTTATTAGACTCAGTTCCACAAATATTTAAGTGTCTATCATGTACTAGGCACTAGAAATACAATGACAAAAAATGAAGTAGTCTGCCTTCAAAGAGTATCAGTTTTACTGATGGATACATGTACACAGAACAGGAGAGAGGAAGATGAAGAAGAAGAGGGAGAAGAAAGGGAGAAAGTACTCCTTGAGAGCAGGATCTGTATCATTTCTTTCTGTGAATCTCTACCGTCATGCATATAGTAAGTGATCAATATTTATTGAATTGAATTTCAATGTAGAAGTCCTCTGAGATACTGCCTAACTTAGGAAATTGACAGGGACCTAAGTCTCTCTCCAGGAAAGTCATACTCTGAGATTTAAACAACCCAGCAACCATTTCTCATAGAACACCCATTCCAAGTCTTTCTCTCCATCCTGGGACAGAAGCTTTGAGGTTCTCTGCTTCCAGAATTTCTATTCCCTCCTCAGAAATATTGGAGTCTTATTTGGAGATATCCTACTAAGTATTATGCAAAAAGCAAAGCAAGCTACCTGAGAGGTAGTCTGTAAGGAACACAGATACAGATAGGCATGTAGGTATTCCCACATATTAAGTATAAAATTCATGTTTATCATGTCAATAACATCTCATGCTATCAGTTGGTAGCCCTGTTCTCTACTTGCTTGGGACTGTGCTCAGTTCTGGGTACCACAGGGTAGGAAGAACACTGATAATGAGGATATTCTCTTCTCTGCAAAAGACTAAAGGTGGTGGGGGGGTTCAAAATGCAAGCAAGAGAGATCTCCCAATCTGCCATTTTCCTCTTCCTTTATGAGATGATTCTTCCTGACTTTATAGTGAAAGATGGAGACTGATCTTTCATGATGGCAGAGAGAAATTAATGGAATTTGAGCAATCACCAATCAGACTGAGTGAATTCAAGCAGAGAAAAATAAAACAGAACATTTTAGATGTTATGAGTTAGGTGCCTAAGTAAAATTGGAGGAAACACAGAGCAGTGACTTTCTAGATATGACTAACTTTTGACATCAAGCACAGTCATACTGACAGGACCTATCCTGGTAGCATCATCAAAAAGGGGACAAATAGACCGTGTGTTTGGCCCATGGCTTCAACTTTTATGTTCTAATGTTCCTTGTAAAATGGGAAGTGGAGAGGCAATACAGAAGGAAATCAAGCCAAATATTTTGTTTATGTTTCAGTATTAAGCAACTTAATAAAATCCTAGCTAACTAAAAACAAATTACTTCATTCTGTGGTTAATATGGCTCTGAGTAAAAACTGTGAAGTTAATTACCTTAAAAATAGAGTCCTTCAGGGTCACCACTTACCCATATGAAACCTATTTACAAGACTCCCTGTAATCCCAGACATAAGAAACCACAAAAATCTGTAATAAATATCCAAAGATAATCCATAACTGCACAATGCAAAGAAAAGCTCTACTGTGACTTTTTCTTTCTCTAGCACACATGGTTTAAATATCTATTCCTTGGTGTGTACTTGATGTGAGATTCTGCTATCATCATACTGCGAAACCTGTAATGCCCAGACACTACAAAAAGCACTAAGCTCAATTACAAATACCATCTTTTCATATATACAAAATCCAAGGCTCTTAGGGATAACTGTGTAATGAGAGTGAGCTGTGCCACATTTAGCAGCTGCAACACCATTCATCTCGACATTTTCCCCATCTATTTCAGTCTTGTAGAAAGCTACTACTCCATAGAGTCAATTTGTTTCAGATATCTAGCTTTGGTTGTGATCCCTCAGCAACATACATATACCTGGGATGCAGGATGTTTGACAAAAAGAAACATGTTTCAAACATGCCTACTGAGAACCATCACACACTTTGCTAAATAAAGAGTAACCTTCATACCCAAAGTGGAACCCCTCCTCCCACCCCATTTGTTTAAATAGGTTAAAAGTGAGTGTATGGGATGGAGATAGGTTAGCAACCAAATTTACCCACACAGCAGCATTTGTCAACACTAGACTGCCACAAAAAGATGCAGGTAGCAATGTTGAAAATATAAGGACAATCTTTAATTTTCAAGGTAATTACCTTGATATTTGAACTGATTCTTAGTTTACAAATGTTGATACCCTCTACTCTCCTGAAATGAAATTTTATTATATGAACAGGTTGATTCTTACCTTTCAGAAACTTTGGGTTCACTATCTTTATCTGAGTTGATGTCAGTCACACATATATACACAGAGCCATAACTAGGAATGCTTGGGGGCAAAGAGTACTTGGGTATAGAGTGGGAGGGAAGGTGACCAGAAGGAGGAAGGAGGTATGGCTCTAGAGGAGGCTGCTGATAACCTGTAGGTACTGAAACCCCAATCTCCCTACCCTAACTACAGCTCTGCCCACCTGTCACCCCATCTTTTCCTCCCCACTTCAACACTCCAAGAAATTGTTGATCAGAATGACTCCTAACTTTCAACACTGAAAGCATCCTTTCATAGCTTTCCAGTAGTAACCCACCATTCCTTCTTCTGGCAAGGACCAGGCTCAATCTTTAAAGATTGATAAATATGGAAAATTTAGATGTGGCCAAGTAGGATTAAGAGATCAATCACTGATAGCTCCTCAAAGGAAGGGCAACCTTATTTAAAAAAAAAAACCCAACCTGAAATGATTTACTACAATTGACAAATAAAAAAGTGGAAAGAAAAAGTCCATTGTCCAATCATTAACAACATTGTTTCCAGTTTTCAACTCTGTGTAATATAAAGGAATACAATATCAGCAATTTGATATGTAACAGGCAGTTGCATTTCATTTAATTTAATGGGGATTTATACAAAAGTCAGAAATATTGATGTCAAAACTTCAATGAAGCAACTGGTTTTGGAATTGATTACAACCACCATCAAAGAGATATAGAATAAATTAGTTTTCAACAAAACATGAGCGCCATTTATGGTATAAATGATATAAAGGAAAATAGATAAGTCAAGACAAAGTAAAACAACCCTTTAATAAAAAATAAGATCATTAGTGAGTCCAAAACAAATCCCAAAGGATATAGGACATACTTCAATTCAAGGACAGATATCATTGGTTCCCAGAGACACGTGGCATACTGAGGGGGAAAAACCAATAAAGATCTAGGGAAAAACCAAGGCATGCCTTATCCTTCGTGAGTTTCTCTGGCTACATGACAAAGAGAAGATGCCATGTGGAAGAATAACATTCATCTGTTATCATGCCTTTAAGTTACTGGGGCTCCACATAATCATAGTTCTAAAAGGACAAAGAGAAAGATGAAAGAATAAAAATGTTCATTTTGGGCAAGCATTCAAACAAAATGGGGGAAAAGAGATCCTGACCCAAGGATAGCCAAGTCCTTGGGGAGAGGTTTGGGGGTGTGTTTGAGGTGGTGAGAGAAAGCTAGGGAGGAGCATATTTTGAACAGGATTACACTCTTTACTTATAAGCCAATATTTCAGTGCAATCAAGTGCATCCTTAATGTGCAAAAATCTATCTTTATGAGATGCAGCAGAGCAGAGGAGAAACTTGCTTTTGAATGATTACACTCAAAGTTTAATCAAAGACATTCTTCGGTGTTATCAAACACAGATGTGCAAATGGAGGGGGCTGGAGATGGTCTCTCTTTGAAAAAGATTGGCAACCAGACTGAGGTGGATTCAAGTACCTTGAATTGAATTCATTTCCTCATCACACCAAATCCTACATATATACCTGGGAGGCTCTTCAAAGTCTACACACATGAAATAATGTTCAACACATGTTTGCCTGTGATGGACTTTTAACCTAAGTCCAAATCTTCACAAGCTAATCCTGAAAGCCCGGGCTTTTTGAGACGAGCAATATGCAAAGGATACTGACCTAAGCAAGGAAACATCCAGATGCTGGTCTAGCATAGAAGAGTGTCCAGCTGTATGTAGTAAGTCTACAGCTATAGAGTCCTTAACTCAGCCAAGTCTGATAACTGCCGTTGGTGTCCTGGGGATACGTTTGCTCATATTTAATGTGTGTTTACACACTAAGTAAAAGAAAGCCAGAAAGGTCTGCACTCCATCATATGACATCATCAAATAAAATACTATATGACATAGTACAGCCTTTCTCTCTCTCTCTCTCTCTCTCTCTCTCTTTGGTTGGGGAAAAGAGAAAAAAGGCCTCCCTCTCCCTTCCTTTTCTAACTAAAGCATTTTGCATATAACACTTTATGATTGGAAAAATGTCAGGTACATGAGTTCGACTCACTAATTATACTCCAATTTTCATTTGGAAGTTTAATTATATCTCTGAAAAAAATGTAAAGAAAAAAATTCTAAACTATAAGTGAATAACTTGTGTTCACTGCTCATGCTAGTTTCTTTAGTTGAAAAATTCATGCTATGGTTATCATCAAAGGATTCACAGACTTGGATTTCTTGTCTATATTTATCCGCTTTGAGATATTAAGTAACAAAACCCAACAAATTGTTTCCTATTTGCTATCGGATCCTGAAAATCTATCTCACACTGGGAGAACTTAAAAAGACAGGTTAGAGTGGGCCATGAGAAATGACCTATGTAATGGACCCAAGAAGACTATTTTTGGTGTTTGTTTTCCTTCTCTCTTTGGAATATCCATTTGAGTGTTCAGCTGGAGAACCTACATTCCCTAAATGAACACTTTGGAACAGCAAATGAAACAATGTAAAACAGGGAAGCTAAAGAGATTACCAATTTCTTTCTTATTTCCTGCAGATCATTTCCAGACTATCTTTTGTATCTTTCTGTCCCAAAGTGCAGGCATCATTATTAACGATGGACAGAATACCAAGGATGTTTTGGAGAGGCCAGTTGTTCAGGAAATAGCTATCATTTGGTAAACAGCATAATAAACACTTTATGATCTTTGATGCAATGGGTAATGAGCCAGTGCAAACATAAGCATGTACAATATCAGTGCTAAGATTACTCTGTCTCTATATGTATTTTTGCTTATTTTACTTGCATTTTCCTTACCAATTTTTTTTATCATTTCTCTAAGTTTCACAAGTCATTTTGTAATATTAACTTGGCTTTTTAAACATTATCCTTTGACCTCTGCTACTTTATACCTTATCTGCTTCAAGTAAGAAAATTTATACTGTATTTCTTTATTTCCTCAGTAAACCAACATGTACAGTTAAATGCCCCCACAACAGTGCTCTAACCATAGTCATTTCAAGAGATATTTGTATTAACATCATTAATGAATTATGAACAAAGTATATTATAATGTCTTGAAACCCTACTCTGTCATTAAGAAGAATGCCCAAGATACAAATCTTCTATAGTCATTGATGATCTAACTGCCCCCAATGGGTTGGTTTACCTTATGCAGTGTTTTTACAGAACTAATTAATAGCATTAGGCAGGGAGGATACCTGTACTCTGCTACATTAAAAGCAAAAGAGAAATCTAAACTAAGTAAAGTGTTTGGAGGAACTGAGCAGAACTTATATAGAGCTCAAGGCTCCAGAGTTAGAACAAACTCCTGAGGAACATTTCCTAGTCTATCCCCTTTATCATTTTTGAAGAGTTCTAAACCAAAGAATCAATGAAAGCATATATTAAGAGTTTATGGTGTGCAGAGCTCTCTCTGTGCTAAGTCTGGAGATACAAAAATAAAAGTAAGATACTTCTTGCTTTCAAGGACAACTTCAAATAACATGGAAAATTCTCATGGGTTTCAAGTTGGGTAGCAAACCAGATGCTAATATATCTTTTTTTAAAATGTCATTTTCACGGATAGATGATACCAATTTCTGATGTTAAACCATCAGACAATGTCAAGGATTTTGTTGGCAAAACATTTCTCCCCTTCCTTTATCTTAAGTTGCCAGATTGGGTCTCCATGGGTGTTACTTCCCTAGAAGATAGCTAAGGGCTGGAAGCTCAACTATTTCAAAGGACCTTCAGTTCAAGATCCCAGGCTGTCTTCATCAGAATAGGAGGGAAGATGGTGGTAAGGTTGGTGGTGTTACTCTGACTGTTCTGGCCCATGTAACCTCCCATCTCTCCCTCAGAGTGCCTTGCTGCTTCAGCTAGGGTGGTTTTAAACGTTTCTGCCTCCATTAACTCACTTCTCCTAAGGGATATCTTATTCCTTTTCCTTCAATTCTAGCCCAGTTCACGGTCTTCACTGCCATCTTGGGTTGCACCTTTTCCCCTCTCCTATCTATATCAGTGCTGTAGGGCTATTCCCCTCTAGTTATGCTTCTCTGTCACTTTTAGATTGTAATGAGCCTTTTTTTTTCTGGGCTGATAAATTGTCAATTGATATAACAAATGTCTAGCAGACTTTTAAAAGCACAACTCAGTAAGTCCCCTATTGCCAAATTATATAGTGGAGCAACCAAGAAGTATAGCAAAGGAAAGAAGATTCACCAAAAGTATTTATGTGAATATATATTTACATAAATAGCCTGGGTCAATGTAAAAGGATGAAGCATATGAGATAGGACAGGCAATGTGTATTCAAAGGCTACTTCTTCTGCATCTGGATTTGTATTCTCTTCTGTTGCAAATATTTCTAGAGAAGTCATTCGCATTAGGCTGTCATGAAAATTGCCTGAGGTTTTAAGTACCAAAGGCTGGGCGAGGATGATTCTGTGCTGGCAGTGTCAGCTAGACCCTTAACAATATGTTTTGAATCTTTCTCTATCTTCACCTTTGTTTGGTTGTGTTTATGTCAGAGGTGAAGGGACTCTGGCAGGCAGTGGTGGTACAATCCTAACGCTTTGATATGACATGGAACAGAACAGTCGTTATTTGTTTCTCAGATTATGCTGAATTTGATAACAAGTCTTTCTAGGGATTGTAGTTCTTTCAATATTTCCTGCTCCAAAGATTACAAACATAAGATTTTTAAAGGCTGAGACTTCTTGGCATGATCCCCTGTTCAGATAGTGAATTCAGATAGTTTTTTGAAGCTTATGCCAAATGAAAATGATATTGTTAATTTCTACTTGAGACTCTGGAATTTTCATCTCTTATATTTTGAAAAAGTAGTTTAAGTTGTATCTTTGTGCTTAGACTGTTCACTTTTATTGAACTGACAAGTAGTTACTGAAACAAGTGTTTCATGTTTAATAGCTGATCAATTTAATCAAAATGGTCGAATTAGTCATGGTGTAGATACCATATTGAAGAATTCAAGTTTTTAAAGGCCCATTGTTAACCAGGGATTGGATCCCAGGTTGGCTCGTCTCTGAGTTTTTCCTGGGTAGTCATAATGGATTAAAACCTTAAATAATTCTGAAGAAAGGAAATGCAATGCTGAGAGGACCAAAGGAACCTTAGATTTCAGTATAGATATGTGCAAAGTTTGATTTAAGAGCTTTCAGACTACAAAGTGTACATGATTAATCCAGGCAGATCTGAGGACTTGTACTCAGGAAAGCAACTTGGCTAATAAATACAGAGTAGAGAACTCGATGATAGAAACATTGCATTTGTTTCTTGGCTATACTAATGACCTGCTGTTTCATTCTGAGCAAGTACCCCTTTCTTAAGGAGTTTTCTTATTTCTCCACTGATGCTGGCACTGTTTGAGGCAGTACTATGGCCATATATAGCCTATAGAGAGATGTAGGGTAGTTCTGCTCATTCAAACTCAGTTCTATCTTTGTTATCTAGTCTTTCTCCCTCTATCTCTACTCTAAGGAGTCATTAAATTTCATGTTTCTAACCTCTAGTGTCTCTCTTTGTGCTTCTGGTTAATTTCACTAACTCTTTGTTTCTGTTTTCCTTCAGCTAAAACTAATAGTGTTAAAACAAGTAAAACAAATTCATTTATATATAAATAAAATTTTTAAATTAAAACATAAAATCATTAATAAAAAATTTAAGATTAAATTTTATCCCACTGGTGTATTCCCCGTTCTTACTATTTTGAACAATAATTATTCTGTCTAGTACCAAAAAATATGGTAAACTCACTAGCAGCTCCAATTTACTCTCCCCACCATTTATTCCTCCCCTACCCTCGTTTGAATAAGACGTTCTTGTTAGCTAGGCTATGCTCTGTTGTTTCAATTCTGTTGAAGAATTTCAAGTATTGTCATTGTCCTAAGGTACTCCCTAAATTCTACCCTCTGGGACAAAGTCCTAGTCATCAGTCAATCTAACAATCAACCAACATGATTTTACAAGCTCCTATTATTAGTGAGATGCTGTGTAGGACTCTGGGGATACAAATACAAAAATGATTTAGTCTCTGGTCTCAAAAGTATTTCATTCTATTGTAGAAGACCTCACACTCATGCGAAGGACTATACTTGTACAAATTCTGCACATGCAGGTACATATGATGAAATGTACACATATAACAATCTACTTGAAAAGACTCTTCATATATGTATATATTCAGAATCTATATAGGTATATTGCTTGGTACAAAAGTATGATTATTACCGAAGTAAATCATTTAGAAAAATGCATCAGATCCTTGAGAGGTACTCAAATTTTATCAGTAGTTATTTTTATAGAGTGTTTGTTTTTCATCATGACAATAAAGGAAGGTGGACAAAAAACTCTGTCCTGATAGGGACCAATTTCTAAGGCAGAAGAAAGAAGTGAGATTTGTAAAGTCAAATTGTAAGCCACTACAACAACAAGCAATATTTGAAGGAAAAGTTGATGTAAATCATGTCAAAATCACTAAGACCAGGACAAGGAAACCACCTAAAGGGTTCCTCAAATACATACTAAGGCTAGAGGAAGGAAGTCTTTTTTTTTCCTAAATGATTTTATCCCATGGAATGTGTTGTCCACACAGGGCTAGAAAAAGCACTAAAGATATAAAAAACTGACTCACTGAAGGAAGCTGACAGTTATTTGTCTGGAAGCCTTTCTCTTCAAAGGAAAAAGCAAATCAATCCCTTTAGCTTTTTGGCACTGTTTTGACCAGAAGCTGAAATTGCATAGTAAAATCACGATGCCCCTAATTCTCATAATGAGATTTATTGGAAATATATTTCAAATGCACATGGGTTATTATTCCTGAGAAAGATGACAGAAATGCAGTTTTGGAATTTTGTTCCATGTAAAAAAAAAATCAACTTTCCTCCAAATGAACTTGCCAAATAATCCCTGAAAACCAAATGCCAAATTGGTATAAGTTGTTAAAGTCTTTTAGAACATCATCACAACCCAGGTATCTCTTGTTGAATAGAAAGAACATTACAGAAAAATGTGTAATAAAGTTAAATTTTTGCTAAATGAATTCAATTTTCCCATTGATTTGTAATATGTTAGACAAAGTACAAATGGCTTATGGAGGCAATAAAAGTATACCAAAATGTAAAAGACCATTTAAAATAATGTGTTTAAAAATCCAGTGGATTTTCTCATTAAAAACAAGAATACATCATATATTAAAATAATATATTGTGCAATATTCAAAATAGAGTAAAAAATTCAATTCAATAAAAATATTTCAATTGGCTACTTAACACATATGGCACTGTGCTATATACTAGGAACATGAATATAAAAAATGAAGCAGTCTCTGCCTTCACAGAGCTTATATTCTAGCTAGTTTTGATTTGGGGGTGGAGGGGTGGGTAGAGAGACTCTAAACCTGTGATTTCATTGGTATGGAGAACTCTTGGTGAAGAGACTTTTCTGTACCCTACATGGTTGTACATGGCCCTGCAGGGTCCTAAAGGTACTCAAATAGTTTGCACATGTGGGGCACTGAAAGTTTAGGATCCACATGGTAGTTATTTATCAGAGATGGGTCTGAAATTTAGTCTTCCTGCCTCTGAACAAGTCACTTCAACTCACAGTGTCTCAATTTCCTCAACTATGAGACAGTGATCATTTCTGCTGTAGATATCACAGAACATTATCCCATAGATAATTTGATATCTATATCACAAAATCATTATGAAGAAAAAAAGAGATAAAAATGTAAAATCCTTTTAAGTCTTGTTAGAGTATGTATAAATAGAAGATATTTTTATTATTTTAAGATATCTCATAAGTTCATTTATATTTCAGCATCACCTCTTGAAACAAAGGTGGCTGCTAAAACTTGGTCATATCTCGTGTCATTTAAAGTGGATTTCAGTGAAATCTAGTATGTGGAAAAGGTTGCAGAGATATGTGATTGCCCTAAATTCTACATTTCACTAGTTTTTTCTTTTGAACACTTTTCCCATTACTTACTTCATTCCAGATACTTGACCAGTAACACCTGTTCAATTTGTTTCAATATCCTTGGACAGCAAACAAAACCAAAGACTGAAATGTTGTACTCTCAGTTTGCAATAGAGGCTCACCCTAATGTCCACTGGGAGATAAAGCTGTCTGAAAAGCAGCTAATGTCCAATAGTGATCACTAACACAGTATGCTACTGTGTTAACACAGCTGCCTGTGTGAACATATTGCTCCCAATCTCATGGTCTAACTAATGGCTGGTGTCCAAATTAGGGACTGACAGGACACCAACATAGTGTTTGCTAAGTTGGCAAAGCATTAGGTATAAACTGATTGCCAGAGTGCACTCTTAACATGAGAGAAAGTTAGTTCCTCCAATCTATAGTGGCCATAGAAACATACAAAATGGCAGCACTGAACTTCATCAAATTCTCTATATTTGCAGAGATGAATGATATTTTGGGGAGTAAGGTGAATTTCTGACAATTCCTTAAGGTCAGAATTCTGCACAGTGAATTCAGGCTTGTCCCTGTATGCATGAAGACAATGTGATTGACCTACAATCAGTAGAGGTCCCAAATCCAAATTATTTTTTCTGTTAGTGGTCATGGATTTCACTAGCCAGTGTAGATTTGCTTCCTTAATCCCTTAGGAAAGTTTTCACTGGTGAGATGGCTGGGATTAGGACTAGAGGTGGGCAAAGACAGCTTGCCCATAAGCAGGTCAAATCTATAATTTTGACCTAATGAACACTATGAGGTACTTAAACAAAATGCTCTTTAAAACTAGAAGGTTTTCTGGAAGTTTGCAAAGGTTTTCAAAGACGAATTCAAAAGTAAGCTCTTTGAGATCAGGGGTTGTCTTCTTTTTCATTTTTGTATCTCATACTAATTACATGCATGTTGATTGATATAGCTGCTAATGTGATAATGCTGAATTTATTCACATTTTTATCTTGTGAGATCACATTCTTATTTCTGCTTCTCTTGCCATCTTTCATTGAAATCTTTAATTTGCAACAGTATACAGTTTTCCCTTCCACACAGTATGGGTTAAGGATATACTGCCCCCCCAATCTTGAAAATCTATATTAAATTTTTTTAGCCCTCTCTTCACACCAGAAAAGGAAGAATTATTATGATATTTAAAGATAAAATACACTGATATTATACAAGCCTATAACATATATTTTATGCATTTCTGTGTTTCTAAACTTTTTTCTGTGTCATCTGTTGACCTTTGCATGTCATCTACAGTTTCCACCATACTCTCCCAAATTCTCATTTAATTTCTTATGCTGAACCATGATATATGGAAACTACAATTGGAAAAGTAGCAATTTGGAAGGGATAACTGTATTTGTTCCTAAGTACGATCAAGGACTATATTGTCGAGATCACAGAATTTCTGATTTAAAATAGTTTTAGTAAACACTTAAGAGTGTAGGGGAGGCACCAAGATATTGGAGATTTGTTTAATTGGCTCTGCTATTTGTTAGTTATATGACACAAGACAAGTCACAAGAACCTGTTTTCTTATCCATAAAATGGGGAAAATAGTATCTACACTATCTTATTGAGTAGTTGTGAAAAATAAAGGGCTTTCCTAAGCTAGTAAAGTAAGGATTCACTATTTGACAAAAACTGCTGAGAAAACTAGGAAGTAGACTGGCAGAAATTAGGTTTAGACTAACATCTCATACCTCATACAAATGAAACCTACAAACTAAAAGAAGACCAGGAAAATATAAAAAGTCACATAATAAATTAATGGAACAAAGAAGAAGCACATTTTTTGAATCCACAAATGGAGAAGTGTTCATAATCAAACAAGAATGGATGAGATAAAATGGCATATTTTAAGTTTTTTCAGGTATATTTTCAATTATTGATCAGTTTTGACTTTTTTTTCTTTATTGAAAAATATCCTTTGCTATAAGAGATGGCTCTCTGGGAGGAAAAGAGAATGAGAGGGAGAGGGAAAGGGACAAAGAGAGGGGAAGAGAGAAAGAGGAGAGATGGAGAGGGAGAGAAAAAAAGAAGAAAAAGGAGGAAAAATTTAAGTGATGTAACAAGCAAAGATAGCAATAAGAATTGTTTTTAATGTACATTTTAGACAACCTGACAATGAGCATTACATCGAGGGTTTCCTCACACTGAGGAAATTACAGGTTTGGACTCCTCTCTCCAATCCTTAAAGTAATGAAATCCAAAGAAGTACCCCATGAGAATATACTGTTATATTACTCATACTTTCAATTATCTTGTTTGTTAGGCAATTAATATTGTAATTTTCTTCTTCTACTTTTGGATTCACAAATAGAAAAGCCTTTTCCAAGTAGATTGCTTACTAGCAAAATTATATGAAATGCTTTCTTATATACTACCAAAGTATTATTAGCTGTTGAACCAGGGGAAACAATAGCATGTGTCATGATCACTGAAAACACAATCACAAAACCCAAACATGGTCAGGCCTGGAAATGAAATAACCATCTTTCTGTTTTCTCAGAGGAGTGACCTTCATTCCTATCTCTTGAGTTGAACAGCTTAGTTAGGAAAGAAATTATCATCACAGCATGTATGTGGGAGATACTGCAAGTATAAAGTAATAGTTAAAATTTCTCTGTTCTCACGTCAGAAGAACAGTGACAATCACTCCAAAAATGATTCCCTTTTATGTCCTTCTGATCTGATAGTATGTCTTGTGGAGAAATAACAACCCCCCCAAAAACTATAGCCCTTCTGCTTTAGAAGAAGTACAACATCAAAAACTGTAACTGAAGTATTTCTCCTCTTAGAAGAAAAGGCGCTATGCTTTCATCAACTTTGTGTGAAGCCAATCTGCTAGAAGAATAAGGTCTGTGGGAAAATTGTGAACAGCCATTTTTTAAATGTACATTAATCAAGACTGCTTATAGAAGGCTAAGTATTATTTTCAGTTATGTGCTGACAGAGAACAAACACTGAAATGAAACATGACAGGTCCAGATTACTAAATGACCAAACACTATAAAAATTGGAGAAAGGGTATATGAATTGTTTATTAGGTTCACCCAAAGTATTTTTGGATTACATTTGTTCTTGTACCAGGGGAAACCTCAGATTATTTACTACAAATGAAAAGCTAAAGAATAAAGGTTTTTCATAGTTTAGTTAAGGTTGAAACATACATACATACATACATACATATATGTATGTGTGTGTGTGTGGTATGTGTGTGTATTAGGCAACAGTTACCATAGGATCAACTTTGATGTTTCATATACATGTATATATGTATGTATTTTCTACATGCAAAATTTATCTTCAAAGTATAATAGTATCTGACATTTACATGGTGCTTTAAGGTTTTCAAAGTACTCTATGAACCCAGTCATGGGAATTATGGCTGTCATTTGAGGACCAGTTTAGATAAATACAAATAGGTTCCTCACCAGAAGGTTGGACATCAGGTGTTGAATCTTTTTGGAGTTAATTAATGAAAGTCTACTAAGAAATGGAGGGGGGTTGTTGCCAGTCTGAATGAAAGTAGTGACTACACCAGTGGTACCACAAATCATTTGAAGTAAGAAATTGATATTCTTCAGAGTAAAGATAAAGTCTAAGATTATCTACTTCTTACTTCAATGGATCTATCATTCCATTTCTGTGAGTTTCCCTTCACCAAGGCAGATTATAATCTTGTGTAGCTATAGATTGTTTCATGCATTGCTATCTCCAAAAAGATTCATCACCTAGAGTCCAATGTCCTCAGGCTGAGCCTCTTTGCACTAAGCTAAGGCTGTCATTGGACAAGAGCCCTATGGTCCACTGCTGGGTCCACACAAAGCCTTTCCAATTTAGTAGGAACTTGGACTTTAAATGATGGCATACTCTTTAAAGAAACATGATAATCTTCAAGTCGCTACAAACGACTTGGATTTCAGTGAGGGTAGGAGATATACATAAATGCATAAACCCATCTATGCAATCAGGATTTGAAAATAAGGATGAGCATGTTCTAAAAACATGTTCATGTGTGTGGTACACCATGTATAAGTAGTCAAACAATTTCGAGCTAATTTGCAGATTTGACAAACCACTCAAAACCTCAGTTACTCTTTAGAAAACGTCAAGGAAACTGTACACACAGTCAACAATTCTTACGAGGCTGAAGTCCTGGAGGCTGCCACAGATTTTTGCTACCTTAGCATCTTATATACACTATCATACTTACCACTCATGTCCTTCTCTGAAGCTTTATATCTTTAGAGGTGACTCTGATCCTCAAAAACCTTGTGGGTAGATAGCAAGTTAGAAAGGCTTTGATTGTGGGCTTAGAGGTGGCTATTTATATCTTGACTAAGGTTCAGCTTAGCTAAGTTTGGGGAGGTTTATGATTTGCTTAGCTACAAGGGGATGCATTTTTCATTGAAACATATTTTGAAGTCAGAGAGTGACTTGTATCAGGGGAGGGAGTGACCTAATTGTCAAAGCCCCAGATCCCTGAAGTACTGAAGTAAGTGTGATAATAACCATAGCTCACATGTATGTAGTGCTTTTTTTTTAAATACAATACATACAAAGAAAGTAAAATTGTACTTTCTTTGGCAAGTGGCACTGTAAGCTTTGGAAGATTAGCCAAGAGACAATTAGCTTCAGGGTTCTGACCAAGCTAAACATCTAAAGATGAACTGCTTTGTCTAGTATGTGTTCTGTCTGACTATGAAACTTTTACATGCTAGAAACAATATGGCAAGTTTGCCAGGAAGTTCCATCATCATTACAAGGATGCCTTCTCCAACACCAAATGCCCAAACAAGATTAAATCCTAAGTAAGTTCTCTTGTCATTGAAGCAATTATGGCTTTCAACCCAACTCTATCAGGTACATTCAAATATGGATCTGATTGGTATCTGCATACCCAACCATACCCACATGGTGAAATAAAATGAGGTCATTATAGGTAACGAATGGAACAATAAAGCACGGTCAGTGTTAGTGTCACATGGAGGGTTAATGACAGAGCTGGGACTAGAGCCCAAATCTTTTGAATCCTAATACATCACTCTTTCTCCTACATGTTTGTCACATCAAATATGGGACCAGACTGAACAATCTGATTTCTGCACATATATAGTGTTTATACATATATGTATTAAATTTCTGAAGACTTCTTTCCAGTTTGGAACAAAAAAAAAATCACTCTTTGGTGAGTTCTGGGCTTTCAGAGGACATAAAGGATAAGTCAAGGATATAAGACAAGGCTGTAGAAGGAAATGATTGCTAATAAGAGGTCTTCTAAGTTCCCATTACTTTCATACTTTTGCAGCTCTGTTTGTGGGAAAAAGATCAGAATGAAGCCTGGAAATAGGAGGTGTTCTTACTCATTCTACTACCAAGCTACTGTCCAGTAAGCTTGAGCAAGAGAGCAAGAGAGATTACAGGGAAAGCTACATGATTTTTAGCATGCACAAAGAAGTGACAATCTCAGTAAGAACCGAGGGGACAGAGTCAAGATGGTGGAGTAGAAGGAATGAACTCTCTTCTGTCCATAACTCCTCTAAATAGATATATAAAATGTACCACTAAGAATCCTGATAGAGAAATCTAGAAAAGGTCACAGTGAGTCTTTTGTCTGGCCTAGGTTGGCACAGAGAGACAGATCAAGAGGTCTGCAGAAAGGGTCAAGGCAAGAGCGTGTGTAACCAGATAGCACTGTGGAACCCAAGGAGAGGCTGTGAACCAGCACAAAAGGAGGTCCTGTACCCATGCTGGGGCACCTCCAGACATACTGGGGCACTGTGTTAGGGACAAGGGCCAACGGACAGCTTTGTTGCCTACCATCAAGTTCCAGGTCACAGATCTGGGACAGAGTGTGAAAGGGACCTGCATGTAGCATAGCCTGGTGAGGCTTTGAGCTGGATATTGTACCTAGAAAAGAGGAGGTTCAGAAGCCAGAAGCAGTAGTTGTGATGTGGCTTAGACTTTGGGCACAAAACAAGGTCTCCCTTTTAGCATCTGGTTCATCCTATAGTTGAATAACCAAAGATAGTAGAGTGGTTTGCCATTTCCTTCTCTAGTTCATTTTATAGCTGAGGAAACTGAAGCAAACAGGGTTAAGTGACTTGCCCAGGGCTGCATAGTTCATAAATGTCCAAGGCTAGATTTGAACTCAGGGAGAGTCTTCCTGACTCCATCCAGGCACAGTACTATCACTGTGCCACCTAGTTGCCCCCTAAACCAAAGGGGAGCCTATAATTCTGTCACTTGGAACCAATAGAGTTTCCCAGCTGGATAATAGGGGCAGAATCTAGCAGCAGGTTACTCTTGATCACACCCAAACTCAGGTCAGGAACTTGCAGGGTTCAAATCAGGGGGTACCAATT
The DNA here is from genome assembly GCA_028658325.1 of Potorous gilbertii. Lineage (NCBI taxonomy): Eukaryota > Metazoa > Chordata > Mammalia > Diprotodontia > Potoroidae > Potorous > Potorous gilbertii. The sequence goes on along the minus strand of CM053771.1, from coordinate 479,325,245 downwards.
GGTCTTTGCCCTGGGTCAGATCCCTATGGAAGCACTAAAGGTTTGCAAGCTTCGAGCCTGTTCCTGAAATTCTGAAAACTTATTACGGACATAGAGTGGATACATCAGGGGTTTCACTTGAGGTCCAGCCTTGTCAATGCTATTACTTTCCATATGAAATCCCATGTATGACTTACAATCCTTTCTGCCATGACTACATTCTAGCTTATAGAGAGCCACATTAATAATTGAGTCAAAATTCTTTCCTTTGGTTATGGAGAAACATAAAATACCCATTTTAGGGAACCATTTTTCAATTATTTTATGTACATACATTTGCCTGTGCATTTGAAATACATTCAAAAGGATGGGGGAAAACAGCACTTGATCCAGTTTTTTCATACCTGCTCCAACCTTCACTTGGTATGATCTCAAGACTTTACATGATGAAAAAATGAGTTTTAGTTCATGGTAAGCAACCATTTTCACACCACAGGAACATCTCATAAAGTGTCTAAAAAAAAAGGCTCCCAACCCTCCATGAGCAGGCTTTTTGAAGTATTAAGAGTAGAAGAAAAATGATGTGATTTCCAAAAAGATGACATGATGTCCCAACCTAGGGATAAAAAGAAAAATCTTTCCTTATCTCTGGCCTCGGTTTCTACTGCCTAATAGTCGACAGATAAACACACTTCTCAAGGTACAGTTGCTATTTTTGGTTCTAATTAGTGTCAAGGCCATCAGTATTCACCATGGTTGCTTTTTTCACAACACGTCACTTGTTCCTCCTTTTCCTCTGTCCTAGTCTATCACCCTCAGTTTTAATTCATCTTGCATATTCAGATTCAGAATTGTGCTAGACTACATTTGGTTGTGCAAGTTATCAGAACTGTTATTTATCTTAGATACATGAAAAGTCACTGTAATAGTTTAAAAAGTTTCTCGCATATGTCCCTTTCTCAAGTAAAAATAAAAACAAAAACTCAGACCAAACAACCAACCTGCTAGGTTCCTAGCCATGAAGAGATATCTACACCTTTTAAAGGTTACAGTTTAGTTTGGTGGTAAATGAAGAATGCTCTGAGTTGAAACTGATCTTTACATAGGTAAATATATAGGTCCACAAGGGACCACTCCATCATTCTGCAATCATTGTTGCTAAGGGGACTCTATAGTTTCTAGAATGAAAAGAATTCCTAATAAAGACCATCTGTAACTTGGTCCTCGACTCTATCAATTAGGGAATATTTAAAAGACATTCCCTTTCCCAAATACATTTCTCCAACTTACAGAAGACAGCATAAAATTACCGCAACAAACAGGCCTTTTAAGAAACTAGCAAGCCTGCCACCTCTCTGTTTCCTAATCATAGGTTTAATCTAAATTATTACACAGGTAGACCTTGAGTGAAAACAGAGTGAGGTGGCATAGTGTTTGAGTTTCTTCTTAGAGGGCTGTATTTTTGTTCCATTTTTAGGTGGTGGACAAAAAGAATTCTTAAATGTCTTCCATATGTTATTCTACTTTGCCCTCACTTTCTCATACTGCCTTATTTCCTCCACTTCTCTTACCAACTCAAAGGCCTATGCTCCTCCTCATTCTGAGGTTCTGAAAGAGGGGAGGAAGTGAGCCAGAAGATGTCTAGGATCAAAGTATTCACCATTAAGTCCTTTTACTTGGTGTAGGACGTTCTGAGTCTATTTAGGTTAGAACTTGGCCTCTCCAAGCACTGGTGGGGGGATGAAGTAGGACTTTATTTAGAGTATAGGGGAAGATAGAATAGAAACTTAAAGATTCTACATCTCTCCTACTCCATCCCAGCCTTGGCTTTAAGTCAATCTAGGGTGTTCAATCATAGCCCCAAACCTGATGATCCCTAATCTCTGAAACCAATCTCCATCTCCACACTGGCTATGCTTGCCTGCTTTCTTATCTTGACTGATCATCTGTCAAAAGAGCAAACATTTCTCCTTTGAATAAAACATTAAGAGATGCAGTACAACTCTAAAAGAAATTCCTTCTGGGACTTAGCTACATGCAGACAAACAAAAACAAGCTGACACAAAGGTTCTGCCTTCCCTGGGTTACGTCAAGTCAGGTTCACGCTTGCCTTTGGCTTGTGTCTATCTCCCTTAAGGGTATATAGGGCATCAGACTGATCATCTGTGGCAGAGTGAGGTTCTCTAGGGCTTCAGGTCTAGACTCTCAGGATAATGAACAGGAGGCAATGCCCACTGTTGCTCATAGTTTTAAATAAAGGAGTAAAATATTTTATAAATCAGTTATTTAAAATATGCGCAAGTATCCTGCAAGGTATACAGCATTTTGTAGGACAAAAAATAATTTGGAGACAGTAAAAGACTGATTTCTGCCACAGGATCAAGTGCTAGTTAGCAAGTATTCACCCTAATTATGTGATGGAGCGAGAACCCTAGCAAGAACTCGCCCTCCAGGGTAACAATATTCAATTATCTAGGTGACTTCTCAGCACATGACTTTCTCTTTCCTCTCCATGGCCACCATTTTATTTAGAGGACCATAAACATCAGAATAGGGGCCAAATAAATATTTTCTTCCCATCATCTGGGTAAGGCCAGGTTAGCCCTGTGTATGCTCTACAGGATTCTGTCTTACTGTTTTTATCCTTCCTGGAAAGCAGAAACCGGAGAAATAGGAAAATCAGCGCATCCACAACAATGGTCTCATTTGACTCCATAATCCCTAATTTCTAGACTTCTTCCATTCCTCTCTCTTTCTGGTTGGAAGTCATCTTTCTCTCCTCAAACTTCTCACACCATTTTTGACTGGACCTCTCCTTTGTACTTATGTTTTGTATTATTTTGGAGTAATTGTGTGCATATATGCATGCATGCATGTGTGTGTATGTGTGTGTGTGTGTGTGTGTGTGTGTGTGTGTATACACTGCCCCTGCCCCATTTCCCTCACAAAGGATCATAAACTCTTTGAGTGAAGGATCTGGATCTTATTTCATCTTTGGATGATGATGATGATGATGAAATGACGATGGTTACAACAGTGCCTATACGGGCTTAAAGTTTTCCAAAAACACTTGGAGGCAATTTTCAAATTTAATCTCACTTGAAACCCTAGCATCTTATACAGCCTGGTGATTATCAAATAGTTGCCGAGATGAATCAAGCTAACAGCTCAAGACCAGTTTTATATTCTTTTCCTTGATGATAGGTCGCTTCAATTTGGTATAAATGCATATTTCCTGAACATTGATGTGAAAGGCCCTACCCTAGGTTCCCCCTAACATTCCTAGGTTCCTAGTGTTCCTCTTCCCCTCCAGGTAATGGGGGGAAATGAGATGGAGGGACTAGATCAAGGGTTCTTAACTTGAGGTCCATGGACAAGGCATCTGGGGGTGGATTTCAGGGTATTAGTGAACATGGGAATAATTATATCTTTATTTTTCTTTACTAATTTCTAACTGAAATTTACCATTTTTTCCAGTTAAAATCAATTACTTTTAGATCGGGGTCCATAGGCTTTGTGAGAGTAACAAATAAATGGTTAAGAGCCCCTGAACGAGGGGATCCGCTACAACTCCACACAGCTTTAAATCCCGTGATCCTAAGAGCAGCAAAAGAATAATACCGAACACAGGCATGATGTCCAAGTCCATGTCCTCTTACTTATTTACCAAGTCATAGCCCTAGTAGTGATCTGAACTGTTGAAGAGAATTTCCACGCTAGGAGTTCCCACGCTGACAAATTCATAGACCCTTCAGGTATTTTAAAACAGGAAGTAGTTCTGGGGTTACTAGTTCTGTATTTCCTGCAGCTGTTTCCAACTACAAATGAACACACAGCTAAAATGAATTTAAAAGCTTTTAACATAAAGTTATTGCAACTATCAATAACTTTTAGATCAAGAGAAATTTTCAACACCTCAAACTCAACAATCCTATTCTTTGTTTTTAAGGCATTTCCTTAACTCTCGTTGTCATTTGTTTTTCCTGAAAGGCGACATTCTCCTATGGATCCTTTCATTTCCCTCCCTGGGATTTCACACCAATTGACATTTTTTAAATAAAAAGTGCAGTTACTCTCAGTTGCTTGTTTTCCATGAGAAAGTCAAATGATAATTCTGCAAGACTGCTAGGAATTGAATACGCACCACAAAAAAGTTTCAAGTACATTCTATTTAGTTCAAGAACTAGAAAAAAAATAATATAAGTAGTTCCTTAAAAAGAAAATTCAATCACTATTGTGAGAAAGACAGAACCTTAGAGGGATCGGTTATCACTCCCATTAGGAAATGAGAGAGGAGAAAAAGAATGTTCTGAGTGTATAAATGAACAGGACCAGAACTCTTTATCATAGCAGTTTTTGACCAAATGGTAGCTGAGTGCTACCATATTCCTTGAATAAGCCTGTATTTCTCTTAATTTTCATGAGAATAGAAGGAATGATTATTGGTGCCTCCCCTTGAGATTAATCTCTTCTTGAGACTAATGGTCATTTCCTCTTGGAGTCCATCATCATTGAGATACAATGGTGGTTGCTCCTGTATTAATCGTTCTTAAGAAATTATCTAGTCTAGTTTGCTACTTCTGCTCTTTTTAAATATTCGTGATAAAAATGATAAATCTAAAGCAATAAGCCTGGCACTTCTGAGTGAGGCCACTGGAACCCTCACTGAAGCCAGGTTACCGTTGTTTATCCTTCATTTTCAGTGTGGTATCCTGGCTTGTGCATGCATTGGATTTAAGTGAGGCAGATCTGGACCAAGTCACCAGCGTCACTCTCTTTTCCAGAGTCATGGAAGTTCAGTGGTTGGGAAGACAACAGACAGGACTACTGGTAATGGCCTGGGGATGCAGTGTATAACCCTCATTTTTTTTATATCTGACCAAGCTCTAAGTATTCCATAGTGCCTGCCTCAGCCACCTTCACAGCCACTGGAACAAACTGTTCTCATCTACCCATTCCATTGAGGAAGTCTTCATATGTTTAGGAAAGATGCTCCACCGACTCATTGATGGGTTTGAGGCCTCTTGGTAACCCTCAACCTGGTTTAGCCTGTCTGTTGAGATGGTTTTACTGGGGTGTAACCCCTAAGTATGCTACAGCTTTTCTGAGCCACAGGTGAGAGTTGGGTGATCCACTGGACACCACAGGCTGATGAGCAGCCAGAAAAGGACTCAGCAAGCCATCACACTGGAGGTACTAATTCTGTATAATCACCATATGCACTCCCGAGGCCAGGACACACACAGATCCAAAGATCTGGAGATCATAGATTTAGAAACAGAGCAGGCTCTAAAGATACTCTAGTCTAAACTTTTTCATTTTGGAAAAGAGTAAACTGAGGCCTTGAGAGGTAGTGACATTCAAAATCACATAGGCACTAAGTGGCAAGGCTGGAATTTGAACACAGAACCTTAGACTATGAATTCAATATGTTTTCAACTGTAATTGGATCCATTGCTCTCTACATTTTCCCCTCATAGGACTATGACTTGGAAGGTCATTAGAAATCACCTTGTCCTAAGTTCATATGTCCTAAAGATTTGGTAGCATCCCAGAAATCAGATATCCCAAAGCCTTCATCTTATAGATTAGGAAACGGTAGTGCAATGATTAGCTTAAGGTCACATAGGTAGAAAATGGAGGATCTAGAATGTGAACCCAGATTTTCTGACTCAAAATTTACTATATCATATGTGGGAAGAAACCCCAAACTTATTGCCCCTATCTTACTGCTGAGAAACTTAAGCTTTTAATGCTGGCTTTATGAGAGTGGCTGTGGAATAAAATGACAAAAAAGAAATAACTAGTATCAAGCTAGGGAAGGAGGAGAGGAGAATCAATAGTTCAGGGCTAAGGAGGAATAAGTGGCAATGCTGGGGAAAGGAATTGTCAGACCTCTTTTAACAGCTTGTGACCCCTTAGAGATGGCATCCAAGGAAGTGATTATGATATTGACTGAAAATGTTCAGAGAAAGTTTTTATATCATTCTTTGAAAAAATTTTTTAAAAAGAGGATCAGTTGGAATTGCTATAAAAGAAGAATGAAAACTCCTTAGGGTCAGTTACCATTTCATTATTATTTTTTTTTTTTGCTTCTTTATCTCTAGGGTCTAGAGTAGTAAAAAAACAACTAAATGAATGAATGAGTGGATGGATAAATAGATGTTTGTTGACAGGGATTATAGAATCAGATTTTTTATTTTAGCTCTGCTCTCTTGTTACTGTGTGACATTAGGTAAACTAATGAATCTCTCTGGGCCCCAGTTTCCTCATCTCTACAAAAGAGGATTGGCCTAGTTAGGAGTTCTTATTCTTTTTTAAGTGTCATAGATCCTCTGGGCAGGCTGATAAAGCTCTTCCATGAATAACACTTTTAAAGGCACAGAATGAAATACATAGGTTAACAAAGGAAATTATGTTGAAAGAATTGTCAAAAAAATTGAAAAAATAAAGTTCTCAGATCCTAGGCTAAGAACTCTTGGACTCAATGATATTTAAGGTCCCTTGCAGCCCTAAACTCTATTAGCTCATATCTTGATTACCTTAACCGAAATATCGGGAGATAGAAATCTTGCACAAGAGGAGGTATTTGATGTTTGAGGCTAACAGAATGAGCTCTGTGTAGCTGAACACCCAGGGAATCAGGAGTTTTCACTTATTAGTAAGAAACATTTATCTATCTAGGAACCTATTGATCTTGAGTCTGTCTTGCTTCAGGATACCTATCTTACTAAAAAATTCACTGCTACCTGGGCAAGTATCATTTGTTTTAGCTGATGAAGAGTAAACCAAGAAGGAGCATCAGTAAACATCCTTAGTGTTTTTGCTTTTTGCATAGTTCTACCCAGTTTTGAATTACAGACCCTAGAGAACTGTTAAATAATAAGAGTAAACAACTACACCACTGAATTTTTCCAAACTTCAGCCCACTGATGTTCTTTGGAGATTATGATCATGACTTTCAATTCTGCTTAGTAAAACAACACTCATTAGTGTCTGTTTTTGATTAGATAAAACTCCCACACAGAAAAAGATCCTGGAAAAAGAAGTCCTTGATTTAGCTTTGAAAGAGTTCCCTCCCTCCCCTCCTCACACCTTGACCTGGTTACTACCTCTTCTTGTCTTCCTTGTACAAATGTTATTCTTAGGAAGATTAGCATCATTTCACAGCAACGAAGATAAAACTTTGAGTGAATGCCAAAATTCTACTATAGATAAATCAATTGTCCTAATGTGTTTCAGATGCAATATGATTTCTGTTTACTTGATATCCCACAGCAGGGAACGTTATTGCTAATAAGGACACTGGCAGGTTAAAAACATGACCATGAAGGCACTGGTGTCACTGCTTCACTGTATGTAACATACAAGCCTTGTAAAGGATTCTAATATCTCTATGAGACAGTTTGCAATACTCATTTTCAAATACAAGCTGTAATAAAAAACACATCCATCTTCTGACAGCGGTGGGGACGAACACCAGTTATCCACTATGAGCTGGGAAGCTGCATGCCAAATCGGTTTTCACCACCCACTGGGTACAACATACTTCACATGCAAATCAACAAATTAGGCTGTTTACACAGATCTTTTGCTGGAAGAGTTATAAGCTTCACAAAATCCACCTTGATGTTTCCACTGAGCTAGGCAGTCATTAAAAGATATAACCATTATTTGGGGGAGGGAGGACTTATAATTTTGACTTATATGGCTGAATAGTCTGAAGGACTCAAACCTCTTGTTTGTCTGTAGCCAATTCTTTCCCAAGAGGGGGCCAAGGGAAATTCTCTGCTCTGTGTCTACCTAAGCACTTCATACACTGGATTGTCAAATGATTCAAAGTCGAGTGATGAGATTATTAAGTGGCTAACACTCCAGAGGGCTAGGTGGAGATGACACAATTTATTTTTTGATGTAACCAAAGATAAATCTGAACTCTAACTTCTAAGGCTAAGGCTGGCACATTAACCTACTGTTCCACTTACATCTATAATAGCCTGACCTTTTCAAGGAAAGAAATTACTACTAATTTCTTGAATGGTAATTTATATCAAATAGGCTACTCTTAGGTTCTTGAAGAAATATCAAATTTCTTGGTTTTTAGTAAAAGTATTAGTCTATAAAACCTAAGCTATTTTAGTATGGCAGCACAATACTGTAGATAGGCTAGATTTTGATGCATTTTCCCGAGTCAAGTACTGACTTCCTTCAGTTTAAAGTAAATTCATTTTATAGCATCTCATACTTATGGAATTGATAACACAGTACCTTATTCATTTGATAGACCCTGAAGTTCAGAAATAAAGGAACTTTCCATTTGCATTATTCCATGATGTCCCCCTCCTGACTCAATGTGATATCATACCCTACTTCTATTAGACATTGAAAAGATCTTCAACAGAGAAGTCAGGGAAAAAAGTTCTGAGAGAGTTTAGATAACAGAATTGCAGAAATTTGAGAGCTGGAAGAGATCTTCCTTAGTGGCCATCTAATCTAATCCAGTACCCCATAAAAGGAATCCAATCACAGCATAATCAGTGATTATTCTCTGCTGAAAGAACTTCATTCTCACTACCTGTTTTAGCTGAGATCATACTACTGAATTTTGTCAAACTTGCTGTCCAAGAAAACCCCCAGATCCTTCTCAGAGGCACTTTTGTTTAACCATATCTTCCTTATCTTATACTTAAAAATTTGATTTTTTTGTACCCAAGTGCAAGACTAGACATATCCTATTGAACTACATCCAATTAAATTCAGATTAAATTCTCAAGAACCTTTTATATTGACTTCCTTATCCACTGTGACAGGTTCTAGGTTCTTATCATTGACAGATTTGATGTGTATACCATTTGTACCTTTATCCAAATCATTGATAAAAATTTTTAAATTGCCCAGGGCCAATGCCAGGACCAGTCATAGATACTTGGCTTACTACAATGGAGATCTTTTATTATGATGACAATGAACCATTAGCAACTTTATGGGTATGGCTATCCAACTAGGCAAGAATTCATCTAATTGTATTATTGTATAATCCATATCTCTTCAAATTTTCTAAAAGAATATTATAAGATATTTTATTAAAAGCTCTGCAAAATCCAGGTCAACTATATATTTATTCAAACATTTCATTCATTTTCTAGTTTAGTAATATTGTCAAAAAAAGAAATAAGGCTTGGCATCTAAGAGGGATGCCCGATTCTGATGTTGGTACATACTTATTTGAACACTTTAACACAGCTTTTTGAAGTAAATAGTGCCATCATTGGAAAGATCACTGGGCTAGGGCTTAGAGGAGCTCATTATAACTCACTGTATCCTAGAACAAGTCATTTCTTCTATCTCTACCTCAGTTTCCTTATGTGTAAAATGTGCCAGTATGAAGACCTAAGGTCTCTTTCAACTCAACAATTCTAAGCTTATTATTTTTATTTTACAGATGGACTTTCATGATGTTACTATTATTAGTTCTATTTTACAGTTAAGGAAATTGAGACAGGTTAAGTGACTTGTTTAGGGTCACACAGCTAGTACGTATCTGAGGCAGGATTTGAACTCAGGTCTTCCTGGTTCCAAGCCCATCACTCTAACCATTGTACCTTGTGGATAGTGGATAGCAGTTGATCTTGGAACCAGGAAGATCAAGGTTCAAGTCTCACATCTGACCATGTGTTACAGAGCAAGTAATCTCTCAATGCTCTAGGCAGCTCTCTAACTAAGACCATATGGTACAAAGAAGATATTTAATAGTATTGAGAGAAGAAGTTCCTCAATGAAAGTTTCCTATCTCAATGAAATCACAGATCTATACAGTAAAAAAAACCAATTCATATATACTAAAATTATTCAATTGGAGGACTTTTGCTCATAGACAAAGGTTCAATGATTTCAGATCCCTGGGCAATGCATCTAGGGATTGATCCAATCATCAGCTATTCAGACACAAAAATGAAGTGGTGATTGACAGTTGGTTGTTATAACTCCTTGCGTTCTCTGGAAAAAGAATATGGATTAGAATCTAGACCATGAAATATCATTTTAAATTCCCTGCTGATATAATAAAGATGAACCCTTACCTACTCCTCACCATCACTATGTGTTCCACTATATTCATTCTAATATCAAAGAGAAGAGCTTGCCTGAAGTCACTCAGGAGTTTATGCACCAATCTATAAGACAAAGAGCAGAATGAAGAAAAGTACGCAATGGATTCTAAGGATGACAAAGAATGTTGTCTGTGCACGTATGTGTGCATGCACATGTGTACACACATGTTTTTTGGATACAATGTGAGTGTGTGGAAGAACAAAGAAAGGAGATATCTGGTACTTGGGATGGATGGCATAATGATGCAGAGAGAAAACAGAACATCAAACTCCTATTTTGCTTCTAATTTTTTTTGGACCACAGTGGTTGACCACCCAACTGAGAAGCCTAGAGCACGAACAGTTAAAAGGATATTAAAACTCAAGGTAAATATAATGACCATAAGGAGAACTGAGCTTTGCTCAATGAGGTTGTGGCCCACTTTATTCCAAGGACTGCAAGGTCAAGTCAGCAGAGATTTATTAAGAGCTTACCATGTGCTAGGCACTGTGGAAGGACTTGGGGATAAAAAAGAGTGGTGAGAATAGGCCCTGCCCTCAAGGAGTTCACCATCAAATGATGGAAACAACATGCAACCTCGCAGGTATGGTTGGTGAACGCTAATGGTCTTTAAGACCCTGGAGAACAAAAGTAGTGCAGTTAATTAATGAGGATTTAATAAGCACTTACTATGTGTAGGCAACATGCTAAGCAGTGGGGATATAAAGGAAGGGAAAAGAGTCTCTGATCTCAAAGAATTCACAATCTAATGGGGTGGAGGGAAGCTACATGGAAGCAATTATGTACAAACATGACAGATGAAGAATAAAGATGAGAGATACTATAGGGAGAAAATACTTATGTCAGGAGGGGATTCTTGTAGAAGGTAATATTTCACCTTGAACCTAAAGGAAAAAGGGAAAGCAGAAAAAAGAAATGAGGAGGCATGAGGGACAGCCAGTGAAAATTTCCATGATCCAGAAATGGATGATCTTGTGGAACAAGTGGATAGAAGGAAAGTGTCACTTGATCACAGAGTAGGTAGGAGTACAGAAGGTGTAAGAGGGACTTCAAATGCTCTAGTGCCCACATTTTCAGAAGGAGGGAAAAGGTGCTTTCTTCAAAATGTTGATAAGTAATATTGAATTTAACTGCTGGTAAAACCATATAATAAACCGCTAAAAAAAAAAAAAGACTGTTTTAACACTTAGGGAAATGATCATAAAAACTAGCATGGATTCATCATAACACATCATTTTTTAAAAGTAGGGTTACTAGATTGATAATCAGAGAAATGGCATATTTGAAATATACTAAGATCTGTCATCTATCCATTTTATTTAATCAATCAATCAATAAGCATTAAATAAGCTTAATCAAAAAATAAGCATTAATAGCTTATTTTATTCCAGCTACCTTATTCAATATTTTTATAAATGTTCTGAGAGACTGTACCAAAGAATAGTCAGAAGAGCTGGAACCCTAAAAGACTTCAACATTCTAGGGCAATGGGTCAAATTGAAAGCCCTGAGGCTGGGGAGCAGCATTTGAATCTCAGACCCCAAGCACTAGCTGGGCAGATCTAGGCCAGGGGGTGGAGAGGAATCTCAGAAGTCAAGTAACTGGCCAGGAAAATGCCCAGAAAAGGGGAAAAAAAATAAGACCATAGAAGGTTACTTTCTTGGGGAACAGATGTTTCCTCCTTTCCTTTCTGACGAGGAAGAACAATGCTTACCATCAGGTAAAAACATAGAAGTCAAGGCCTCTGTATCCCAAACATCCGAAATAGATATCCAATGGGCTCAGGCCATGGAAGAACTCAAAAAGGATTTTGAAAATCAAGTCAGACAGGTGGAGGAAAAACTGGGAAGAGAAATGAG
>CM053771.1:479297372-479312797 GCA_028658325.1 Potorous gilbertii | reverse complement strand
AGTTTTTTTCCCTTTTCTGGGCATTTTCCCAGCCAGTTACTTGACTTCTGAGAGTCCTCTCCACCCCTTGGCCTAGATCTGCCCAGCTAGTGCTTGGGGTCTGAGATTCAAATGCTCCCAGCCAGTTACTTGACTTCTGAGAGTCCTCTCCACCCCTGGCCTAGGTCCACCCAGCTAGTGCTTGGTGTCTGAGATTCAAATGCTGCTCCCCAGCCTCAGGGTTTTTGGTGGCAGGCCTGACTGCTCTTCAATGGGAGCTAATCTGCTGGTGCTCAGGTGGGGGCAGGGCTGCCTCTCAGGCTCAGTTCACTCAGGGGGTTTATGCAGAGATCTTTTGTAATGGAGCTGCTGCTGAGGTCCTGCCTGCTCTGGGGGCCTCTGGCCGCGCTGCCTCTGCCTCTGCCGCAGCAGTCGCTTCCCAGGGGGTCCGAGTCCCGGAGATACCCCGCTCCCCTCTCAGCCCGTCTCACTGACCTGTGAGTCTGTGGGTGGTGGGACCTTCGCGGCCGCCAGAGATTACGGTCCTGGAAGCCTGCTTGGGTGTGCTCTCTCCTCTCAGTGTGGTGCAGCCAGGGCAGGGGGAGGGGAGGGCTCCGCTCCCGTCTGGGGCGCAATGGGCCCCTGGGGTCGGTTTTTCAGGGCTCTCTGCAATGGAAATCTCCTTCACTGTGTTTCTGCGCGGCTTCCACTGTTCCAGAATTTGTCAGGAGTTCTTTTTAGAGGAAATCCATGGGCTGTGGTTTCGGAGCTAGCAAATGTGAGTCTTTCTACTCCGCCATCTTGGCTCCGCCCCCCCATGTACCCATTTTTAAAGTGAAACATTTAAAATGCACAAAATACAGGATTTTTTGGTCAGCTTTAGTATCTTTCTAAAATTAAGAGATTAATCTTTATAACTTAACTGCTCAATATATGAGATCCACCCCTTCTTTTTTTCCAGTCTGTTAATACTTGAAGATATTACTGAAAACAAATTTTGAAAGAACACAGCATCAGATTTCTGTATAAAAATTGTAACGTTCACAGACCAAGGAGGCATTCAAAAGTCATGACTGGTGCTTACTGGGTAAGGAAATGAAGCACGATAGTAGTGGATGGAAATGGTTATAGTAGGCATCCTAAATATTAAAATAATCTATATTCACCAGGTAATGTACATTTGGATACTGCTTTGGATGGAGTTTATATTTGTTTTGAGAAGTGGTACATGTGAATAGTTGATTAAAACACTCCTACCAGTTGTCTTCTATGTTGGCTTCTACTCTACTTCACCAAAGGCTGAATTTCAGCTCTGCTCCTAGCATACCTTGGGCTCCCTTTCCATGGGTCTCAAATATCCTCCTCTTTAAAATGAAGTTGAATTAGATGTTCTAAGATATTTCCTAACTATAAAGCCTATGGTTTTTCATTGTTCGTGTGAACATTTCATCTTAGGTAAATAAGCAGAAGGCAAAGTTCTTTCATTATCTATGAATTTCATTATCTGGAAAAGAGAGTATTTGACATGAAATTAAAAAAAAGTAAAAAGACTTAGTTGTAAAACTGTCAATGCAAAATAAATGTGGTAATGCACTGGATAATATAAAAGTAATGAATATTCTTTCAAATGTGGTTGAGTAAGAATAAACTAGGATCTGAGTTTGAACATTATAAGATGTTATATTTTGATTACAATAATAGAAATTCAATTGAACAGTAGAGAAAACAAGAAATAGAATGATTAGGGGCTAACTCTAGTAAAAAAAAATTATGTACTTGCAAAATGAAATGGCAGCAAAATAGACTAGAATGACTTTTGGGCCATATTTACAGAAGTATCACCAATCAAACAGACATATCACAGCTTTTTGCTATCACTAAGTGAGACAATTACTGGAATTAAATATTTAGGATGTACCTACACAAACAACCACTCCAAATAAATTCACCCATTAATCTACTGAAGAAAAAAAATAGTTTAGTTTTGTTCATTTTTTTGCAAGTAAAATGTTTTTTATACTGACCACTGCCATGTTTTTTTTTTGAGTCAATTTTCTTTTAGAGAAAGGGTTCTTGTCAATAGATCTGTTATCACATGTGGGTAACTCATAAATATGAAGATTGCAACCCATCTACATGATCTGAACCTGTCTAATGCTCATCCCTGTCCTCTCATAAATCATTCCTCTGTAGCCTTTTCACATTATCCTGGGAGCCTTCTGCCTTGTGCACAGTGAACAAAGTAATAGGTGCTCAAAAACATTTGAAATGAATAGGCATAATATTATGATACATTTGAAACTTACGAAAAAATAAAGGAGTTTGAAGAATTCTTTAGCATTTTGGAAAATGATGTAACTGATAATAAAGTCATTAAATTGTGAAAGGAAAAGGTAAGATAAACTGAAAATTTTTCTTTAACAATAAGATCTGGTTTGGTCAAATTTATTTGGTCAAAGAGTCTTCCAAGGGCAATTTGAGTAACCACACCACTTTAGATATTTTAAGCTACCACACGCACATGCACGCGCACACACAGACACACCCACACACACACACACACACACACACACAAAAGGTGTAACATGAGGAATGATTCTGTAGTGATGAACTGAGGAACTCAAAAGCTTGATGTGAATTTTAAAGGTAAAAAGTTGTAGGTCAAAGCTTCACCAATTGTATTTTGCAGTCCATTTTCATCATAACAACATTCTTTACATAGTTTCAAAATTCCAGTGAGGCAGAGGGAAAGCTGAGCAAATCTATGATATTGATTTTCTAATACACATTGACTGGAGTTGAAATTTTAAGTGGAAAATTACAGTCCCATGGGGTTAAAAAAAAAAAAGGTGATCAATAGTAGGCACTAGCACCCTAAATCAAAGAGATTACTGCCCACTGGTGACTTCCTTAGCAACCAGATTGTAGAAAACATTCCTAGGGTGTGTTATCTCAAGTTATTTCTTTAACCTTACATATTACACGATATTCTTTAAGATATTTTTTTTTTTGGTGACAATCAACTTTAGCCCTTTGCAACATGGTATAGGGAAAAGCAAAGATCAGGAGACCTTAATTTCATTTCAGTATCAGCTCCAACACTCGCTGGTGAGATGACTTGGATGAGTTATTCTTTCAGAGTTTCAATTTCCTGATATATAAAAAGGGCCTAATCATATGTATTTCACAAGATTGTTTAATATTTATGAAGTGTGACAGAAAAGTGAACTTATTTTAAGGATTATTTTTATTCTCTACTAACAACTCATTTAAGTAACCATTTATCAAGCACCTACAATGTACAAGGTACTGTACATACTATAAATTTTGGGAATAAAAGGACAAAAACTAGTACATGTTCTCAAGGAACTCCCTCTCTATGAGTGAGAAACTACGCAAAAAAAGTACTATGTGAAAATTGAATGGGAAAAGATTTACTGTAGAAAGTGGAACTTTAGCAGAGACGTGAAGGAAGTCAGAGAAGCTAACTGCTAGAAAAAGGAATGAATAAGTCTCAGAGGCATAAGGGGCAGCCAGGGAAAATACCTGGAGTCAGGAGTTGGAGTGTCATGCTCCAGGAACAAAGAGCAAGGGGTCCTGTGTCACTAGATTTCAAGGTATTGTGCACAGGAGGATGGGGAAGAGATAAGAATTATAAGAAAACTGGAAATGTAGAAAAGGAACAGGTTATCAAGAACTTTAAAAGCCAAACAGAAGATCCTACCTTTGATCCTGAAGGCAATCGGAAGCCACCAGAGTCTACTGAATAGTGGTGTGTGTGTGTGTGTGTGTGTGTGTGTGTATGGTCAGACTGCTTTGGGAAGAACATGATGAATTTAAGATGTCTATAAAATCCTATTTGAGATATTTACTATGTAATTGGAGATGGGAGAGTGGAGGTGAGCAGAGAGATTATGGCTGGACAAAAAACGAAAAGAATCTTCTGTGTAGAGATGAAAGTTACATCCATGGGAGCTGATGAGATCATCAAATGACATAGTATAGAGGGAGAAAAGAAGAGGAACCAGGACAGAGCTTTAGAGGACCTCCATGGTTAGCAGGTATGGCCTGGATATTGGATTTTAGCTAGATGAATATTCAGCAAAGGAGACTGAAAAGGAGCAGTCAGATAGGCAGAAGAGTCAGGAGAAAACCTAGAGAAAAGAGAGTCAAGGAGAAGAAGGTGACTGACTGTGTCAAAGGACTCAGACAAATCCAGAAAGATGAGGATTGAGAAGCAACATAGTTGGGAATGATGGCTAACATATTGCATGAAAGAATCAGGCTTCAGAAAAATTGACAAGTTGAAACTAACAAGATAAGATTTGATAAAGAGAAATTTAAATTTTGTGCCTGGATTCAAGAAGTCATCCATTAAAGTTACAGGGTGGGAGAGAGACATGGCTAAAAATTCATGTGCAAACTATTTAAGGCTTTTTAGTAAATTTAAAAGTTAATAAGATATCAGCATGATATGACAATCAAAAGAACTAATATGCTCTTTAATGACATAAATGGTATAAAGAAAGGAGGCAATAACCCTACCATAACCTGTCAGCTAGATCTACTGTGTTCAGTTTGTTGAACTATATTTTAGATGGGACATTGAAAACTTGATTCTGTCCAGAGGAAAATGATCAGGATGCTGTGGAGATTCAAAATGATGGCATACTTGTCGAAATAATTGAGATGAGAAGACTTAAGGGGCTCAGGATAATAGTGTTCAGAGATTTAATGAGTGGTCACATAAGATGGTATTTGGCTCTGAAGATAAAGAGGTGATAAGCCCTGGAGGAAGAAGGATGATAGAGAGGTAGAAGTTGGCTCAACATAACGGAAAAAAAATCCTAAAAATTAGAGTGATTAAAAAATTAAATGAATTGCCTTAGAGAAACTGAATTCTCCATCAGTGGAGTTCTTCAAGAGAAAACTGGATTATCAGTTGTCAGGCATGTTATATGTGAGGGTCAGAATTTTGGTATTTGCTAGACTAGACAGATCTCTTCCAACTTTAAAATTTTGTGACAGTATGGAAGGGGACGGAGAAGTACAAATAATGGATATTTAAAGATTGGGCCTCCTATCTCCCAAATATTAAAAACTGTCCTTGCTCTCCAACCCAAAAGTTCAGGTAAGAAAGAGATTCAAAAGGACATATATAGAAATATATAGAAAAGGGCATTGTATAGAATTTTTAGTTTGTAATCATTTGCAAGTCAACCTTTGGGCAGAAGTTAGCTCACTGTGAATAATACAGGCAAGAAATATTGCTATTTTCACATTATTTTCATGATTTAAAAATTTATAACAGAAAGACACATTTCTTCATCTTTCTCCTATCTTCTAGTGGCTTTTTCTTATTTGCAAGTAAAGAACTTAATATCTTGTTTCCAAATCAAATGAGATAATATATGGAAAGAAGTTTATAAATTTTAGTCTGTAAATTCCAATCATCATCATCATCATATCATCAAAATATATTTGCTTAATGGCATAAGTTAATTAAATCTAGGTCACAGATTGATATTCTTCTTTTCAGCTCTAAAAGTCTATTTCTGTATTCTGTCTAGGAAGAAGGTATTTTTTTTCTCTGAAAGTCAACATCATAGTACTAGATTTTGCCTTGATTATGACTTTGTATTGTTTGCTCACGGTATCTGCTTCCCATGTTTTAATTTTATCTTACTAAATTAGACTGTAACATTCTTGAGGGATATTACAGTTCTTTTCTATACTCTACAAATTTGCTGACTGATTAATTAATTGGCAGGCTTCCCACATCATTCCAGATGAAGTGGTATTTAACCTGTTCTTTACTTCAGGGAAGTTGATCACTTCAGTACTTAACAGTCATTACATTTTAATTCCTCCTACAACAATTTTGGCCAATTTCCTCTGGTTCTGTCCTTTGTGGACATGGAGAGCATCTGGTTACCATTACAGTTAATTTACCTTTCTACTTCATCTTTGAGAAAAAAAGAAGCGCATTTTCCCATTTCTTTTTTTCACAAATTCAATTTTGTATCATCTAAATTATTTTTTTCTGGCAATAATTTAAGAAACCTACAGGCTACACTATTCCTAGTTTTATGTATATATCCCAATTAACTCATTATTTTAAAACAGTCAGCAAATATTTATGGTGTGCCTATGTTATATAAAACACTATGCTAAGTACTGTTGGAAAATAATATGAGTGTAAAAATAGCATCTCTGGTTTCTAAAGGTTTACAAACTAGCTGGGGAAGGAGATATATATGTGTTTCAACAGAGCCAGAGCCAGAGCTATCTGGGGTGTTAGGGACTTTGTCCAGGTGCCAACAGTATGCGTATGTGTGTGTATGCATGTGTGTGTATGTGTATGTGTGTGTGTGTATGCGTGTATGTGTGTGTGTGTGTGTGTGTATGTGTGTGTGTGTGCGTGTACCATCCCTCCCCCTAGGAGGATGCCAGTCACCCAACTGGTCTCATTTCTTTGTCTATCCCTCAGGTTGCCATTTCCCAAGGATTCATGGGAATAACATCTTTTCTGTTGGGATTTCACCAATGATCCACCTTAGGAGCCTTTAAGGTCCTGCCTGGTGTGGGAGATCTGTACTCTAACAGAGAGGAGATGGTAGGGCCTACCAATCTGATTCATAGTAAATTCAGTCTTGGCCCTCCTTTTTCTCAGTCCCTCTATATCTTTTTTTTCTGTGCCTTTGAAACCTTCTAATTTCTCACTGTTAGAGAACAATTACCCTCTATCTTTTCTTGTTAAATCGCTTCTATCTTCTAATGCTAGATGAAACTGAGATTTCTCCCAGAGACATAATTTCTCTTATAACTTTTTCTGAGGCTGGTTGCTCTTCTCCTGCCCTCTGACATAATGGAACTAGAGGAAGAGTCCGCACACTTCTCGCTCCCTGTGGCTACATCCAGACCCACCTTCCACCACTATCACACACGTATTTGCTACCAGGTGTCCTCTTAACATGTTATTCTGTACAAATACTTGTTGGAGTTTGGAGGATCTGTTTGATAGAAGCTTGAGCCTCAAGTCAGGAAGACTGACGTTCAAATGTGACCTCAGACATTTCCTAGCTGTGTAACCTTGATCAATTTCCTTAGCCTATCTGCCTCAGTTTCCTCAACAGTAAAATGGGGTTAATTATTCCTCACTCCACCTGAGTCATACACAGAGATGATCCCACCTTTGATCTTGCCATCACCCACAAATATGCTACCTCTGTGTTTAAGAATTCTGAAATCCTTCTATCCAACTATGGTTTATTATCTTTTACCTTGGTGGTCTTCTGCCTTCCCTTACAAACCCTCTCTGTGCTCACACCATGACCCCTAATCCCTTTCCTTAGTTCTCTCTTAGGCCATTTCCCCTATACTAACTATTCTTTCCTCTATTCCTCAACTTGACTCTTTGATGAATCAATTCGCCTCTATGCTATCCTTTCTTGAACCCCTGGCTTGCCCATCATATTACTGATGATACCTAGCCAAGCCTCAGCCTTGGATCACTCCCACCATTCACCGCCTTCACTCCTACACACATGCTGCTGGACAAAGAAGAAAGTCACCCAACCATTCTGACTGGGTCCACTAAAAAGGTATATTACAGGAGCTCCAATGGGTCCTTTCTGCTGTTAGGCAATCCTACTATATCAACTGAGAATCCTACCCTCCACAGAAATACTTCCAAACTTTTTCATCCTTCCTGAAACCTCATGGCTCCCCTTCCTCCCACTCTTTCACCTGAGAACCTTGTTTCATATTTTACATAAAAGAAAATTGAGGCTATCTGCCACAAGTTCCCTTTTTCTTCTTTTCCTTGTCTCCTATCACTCCAATGTCTTCTACCTGTCCGTCTGTCTCCTTCTCCACCCTGTCTCACATGATTAACTCCTTAATAAAGCCAACTCTGTTACTTGTCCCGAGTGATTCCATTCCATCCCATCCCTTCCAACAGATTGCCCCCTCTGTCATTCCCACATTATCACTTATTTTCAATCTCTTCCTATTGGTTCATTCTCTTCTGCTTACAAACATGCCCACCTCACCCTATCCTGAGAAAATTTTCACTTGAGCCTTCTATTCCAGCTAGCATCATTTATCTTTTCTGACTTTGTAGCTAACCTCCTGGAAAAGGCTTGTCTACAATAGATACCTCCACTGTTCCTTCTTCCCCTCTCATCTTAACCCTTACAGCCTGACTTTCAATGTCATCATTCCACCAAGACTACTCTTTCCAAAGTTACTAATGGCCTCTTAGTGCCTAAATCAAATGGCCTTTCCTCTATTCTCATTCTCCTTAACCTCTTTGCAGCTCTGAGCATCACCCCTCCTTGATACTCTCTTTCCTCTAGGTTTTGGGGACACCACTCTCTCCTTCCAGCTTTAAAAGCCTAGGATTCTATGATGAGGTGAAGGGAACAACATATCTGGCACTGGGAGGAGAGAAGGAATGGGAATGCTCATGATACATTCTGGGGATAGTGATTATTTTAATCTAGTTAAAGCAAAAACTTTAAATAGAGCTACCTATTGTTCAGTCATTTTTTTGTTTCTGTCTCTTCATGACCCTGTTTGGAGTTGTGTCTACAAAGATACTGGAGAAGTTTCTCATTTCTTTCTTTAGGTCATTTTACAGATGAGGAAACTGAGACAAACAGAGTTAAGTGACTTAGCCAAGATCACACAGTTAGTAAGTATCTGAGGCCAGATTTGAACTCAGGAAGATGAATTTTTCTGACTATAGGCTCAAGACTATTCACTGTATCATTCACCTGCCCAAATGGAGCTATAGTGAAGGAGAAAGGTCAACTGGTACAACACCGCAGAGGTCATTCAATCAGTCAACAAATATTTATTAAGCATGTACTATATTCCCAGCACCATGCTAAACACTGGTTTCTTGAATGCCAGGCTAAAAAAAACTTGAACTTTTTCTTGTAGGCAATTGAGAGTCCATTGAATGCCTTGGTCAAGGTTGGGACATTAATGTTATGTTTTTGAAAGATGACTCAGGTGGTGATATGAAGGACAGAATGGAAAGCAGAGAACCTGGGGGGCAAAGATGGCTCCTAAGATTCCTTCCAGGTCTAAATACTGCATGATGTATTAAAACCAGTTAAGAGAGTATAACAATTATCTAGGTGAGAGAGGATGAAGGCCTGAATTGGGTGGTAGCCATGGAAATGAAAAAGAGGGAATCAATGTAAAAGATATAAAAACTTAATAGAGAACATGGTGATGATGAGACAGGTAGGGGTAGAGGGAGGAGATAAAAGGTAATTTTTAGGTTCAAAACCCCATGACTGGGATAATGATGGTTCTATTAACTGCAATAGGGGAATTTAGGGAAGATGATGGGTTTGGTTTTGGACACAATGATTCTAAGGAAATGGCATGACATACGAGTAGATTTTCATCATGCAGTTGGAAATCCGGGATTGAATTTCCAATGTTATTTTTCATTATTAGTCAGTTTTGTTCCAGGCCCCTAAGGTGAAGGTAATTTATTAACTGGCATGATTGAGATAATGGCCTTGAATTGACTATCTGAAGGAAATGCTATACTTCTAGTTTTTATTTTAAGAACTATTGGGATATAGTAAAGAAAACTACCTTGCCCTCTTCATCCATCTAGCTCTCCACCAAGTAAATATTATTGAGCTGCTATTAGGTGTTGGGCAAAGAGCTGGGCACTGGGAATATGATGACAAAAATAAAATAGTTCTTTATATACACTAACCCCCCCCACCCCGCGACCCTATAATCATCACTCTTACCATATTTTCCTAAAGATGGCTTTTATGTATCTTTCTCCAAAAGACAGTGATGCCTGTTGGTCAGGACTGATACAGAAACAGTCAGAGGGCTATGCCTGCTTAAATAATAATGCTGAAGCAACAAGGAACAACAGGGTTTCCTGGCTATTACCAACTCAGTATGGCCCCAGGCAAGCTATTTACCTTCTCAGTATCTCCTCTCTATCCATAAAGAAAGATATTTCTTGCCACTGTTTATCTACAATGGATCCAAAAGATGAATGCTTATAAATTATGCCAGAATCCTCAGATAAAAGGTGCAAAACAAAGCACCATTTCCATTTTCCAGGGCAAGTTATTAAAATGGTAGATGCTACTACCTAACAGTATTTATTAACCATCCTACAAGGACGTGACATTGTGCCGGACACTGTACAAAGCAAATTAAATAAACATTCTTTCAAGAAGTTGACACACATTTGTCTACACAGATGAATAAAATTGTTGTTAATATATTTTATTGGTTATTTAATGTGAATATGTAAATAGCTCCATTAAGAAATCTTTTGTATTTTATTAATTCAGCAGTTAAATGATTATATTTCACCTTAAATGCAAATAGGGTTTATTTATTAGGATATAACTTATAATTTGCAGCCTATGAAATTTATTTTTAGCATTCTGGTTTCTTTAAAAGTTAAGTCCATTTTTCCCCCCATTGGATTTTTTTTGTCCTGATCTGTTAGCAAATCTAAACCTCATTATCTTAGAGAAGTAATGAGACAAAGGGGTCTATTCTTCGTCAGTGCACTTGCGTAATTCACATTAATGTTAATGGGAGTTGTGCAGGCATATTAAGGGGAGAAGAGAACCCTAATTAAACAAATAAGCCTTTGGTTGGCACTCTATGTGAGCATTTTTATTGTAATAAGTATGAGAAAATCATCTTACTGCTTTGGACAACCATAAACACAACTACACAGTAATCAGCATTGCGTGGGGGAGGAGGGAAAGGTGATGAAGAACAATCAGCTTTTTAAATGACTTGAAAAACAAGCTACCCTTACATTTTCATACTAATTAACTCCATCCATGCCCCAGCCCTTCCATGAACACACACTCAAAAACAGGTTAGTACTATAAACAAACATTTGCAGACACGTTTGACAGCTGAAAAGAAAATTATTAAAGTCAGATAGCAAAAAAAATTCTGTACATTCTGGGCACTTCTAGCACTAGCTTACATCTCTCCCTCATGCCTTCTGTGAGCGTACCATCAGTCACAAAATTCTCTTTCAGTTAAGAAACAAACGCCTGACACATAATTGTAAATTCACTTGATCAGAAAGTAATCTGTACTTCAGCTTTTTAATATACCTTTCCACATTTATTTCTATCACTTACTAATGCCTGCTCTGTTTAGATAAATCTCTCTGTTTTTCAAATTCTTCCTTTCCCTATCTATCCACATTATGGTGCTAATTTCCCTCACCGATGCTTAACTTTGCAAATCAACACAAGCTAGAATGTATGATTCGTAAATATATAAATATTATCAGCTATCACACCACTGGGCTTAATGGAAGTCAGTATCTTTATATTATACTATCTACTCTGCAATTCCATTATAGGCCCAACACTGCTCATCATAAAAAGTATCATTCTGAGTAAAGGTCTATAATAATGTAAAAAAAGGGTCATTCCTCTTCCCAGCTAGAATGAAAAATTAAAATCACTGAGGCACTTAGCTCAAAAGAAAATTGGAAAATTAACAAGATGAAAAAATTTTTAAAAATCATGGCTCATATTGTAAAAAAGAAAGTAAATAACTTAAGATGGGCTGCGAAAAGACAAAATTCAGAGCTCCCAAGGAGGAAAAAGAACAAGCAGAAGCTAGCTACAATTACAAGGTTCTATATTTTTATATCTTCTTCAAGACAACCATGAACAGCAGAAGATAGGTATAAATGTGATAGCTGCTGACATGCAAATTTATTGGTAGAGGTAAGGGAAGGAGGATGAGGCTCATATATTTCTGGCAATCTCAATTCACAAAGCGTTCCTATCCTAAGGACCCTGAAATTCAATATTTTTCTGAATCCAGAATGAAGTTGAATTAGGCATCTCCACCCTATAACCATAGTCCAGTTAGGATTTCATTCCTCATCTGAACCTTCATCTATCAATACGCCCTGTGCTTCACAAAGCAAAGTGTTCCTAACTATAGTCTGTTGGCCTTTGGCCTTGTGGAATCAGCTATTAAAATTTCATTGGCATGGCTGCATTAGCTGGCTTACCCTTCATACCCATAAAGTTGAAGGGCTAACCCAGAAATTTTACAATCACTATCTGGAAAAAGGTAATGACAGTGTATGACCACATCATATTTATTATACATCAGACCTGCAACAATCACTAAGGGATCAGGATATGGAGGAGAAATGCATGACAGATGTCACAGTCCCTGGTGACTTCAAGGTTTAGTCTTAATGTAACATAAATTAAAAATCAAGCCAAAATGTGTCTTTGTGTGAAAGGTATACAATGAGATCACTTCATGGAACTGCAGTACTATATAATTGATACTATATATACATGTATATAATTGATACTATATATACACATATATAATTGATACTATATAGAAATGATAAGTCTAAGAATTTATTTTCTACCCTACAAATTATTTTTAATTGAATAAGCACACTATCATATCATCTGCAAAAGGTGATGATTTTGTTTCTTTTTTACTGATGTGTTTTCCTTGAATTTCTTTTTCTCATCTTAATGCTCTACCCAACATTTCCAGTACAATGTTGAATAGATGTGGTGAAAATGGACACCCTTGTTTCACCTATGATTTTATTAGAAAGGATTCTAGCTTACTTTCATCACATATAGAGGTAAGTCTTGATTTTAGACATACACTATTTATCATTTAAAGGAAAGTATCACATGTTCCTATGTTTTCTTTTCTAGTGTTGAGCTTTTTAAATAGAAATGTTTGTTATATTTTGTCAAAAACATTTTCTCTATCAATATAATCATATGACTTTTATTGTTTTTGCTATGAATATGGTTAAGTTTGTAGTTTTCCACATTAACTCAATGATGCATTTCTGATATAAATCTAAGTATATTTTTTGGAGGATGATATGTTGTTTTAATCTCTTCACTAATATTTTATTTAAAGTTTTCTGAATCTATGTTCCTTAAGGATACTGGTTTATGGTTTTCTTTTCCTGTTTTGACCCTTCCTGTATGTATATCAAGATCATATCTATGTCACAGAAAGAATTGGGTAGTATTTCTTCTTTTGGTATATTTCCAAATAGTTTACACAATGTTGAAGTAATTGTTCTTCGAATGCTTTAAACAATTCAAGTGTGAATACATCTGGTCCTGGAGTGTTTTCTTTGGAAGTTCATTTATGTTTTGTTAAATTTGTTCCTCTGAAATTGGGTTGTTTAAATTTTCTATTTTAGGTTCTGTGTGTTTGGACATATTATATTTTTGTAAATACATATTCATCTATTTCATTTTAATTGGTTCATATAGTGGCAACTTCATTTATATGTAGTTGGGCAAATATCCCTTATTTTTTTATTCATCTGTTGTGAATTCTCTGTTTTCATTTTTGATAGCGGTAATTTGATTTTCCCTCTTTTTTTAATCAAACTGGCTCATCAGCATTTTTATATAATATTAATGAAATCCACCAGGAAGAGATAGGAAGAGAAACTCCATTTAACATTACTACAAAATACAGAAAGTGTTTGGAGTCTACCTTATGAGATGCACATAAGAACTGTACAAAAACAAGTATAAACTATCAAAGGATTACTTTATAGAACTAGAAGAAATTATAACGAAATTCAAATGGAAGCAAAAAGGTCAAGAATCTCAAAGGACATAAAAAAAGACTTGGGAATAAAGTGGGCCTAACAGTGACTGATTTCAAATTATACCACAAAGCAGTAATTCTCAAAAACAATTTGCTATTGCTTAAAGAACAGAGAAATGGATCAGTGCAACGGAGTAGCTATACAATATATTGAAGCAAATATATCTAGAATGCCCTAATATTTGATAAATACAAAGAGCCCATATACTGGGACAAAGACTCTCTAGTTGACAAAAACTGCTTGGAAAATTGGACAGCAGTATGGAAGAAATTAGATTTAGTGCAACATCTCACATCTTATACAAAGATAAGCTCCAAATGGATATCTGACCTAGACATAAAAGGTCACATCATAAACAAATTAGAGAAATGTAGAAATAAATTACCTAGCAGATCTATGGATAGGAGAAAAGGTCATGACTGAACAAAGGATAACGGAAGATTAAATGGATAATTTTGGTTGCATAAATTAAAAAAAAAGGTTTTGTACAAACAAATCTAATAAAGCTAAAATGAAGGGGAAATGATGAATTAAAAAATATTTGCAGCAAGTTTCTCTCATAAAGGCCTCATTTTGGAAACCTATAAGGAACTAATTCAAATTTAGAAGAATAAGGACCGTTTCTCAATTAATAAATGGTTTAGGGCTATGAACAGGCAGTTCTTAATGAAAGTAAGCCAGGTTATCCTAAATATGAAAAAAATACTACAAATCACTATGAATTAGAGAAATGAAAAGTAGAACAGCTATAGTATTCCACCTCATACTCAATGGATTAGAAAATATGATGAAATATGAAAATGATAAATTTTGGAGGAGCTATGAGTAAAGAAGAATATTAATGAACTCTTGTTGGATCTGTGAATGGGTTTAACCATTCTGAAAAGCAATTTGGAATTATTTTAAAAATTACTAAATAGTGGATGCCCTCTGTTTCAGCTATAACACTGCCAGGCCCACATGTACCCCAAAGAGATCAAAGAAAGAGGAAAAAAAGTCCTATTGTACAAAAGTATTTATATATATTTTTTGTGGTGGCAAAAAATTTAAAACAAAACAAAACTGGAAACTCAAAGCATATCCATCAATTGAGGGATGGTTGAATAAATTGTGGTAAATAAATGTGATGGAACAGAGCTGTGCTATAATACATGAGGAAGAAGACAATTTCAAAGAGACATGGGAAGACTTTTATGAACTGATGCAGAAGGAAGTAAATAGAACCAGAAAAACAATTTATATAATAACATCAATATTATAAAAATGAACAGTTTTGAAGAATTTTATAAACTGAGAAAGAATGAAATAAAGAGATCCAGGGAACAATATATATATTATCCCGGTAATGATAATAACTTTCAAAGTTGTAAAAACTGATCAATACCCACGACCATACTTACGTAATGATTCCAGAGAGGCGATAATTTAGGGGGCAAAAAGCGACATATCGTTTTATATACAACCAATGAGGGAATTTGTTTTGCTTGGCTGTTCCTATTTGTTATAAGGAACTTGTTTTCCTTTTCTTTTTTTTTAACAGTGGGAAGAGAGGGTGGAGAAAACACAAGCTTCCATTAATTTTTAAAAAATAGAAAACAGGTGGAAGGTTTTGCTACAGACATGGATTGTTACATGCACTTTCAGATGAGGTCACTATATTACTAGTTTTACTTAATTAATTTTTTTTACAAGAGATTTCTCACAAAGGAGAGGTAAGCTGTAAAGGTCTGTAGTATTAAAAACAAAACATATCAATAAAACTTATTTAAAAGGCAAT
>CM053771.1:479199790-479296872 GCA_028658325.1 Potorous gilbertii | reverse complement strand
ACACTCTGGAAATTACCAACTGACTTTTGAACATCTTAAGTTAGTTGACTTGTAGCCATCTTAAACTCAACATGCCCCAAACAATTCATCATCTTCCATTCCAAACCATCCTATCTTACAAATGTTCTCTTCCTTGTTGAGGACACCATCATTTCCCTATTCATCATCTAGGCTCACAGCCTTGGTTGACTTTCTATACTTACTCACTCCACATGTCTATTCTATTATCAAATCTCCCTTTCCTAACACCTATACACATCTGTTTCACAACTCACATAGTGTCTCCAGAAACTCATTTTCCTGGAAGATCACATTAACTTTGAAACTCATACCTTCTTACTACCCCTTTCCTTGGGGCTCCTTCTTCACTCACATTGGAGAGAGTGGAGGATGGATATCTGAAATTCCTCCCATATTCTCTATTTAATTAAGGCAGATATTTTATAATTTCCTTCCCCGGCTCTACTCTTGCAGACTTAATCATAGGAACCTTTCTTCCCCTCCTATTCCCATCCCAATTTTCAGGTTCTCTTTACATGTTACCTTCCCCCATTAGTTCATGAGCTCCTAGAAGGCAGGGGCTGTTTTATGCCTTTCTTTGTTTCCCCAGAATTTAGTACAATACCTGGCACATAGTAAGTGCTTAATATGTGTTTATTGACTGACTGAGCTATCACCTTACCCCTGGATGACTACAATAGCCTTAATTTAATCACCTTGTTGATACTTATCAACTGGAGAATGGTTGAGCAAATTAAGCTAAATGAATCTAATAAAATGCTATTATGCTGTACAAAAGCCAGAGACAATTTCAGAAAAATCTGGAAAAACTTCTGTGAACTGTTACAAAGTTATGGGAGCAGAACCAGAAGAACATTTTATACTACCACATGAATACTGCAAAAATGAACAATTCTGGAAGACTTAAGAACTCTGATCAATTGTGATTCCAGAGAACCAAAGACAAAGAAGGCTGTTGACCTCATAACAGAGAAATGATGAACTAATATGTAGAACAAGATACACATATCTGGATGACGCTAGTATGAGAATTTGTTTACTTGACTGTGCCTGTTTGTTACAGGTCTGATATTTCCTTAACAAGTGAAGTATGACTATACATTCATCAAGGATTAAAAACCTGTAAAATTTGCACCCAGATCTCTGCTTTAGAAGCAGAATTTAGACCTTCCTGATATAATACTGAAGAAAAAAACAAAGTATCCTTGGAGCATAATCATATTTTGTATTCATTTTTTTTCCAGGAGGCCCCTTGATGGTCCTCATGGACTTTCTCTATGGTGTCCACTTGCCAAGTACCTTCATCTGCCTCCTGGCCCCCCTCCTTCCACCTTCTTTTTATGTATTATCTTCCCCCAATGGAATGTAAACTGTTTGTGGGCTAGGAGTATTTTTCCTTCTGCATGTATTTGTATTATACAATACATCATAAGTACTTAAAAAATGCTTGACTTGACTTGAAAAGAATCATGAAAGTAATCCCACCAAAATATTTGTGTATCTGGAAGGAAGATACACTGGATGACCCACGTGGTTGTCAACTGAGCTCACCATCTGTTCTGCTGACAATGCACTGAGTGCAGATTATATACTGGCTTCAGCATTTTTACTGTGAGTTGATAACATTTGTGCTAAAGTGGACATAATCAAGATTATCTTTTATTTACTGCTTTGAGCAGTAGTGACAGGAAGTATCTAGATGCAGAAAAGGAAGCCTTTTATGGGACTTCAAATATGCTAAGTACTAAAGATGCACCTGGTGAAAAAAATGCAGTTGAATTGCCTCCCCCAAACAGCCTGGGGAAATCACACCGGTAAGCCTTAGGCAGGGGTCCTTCCCCTGGGAGGAAAGGCCACCATTCTTTTTGCCCAGTCCACAAAAGCATTAAGTATAGGTAACCCCAGAGGTCACCCAGCAAATGTTTAACTGTACCCTAGAGTCATACAGCTCTGAACTAACTTCCTAAGTATTTTTGCATATTTCCATCAGCATTTTACATTCTTTGCTTTTATATGTATCAACAGATGGCCAAAAGTTTGATTTCCCTTATTAAATCAGATCAATATTTTAAATATTTACACACACACACACACACACACACACACACTCACACACACTATTCACTATTGCGGGCAAAAGAAATGCCAGTTCTAGCAATCTCATTTTAAATTATTCATCTCCCCACACTCTAAATTCTGGGCAAATTGTACTACCCGGAGTACCTCAAATTCACTGCTTCTTTGGAATGTGTCTCTTTACTCATGCTGTTCTCCCCTGGGGCTGGAATATCCTCCTCCTTTCTGCCCTTCTGGTTAATTCCTGTCCATTTACAGAATCCCACAGGTGGAAATGAATTCACAGGTTATTTGTACCTGGGCAGAAATTACCTGACAAGGCTAGTCATCCGACTTCTACTTAAAGGCCTCCCATGATGGGGAATTCCTTAAGTAATCTGCCTTTTTGTACTTACAGAGAACATAAGATTTATGACTCTAAGGGCCTCAACTGACCATCTAGCTCATTCCTCTCATTTCATAGAGGAGGAAACTGAAGACGAAAGAAAGGATAGTGATTTCTGCCTATTTGTCCAGTTAATAAGAGAGCCAGGAGTCAAAGCAAGGGCCTCTGAATTCAAACCTGTGGCTCCTTTCTTTACAAAATGATAAGCGCTGCTCTTAGCTCTGCCTTCTGTGGTGAAGTAGACCATGTCCAGTCCTTTCACATGAAACACCTAAATACTGAAGACAAATCAGTATTTCTCCAGGTTTCACTTGAAAGAACTTGGAAAAAACAGCCAGTTTTTTCAATTTAGCAGGTAACCACCTCAAGAATAGGGACTGTGTGGGTGTTTTTTTCTTTAACTTAGCACAGTGCCTTACACATAGTAGGCACTTAATAAAGGATCGTTCATCCATCTCTAAGAGGGCAGAATTTAATTCCATCAAAAGTAAAGTATCAGCAAAGGTTAGAGTGATGCAGGAAGATGAAGTTCAGTTTTAGGCTGACAGTAACAATCCAAAGAGCTTTTATGATTCCCTGAAAGCTATTCATGGACCAAAAACCTATGGTGCATCACTGCTACTCAGTGTTGACGGAGCCACGTTGATTAGTGATAAGGGCATGATCCTAGAGAGCTGGGCTGAACACTTCCATAGCGTTCTCAACAGACCATCATCAATTAATGCTGAAGCCACTGATCATTTACCTCAGGTTGAAGTCAATCCCTCCTTAGCTGAACTTCCAACTGAAGAAGAGGTTTTGAAGGCCATTAGGCTCCTTTCATGTGGTAAAGCACCTGGTACCGATTCTATTCCAGCTGAGATTTACAGGGTAGGGGGACCATTGCTCATACAAAAGCTGACTGAAATTTCCCAGGTAATATGGCAAGAGGAGATTATCCCCCCAGGAGTTCAAGGATGCTTCCATTGTCTATCTCTATAAGGGTAAAGGGAATAAATTGCCCTCTGACAATCTCTTAGTCCCTCTCTCTCTTAGTCTCTCTCTTAGTAACTGCTGGCAAGATTCTTGCTAGAGTCCTCTTTAATAGGCTGATCCTTCACCTGGAAGATGGTCATCTACCTGAGAGCCAGTGTGGCTTCAGAACGGACTGTGGAACAGTTGATATGGTGTTTGTTGCCCGACAACTCCAGGAGAAATGCCAGAAGCAGAACAGAGGTCTGTACAGGTTTGTAGATCAAACCAAGAGCTTTGTCACTGTTAGTCGTGAGGGCTTATGGAAAATTATGTCAAAATTTGGTTGTCCAGAGAAGGTCTACAGAGCTACTGTGCTGACTTCATTGTTGTATACCTGCAAAACATGGATAGTTTACCAGCTCCATGCCAGAAAACTGAATCGCTTCCATTTGAACTGTCTTAGGAAGATTCTGAAGATCACCTGGCATGACAAGGTACCAGACAATGAGGTCCTTGCTCAAACTCAACTGCCAAGCATTCAAACTATGCTTCAGAGAGCACACTCTGATAGGTTGGCCATGTTGTTTGAATGCAAAATATATGCTTGCCAAAGAGATTATTTTATGTAGAACTTGCATGGGGCAGGTGATCACATGGTGGTCAGAGGAAGCGATACAGGGACACTCTCAAGGTCTCTCTCAAGAACTATGTATCTGATTGTGCGACATGGGAAGCACTGGCACAGGACCACTCAGCATGGTATGCCCGCATCAGAAACGGTGCTGTGTTCTATGAGCAAAGACGAATTCAAACAGTCCAATGGGAGAGACAATATGTAAATAACTATGTACAAATAAGCTATATATGGGATAGTTTGGTGAGAAGGCACTAGAATTATGGAGGATTGGGAAAAACTTCCTGAAGAAGGTGGGATTTTAGAGGGGACTTGAAGGAAGCCAGAGAAGCCAGCAGGGAAAGAAGAGGCGGGAAAGCATTCTAGGCAGGGGAACAATAAATGAAAATGTCCAGTCTTGAGATTGAGTGTCTTGGATAAGGAGGGACAAGGAAAATCATGCCACTCGATTGCAGAGTATGTGTAGGGAGGAGGGAGGTCTGGTATAAGAAGACTGGAAAGGTAAGGGGGTATATTAGGAATGCTAGAGGATTCTGGAGGTGACAGGGAGCACCGGACTTCCGTGCATGGGGAGAATGGGTGACATAGTTAGGCCTGCAATTTAGGAAGATTATTTTCACAGCTGAGTGAAGGACTGCAAGAGAAGAAGCTTCTGGCACGGAGAACAAATAATGGGCTATTGAGACAGTCCAGGTATGAAGTGACGAAGGCCTGTACCAGGATGGTGGCAGCAGTTGAGGAAAGAAGAGGGCCATTATAGAGGTCAAACACAGGCCTCGGCAATAGATTGGATATAAGGGGTGAGAGAGAGTGAGAAGTTGAGGATGACACTGAAGTTGCAAGTGTGGGTGACTGGAAGGATAGTGGGGCCCTTGGTAATAATGAGACTATAAAATCTATGAGAACAGAAACAGTGACAAGGACTGTTACAGGAACTTTGTTTCTTCCCAGAACCAGATGTGATCATAGGTCCGCAGTAGGTAATTAATAAATGTCTGTTGAACGCTGAATTCCAGTCCTTTATTTATTGCTCAAAAGTTTTTGAGGTAATCGACCTACACTGGTGACAGTAGAAGACAAAGGTAGCCCTTATACAATCGGCAGTAGATGGAAGGTCAAGCCTGTGCTAGGGAAATGTAGCCAAAGAAGATTCCTGTTCAATGGTGGTTGGAATTTAGCTTCTGTCTTATCTACCTAAGTATGTGCCCACATCATGATCATGCAGCCTATCTTTCCCGGTAACATCCCAAAGCCAGCTGGTGATTGAACAGACAAGAAGAACAACACCCTTTAACAGCAGTGATACCTTTAAATAGGGTGAGGAATCTAACCCCAAGGAGAGAATTTGAACCCAATTTCTACTGTACTACTGCTGATTCAAGAAACTCATTCCTAAAGATTCTATCTCATATTTCTCTTTACTGAATTCAGTTTCAAAGGTAAATATAGAATATTAGGCTCCAAGTAGTATGGGTGTTAATCACTTAATGTAACAACTGACAGAGCCAACTCAATCATCTTTAGAAAAATAATACCCAGTAAGGTGGGGAAACCATTTTCAAGACATATATTGGATAAATAATATTGCAACTCTCTACCTTGCTATAGCAATTTCATTTTCAAAGTGCTTCACCAACATTAATAAATTAATTTTCTCAATACTCTCAGGTTAGAAAGAATGTGCTTTTTAAGTCATAATTTGTGGAGGCCATAAATGATTTGCCAATTCCTTGCATTTCAGAAGCAGGTACACGGCTGCCAAATGGACCCATGTTATGGGTATTTTCATGTGCCTAAGTCACAACAGGAAACCTTTTAGAAACAGGAGATTTTACATTGATACATTTGGCTGGGAGCAATTTCAGTTAGCCTGTGGTCAGCTCCCAGAACACAGAGTCTTTGAGTCAATACCAATGGTCAAAACTGACAGAAAAGTTGACCCTGTCTCCTAAGGCTCATGTCCCACTACGGAGGAGTCCACAAAGGACCTATTCATCATCAGGCTCCTATTTGCCCTGCTTCTTAGGTCTTCATTGCCAGGTAGAATTTTATAAGACCTTCCAAAGGACTACATGTGAACTCTCTACAGGCTTTCATATGGAAACCAGGAAAGCAGAAACATACTGAACCATTAGAGGGCCTGGAGCTCAAATCAGCCTCAGACACTTGCTCTGGACAAGATCCTTAACCTCTGACTGCCTCAGTTTCCTCAACTGTAAAATGAGGATAATAACCTCACCCATCTTTCAGGGTTGTTGTGAAAATCAAATGAGATCATATTTTTAAAGTGCTCAATGTCTACCGCATAACTGGGGCTTAATAAAAGCTTTTCTTTCCTTCCTTCTTTCCTTCCTTCCTTCCTTCCTTCCTTCCTTCCTTCCTTCCTTCCTTCCTTCCTTCCTTCTTCCCTCCCTCCCTTCTTTCCTGCCTTCCACTCTCAGGATCAAAAATAAATCCCTTTGTTTTCATTTAAAGCCTTCCTTCCCTGCCATCCTAATCACACTTTATATCATTTTCCTTCTTCATACTGTCTGTAACCCAGCCAGTCTGGCTTCCAGGCTGTGCCTCATCCATGACACTTTATCTTACATCTTTATGCCTTTGATCAAACAATCTGCCATCTTTGGAGTGTATCTCTTCCTTTTGCCTTTGAGAATTTTCATTTCCCTTCAAAATTCTGTTCAAATAACATCTCCATAATGAGGCTTTTCCTCATCTCCAGTAGGCACTAGATTTCCCTCTTTGTAAATATAGTGTGTGTGTGTGTGTGTATAGTATATGCTTATATGTTCACAAATTGTTACCTCTCGATGGACTATAACCTCTTTGAGGGTATTCTGTCTGGATATTCCCAGGATCTGCGCAGTGTTTAACAGATGTTTATTTGATCGAGTCTTTGCCTCCCTAGGGCCTAGCTATGTGAACAGTTCAGTGCTATGAACATAGTCGGCCTTCAGTAAGCATATTGAATGTGAAAATAAAAATATAAAAAAATCAAACGGTGAAATGTTAACCTAGGAATCATGAGCCTACGTCCAAGAGAAGCTACACTTAAAAAACCCAAACCAAAACAAAAAAAACAATTGATCTTTAAAAAAACAAAACAGAACAAGTAAATATCTGAACAACAGATGAGGAAGGAAGCAAAATCTGTTAGCTAATGGCAACAGCTTTTGTGTCCTTTGTTGTTGAAAATGTGCCTGTAGCAGTAACTCCAATATGCTCAGAAAGATTCAGATGTAAAAGGCTATGCAAAACAAGTTGCTATTTTGCATGGAAGATAAAATCAAACACCTCCTTGGAAATTCTAATTTTAATAAAACTGTAGAGAAAGGAGAAACCTGGAGTTAGTGATTCTCTGACAGAAATGGTTCAGAGTCCTGAGGCAGAGGTATGTAGAAGCGCAAGGCAGCCAAAAGAGAGTGGACATCACCATCCCTCCTCCAGCTCTCCCAAGAAGAGACTTATGGGTTACATGGATGGTCCAATATGAACTTAGACAGCGATCTAGTTTCATATATATTTTTAGATAGCTTATTTTCAACCAACATTTAATAATTGTCTACTATGGGTAAGGCTCTAGAGATATGAAGTCAAAAAATGAAAAAATGCTCATCCCCAAGGATTTTATAGTTCTCTTAGAGAAGATACAGTGTGACATAAATAAATAAGAGTTGAGGATGGAGTATGGGCATTGAGAAGGCAGGGTCTGATAGCAGTACAGGGTAAAAGTGAGATGTGGGCAAAGTGGTCTTGGAAAATATGAGGAGTGAGAAAAAATTTCAGTTCAGGGAAATCGGTGAAGATCTCTTCAAGGAAGTGGCTCCAAGCTGAACCTGGGAAGATGAGAAATTAAGATTTAAGCTTCGTGGGGGCAGGGCTATTTCATTTTTGTCTCTGTGTAAGTACCAACACAAAGCCTTAGGTTTTACACTAAGCTCACACTAAAAAACTTTGGGTTTCATTCAGGTCTCATGAAATGGTTTTTAGCCATGCTTCCTCTGTTCTATACTTAGAGAACTCATTTTTAAAAATACACAAATGTAGGATTTAGTATTTGTATTTATTACCTAAAGCCAATAAAATTTTAGTTTCAGTCTCTTTTCTGCTATCTCTGATATCTCAGTGGATTCAATCTGCCCTAGCCAGTGAAGAAGTTTTGGGATTCTGATACTCTCATTCCATTTGGTAGCTATTTCTTGGGTTCAGCAAATCTAAAAATCATGTTATCTATGTTTTAACCCAAGTTTCAGATATACCCAACTTTTGGAGTTTACTCCTTTGGAGTTAGGCTCATCCTTGTGCCTAAGTCAAATGCTCTCGTTGGTTTTCATCCCCTGGTAACAATCTTAGCACAGGGACTGCACAAAGGAGACAGATGTTAAATGTCCACTGATTGAAAAGTGAGTGCATTTCAGGCATGGGAGACAGCCACAATTAATGCATGGTGGTGGGAAGGAGTGAGTCAAGTTGTAAGATGGTCAGTTTGATTGGAAAACAGAGTTCCTGGGGGTGTGTGTGGGGGGCTTGAAAAGTAGGCTGTAGTCATATTGTGGAAGAACATAACTTCTGAGGTTTTATTTTATTCCACAGGCAATTGATTTTGGGGCAAAAAGAAGAGGATTCCCTGGATATTACAGAGGAAAGAGAAAATAATTATGACTTCATATACAGTTTTTAAAGCATCTTCCCAGTAATAGTTACCTTTATTATAGAGTATTCATGGCCATTATTTTCAGAGTGCAGAAAGTCACAGTCCATAAACTCTTCTAATTTCTGGGATTATGTTGCATAAGATGCTCAGGAAACAATATGACAAAGAGATAGGAAGAGTGTATGGGATCATAGGAAAACAAAATCTGCTGAGAGATCTGGCTAATTTGGACAGATTGGAGGCCAGCACGATCAGAGAATGTCACAGGACCTCTAGGGGAAAAGCCATTGGATGTCTTTGCAAGGAGAGCCATCTCCAAAAGTAGGTTCCTAGAGTGGAACAGTGGAAAAGATATTCACCAGGCATTTAAAAAAAAGAGAGAGGGAAGGCTGCTGGTGTCAGTGGTAACAGTAAAGCTGATTAGCTGTATTGGACACAGGTTTGCAGCAATAGATACCTGTTCATTTGAACAGAGGTGGCATTATGTTTACCTACTTCACTGCCTCTAATTTAAAGACAAGATTTTCAGAGGGTAACTATTTGTTTAATAGTTTTTCTTTACCCTTTTCTCTTTGCCCTGGGAGAAAACTGTGGCTTACACAATAATACGAATAATAAAATGATGGCTATTATTTATATAGTATTTTAAGGTTTACCGCACAGGAAGTCTATCATTAAACCTGAGGATTCTTGAATAGAGTAGACCTCGTTATCTGGAATTGAAGGCCTTTCTAATGACTCCCTAAGCAGGATTTTTGCCAATGTTCTTCCTCTGACAAGGGCACCATCAAGATCTCCTGTCAACTGAGGTAGGAGCTTCAATGCCACAACTTAAACATTTAGCTACCGTTGCCAAAAGGCAAGAGCCAAGTCAGAATACAGACGAATTTAACCAGAGATGCAGGTTTTCCAAGGCAAATGAAATGAGCACATTCCACCAGCATTGAAATAAAGTGACATTAATTTCCTTTGCTAGGAAAGACTGTACCTCAACATGGCACCAAACCCTTTCTTCTTAACTTTTTTCTCCAGATCTTCATTCTCTTCTTTGCGTTTTTTCTCCTTGACTTTCAGTTTGCCCTTTTCCTTTTTCTTTTCCTTGTCTTTCTTTTTTTTGTTCTTCTTGGCCTTATTTTCTATATCCACTGGTGCAGTGTTCCCCTGAGGGTTAGATTCACAATTCAGAGCTCCTTGACCAGAGTGAGAGCTCTTGTCAGACAGACCGTCTGCACAGAAAAAAAGAAAAGAAAAGAAAAGAAAAAAGAAAAATCAGTACAAATGGTTAGGGGCCATTTATGGTTAATAAAAAATTAAAAATGCATAATACAGAACAATTAAAAGATGCATGACAAAATTCTACCATTTCATGGGGCTACTTGCAAACTTTTAAGACAGATTGACTCAAATCTGGTTACTTCAAGCAAGGCTGTTGTGAGATAGACAGAGCACTATTAGAGTGGCTTATTTGCTAGTATGAAAGGCCTGACATGTGATAAAACACTAATCTCTCTGAAAGCTGGCTTGTTAACCTTCATCAGTTCAGAAAGCCCACATGCTGGGAAGCAAACAGTGCGAGTTTATTTCAAGAAGAGGTTTTGAGTACTAATATAACCTAACTGTCTCTACCCAATTAATGCAGTCAGTCCTTGGGATGGTGCTGTTCCTAATGACTTGAAAAAAGAATGTCAGGCTAAGCATCCTTAGTGTTCCTACCCTAAGGATAAATGACAGGGAGTCGTTGTGGGAAAGTGAGGGAGAACATTTTCCCCTTTGCAGTTTGCACTGGAAAATAAATTGCAATTTGGGTTATCCAATCCAACTCTCTGAGCCAAAGGGCAAAAAGATCAGGAAAATTAATTACTTTTAATATTAGAATTATAATTACAAGGTTTGAAATATTTTCATCGGTAGTTCAGTATTCATCCTTCTCCACAATTCCTAGACTGTCATGAAATAAAGAAATGATTTAAGAAAGTACAGTGACTTACCCTCCTCTAAGTCTTCAGGTCCATCATAAGATTTGTCAATAGCTGCTCTAAAGCTCTCATTACACCCTCTTCCACGCACCATATGAGGTCGAGGTCTATGGAAAGGAAGATCATTTTTCCTGACTTCAGCTACTGCTGTTTGCAAACTCTCCAGGGAACTGGACTTTTTCAAACCCAGAGTAGGGCCAAAATCTTTGCCAGTAGGTTCTGGAAAAGAAAGAGTTAAAGTATGCAGAGTATAGATCTATATGCACACATAGATATAATGTATGCATATGCTTGCCCACAATCTCAATCAATGTGTCTTTACAAGTTGTAAAACTTTCCCACCTTTATAAGGCTGATCTCCCAAAAGGTACCCTACACCCCCTCTCAGGAAAACCCTTTCATAAAGTCTTACTCCAATGACCTTGCTGTGGTGAGGAAGGGGATTCTGGGTTCTGGAAATATATACCCATGAAATGAAATATCTGGCTTGCTCTACCATGTTGAAAAGGCTGGAAAGACTGTCTTCTTTTCATGGACCAGTCTAGCTAGTCAACGAGAGACTCATCATCAGTAGGTTTAGGCAAGTAAGTCATGAAAGAAAGAAGAATATCTTTGGGTGTAGCTCCATTCCCCTTTTGTGGCTTCAGTATCATAGTGGAAGTAAAGGAAGTAGAGGGCACTGAGAAATAGCTATAGACCCTCAGGAAACACTAATTTAGTTGTTGGTACTCTAAATATGATCATCTTGTCCTATGGACTAGGGAACATACTACTGGAAGATCAGAACTGGAGCACTCTTGCTATAAACAGATCTGTACCAGAAGGAATTTTCAGCTAAATGACAGGATGGACTACAGGTTCTACTGGGAGAGACAAATAAAGAGTTGTTTTTAACTTGTGTCCAAGGCAACAAGAAACACCATCTACTGAGATGTTTATTTCTTATTGCAGTGCTTAGGAAATGCTTTGGAAAAAAATTTGAAATAAATTTGAAAAAAAAAACCCTGAAAATAATGCAGCTTATGGACCATCATTTGTTGGAAAGATTGAAGAAAGGTGGAAGAGACAGAGAATTTCTACGAAGAACTTAATAGGAATTTTCCCCTATATAGATGTGTGTGTATATATATATATGAATTCTTTCTTGAAACAAAGAATTAGAAGATAAGAGGAATGATGAATCCTTCCTTGAAACAAAGAATTAGAAGGTAATAGGAATGATGAACACTAAATAGCACTGTAAAAAAATTAGATTGACTATATTTTAACAAACAGGAAGTGACTCATCAATGACGTGGGAGTTATTCTCAAATCTGATATGCTATTTTTGTCCAATCAGGTCATTGATAAGTTAAAGTCAAAGATCAAAATTAATTAAAAGCTAGAATAACAAATAAAAACAAGAAGCTGTAGCATGCAATTTTAAATTCCAATATGAACTGTACAACCAAGTTATTGACATAAAAAGGATACAAACAAAAGAACAGCAATCAATATGATTGCATGATTTCATTGAGAAATTTAACCAATGTAAAATCAATGGCTGTAACAAGGGAAGAAGGAACAAAGAGGACTTACATTTGACTTATTGGCCATGCAGAGATGTATGGCAATTAAGGATTTAAAATATTAACTCATTTGTAAAATGTTAGGACGAAGAATGATGAAGATATGAGTCATGTTACCCTATAAACCAAAAAGAAGCAATAAAATGAAAAACTAACCTATAGAAAATCTGGCAAGAAACCCAGTGAAGCCAAGTCATTCTGAAATTCAAAGTGACACAATGAAGATATAAAAGATGGAAAAGAACTATAAAATGCTTTTACAGAAAATATAAATATGTTCACCATCTAGGGCAGTACTATAGTCATCACAGCTAGACAGAGCAGGCAGGTCAAGGTGCAGTTTTCATCAGAAGCTCAGATTTTTAGTTTCTTGGAAATAAAACAATGCCTAGTCAGGTGGCTGAGTTGCACTGTAACATGGAGGATCAAAAGTTTGTGACCTCAGCCAAATCTTTATACCTCTTTGGGCCTCAATTTTCCCATCTCTAAAATGAGGGCATGGGACATGATTATCTAAAAAAATTGCAGGGTGAAAATTTCATGATATTATGATTCTGTACAATTTCAAAAGTCCCTACAAAGAGTAAGTTTATACTTTGTACAATATGCTTCAAGGCAAAACTATACTATTTTTCAGCTTTTGGTATCCCCATTTTTCTTCTTCAGGAAATGTCCAAAAAGGAACATCAATTTAAAGAAGCCTCCATGTGAAATTCCAGGAATGTAATACAGGGATGAGTGCAAATTGAGAACTAACAGTCCTATTATTTAACCAATCAAGGGAAATACTATAGTTCTGATTTTTTTAAAATCCATAAGCAAGAAAAAATTCAGGAGTAACTGAAATGGAGGAAGATTCTTTTTCAGAAGTAAAACAAAAGACTATAGATCTAGGATATCAAAGCAACAGTAAAGACTTCAAGAACCTACAGAAAAGAATTCCCATCATCAACCCCTAGGGACATTTTGTTTTTGGAGGGAGAATGTAGAATAAAAAATAACTTTTATTATGTCAACATAAATAATTCTTTTATCTATTAATTATTATTCAGTAAAATATAAAATTGTCAAAAGAATGAGCATTCATAGTCAGATGAATTCTAAAGAATACAAAAGTAGATAAATCATTCAAGATATATGTCATGTCTTATAAAAAAGGATTATGCGTACCTCTGGTATACCTCTATATTTTATAATATCAGAAATATGGATATATGTAATAGATATTTATTAACCAAGGCACATGGAAAGTATTAACAAATGTTTTTTGGAACTATATGAATAAAACTACAAAAAACTCTTTGCAGAAATATAGATCTAAATAAATGGAAAAATATTAACTGTTAAGGGCTGTCAATATACTACAAATGACAATGCTACTTAAACTCATTTACTTATTCAGTATCTTACTAATCAAAATATCAGGTTATATTTAATTGACTAGAAAAAATAATAACCAAATTCAAGGGAAGGAACAAAAGGTCAAGAAACTCAAGGGAAATAATGAAAAGTGAAGAAAGGAATAGGGCTCAGCAATACTAGATCTCAAAGTACCTAATTTTCAAAGTAATTAGGTACTGATAAAAAAGAGAAGTTGATCAATGGATTAATATATGAATCCAAAGGAACCAAGTAGTCTGGTATCTGATAAACCCACAGTCCCCTGATACTGGAAGGACTCACTCCAACAAAAAAGTCTGGGAAATCTGGAAAGCAGTCTGGAAGAAATTACGTTAGAGCAATATCTCATATCATATTCCAAGATTAACTCCAAATGGTACATGACTTAGGAATAAAAGGTTATATCATAAATAAATTGGACAACCATCTTTTGGATTTATGGGGGGGAGTTTAGGAAAATCACTATAGGAGTGATTAGAGGAACAGAGAAGATCACAACAGAAGATAAAATCTACAATTCCGATTACATTTTTCAATTTAAAAGTTTTGCATAAACAAAATCAATGCATGTGAAACAAGAATGGAATCATTGGGAAAATATCTTTTTATATATATGTATGCATATATACCTATGTGTATATATGTACACACACACACACACACACACATATATATATATATATATATGTATATATAGAATGAATTCAAATTTAAAAGAACAAGAGCCATCCCCCAATACACAAATGGTGCAAAGGAGTTTTTAAAGAATAAATCCAAGCTATCAATGACCATATGAAAAAGTGCTCTCCAAATTACTGACAATTAGAGATGTAAATAATTGAATTTCCACCCCATACCATGAAAATGGCAAATAGACAAAACTGGCAAATATTGGAGTAGCTATAAGAAAACAGGAAATACTAATTAACTATTAGTGGAGCTGTAAATTAGTATAGACATTTTGGAAAGCAATGTAAAATTCTGACCAAAAAAGTCACTAAATTGGGAAATGATGAAAGTGATGGTTTCAGAGAAACCTGGGAAGGCATTGTTTTAACTGATGCAGAATGAAGGAATAGAATCCAGAGAACAATGTGTACAATAATAAAAAAGGAAAGGGAAACAATTGTTAAAGACTGAAGATTTCTGATCAACATGATGACAATTCATCATTCTAGATTAGCAATAATGAAGCAGATACAACTGAAGAGCTGTAGTTGACTCAAGATACAGATTAAGAGATACACTGTTGGACATGACCAATATGGAAATTTATTTTTTTTACTATTTAAATTTCCTCTAAGGATTTGGTTTTCCCTTTCATTCTGGTTGGGTCTACCTGCTTCAATTTTCTTCCCCCACTCCAACTCATTTTTCATTCAAAATCACAAAAGTTATTTTCCCAAAGTGCAGGTCCAACCACATCACCTCCATACTCAAACTCCAGTGGTTTCCTATCACCTTCAGAATCAAATACAAAAACCTCGGTTTGGCATCCAAAACCCTACATAAATCAGCCCCCTTCTGCCTTTCCTATCTTCTTATACCTTACCCCCAGGCACATACTCTGTTCTAGTGACCCTGGCATCCTTGCTGTTCAGTGAACAAGACATTACATCTCTTAGCTCCAGGCATTTTCTCATTTGTTCTCCATGCCTGGAATCCTCTTACTCCTCATCTCCACCTACTGGCTTTCTTGGCTTCCTTTAGTCCTACCTAAAACCCCAGCTTTTACAGGGAGTCTTTCTCAACAACTCTTAATTCTAGTGCCTTCCCCCTTTAAATTATGTACTATTTATTTTGTAAATAAATTGTTTGCACGTATTTGTTTGCTTGTTGATCCCATCACCCCATTTGATTATGAGCTTAGTGAACTTTCAGAGGGGTGGAGCCAAGGTGGCAGAGGAAAAGCGAGACTTGCTTGAGTTCTTCCCCAAAGACCTCCAAATACCTGCAAAATTGACTCTAAACAAATTCTAGAGCTTCAGAACCCTCAAAATGACAGTGTAAAATGAATCTCCAGCCCAAGACAACCTGGAAAGTCAACAGTAAGCATACATCACACCAGGCAGGAAATAGAGCACAGTCTGGTGTGGGTCACAACAACACAGACAGCCAGAGCAGGCCTGGGGGCAGGGGGGGCGGCGGGAAGAGGATTAATCACTGGCAGCTGTGGCCATTTCCAGCCTTCTCAAATCACTGACACCAAAGACAGCATAGAAGGTCAATGGGAAAATTCTGTGGGACCTGGGTGAACGAGGAGCACCTAGTCTGACCTGAGTCAGCCCCAGTCCTGGGGCAGTGGCAGTAGTAGAAGCAGCAACAGCATCAGAAGCAAAAGAGGCTGCTTTCAGAGCTCTGTGTCCACAGATGGTGGAGGATCCAGCGGCTGATATAAAACCCCTGAAGCCTAGCATAAGCTACACCCATCCCTACTCTCACCCCTCACCCCCAGAAGCAGAATGCTACCTTAACAGAGAGTTAGAAAGTCAAGTATTTGGCTAGGATGATGAGTAAATAGCATAAAAAAACTCAGAATATAAAATCTTACTTTTGTGTCAAAAAAGATCAAAACATACAAACAGAAGAAAACAATAAAGTCAAAGTTCCTACATCTAAAACCTCCAAGAAAAAAATGGATTGGTCATAGGCCATGAAAGAGTTCAAAAAGGACTTTGAAAATCACGTAAGAGAAGTAGAGGAAAAATTAGGAAGATAAATAAAAGTGATGTAAGAAAATCATGAAAAACAATCCAATAGCTTGCTAAAGGAGACCCCCAAAATAACAAACTAACCCACATGCAAAAAAGATTCAAAAAGCTGAGGAGAAGAAAGCCTTAAATAGCAGAATTGGTCAAATGGAAAAGGAGGTCCAAAAGCTCACTAAAGAAAATAATTTCTTAAAATTTGGAATGGAGCAAATGAAGCTAATGCCTTTATAAGAAATCCAGAAATTATAAAATAGAATCAAAGGAATGAAAAATAGAAGACAGTGTGAAATATCTCATTGGAAAAACCATCAACCTGGGATCCAGGAGAGATAATTTAAAAATTAATGGCCTACCTGAAAGCCATGATAAAAAAAAATAGCCTAGACAACATCCTTCAAGAAATTATAAAAAACAACAACAACAACAAAAAAAACCCCTGTCCTGAAATTCTAGACCCAGAGGGTAAAATAGAAATTGAAAGAATCTACTGATCTCCTCTGGAAAGAGATCTCAAAAAGAAAACTCCTAGGAATATTGTAGCCAAATTGCAGAGTTCCCAGGTCAAGGAGAAAATAGATTATGAGCTTGTTGAGGGCAGGGATTCTCTCTTGCTTTGTTTTGTATCCTAAGAGTTTAGAACAGTGCCTGGCACACAGAGCTTAATATATATTTATTGACTAATTCCCAAAGGGAGAGATGAGAAGAGAGTGTATAATATAGAGTATTAAAAAAAGAGAAAGACAAAGAAAATAAAGTGGAACATTAAGGTATCTTTTAAAAAACGCATAAGAGAACAGAGAGTCAGTTAAGCAAGATAGCTTTGAAACCTACAGTTTCAAATTGATTTTATTATACAGTAATTTATACACACACACACCTTGTTTCATATTAATACTTTTCTTCTGTTATGCTAAGTACTTCTAAATGCCTATTTTATTTAGTGTTTAGTAATAATAGAATCAAAACAAATAAATTTTAAAAAGAAATGCTTGTTGATTAAGTACCTGCTATGCACAAGGCACTAAGGATCAGTCAATCCACAAGTATTAAATGGTGA
Organism: Potorous gilbertii; assembly: GCA_028658325.1. Taxonomy (NCBI): domain Eukaryota; kingdom Metazoa; phylum Chordata; class Mammalia; order Diprotodontia; family Potoroidae; genus Potorous; species Potorous gilbertii. The sequence continues at coordinate 479,279,435 of CM053771.1, read as the reverse complement.
GGGCTTACTATGCTACAGGTGCTATATGCTAGGATGTAGCATAAGAAGAAAAACAAGTTGTTACCTTCAAGAAGTTTAAAATCTAGTAAGGAAGTTATGAGATGCATGCAAATATGTACTCTTTATAAGTGTAATGCTCTTATAATTGACAGAATAAGAAGCTAACTGTTGTATATAATGTACCATCCCATTGTGACGCTGCATTTTGCTTGGTTTTCCTTTTTCCTCTCAGGCTTCTTTGCATCGTTTTTCATGCATCTCCTACTTCTTCATGTTGGTGTCCCTCAAAGTTCTGCCAAGGAACATTTTCTTCCTTCTTCTACATTCTCACCCTTGATGCCTTTTTCAGTTCCCATTGGTGTAAATGTAAGAAGACTGTTACCCTAAAAAACTTGTTTGTCCTCCAGACTCCCCCATTTATTTTGAAGATGACACCATTCTTCTAGTCACCCAGGTCTACAATCCCAAAGTCATTCTCAACTCTTTCACTCACCCCTCATATTCAATTACTTGCTGTTACTTAGTTTTTAAAGTATCTATGCAACAAGTCATAGGGACCAAATAGTTCCAGGACCTTGAAAGCTGTACCAGGAAAGTTCTATTAACGGGAAGTGAACTAAATGTAAAGGTCATACTGAAATTCAGCTAAGATCACATATTATCTGTCATTTCAAGACATCATTCTCTGTTATAAAAATGCTCATAAAAGAATGTAAATGCAATAGAATTCAAAGATTATGTTAAATTTAACAGAAGTTGAGGGATAAATTCCAAGAGCAAACTTGGGGGGGGGGTATAGCCTATAGGCTAAAGACATAGAATGTAATGGATTATCAAAAATTCCTCCCCACTTTCATGATCAGGCTTTTGCAATTTCAGGCAGAGATAGTTTGGAGCATTTTACCCACATATGAGAAGGATGAGTTTCATAGTAAGATATTTCAGTACTCTAAATTCATTTCTAGCATAGTCAACACAAATTCCATTTTTTTCTGCTTTCCTACCAAAATAGAAATCTCTGTCAAAATACAATGTTACTAAAACACCAATTAACCAAATTGCACCCTAGAAGCCTTCTGCAAATGCAGACACCCTGCAAATAAAATGTGTTTTCGCTCGTGATTGTAGATAACACATAATAGAATCAGCTAATCTCATCCAGCTATCCAGTGCAGTGGAAAAATTTTTGGCTTTTAAGTCAGAGACTTGGGTCCAATCCATGGTCTAACATCTATTAACTTTATCACCTCAGGTAAGTCATTTTACCTCTTTTGGACTCAGGTTGCTCATCTGTAAAATCACAAGGTTGGAGTAGAGGTCTTTTTCAGCTCTGTATCTCTGATCCTATAATCTGAACATCAATATTCTACACATAAATTCATATCAGCTGTAAACCCTGCCTATTTGTATTAGGTCTCTATCCTCTACCGAAGTAGCAGTTTTAGTTTGTGGATTAAATATTGGTCCTTTGACATGAAAGGTCCCTTAAAGATATTAATTATTATATGACACTTTTTATCAGTCCTGTTACCTTCTAGCTTTCCAACATGACATGTCTATTATCAAAGATATGCACTTAAAGACTAAAGTTCATATTTCTGGCTTGATCAAAGGGAATCATTTCCATGATAGGCAGCTGTTGCTCTACCAAATCCTACTTTCCCTTGAAAAGCAAATGAGTCTGCCTTGCAACAATGTGAAGCTCCCTTTAAAATGCATGTACAATTCAATTCAACATTTATTAAATGCCAACTATATGCAGATACTGGGGATACAAAACCCTAAATGAAAGAGATCTTGTCTTCAACAAGGTCACAATCTACTGAAATGTAGAATATGTAACCCAACTCTTGTATCATCTATCCCTCTCTTCACTTTACGGAGTTGTAAAGCATTCTTCCAGTAGAGAAACAAGAGAGGAAGTGACAAAATTTGGTTGTCAGAGAAGTCTCATGATTAAAGTTAGAGAGAGATGCTGGTGCAGAATAGCTTCTCAATGCTAAGGTGAACTGTTGGGTCCAGTCTACCTGCTCCATGAGTTAGCTGCTGTAAGAAGTAGCCAGAAGTCTCTACCGATGACATTGCAGTCAAGATTAAAAAAAAAAACAACAAAACAGTTATGACATTTTTTGTCTTTGTCCAAGTCCCTATCTCTACACCACAAGAGTCAATAACCTAAATCCTTTCTTTCGTGTACTCAGAGTTCTTGCAAAATTCATGAATCTTCTTCTGGTGGCTATCCCTGCTTGGAACTGTCAATCAAATATCCAGTGGAAATTGTGCTGTACCTACGTAGAGAGGGTCGAGGTTAAGCAGAGAATTAAACAAACTCAAATTTTATTATTTGTGGAACTCCTGTACTCAAATCTAATCCTGTACTATCTGGAAAATTTCTGGGTCCAAGAGAGCAGCAAGTACAAAATGTCTTGGTAGCTTCTTGGTTTTGACCACATGTTGTTTTATTTTTGTTGTTGAGTCATTTTTGTTGTTTCTGATTTGTCATTGCTCCATTTGGGGTTTTCTTTTATTATGATGATGATGAATTTATTAGTTTTCAGTTTTCTACAATCATTTCCATAAGTCTTAGATTTTCTCCCCCTCCCTCCCTGGGATGGCATGTAATCTTATGTGGGTTCTACACATACATTCTTATTAAATACATTTTCACACTAGTCATGCTGCATAAAAGAATTAAAATGAATGGGAGAGACTATGAGAAAAACATAAATATAACAATTCTGCATTCTAATTCTGTAGTTCTTTTTCTGGATGTGGAAGGCATTTTGCCTCAAGAGTCCATTGGGAATGTTTTAGGTCCTTGCCTTACTGTGATGGGCTAAGTTTACCAGAAAAAATACCTTGCATACTGTGGGTGTTCCTGTGTACAGTGATCTCCTGGTTCTGCTCCTTTCACTCAACATCAGTTCATATAAGTCCTTCCAGGCCTCTCTGAAGTCTTACAGCACAATAGTATTCCATTTCATTCATATACCACAACTTGTTTAGCCATTCCCCAATGGATGGGCATCCTCTTGATTTTCATTTCTCAGCCACCACAAAGAGTGCTGCTATAAATATTCTGGTACACCAGGGACCCTTTCCCATTTTTATGATCTCTTTGGGATACAGTACAAGAAGTGATATTGCTGTGTCAAAGGGTATGCACATTTTTGTAGCCCTTTGGGTATAGTTCCAAAATGCTCTCCAGAATGGTTGGTTTAGCTCACAGCTCCACTAACAATGAATTAGTATTCCAACTCTCCCACATATTCTCCAACATTTATCATCTTCCTGTTTTGTCATGTCAGCCAATCTAAGTGTGATGTGGTACCTTAAAGTTGTTTTGATTTGCATCTTTCTAATCAATAGTGATTTAGAGCATTTTTTCATATGACTATAGGTAGTTTCAATTTCTTCCTCTGAAAACTGCCCGTTCATATCCTTTGATCATTTATTAGTTGGGGAATGACTTGTATTGTTGTACCTTTGACTCATTTCTTTATATAGTTTAGAAATGAGGTCTTTATCACAGACATGAGTTGTAAAAATTATTTCCCCGTTTTCTGTTTCCCTCCTAATCTTGGTTGCATTGGGTTTGTGCAAAACCTTTTCAATTTAATATAATAAAAATTACACATTTTGAACTTCATAACATTCTCCATCTCTTGTTTGGTCATAAATTTCTCCATTCTCCATAAATCTGACAAATACACCATTCCTTGATTCCCTAATTTGTTTATATTATCAGTCTTTATACCTAGATCATGTATCCATTTGAACTTTATTTTTGTGTATGGCATCAGGCATTGGTCTATGCCCAGTTTCTGCCACATCCAGTTTTCCCAGTAGTTTTTGTCAACAGTGAGTTATTAACTCAGAATCTGAAGTCCTTGGGTTTATCAAACAGTAGACTGCGATATTCATTGACTACTGTATCTTGAGTGCCTAACTTATTCTACTGGTCTATCCTTCTATTTCTTAGCTGTTATAAAATGGTTTTGATTTGGGGTTTTCTTGACAAATATACTGGAGTACTTTGCCATTTCCTTCTCCAGTTCATTTTACCGATAAGGAAACTGATCAAACAGGGTTAAGTGACTTTCCCATGATCACATAGCTAGTGTCTGAAGCTAGATTTGAATTCATGAAGTTGGGTCTTCCTGACCAGATTAGGTGCTCTATCCACTGCACCACTTTATTAGATACCATTGATTTGTTTGTTGATGCTCTGCCAAGATTAAAGGAGCTGTGTGCAGTTATACATGTTTGACTCTATAGAAAGGCAACATGATTAATCCCAGGTCATGTGACTAGACTCAGGAAACACAGCAAATTCAAGGAAACATAGGGACTTGCCACAGGGCAGGGTTTAAATGATTATTTCTGATTGGTTAAATCCATATATCCCTAAAACAGAGGTGAGGGAGGTTGGGAGGGGTTCTTAAACTTTTTTGTGTCATGGGCCTTTTTGGTAGTCTAGTGAAGTCTATGAACCCTTCTTAGAGCAATGGTCTTAAATGCATAAAGTATCTAAAATTATGAAAGAAACTAATTATACTGAAATGTAGTTATCAAATTAAACAAAATAAACCAAGTTCACAGATCACAGATGAAGAATCCCTGCCCTAAATGGAGAATTAATGCTGTTCCATAGAAAGACAAGAACTAAGGGATAAAAAGTCATTGAGTTCCATCAAGAACTTGACCCTTATGCAATACTTCTAACTAAACAGGGTAGGTGTATATAACTGCTGTGCCAGGAGACCTCCCAATTTCAGGTCCTTTGATGATCCTTCTGGGATCTTATCAAGACAGTGTTTAGCAATTCCACTTGGTGATTAAAAAAATACATGACCAATAGAGGAAAGAAAAATATGGTACCAAACCCCCTTCCTCTCTCCCTTCTCCACCCAAAGTTCTTTGGATCAAGTCTAAAAATAGTTCTCCTTTTTAGGGACAGTAATAGAGGATCAATATTTAATATTATAATAGAAGCATCTAAACCATCTTTCCAGATGATTAAATGAAGTCCCTTGGATGTAGTCAAGTACTTATCCAAACTGATCAAGCCCCCTAAGCTTTCCTTGTCCTCCTTGTATCCTGTTCTCCTTTCAGGGTGATTCTTAGGCTCAGCAATGATGAACGTAGCAGGAAGAGGGAAAGGATTACCTGCCTTGCAATGCATTTCACTGTGGCCACAAATCTAGATAAATTCTGCCACTTGTACAGCTATTTTAAAATTGGTTCAGCGATAAGACAGGAGGAGCAGAGACAACTTTGGTCTACAAGCCAAGTCTCCATAAAGTCATTTCATCCTTTAATGGTATAGCATTCCTACCCCTCTGCTCCAAACTTTGCTTTTCATTTTTTGTACAATTGTGTACAAAGTTTAGTACTGTTTATTTCCCACCCTTCATAGCTCTTCAGCTGGGCAACCATGTAAGGGTTTCATTATAATGTTCAAAACAGAAGTAAACATTTAATTCATCTAACGCATCACTATTGTACCATGCCTAAAACATGAGGAGGAGGGTTTACCTAGCAGAATTCATTTTATTTGATCCATTCCGATATTCTTAAATGGAATTACTATCTGCCTAAAATGGTGGGAAAGTACTAAATATGCTACTTTTTAATAAAAAATGAAAGTGAAATGCATTTGATTATTTTCTTATACTTTTAAAATCAAGGTATATCCATTTATTCAACCATATATAGAGGTTATTCTTGGGAAGATTAATAGCAGCATCTTAGTTGCCCTTCCCTTTAGGCTATAATCATTTAATTAGTCTGAGATTTCATTGGCAATGTTTGAACTTCCCACTCTAGCATTAAAATCTCCCAATAAAAGAATGCCTTAATCCAGAAGAGAAGTAATTGGATCTTCCATTATTGATGAAAGTGCTACCAATACATCCTTATTTTAAAAAAAGGAATGATTTTAGGGAAGGTATTCATTTAGTCAAAAGCATGGGAAGTGTATCCTTCCAGCTACAGCTTCATGATTAACATAGTTTGTTATAAATTAATATTAACATATTAATTCACACATTTCAAAATTATGCAGAGGATCTCAAGAAATCTGATAAAAATAATTATGTTTTAAAACACCCCCACATACTTCAGAGAAGAAAAGTGTTATTACAGCTTTTCTGCCCAACAGAAAAAACCAAGGGTCCAAAAGATTGCATGACTTTCAGAGGGTCACAGAGTGAAGCAGTGCAAGGCTGGAAATGAATCAAAATGCCCAGGTTTCATTTCCAATTCTGCCTTGTCTTATTGTGTGCAATGAACTTGGGCAAACACAATAAAAATGCTTGACTTGTTTCATGGGGAGTTGTGATGTGAAATTAATAGATAGAGTGCTTTAAGACTCTTTGAATGAAAAATTATTATAAACGCCAAGCAGGAAGCTACAACAGTATTTTCTTCACCAACAACTCTCCCTTTGGTTTTCCATTTTAGATTATACTTACTGAAAAATTTGTATATTTGATTTTTTTAGTAGACTCCCTAGAGGCAAAAAGTCTTATGTGCTTTAATAGATATCATAGCAAATCCATTAGCTTAAAAAAAATCCTCATAATATCCAAATGTATAATTTTCCAAATTACATTATCTGTGTTAACTGTGTCTATAATGGTCCTAATTACCTCCTTTCCTATCTCGGTATTCCAAATATTGATCATCATCCCTTGCTTATCACAGTGCCCTGTTTTCTATTCATTATTGGAGGGCAAAATGTAATCTAGTCTGTACATTATCTGCTCTCATTTGAGCTTAAGCTCCTTTCATGGCAATTTAAAAATCTCCAGTCCTAAGAATTCATACATAACTCCAATGGTCTCATAACCTCCTGAAAATCGTGCCAATAGTTTTAATACTGATCTTAGCCTCACAGACAAGTAGAATGTTAAAGCTTCAAGAATCTCAGCAGTTAATCCATAATTTCGGTTTGTAGATTTGGAAACTGAGGCCCAGATACTTGCCCAAGACCACACAGCAAGGTAATAGCAGGAAAGAGACCAGAAGCCTAGTGTCTTGAATCCCTCTCCACTGCTTATATGACTCAGTTCTCTTTCTTACCTATTTTACTCAAGATTTTTTAACTCTCTTATCTTTCTTGTCAACTCAAGTTAGAAGGGTGACGTCATATTTGACTCTTTTATATAAGTCACACACCTCCCTACTTCTTAAACCACAAATTCACTGTCCTAAATTCAAGCTCTTTCAAGACCTGGAGTCAGGAAGACCCAAGTTCAAATCTGGCCTTAGATATTTGATAGTTGCAAGACTGTGAGCAAGTTATTAAACCTCTCTGTCTCTGTTTCCTCCTCTGCATAAAAGGCACCTACCTGTCAGGATTGTCAGGATGTGGATAAAATGAGATATTTGTAAAGCACTTTATAAACTTTCAAGCATTAAATAAAGCTAGTTTTCATGAAAGAATTTATTAAATTTGTCAATCAAGAAACAGATCTAGCATATATTACCTTAAAACTCAGATTTATGAAATTCTCTATGGACCTCAGATCATCTTGTCCCTTGTTACAAACACTAATCTCCATGACTTAGTGATCTATTAGTTCCTTTAATGTCTGGTACAATATTTGTCATGCATATAGTGGGCAGTTTAAAAATAATGGTAAAAAAATGGCAATAGCCATGGATTTTTGTGGCTCAAGTCAAATCAATATACATTTATTAAGCACCCACTATCTGCTGTGCCTTGAGGCTGGCTTCTGTTGTTGACCTAAAGTTTAAATTTTTGTGCAGTGAAGACTGTGGGTACGAAAAATGCCTAGTTTCCACTGCCAGGGCTGAAAAGTCATTTTTGTCCAAAGATCCCTAATAACAATCTAATCAAAATCCAGACAAAGGCTAACAGGTACCCTGTTTAGAAAGGGGCTACCTAAGTGTAAGCAATGATGAGACTATAGAAAAATCATAAAACAAGTCCCCTAATTTTTTAAAATTAGAAAATTTAAGGCTGATGACATGGATTAAAAAATTATCAAATTTATTAAAGTAAGAAGGATTTCTCCCCACCTACTTCACTACACTATCACTTTGCTAGCTAGCACCCAAATTTCTGGCATTTCCATCTGCATCAAGAAGCACATCTACAGATAGATGAGATCATAATGCCTCTTTGACTTTTGTTATTAGCTAGAAATGATAATCTGGCATTTAAAATAGATCTTTAAAAGTCTTACTACAGTCTTAAGTGTGATTTTATAATGTTTTGGGGTCAAATATTTTTGAAAAAAGCAATCTTTCTCAAATTGTGTAATCAAAGTCAAGGAAAAATATGATATAATTTGCACAAATCTGCTTTGTAGACAACTTGTTAATAATTACATCTTATGCATCAAGTTGTCCTTGGATTTTATTTTTCATGTTAATCATTTCTTTTGCATCCATTTGTTGAGACCCTAAGTCATAATCTACTGAACTTATATTTAACTATCTCCAAGTCATCATTAACTTTATAAACAGAGATTTACTGCTCTCCTAGTGAAAGGACCTCCTAAGAATAGGAATAATACATATGAAGATATAGAGAAGCAGAATATATCCCTAAGGGCATGTAGGTAGCGTCATAGTGCATAGAGTACCAGGCCTGGAATCAGGAAGACTCATCTCCCTGAGTTCAAATCTGGCTTCAGATATTTACTAGCTATGTGACCCTGGGCAAGTCACTTAACCCTATTTGCCTTAGTTTCCTCTTCTGTAAAATGAGCTAGAGAAGGAAATGGCAAATCACTCTAGTATTCTTTCCAAGAAAACCCCAAATGAGGTCACAAAGAATCAGACACAACTGAGAAATGACTAACAACAAGAGAATATATCGTTGCCTTGGAAGGAATTCAAATTTGTTTGGGGAGATAGGACAGAGACACAGAATGATAAAAAAAACTCTCTCCCTGTATTTTTTGTTTCTGTTTCTCTTTCTTAGGAAGGAGGAATTATTGAAGGGAAAAATCTATCTTGTAGACTTCAGTTGACTTTACCAACAAACTGGGGGAGTCAACTACTTTTAGAAAATGGGAATGAGAATTGTGAAGATTAATAAAATGTTTAAGAATTCAATTCAACAAACATTTATTAAGTACCTATTAAGTCTAGAGAAAGGAGGGAGGGAGAAATGGAGGGAGAGCTGGAAAGGCTCTTGGAATTCATTTCATCAAAGCCTCTCATTTTACACATGAGGAATCTGGCCCAAAGACTTGATTGAAGTGACTTGACAAAGTTCACACAGGGCATGGTAATAGAGCTGGGATTTGAAACCAGGCACTCTAACTCCAAATCCCAAAATTTTTCCAATATGCCACAAAGCCTACCTATAGTTTCACTTTTTTTTTTTGAGGTGAAGTACGCAAGACTATAAATGCTTAAAATATTTTTGTAGCATCTTTTTCCCTCTCCAAGGAGCCTGGAGATGATTTTCTCCATTTCACAAAATAGGAAATGGACTCATAACATTAATGAGTCAGTGGGTACACTTCTACTTTACTTTTGCTATCATAATCTTTCTGGATAAATTTAGTCTTAGGATTTGAATATTTCAGGCAATGCCATGGAAGAGTTCTGATAAGGAAACTTAAAACTGTTGTTCTATCCTTAGAAGTGTGCCTTTTTTCAGAATTTTTTTTCATTTCCCTATAAAAGGCAGACGCAAAGTCAATAATGTATTTAAAATGTGAAGTTATTGCCTTACTACTAAAGGCTATGTGGGTAGAAAATTTGATAAATTGTTTTGGATTCAAAATGTTAAAAAGTGACTACCAAAGACAAAAAAGTTAGCCTCCCTCTCTCCCTTCCTTCCTTCCTTCCTTCCTTCCTTCCAGCATGAATTCTCCACTGAGTTGAATAGCCCTGCTTTGAATTTTAGCTTCACAGTTGACCCAAAGGGCAAATGTCTTCATCTAGGAAAATAGTAACAATAACGGCACTTTTCACCTTCTCAAGGGTGTTGTGGAAGTTTAACATAACCTTCCTCCAATACTCCCTTGCTTTCCAAGAGCACCATAGTTAGAAATAATGCTTCGCCCTTATTGCACTTCCTGGAAGGTAGCCCACTACTTCCTGTCCTCTGTGAGATCTCTCTCCTCACCTTCAGGGCTCTGCTCATGCCCTGCTATACCTATAATTATTCCCTCATTTTCTACTATTCTTTCCTTTTCTTTTATAAACTCATTCTTCTTGCTTAATTTCCCTCTTTATAATATTAACCTTTTCTGCCATTTCTACTCGGCTACAAAGGCTTTAAATAGTTTTATTTTTACAGTTTGTCAAGAATATTTTTAATCTCTTTCAATTTCCTCTTTAAAAATCTTGTACCTTGGTAACAGACTTTTCACTTGTAACACTGACTTTTCAAAGGATCTTTTCCCTTTGCCTTTTACTCCTTGCATTGCTTTCCTGAGTAGCACATTGGCCTTTTGATTATGGAGTGGATTACATCTTTGTGGGGCTTATATGCAGAGCATGTCTTAAAAATAGTACATCATGATTTTTTTTTAAATAGCAAAAACTAGAAAGATTTTTCAAAAATATCATTAGCATAACCAAAAAGGTCAGAATGTAGTTAAATTTCTTGGCTGGCTCCCATGTTAAGATAACTTTATTAAATGTTGAAGTTTTATTTTCAACTACCAAGTACCATGTATTTAAAAGACATAGGAATTATTATTAAGTTCTTCAATTTCACCTTTTATTATTTTTTAGATTCAAGTTACTATACATAGAAATCACAGAAACGATCACCTTCAGGGTTCTTTACAAAACAGTGGGAAATGCTTTTTCTTGCCAAGTTTTAACACTAGCAATATTTATAGAGATATATATCTCCCCAATATACTAAATTTTAGATTTCTCACAGCAATGGGGGTACAAATTTGATATTGAAATTAATTTTAATTTTTAAACTAAAATTACAAAAGATAGGCATTTATTAAGTACCTCATATGTTCAACTGTGTTCCAGGTATTTTAAAACATATGAGAAATTTAAGGCATAGCCTATGCCCTAAGAGGGTTTACAATCTAACTGGAGAAATGAAATTAACACACAGGAAACAGAGTAGCATAAAAACAGTATTTAATCACAAAGACACCCGTATGGCAAACAGATGGTAAGTAGCCGGGATGGAAAGCCAGAGGGCCATTTAATGGACTAAGAAGGCTACTTTATACTGCTGCCAATCAATTGGGTTTAGACCTCAAAGGGATCTTAATCTTAGAGGACATGTAGCCAAATCCTGCCATTTTGGATCCTGAGAAAGCTTAAGTAATTGAAGTAGCAGAGCCCAAATCTGAACCCAGGTCCTCTGCCTTCCAGTCCTCTTATCATTGTACCATACTACTTACTTTTAGATTAGATTGTGAAATGCATTTAGTTGGACAACTCACAGAACTGGTAAACTGATCCATCTAAGTCTTGCAGATTCTCAAGTTAGTCAACGAACTGGGCCCAGAATTTTGAGAAGTGAATTGGGCTACTTTGTTTTTGTTAAACTGTATAACACTTAAAAAGATCCCAAAGCAAAGTCTGCTTATCTATATGAAATGCTTTATTAAAAACAATATTGCATACCAAGACAGCCAAGTAAACTTGTCTGGTAAATATTTACATTTAAATTAATTAATTTCAATGCATGAGGAACCACAACAACTTTTCAGTTACTCCCTTTAAGTCACCATCAGCATTCTTTGTTTTTCCATTCATTCTCATGCACTTTTAAGATTATGTAGTCGTAGTAAAGGAAGGAGTGCTTTTTCCCAACTCCTTTTTCACTTTGCATTGTTTTATAGAGGTTCTGAGATTCTTTGTATCCCTCAAGTTTGTCAGTCAAGCATCATAGAAGTGAGTTATATTACTGTACTACAATTTCTTTAACCATTCCTTCATTGCAGAACCATTATTTTCCTCCAATCTTTTCCCCAATTTACATACTGTGTTAAAATGAGAATTTTTGAGTCATTCATAGTATATATGGTATATTTATTGTTGTTATCACAAGGATGAAAGGAAGTTAGTTGATCTCTCAGAAGAGAAAGGCAGTACCTACTGCAGATCATTCTGATGAAGCATAAGACTTTTCTACTTTGAAGCTACCATTGGGTGGTATATATAAGCAAGGTGACTCTGAGCTTTGGGCTGGTATCTTTGTTGTTTGTTACAACACTTTCGGGGCATACTTCCCAGGGCTGGGTGGGTGGGATTTTTTCTTTTTTGGTCTTTGTATCTCAATTGCCTTTGAATTTGTATCCCCTATATGGATATTGTCTTAACAACAGCCTAGTTAAGTTTGGAAAGACTCATCACCAGATTGGCTGCAGCATGATAAATTTTTCAACTACTACAATGAATATGTCATCTACAAAGTGCATTCTAGGTCAGCAGCAAAGAACTATACTGATAAAACTTTGGATGTTGGAATTATTGAAATAATAATTCAGATCAATGTATCATTCTAAAGGAACATTTTATGATATTTTTGTAAGCTGTTAATAAAACAATGCAATAATATGTCTAATCTTGGCAAAAGCAAAAATGTAGAATGTAAGTTCTGGGAGGCCCAAATTATTTTTATTTTTGTCTTTGTACTCCCATAACCTTGCACAATGCCTAGGTACAGTGGTAGAGAACCTGCAGTTTGAGGCCAGAGGTTTCCCACTCCTGGTAGAACATAGGAGCCACTTAAAACAGAATGGAATGAAAAGATACAGAAATAACACAGACCAAAAAAAAAATGGTCAGGCCTTTAAACACAGGTGAGACAGAGAGTTGTCAAGGGAGTGTTATTAGGAAGGTATCTTGAACCCAAATATTTTGAACTTGTGCCCCAAAAGGCTATTTTAGCACCTAATGCATTTTGTGATCTTTATAATGTTTCTATTATAACATTAAGTAATATTTGAAGAAAAATAAGCAGGTGGTCTTGAAATAATGTCAAAATACATTATTCCTAAAGGAAATTTAAAAATGGTGCTTAAAATTATGGACTCTCGGCAGGTGGTCTTCAAACATAGTCGTTTGTCTAAGCACACTTTACTGTATATTTTGCAATACAATCACTGACAAAGCTAATAAAACAAAAAACACGAGGAAATACAAAACAAATTAGGTGGTAAATATTAAAGGGTGGTCCTACTTTAATGCTGCTGTTAAATTTATTAATACACTGGAGTTTGACTACAATGCAGTCTTCCAATGTGGGCTCTGGGCCACAGGAATTATAATGAGGAAGGCTCCTCCATTAATAAACTCAAGGCCTGAGATCAATTTGCCTCATAGCTAGTTTAGACTGGGCTGTACAGACCCTCCGGGACACACTGTGATTTCACCATATTCTACCTCCAAGGAGCTCAGGGGTGAATTTAGGCAGAGATCTTTCTTGGTTTCTCTTAACATCCAAACTCCAATATTATGGAAATTCTATTCTGTTAAAGACATTGAGGTGTGCTAGAAAATATAATAAATTGGTCATAAAAAAAATCTGGATTTCAGTCCCAGACCTGACTACCCTCATCTTATTTATTATTGCTGTTAGAGACTCTAGGATCTCTCCCCTGGGTGTGAGTTTCCCTAGAACTTCAAACCTTTTTTATGGTCCTAACCTGCAACATAATTCTTTGACACATTCAAAATCTAAAATCACTGAACACCACCCCTTCCTGACCAGTGTCTCGTGATCATCATTTCTCTAACACTGGGACAAATATCACCCTGTAGCCAGTGTGGACACATTAGAATTGGGGAAGAATGCTCTTCTTTCAATGCTCAGTTGAAGCCACCATACTTACAGAGCTGACTACTGCATTGAAAAGGTGATGAGCTGCCGGTTCTTTTACAAAGCTGTTCATTCTTTGGTGTGCTTTTTAAGTGGTGTAACTTTTATAAGATAGACTAAGAAGTTTCATTAAACAGATTCTTTCAGTGCGGCCTCTTGATGCTAGATGCAACTCATTAAAAGTTTGAGTGGGTTATCCTCCAAATCATAACTACCATAGACATAGTACTAATTGTTATGTGCTTTAGGGGAAAAAAGGCTTTCTTCTTTAAAAAGGGAAAAAAAATCAATCCTTGCTTTAGCTGACCAGGAGTTCATCTAACCTGCCTAAAGCTGCACTAATTAAATATACCATTCTAGAATTTAGAGCCACCCCAATGAACCTGACATCAATTTTATGGGTACATTCCTCCTCTACCAATTCTATGACTAAGCAAAAGTGGAACTGAAGTTTGGGGAGAAAATAAGGACATGAGCATTAGCTTCTTTAAAAAAGATCAGTATCTTATCAGCATATTTGTGTCAATTATAATGTTTCAGAGAAGTTTCCAGATCTGTTGTTTAATTAGGAATTTTTCACTGGTGAAATATATGTAAATGGTGAGCAAAACAGCAAACAATATTAAAACCTTCACTGTTAAAAAAAATGGTCAAAACCGCGCAGTTTCTACACCTGCAATAGGTATGGGGACCTATTAATGCACCAACAAACATTTAATTAGTACCTAGTATATATATGACACTGTATTTCCTGCTATGGGAGACAATGTATAAATTGCAGTCCCTCTCTCCAGGGAGCTTCCATTCTAATGAGCGAGGTGGTATAGTATATCGAGCACTAGACTTGGAAACTGGAAGCCCTGAGTTTCACTGCTGCTCCTAGCCGTGAGACCCTGGGCAAGTCATTTAACCTCTCGGAGTCTCAATTCCTTTCTCTTCAAGTTCCTTTCTGTGTGAGGCACGTTCCTCACAGGTTTGTCATGAAGATCCAATGACACAATGTAAGTAATGCACTTTAAAAAAACTTAAAAACATTAGCTGTCATTGTTCTTATTATTAATCAAGGAGACAATATATAAATATATAAATGTATAATTAATGAAACAAAACAATGCAGAAAGATATGCATAATGGATGATGTGCCTAATCACTCCAAAAATAAAGAGCTTCAAGTCTTTCTGGGGCTACTCAATATCTACCATGTTTATGTACCATAAAAGACAACAACCACCACTGAACTACTTCACTGAATGAATGGGGTGAGATGGCGCTAGACTCCTCACCATGAGGACACTTACCAGAAGGTCCATCTAGAACTGACTTTTGAATCTATGGTAGTATGTTCCAGTTGTCAGCGTCCTGTGACCTCTGATTGCCAGTCTTATTGACCTCTAACACAGGAATGCCGAAGAGTCAAAAAGTCCCAAGTGTTGTCAATGGGAAAGTCATTGTAGAGTTTGCTACAAAGATTCATCACTTTTCCACCCCTAAGGTATCCTTGGTAGCCTGCAGCACAACTTGGCATACATGATTTCCCCAAGAACACATACAATACAGTGAAACAAAATGACACTTGAAACCACACTACTATACCGTAAAGAGTTCTTACGGGGCTCTTCAGCTTTCCCTTCCTTCTATGCTAATATACTACCATTGGGGTAAAATGGACCATTCTGAAACACCAATCCAAAGACTCTGAGTCACCTTGCTTTTACATACCACTCAGTGGTCACCTCAAAGTAGAAAACAGTCTGGTCCCTCATCAGAATAGTTTGCAGGATGTACTGCCTTTCTCTTCTGACAGACCAACTAACTTTCTTTCCTCCTTGTGATAACAGCAATAAATACACCATATATACTACGATGCGTTGCCTGAAGATGCTAGAGTTGTGTTTATCACCAAAGTGACTGATTAAGAAGCACGCTTTTTACGGAATAAATGACACATACATCTACAATGAAAATATCGAGGGAACAGTTGAGGTCCCCATATCCACTGATTCCCAGAAAATTAATTTGAGTTCTTATAACTTTCTAAGAATTGTATCTCTTCCAAAGTTCAGGAGCCCCCAGTGATGTATTTATTTTATCTAGTCAGTCAGGTGCATAGGACTAAAATAATGACAAAATGACATTATCCTCCATAGTACTTGGGGCTCCTTCACTCACAAAATACATAGACTTTTAATGAGAAGAGTGAATATGAAAAGGAATATATGGACTATGTATATATAAATATATATGTATGTGTATGTGTGTGTGCGTGAGTGTGTGTGTGTGTGTGTGTGTGTGTGTGTGTGTGTGTGGTCAAGGTGCCCATGTGGGGGACACATTCAGAGGATACATGTGACCAGGGAACATAAATAAAAGTTCAATTTACATTTTTGAAGTTAAAGACTTGCCAATGTCTTTTGCTTCTTTCATGGTCTTGCTTCTCTCCTCTGAATTCTATATCCCAGCTGCTCCCCAAAGTGTACCATATTGCATATGTTTCCTATTAGGTAGGACAGTACTCTGGTACCTATCTTTTCTCTGTAATAGCTGGTATTTACTTATCCAGATTATTTCTGGAGCCACTTCATACACTATTCAAGATTCATACATCATATAGTGGTTTATAAGGCTCCTTCCTTCAAGAAAGGGCTACACCTCTATCAATCAGCTACTTTAGCTCCATTATTATCTGAAGTATACTGTGGTTAGTAAGCCTCGCATCCCATAAGGGGAAGCTATAGCTCTTCTAATAGTCAACTGGGTATTAGTCATAGTTTTTTGGTTGGGTGTTGTGTTCAAGGATACCTCACCACTTTGTCTATAGATTTTCCACCTAATTTTTTCAGCTATTAATTATGAATATGGGTAGGAATCTCTTCCTTTTAGCCAGGTTGATTACATAAGTTGGCACATCTCTAGGCTAATATCATATTTGCTCTTTGAACTTCTCTCTTTTCCATGTGTCCTTTGACTGTTTCAATTCAACTCTCGACTGACCAGAAACTCTTTTTGTTTCATATCTTTCATCATACCTTACCAGATGGGAGATCAGTAAGTATTAAGAGGGCTGCATCTTTCAATGGAAAAGTTGCTGTGGAAATTGCTTTTAATTTCACCCTAATTGTGTTCCCCAATTGTATGTAAATCAAAAAGTTTGGCCTGGTTGGAAAAGACTAAAATGTTTGATAACTTTCACCCTATTTCCCATTCTCCCTCACTCACAACAACAAATTATACCTTGGTCTCTACACTGAAGAAGCCTAGAAATTCCAAAAACAACTTCTATGGCATGGTCATTACCTTTTGGCAGAATGAATCACTGAAGGACTCTTTCCTGAGGATAATCTTTAACAGTTAATTATGTCACCATGTACATAGAATATTTTTTCCCAAAACACATGACATTTGTCTACATGCCTCAAAAGTGCTACTATCCTAAACCACATATGTTCTTTCTACTTCTGTATGTAAAAGTGACCATGCCTTAGTATCACCATTTCCAGAGAACAAATGAGGCAGCCTGTGTGTCACTGCAATGGCCCCTGGAGCAGACAATAAGCCCACCTTGGGCTCATACACAATATGTGTATTTTCATTAGGTTTATTCTTTGTATACATTTTGATCTTATCAGACCTCTCTGGTCCATGTCTCCATTCCAATCAGGCTATACCCATGCATACCACAATGGTTCACTGAATGAGAAATAGGCAGTCAAAAGAATAGCTACCTGAGAAAGAAAAGACCTCTGAAAGACATAAACACATGATGCCTATCCATAAAGGATATAATTTATAGGGGAAATCATGATTCTTTTCCTTCCTTTCCCTCTTGTTATCTTGGCCACACTACATGTAGCATATCTTAGAATTGTTCACATAAAAGCATCAGCTAAAGGCTATGTCTTTTGTGGTTTAATATTGATTTTAAAATTTAAAAGATTAAAAGTATGTACTACATGCAAAATTACTTGGCAAAACCTTCCAAAGGCACATACTTTTCCACAGGAGGTTACCAGTGAGACTTGGTCAAGTATCCATACATATTGATTTTTTTACTGAGATATTTAAGGGAATGACCTTCTTGACTACAGCAGACTACTTTTCAAAATGTTTCAAAGTGTTTCTAGATCCACCAACAAATTCTACTGTAAAAATCACAGTGCTAAGCTATTTATTTCAAATACATAGATTTCCAAGTCCTATTATATCTGATAATGGGTTCTTAATTGTGCTGAGTTTAAATAATTCGTGGGCAGGAAACTTCTCTGAGCTGTCTTCACTATACTTTAACACACTAATGTGCCATAAAAAGTCAGGTGCAAAGGATAGTAAAGGATAAGGATGCCATGAGGTGTTTGTTGACGGAGTCTAAACAAGGTCTGCCAGGATTCTGTCATTTAATTTATCATCCTAGATGCAATACCAGTAGTGAACCCTGTTGAATTACTTGTGGGGAAATATCCCTGGAAATAATATTTCAAGTTTCTGTAATTTCAGTGATGTGGATACTTCTTTTCACTAAAGCAGATCACAATCCCTCCAAACTCTATAGACTTCTAAGAGTTTCTAAGGCTAAAAAAATGTTCATCTTGCAGCCAGTCTGGTAATGAGAATGTCTGGACTTGGGTGCTAAGGTCCTCAGCTAGCAAAAATGCAATCCATTACCAAGTCCTTACTTGAAACTATTCCAGCTTGGTAGGGCCTACCAGAGCTTGGGTATATCTGGCAAAGTCTTTGAAAACTCTGGCTCATCTCCATGCCCCAGTGAATCATAACAGGAAGCTTAAATATATTCATTAAAACATTTTTCATTCTCAAGACTTGCTTCAAACATCTCTATCCAAACTAGGATGAAAATTTACAAGAAAAACAGAGGAATACTTGAGATACAGCTCTGTTTGAAACTACTACTCACTTAAAAAAATAATTATAATTGTAAGCTTTTGTTCAGAACTATAGAGTGGAACTAAGGCTGGATCCTGACAATATAATTGAGGTCTATGACATATAATTTCAAAGTACAGATATGCCTGCGTGGCATGAGTAAGTTGATCAAATATGAAACCATGTCTTCTAAGACATTTGACAACAATAGACCATTCTGAGTATGTCATCTTGAACTTAAGAGTTGATCTTTGGGCTATCCCTTTAAAAAGGTCACCACAAAATGAAGGAAGCAACAATGCTTTTTCTAGGGAACACAACTATTAAAACAACTATTTCCAAACCCACAAGTGTAACAAAGAGTTGGCTTCCTACAAAGATATTAAATTCTTGTGAATTTTTTTTTATGTCAGCAGACAGCAGAAGGGCATTAAGGATGGATCCCAGTTCAAATCTTGGTGCACAGTTGGTAGATTTATTCCTTTGAATTTCATTCAGTTCTATGCTGTAATGATTTTATGGTAGGGTTAGCTCCCAGCACTTTGGCATCAATAAATTATTGTTATATTAAAAGTTTGCTCATCCTTTGACTTTCTTACCCAACAAAACAAGATCAGAGGAGGAAAGAGTTAAATTAGACTGGAGAATAAGCAATGTGTCACAGAGAAAGTGGGATTGACTTGGGCCAAGAGAAACAGATAGGAATTAAATGGACAGAAAGAAGAATGAAGGATGTCCTGGGGGTGGGGGGGGGATTTTTCTGAACAAAGGCATGAGGATGATAATGTATAATTGGGGGATAAAAGAGAAGAGAGATCATTCCAGGTGAGAACTATGAGTAAATTCATAGAAGTGAGAATACAGAAAATATGTTTTGGAAAAAAGGAATGGATCAGATGCTTGACCTAGAAGATTTAAGTGGGGCAGAGCCAAGATGGTGGAGTAGAAAGATGCACCTACTCTAGCTCTCTCCTCATAGCCCATAAAATGCCTGCAAAAAATGACTCTAAACAAATTCTAGAGCAGCAGAAGCCACAAAATGACAGTGTGAAAGAGATTTCCTGCCCAAGACAGCCTGGAAGGTAGACAAGAATCGCACTAGGCTTGGAGCAGAGTGCAGTCCTCACAACACAGCACAGCCTTGGCCATGCAGCACAAGCAGTCTTCAGGGGCAGAATCCCTGGCAGCAGCTGTCATTCCCAGATTACTCAACCCACAAATGCCAAAAACAGCTTCAAAGATCAGGGAGAAAGCACTTTCACTTGGGGGAGAAGGGAATGCAGTCTGGCCCCAGGAGTCCCAGAGCAGCAGTGGTAGCTGCTGCACAGCTTCCATTTTAGGAGCCCTCCACCTAAAGCCCCTGGGGGAATCAAGCAGCTGATCTGGATCTCAGCCCTAAGTGGTGAGGAGGAGCGCGCTGGTATGGTGGAGCTGGAGGCAGTTGTGGAGAGGGAACCTCACTCACAGATTCTGGGCCGAAAAGCTCTATCAAATAGGTCTTGGAGCTGAGCAGCCTCAGGGGTAGAATCCCTGGCAGCAGCAGCAGCTGTGGTTCCCAGATTGCTCAATCCACAAAGGCCAAAGATAGCTTCAAAGATCTTGGGCAGAAAAGCTTGTGGTACCTCCCAGACCAGAGTGCAGGTTTGTGCCATCTTGACTGTGCCACTTTGCAGGAACTGAAAACAACCAGGTCCTCAGAGTATACCCTCCTCTTGACAAAGGACTCAAAAGTCAAGTAACTGACTGAGAAAATGTGAAAAAAAGGGAAACAGGTAATAAAGTATTTTCTTCCATCCTTTTAGATGAGGAAGAACAATGCTTATCATCAGAGGAAGACATAAAAGTCAAGACCTCTGTATCCCAAACATCCAAAATAAATATTTAATGGTCTCAGGCAGGGGAAGAACTCAAAAAGAATTTTGAAAATCAAGTAAGAGAGGTGGAGGAATACTTGGGAAGAGAAATGAGAGCAATACAAGAAAATCATGAAAAGCAAGTCAACAGCCTGCTAAAGGAGACCCCAAATTGCTGAAGAATATAACATCTTTAAAAATAGGCTAACTCAATTGGAAAAAGAGGTCCAAAAGATCTAATGAGGAGAAGGATACTTTAAAAAGCAGTATTAGCCAAATGGAAAAGGAGGTTCAAAAGTTCATTGAAGAAAATAGATCTTTAAAAATTAGAATGGAGCACATGGAGGCTAATGACTTTATGAGACACCAAGGAATTACAAAACAAAACCACAAGAATAAAAATATAGAAGACAATGTAAAATATCTCATTGGAAAAGCAACTGACCTGGAAAACAGATCCAGGAGAGTCAATTTTAACAGTATGAGACTACCTGAAAATCATGATCAAAAAAAGAGCCTAGAAATTGTCTTTCATGAAATTATCCAGGAAAACTGCCCTGACATTCTAGAACCAGAGGGTAAAATAAATATTGAAAAGAATCCACTGACAACCTCCTGAAAGAGATCCAAAAAAGATAACTTCCTAGGAATATTTTAGCCAAATTAGAGGTCAAGGAGAAAATATTGAAGCAGCTAGAAGGAAACAATTCTAGTATTGTGGAAATATAATCAGGATAACACAAGATCTAGCAGCTTCTACATTAAGAGATCAAAGGGTTGGGAATATGATATTCTAGAAGTCAAAGGAACTAGGATTAAAACCAAGAATCACCTACTTAACAAAACTGAGTATAATACTTCAGGGAAATAAATGGTCATTCAATGAAATAGAGGACTTTCAAGCATTCTTGATGAAAAGACCAGAGCTGAATAGAAAATTTGACTTTCAAACACAAGAATCAAGGGAAACATGAAAAGGTAAATAGGAAAGACAAATCATAAGGGACTTACTAAAGTTGAACTGTTTACATTCCTGCATGGAAAGATAATATTTGTAATTCTTGAAACTTTTCTCAGTATTTGGGTAGTTGGAGGGATTACACACACACACACACACACACACACACACACACACACACACACATAGACAGAGATTACAGGGTGAGTTGAATAGAAATTAAGGGATAATAGGGGAATATTTTGGCAGAAGAAAGGGAGAAATGGAATGGGGCAAATTATCTCTTATAAAAGAAGGAAGAAAAAGTTTTTTCAATGGAGGGGAAAAGGGAGGAGGTAAGAGAGAAAAAGTGAAGCTTACTCTCATCACATTTGGCTTAAGGAGAGAATAACATGCACATTCAATTTGGTATGAAAATTCCTACTACACTACAAGAAAGTAGGGAAGGGGATAAGCGGAGGGAGGGGGTGGGGATGGGAATGATAGAAGGGAAGGCAAATGGGATGAGGAAGTAATTAGAAGCAAGCACTTTTGGGGAGGGACAAGATCAAAACAGAGAAGAGAATAAATAGAGGGGCAAGGTAGAATGGAGGGAAATACAGTTAGTCTTACACAACATGACTATTATGGAAGTCTTTTGCAAAACTACACAGATGTAGCCTATATTGAATTACTTTCCTTCTCAGTGGGGATGGGTGGGGAGGGAGGAAGGGAGAGAAGTTTGAACTCAAAGTTTTAGGAACGAATGTTGAGAATTGTTTTTGCATGAAACTGAGAAATAAGAAATACAGGTAATGGGGTATAGAAATCTATTTTGCCCTACAAGAAGAGAGAAGATGGGATAAGGGAAGGGAGGGGTATGATAGAAGGGAGGGCAGATTGGGGGAAGGAGTAATCAGAATGCACAGCATTTTGAGGTGGGAGGAGGGGAGGGATGGGGAGAAAATTTGGAACTCAAAATTCGGTGGAAATCAGTGTTGAAAACCAAAAATAAATAAATAAACTTTAATTAAAAACAATAGAAGACTTACATATAAAAGATTAGTCAGAAATAAGATTAGAAAGACAGATTGAGGCAAGATTATGAATACCAACATTAGACCAAGGAGATTAGACTTTACTATGTTGAAATGAAGGATGACCATTGAAAATTGGGTTCTACTAACTGGCACCCAATCTAAATTAGCATGTAGTTAATATATTTATTTATTCCTGACAAACAAACAGTATAGGGAAAGGGGGAAATGGTTGAACCATAATAACTTTTTGAATTTGTTTAATTTTTATGAAATTTAAAGTCTAAGGGAATTGAACTATTTAGGCATCAGTTTCACAATAGAAATTGTAGTACCACTCACCCTGCTCTCTCAACCCCTGGCCATTAGACAAAGCTGTACAATAACTGGTCACAATGACAATAAATATATACAAGAGTTAGCTGCCCTCTTTTTAAAAAAAATAAAGGAACATTTCATTTAGGTGTCTAATCCCCCCTCCCCTCCCCCCAAGAGGACATTCCTATTCTTATTTAAAAATTAACTGGGAAAAGAAGTTAGGAAGGACAGCTTACTGTCAAATTATTTTTTTCCTTTCCCATATTTTGACTCAGCTACTATTACTAGATTTTTCCATGAAGAAAATTAAATTACTTTATGATGATTTAAAAGAATAGTTAGAGGCTTTTTCCTTATTCATTATTCAGTAACTTGTATGGCACCTAGAAACTGTGATTTTTTAAAAAGTAGTTACAACATTTGGAATTGTGACTGGAAAGAACATCAGTTTCCACCCACAGTTATAGAAAAAAATTGAATTCTAATGTAATTTTCAGAATATCTATAGCAAAATGGGGCTATTTTCTATTGTTATTAATACTGTCATTAACAGATTGTAGACTCCCAAGTGAATAAAGCTGGGTCTAAGGTAGACATTTTCAATAGGGTATTAACTCTTTTAGGTCATTAGGGCCCCACTTAGTGAACTTGTCTAGTAATTTAATCAATGATACCCTCATAGCCTGAAAGAATCTATCTCCCACCCAAAGTACCTAAATTAGTTAAACATTTCCATTTTTTTGTATTCTATCACTGGCAAATATTTCAGTTAGGGAAAAGGTTAATTCACAGATAATTATTTAGGGAGGGAGGGAATATGCTTTCCAAACAGAAAAACAAAAACAACTTGTCACTAGGCATCAGTCACTGTGTGCATAGCTAGAAACTGGTAATGAGTTTCATACAGTAACAGAATTAAGGTGGAAAAATTAAAGGTGCAAGTTGACACAATTTTCTTCCACGAGGGGCACTTGATGAAATAATTTTTTTCCTATTCTCTTTGCATGATTTATATTTGACTAAGCACTAGTAATCCTGCTTCTTTTACAAAGTTATGTCAGGCATTAGAATAATCTGCTTTCTCGATTTAATTGCCTAGTTTAACCTCTAATGTAACCTTTTAATTCACACCATGACAGCCAGCCCAAGTGAAAGTTTTTCTAGGAATTTGAGTAACTTTTCTAAGGTAACTACTGGTTCTTTACTTTTCTCTCAGATTAGTCCCAGAGCATTCCACCCAAAATTATCACCCACCCTCCACCTCTGGATTCAGAGACATTAGGACTCCAGGAAAGAAATAACATTTGCTGGAAGAGCCTGTTGATAGTTGGCTATTGTGCAGGGAAAAGAACTGGAATGTTTTTCTGTTAATTAACAGTTGGGATTCGGCGACAGCTGAAGCTCTGTGGATCAGTTACAAATCTTGCCAATAATAGTTCACAAAAGAATATAGAGGAAAAAACCAAAACATCCACTGAAAATATTTTGCTGGTATCCTGCTTCAGCTTCTAAGTCAACAAAGTTTTTAAAAACGTTGAGTCTGGGCTTCATTGGAAGAATAAAAATTGATATGAATTAATTTAGGGATCTGAGTTATAGTTAACCCCCTATTCCCAAGTAAGTTTGGTCAATTTCCAAGGTCAAAGTGTGTGTGTATGTGGGGTTGTGGGGTCAGTAAGGTTACCGGACAAGGGGAATTCCAGTGCCCTTTGATCCTTGTCTATTTGTCTTCTTGAAATGACAAAATTACTTTCCTGTTTGAAACAAACAGATCAAGAAATATGAAAGTTAGAGGAAAAGGGCACCTTGACCTTGACAAAGACAAGTGGTGCATGGCAACGAAAAGTCAAGGAGTGTCCTCACTTCAATCAGTTAAGATACTTGGATATTGAACATGGAAATGCCTTATATTATATGATAATGGAAAGATTGTTCAGTACTATATGTAGAAAAAAGAGGAAAATATGTAGGAAGCAGAAATCTAGCAAGGTTGATATTTATGTCATTTTGGACTGCTCTCTCTTAATCAGAACTCCAATTCAATTTACAAACAAGCATCTATTATGTGTCAAGTATAGTTAATGGGGATAGGAAAATAAAGAAAGGAGACACGACCCCAAAAAGTTTATGTTCTATTAGCGGGGGAAAAATAAGTATACAGATGAGTAAATTCAAAATAAATTGAAGGGTTGTGTTTTTTATTTCTGGTGGGCAGTGGGGAAGGGATCATGGGGTAGGTATGGGAAGAGAGACACTAGCAACTGAGGGAAAGAGGAAAGACCTTTTCATGGAGGAACCTGAACTGAGGCTAGAAAAGAACTAGGGATTCCAAGAAGTGGGTTTAAAATCCACTTGTGGTGTTTTTTTTTTAAGTCAGTTTAGGAAACTGAGCCCTTGATAAAATGATGAGGAAGGATCAGATAAACATTCAGATCCCATGGAGCTCTAACATTCTATGATTTTGTGAAAGCCAAGAATTATGCTGTGTTCCCTCACCTCCAGATTGCTGAGGTTCTGAAGCTATGAGGAGGAAAAGGAGATGTTTCTCTTTCACCGAACTGAAATGTTGATAAATTAATTTCATGGGCTATTTTACTTTTGAAATTATACTTTCAGCTTAATCGTAAAAAGTTAAAGCAAAGATAAGCATCAAGATTCTTTTTATTCCATTACTGCACTTATGTTGTAGGCATTATTATTTAAATTATTTCAATATGAGTTTTTCTTTTTCATAGCCTGGATTTTCCTTGTCTGGTGAAGTGATAATTCTTTGCTTATATAACCCTACAAATTCAGCATTACAGTTTCACAGCATGATCAAATAAGAGGGGTCTAGAGGTTGGAGAAGGAACATTTGTTTAAACAAACATCTCAGATAATTAGAAAAACTAATAGGAAATTTTCTGACTAGCAAAAGATCAATGTTACTGAGAATGAAAAGGGAAAAACAGTGAGACCACAACCACCATAGTACAGTATCTATATACATACATACACACATACATATATACACAGAGTATCCAGGTGTTGCAGTGGATAGAGTAATGGACCTGAAGTCAGAAAGACTCATTTTCCGAAGTTCAGATGTGAACTGGACCTGTGATTTCAATGACATAGGGGACTTCCAAGTAAAGAAACTACCAGCGTAGGTCAGTATCTTCTCTAACCCTTATAGTAAGGATCCCTGCAGTCACATATTGACTTAGAAAACCACATATTAACTTTATTTATTTTGTTAAATATTTCCCAATTATATTTTAATCTAGTCTGGCCACATTTGGGAGTGTTGTTGGGCTTATGAGACTTGAGGACTGTATGTTTGACCCTTGGGTTACAGAACAGAGGGATCCGCTCACATACTCGGTATCTATGAGAGGCAGGACTTTCTAGTTCTGAGGTCAGTTCTCTATCCAATAAGCCCTGTTGCCTCTCATGTACATGTACATGTATGTGTGTGCATATATATATATATAAATCTATACATATGTATGTATAGATTTATATATGTATGTGTACATGTATGTATATATCTACACATACACATTATATGCATTTATAATATTAATAGATACTTTATGTATGTAATATAAAATAGATAAAGTCTTCCGAAGGATTTAAGTACAAGCTGACAATAGGGTCAATTACTAGCATCTTTAAAACGTAACATCTTTGATTTGGTGGGAGATATAAAATGCTTCCTTTTTCTTCGGATAATAGGGATAGTCACTCCACAAAACTGAAGAGTCATGATTTGAAATTGTCTATTTTCTGAAGCAAGATTTGACTAAAATTATTTAAAATACGAATTTCTGCAATTAAAGGCAATGGTAGGTAACTTGCTAGCATGAGGCATATATCAATAGATAAATGGCTCAAGAATGCCAGAACAGAGAAGGGAATCTTGGGTTGGGCCTTGCCTCCCGCTCTGTTTCTTTTCTCTTCTCATTCTCTTCACCCTCCTTTCCTCTTCTTCAAATATTTAAAAGGAAATAATGAAATGAAAAATCTCAATGAAAATCATGTTGGGCCGAACTTTTAAAATCATGTTTCTCTCTTTGGGAACAAATACAAGTTGAGGAAATGAATCTCATCTTTCCATGTATATTTCTGTACATTCTTGATAAACGTTCATTAAAAAAACTAATGAAAATGACATTCTAGCTGTTGGTTAGATTTTTTTTAATGTTAATAAATATAACTGACATGTTAAAATCAAGACTTGTTCCATATGATTAACCAAGATCCTGGTTTTTGGGAGTTTTCTTTCTTCCTTCCTTCCTACACCTGTCTACTCTCTCTGGTCATCAACTTCTGCTCACTTGAAATGTTTATGAGTTTATTTTATAGCTGCCTCTGTCCCCTCCTCAACAGTCTAACAGCCACTCTCATTTAAGAAGCCCTAAATATTGCTGCTGTGGGTAACATGTGAACATAGAACATGGCGAAGCTTGACTAATAAAAATGCTTTCACAGCATTTCAGGCTTTGCTCATAAGTAAAGTTAAAATTTATGGCTTTTAAAATACTGGATCTAGAAGAGGTCAAGTTAAATGGCTGCTAGTAATAAAATGAATCAATACGCCACAGAATCTGAAACGGCCAGCAAACTAAATAAACACTTCATCCAAATCCACTTGGCCCCGAATTAAAAGTACATAAAATACTGTATTTATTTAGTTTTCTTGCCATCAGTCAATAACTTGCCTCTTTTGGTCTCTACAAATTCTGTATGGACAAGTATCAAATATCTGTTAGCCAAGTGGCAAACAGACTTCGTGTCAAGGCTCTGGGTAATTAACTGAGAATTAACCTTATCGAAGAACTACTTGTAGATTAGCTGATGACAAACATACAAATACCACAAAGAGATCTCAGCCTTAGTGGAACATCAGACTTTTAGATACTTATTTACAGGGTTGTTTCAGGAATTTGATATCTTCGTGAACCTAATCCCTCCTGACTCCTCAAAAAGGACAATTTTTTACAATAGCTTCCCCTTCTCAAGCAAAAACTTTCTTCTTTAACCCTGCATGGAGAGAACCATTTAGGAAAAAACTAACAAATCCACAAGTCTGATAACCAAGGACAAAAACAACTTGAGTCATACAAAAGAAGAAAACTGGTGAATCCAGAAAGACAGTCAATTTAAGACTATATTTTCAGCAAAGGTTACATAAATGTATTCACTAGCATACTAGCACTTAAAAATGTCCAGGATGGGAAGGAAACATCCAATTTTCTTTGGGGTAAAGAGTTTGAGGTATTTCATATGTAATAGTATTCCAGCTGAAGAGAATTTTTTTTGGGGGGGGAACATTATGGGGGCAATTAGTTATTCAAGTCAATGAAAGTTACCTGTCACTCACTGGTGCATTTGGACACAAGACATCTGTAGCTTTTAATAAATATTCTGCCACAAAAGGCATCTTTGAGCCCTCTCTGATAGTTTAAAATGTTTAAAATTTAAAAACATATACTTCCATTGACTTTTTTTTACAAGTAAGTCAAAAGAATAATTTCAAAGGTAAAGTAAAGGCAAAATTTAAAAAAAGAAAAAAGGTAAAATAAAAAAAAATTTCCACCATTTCAGTCAGACAAAACAGTTTCAAGGTGCTGGTAAACAAAAGACCTACATTCATATATGGCATAATGCAGGGCATATTCTGACACATCAAAAATCTAACTTTATAAAGAGACACAATTTCTAACTTGCAATCAAGAAGCCTTTGTTTTGACTTTCTCTGTTAGAAAATGGGAGGACTCTGCTATCCTCTGAGTCAAAACTCAGTAAAATGAAGTTCTATTCTTATCATTGATTTCCAGCATGTCTGCCACAAGAATGAGTCTAGATGAATCATAGTATAGGAATCTGTCCAAATGAGTAAGAATCTTACATATGATGGAGCAATGGAGAAGTAGCAATTCAAAGTATTTTAGTGTGAAATTCTATCACTGGGTCAGGGACCTTTCCACAGTCTCCAATTCCTAAACAAATAAAACCTGGGATAGAGGAAGAAATACAGCGCGTCCCAGAAGACTTCTTGCAGTTTTAAGCTACATGGGGATGCGAGGGACACCCTGTACTACAGTTTTTTCAGCAGTTCACCAGAGAACATGAATTTAGCTCACCCTTTGGAAGAGCTGGAAATTCACAGATGCCATCTTGCAATTACAGGAAGTAGGACATCAGCCAGAAAGCAGAAAGTAAGCTGCTCTTGAATATGAAACAAGAAATTAAGCTGTACTAGTAATTGATGAAATAAATGAAAAAGAGAACAAATAGTGCAAGGAAGCCCATTAGTGTGGGAAGGAACATAATGGGAGCAGCAGTGACAAAAAATAATGCCAGTGGATTGCAGTCATGACAAATACAAGCCCAGTGCTAGAAGGAAGGAGGGATGAAAACATTTCCTGAAGTAGAGACATTTCTGAGATCTAACACATTTCAGAAAAGGAAAAAGTGGTACCTTCGCATAAATAACCTCAGTTTGGCTAGTGAAAGTCATCTCTGATGAAGGAAGATAGTTTGTAGGGAAGGAGGCTGGGTCAGTCTTATCAGTGAACTCCATTTGATGATAATGTTGGTAGTGAAACCAACTAAAGAAGAGAAAATACAATAATATCTGAAGTTTGAGGGTAAACCTGCTCATTTTGCACAAAGACAATGTTAGGTAACTTTCTAAATTTTTATATGAACTAAAATCAATACTTATTTAATATAACAGGTAAAAATTCTTACTCCCTGCCTTACTATTTTATGAAACCTACAGATTTTGTTACTGTCTAGTAGAGTCTGACTCTTCCCAATCCTATTTGGGGTTTTCTTGGCAAAGATACTGGAGTGGTTTGCCATTTCCTTCTCCAGCTCATTTTACAGATAAGGAAACTGAAGCAAAAAAGAGGTGAGGTGACTTGTCCAGGGTCACACAGGTAGTATCATCCTCTACACCACCCAATGCATAAATGTAACCTACACTACACAGAGTTTTCCACTGTCTTCATTATCCTCATACAGGTGCCTCCCACACAATTGATAACAAAGATGAGTAGCATTATAGTTTTATAAATTTACAACTGGAAGAGGCTTTAAATGTTATATGGTTTAATCCCCTCATCTCAAAGACAGGTAGTATGAGACAGGACAGTCCGAACTGATGTCCTCTAGCTTTTGAAACTGCAAATTCTGTAATTCAATGCTCATTTTACTGTGCAATATAATGCCATTTTACCTCTTTCCTAGAATTCAGTCCTCAGTCTTCCGATTTCTCTCTCTCTCTGGCTCTCTCTGGCTCTGTCTCTGTCTCTCTCCTTCTCTCTCTCTCTCTCTCCTTCCCTCCCTCCCTCTCTCTCTCTCTCTGTCTCTGTCTCTCCCTCTCTCTGTCTCTCTCTCTCTCTCTCTGTCTCTCTCTCTCTCTCCCTGTCTCTCTCTCTCTTTCTCTCTCTGCATATGTTTAAATACATTACACACATCTGTATTATAATACATCTCTATTCTCATGACTTTCATTATTGCCTCTTTGCAAAGGACGTAACAAGTTTCTGTCTCCAGCCCTAACCTTCACGTCAAAGTCTGCTCTTGCATCTCCATCTCCGACACCTCCCGGTCCTTTTCACACAGATGCTCTCACAACTTAAAACTCAAAAAGTCTAAAATTACACTCATTACCTTCTGAAATCAGCCGGCTCTCTTGCCTTTTTATCTGTCAGAACTCTCCACTCTTCTCTGGGTAATCTTAACTTAAAATTTCAGATTCATTTTGGACTCCCTTCTTTGTCTTCTATAATAAGACAGGATGACTTTTCCCTCACAATGTCCCTCACATCTACCTTCCTTTCTTCTCTCCACTGGCATCATCTCAGTCCTCTCCCTTGGGGCTATGCAGCTGATCAATCATAAATGGCCATCTAGCTGGTCTTGGGGTCAACCCATCCTGTACACTACCACTTTACTAAATTTAATGAAATCCTGGTGTTATTATATCACTTTCTTGCTTAAAAAGCTTCAATGGCTCCCTAGTACTTAGAATATACATTGAAAATTCTTTTGTCAAAGGTCCTCCACAAACCTTATCTACCACCTGCCTTTCTAGCCATCTCTCATATCACTACTCTATATGAAATGCTGTTTCAGTTAACCTAGTCACATGCACATGATTTTTCAGCAGGTTTTGGAATGGCCAGAATATTACTTTTACTCATTCCCAATTCCTTTAATGATGTTGTTGATATACTCCCTCAGATCTAGAAACCTCCCCATATCTCCTTCTATTTCACTTATCAAAATTTTGTCCACTCCTCAAAGCTCTTCTAAGACACACTTTCTCACTTTCAAGTCTGAATGATCATTCCCTTCCAACATCATAGATATCAAGTTCATCTCAACTAGAGGAACGAGTATGGTTGAAGGAGAGTTTGGTCTGGAATCAGAAGACTAGGTTTTAACAGCTAGCTTTGTAACTTACTACATTTGATCTTTGACATTTGATCATTGTGAAACTCAGGCTCTTCAGTTGTCAAAGGAAGGAGTTGGATTAGATGATCTTCAAAGGACTCTTCATACTCTCAATTAACCATTCTATATACTAATTGCTTATATTGTCCAATAAGCAGTCATTATTTCCAGGCATATTAATTAGCTTTTATATGCTTGCATTCTATCTCACCAACTAGAATATAAGCTTATTGACAGGGAGGATCTCATCTTATGCTTCTTTGAATCTCCTTCCATATCTAGGTCCTTAGTAAATGAATAAAAATAATAAATAAAAACCTAGCTGCAAGGGTTATTGTGAGCATAACAGAAGATAACACATCTAAAGCACTTAACATAGAGCCTGGCACATAGCAGGCTCCACATAAATGTTAGTTATCATGATTTTTATTGGCCAATCCTATAAATTTCATTAAAAAGATGAAGGATTTTTTGAAATGTATATCGAAAAACGTAACCATAAATTAAGTTTACATGCCTCAGAATTAGCTTTGAAATCTAGCAGTGCCATTTCTAGGACATTGTGGTGTCTTTCAGGGTTACAAACTATTTCATGGGATGGGTTACAGAAAAGGTTACTTGATTTAAAGTACCCTTTCTCCAACCTTCCTTGTTACAGCTCCCCACTTTCCATTCCTTTTATCAGATGTACCCAGTCTATGTTATCATATTTGCTCTTTATTTATGTATGGTTCTCTAAAAGGTGTCTTATTATTTCACATATGTCTATTCCTTCTCGCTCCTTGGATATCAAGATCTTTGAGGGCAGACAATCTCTTTTCTTTCTTTTGTGTCCTCCCATAGCTCCTGGGACAGCATAATGCATGTGGTCTATGACCAATAAGTGTCATGATACTTTACATTTATACAGTGTTTTCATGCTGACAAAGTACTTTACATATGTGATCTTATTCAGCTGAAAGAACTAGACTTGGAGTCAAGAGGACCAAGGTTTAAATCATGGCTTTGCTCTTACTACTACCTGTGCAACCACTCAGGGAACTCATTCTACTCCTTTGGTCCCAAGTTCCCTCATCTCTAAAATAAGGATATTGGAACAGATACCTCCTTGATTCTTTCCAAATCGAAAGCTGTGTTTCTGTGATCTCAGTTGGCCCTCACAAGCCCTCTGTGTATAGTTTCTGGGAATGATTACTACCATCTTATGAGTAAGGAAATAGAGATTTTAGAGACTTGTCCAAGGTCAGAGAATTGTAGGCAGGATTCCAACCAGGACCTACCTAACATGCAATTCAGAGCACTACCTTCCTCACCATGACACTCCTAATGTCTACTGAAGCTTTAGACACATGTTTTGGGGTTAGAAGAGCCTAACCTAGAAAGGAAAAATACCTCAGAGAAGGCAATTCTTTGATAAGAATTGCTTCTCCTTTTCCACATTACCCCTACAGCCACAGAACTGTAATGACTGTCTTTCTTTAATAAGTCCTAAATTCTGTCCTTCCTTCACCTGCTTCCTCCTTTGCTCCCATAATATTCTCTCTGTTTTGTTGCCATGATCAATACCCCTTTATCTTCCTTAAAATCCCTTAAAAATTCATTGTCTTTGTTCAGCTTTTTCTCATAGCTCTTTGTCCTTTCTTTTGCCAAGAATAAAAGAAAGAAAAAAAGGAAAATATCACAAATACTATATAAACACCAAAGAACTTGAGGTCTTTGAGATTCAACTACCATCTCAGCGAGTGTATTTTATATCTAGGTTGTTTGCTGAAGATTACACAGTAGCTAAGCATGATGGGTCATGCAGGGAAACAAAATAAGAAGGATAAAGAAGAAAATGACAGCAATGGAGAAACTGATGGGTATCCGTGTCCTAAATTTCTTTTATAGCTGGTTTGGTGTGTTCTATCATCAGTGAGGTGCTGATGTTGGAGGGGAGGGGGACACATCCGGACACTGACTTTATCTTCAGATATCTGTGTTGATGACTCTTCAAGTATATTTCTTAGACGAATGATAGTAGCACTACCATATCTGAGTTTGTGACTTCAGCTCCCATTAATGGGAATATTACCCCCTCAAACCACCAAGAACAATCTGCATTTTCATTGTGAACAGCAGGAATGACATCAAAACTCTCTACTAAACTTCTTTTCCCTGGACACAGAGGTCTTTCCTCATGCTTTGTGTTTACAATTCTGCAGTTCCCTTGACCTAAGCCAGCAGACAGAAAAAATTATTTCTACCTGGCTTTGAGACAACAATTACATCTTTCTGATCATTTCAAAAGGAGGCCATTCCTGGTTTTTACAACCAAATCTCTTCTATAAATATTCTAAGCTTGAATGCATTAGCTTGTATTTCATGACCTGGATAGAGTATGCTTTTCAGGGACTTGTGTTTTCATTATCTTTCTTTTCCCTATACACATTATTAATTGTATTTTCAGTACGAGGTAAATGAGGAAGTTTTTACTAATCCATGACACTCAAGAGATTTCCCCTTTCTGATAGGGGGCTGGCTGCAGCTGACATTAGCCATCAGGATGGATTTATGATGAGCTGGGACCTCTTTATATTCATTTCCCCCCTCAAACATTTGGCAATCACTCCAGTTAGCAAGCTTGCTCAAATACTTTTTCCACCTCTCTTCATGTTTAAACACAGATTCAGAAGATATACAAGCAGATAGGAAGCCAGAAGAGACAGCCATCTAGAAAATGAAAAGCTCTTGTTGGCTTCCAATTACAAACATCAACCAGATAAGAAGCGCAATAAAATGAAGAAATGAGGGGCAATAATGCCAGAGATTGCGTATAAGGGCAAGGTTTGGTCAACTCATTAAAAAAGTCCATTATGGCTGCTTTCAAATTATTAAAGAAAAATTAATGAATTGAATAAGCATTTGTTAAGAGCTTACCATATGCCTGGCACTGTGCTAGGTTCCAGGAATACAATAGTTCTTGCTCTCAATGACTTTATATTTAGAATATTGGGAATGGCAGGGAATGTACATTGAAAGGTCCATGTTAAAGACCACTTGGTGGATAACCATTGACCCTCAGTAAAGTTACACAATAACCATAAATACTAAGGACATAAAAGGCATTGTAATAATCTGTGAAGACCTAAAAAACTGGCTTAACATATTTTGTGGTTAATACTCAAGTGGTGGCCAAAGAAAAACATCATGTTAAGAACAGAAAAATAATGAAATGTTAAATAAATGTTAGCACATAGAAACACTTGAAAAGTAAGTCAATTTGTAAAAAAAAATATTTTTTTTCCAAATTATCATTCAGGGGAATTAAGTGGCATAAAGGAAGTACTAATAGAAAGGCCAACTATGGAAAGGAAGATACTCAGCCAAGGGAAGTGGATAAATCACTAGATTGGATCCCCAAGAGGTACAGAAAGAAGAGCAGGTGTTATTGTGGTAAGTTCAGTCACCAGGGAGGGAGGAAAAGATGGCCACAGATCCTTTGCCCCGTTGGTGTGAACTCTGATTACAGGCTAAGCTCCTGAAGGGGCATGAAGCAGGACTTCCCTTCTCCTCCCCTCCAGTACTCAATAAAAATCAATCAACAGTTTCTGCAAAGTTAGAAGGGCCCTGGACAGGAAATGCTGAAACTTTGTTGAATAACGGGAAACAAAGAGAAATGGAGAATGGAGGTGCTAACCTCACTGGAGAGATAATAGTTACTATAGCTTCAGGTCATAGTAACGGAGGTAAGATTCAGATATCTTAGTGAAAATCAGCCAACAAGTTTATTAATTCTATCCTGCCATATCTAAATTATCTGGGCTAATAATGTAAACCAGCAAATACTCCAAAAAATCATTTACAATAATAACGCCACTTTGAATTTAAATGCTACTTTTTTTTTAAATTCAAGTTCACATATATCCTGTCTCTTCTGGCTTTGTAATGCAGTTCACTATTTCTTTATGAATATTAAGAGCTATGTGGTTATAGAAACTATCTATCCTTCATACAAAATAGCTGTTGAGTTATTTCATGTTATCGCCTCATTCAGTTGACCTGTTATTCTGATACTCTCTCTTACTTTAGGACACTGAAACTCCCATGTCTCTCCTCAGATTATTGCCCACATCTGGAATGCTTTTCTTCCTTATCACTGCCTCTTAAAATCACCAGCTTCTTCCAAAGCACCAGGAAGATACCTTTTCTTCCTTTCAGATTAGTTTTCATTTATATTTTATATTAGTTGTAGTTACCTATGCATAAGCTGTTTTCCCAGACTGGAATGTAAGTTCCTTAAAGGTAAAGGACTGTTTCCTTCATGTCTTTGTCTCACCAGTGACTGGCACCAAGTAAATGCTCAATAAATCCTTGTTGTTGAACTAAATTCCCTCTTACAAGTAAAAGGAAAATATCTGGTCATTTGATTTTTGAAAATTCTGTTCCTTTGCTACTGTTTTGAAACTATAAAAGGAACACTGATTAATTAAACAAGCATTTATTCAATGCCTACTATGTGCCAGAGATGCACAGAAAAAACCTAGCAATATCTCTTCTCCTTCAAAAAGAACACTGATGGAACTAGTCTAAAAAGATGTATTCTCTCTAAGTTTGTTGTATGTGTGATTTATACCTTAGTTGAGGCTGATATTCAGAAATCTGTGAACAATTTTGTGGATAATTTTCCACATCTATGTTATGAAAATATTAGAAGTGTTTCTCAACTTCTATGAGTCAAGATGGCTAAGTAAGTGGACCATATTCACCTCCAAAAATCCATAAAACAGAACCCTGAAACAAATCCTGGAATAGCAGAACCAGCAAAATGGTGGGATGAAACAATCTTTGAGCCCAAGAAGCTTGGAAGATCACTAAGAAAGGTCTACCTTACTTGAGTAAAAGGGGAGTGTATTCAGGAAAGGAAGGGTCCCAGCAAGCCAGCAGCAAGCCCTACCTCAGCAGACCAGGGGTAGATCCTGGGCCCCAGTGTAGTGGAGCTGCAAATGCCAACACCAAGACCCCCCAAATGCCTCAGCATAGACAGGGGAATGGGCAGACTCCAGCTCTGAGAATTGTCACATGCTTCAGTATAGCCCCAGGCAAACAGGTAGACACCAATCCTATGGATGTCCAAGGGTAGTCTGGGTAAACAGGCAACTGGCCAGACCCCTATGTGCTTCAGTGTTTTCCCAGGGAAATGCAAAAACACCCTCGTGACCTCAGAACACACAAGACACTATCACTAGGACTGCAGCTCAACACCAGATAAACTGCTAGAGCCCTAACGTCTCCAGCAGTATCAGCCACCGCCCCCCACCTCTCCACCCCCTCAACACTAACCCCTCAGAGTAGCACCAGATATGAGGGTCCCCTGTGGGCCTCAGGGCAACATCAGTACAACATCAGTACTAGGTAAATAGGCAGGGCCAGTAGTCCCTGGCACAAGAAGACTAAGACAGTGCCCCTTTCATCCAGGGAGCAGTGCTCAAATTTGAAAGAAAGGAAAAAAGAACAAGATAGATGAGCCAAAAACAACAAAAAAGAATCTGACCATATAAAGTTATAATGGTGACAGGGAAGACCAAAGACACAAACTCAACAGAGGACAACAGTATCAGAACACCTCTGGGCAAAACCCCAAAGAAAAAATGCGAATGGTCTCAAGCCCAAAAAGAGCTCATAGAATAGCTCAAATAGGAGCTTAGAAGTCATACAGGAGAGGCAGAAGAAAAATGAGGAAAAGAAATAATAGGAATGCAAGGGAATTATGAAAAAAAGAGTCAGCAACTTGGGAAAAGAAAACAACTCCTTAAAAGGTAAAATTGTCTTAACAGAAAAGAAAGTATAAAAATTAATTGAGGAAAATAACTCCTTAAAAGTTAAAATTGGGCAAGAGGAAGCTAATAATTCTATGAGACATCAAGAATCAAACAAATAAATTGAAAAGAATGAAAAAATAGAAGAAAATATAAGATGTCTCATGGAAAAGCAATTGATCTGGAAAATAGATACAGGCAAGACAGTATTAGAATCACTGGATTACCTGAAAGTCATGATCAAAAGAAGGAACTGGATAGTATTTTTCAAGAAATCATCAAGGAAAACTGACCTGATATCCTGGAACCAGGGGGCAAAATAGGCCTGATCACCTCAGGAAGAGATTCCCAAATAAAAACACCAAGGAACATTATAGTCAAATTTCAGAAATGTCAGGTCAAGGAAAAAAATGCTGCAATGAGTCAGAAAGAAACAATTCAAATACCAGGGAGCCACAACCAGGATTACACAGGATTTAACAGCTGCAACATAAAAGGAACAGAGTTCATGGAACATGATAGGCTGGAAGGAAAAGGCACTAAACCTAAGAAGAGATGAAAGCAATCATTGGGAAATATTTTGCCCAATTATGTCCCAATAAATCTGAGAATTTCAGCAAAATCAATGAATATTTACAAAAATATAAATTACCCAGATTAACAGATCAGGAATAGAATGCCTATATAACCCTATCTTAGAAAAAGAAATCAAACAAGTCATTAATGAACTCCCAGAGAAAAATCCCCAGGGCTAGATGGGTTCACAGATGAATTCTCTCAAATATTTAATTCCAATACCATATAAATTATTTGGAAAACTAGGCAAGAGTCCTACCAAACTTCTTTTATGACACAAATATGGTGTTGATACATAAACCAGGAAGAGCTAAAAGAGAGAAAGAAAATAGAGCAATTTCCGCACTGAATATCAATGGGGAAATTCTGAACAAAAGACTAGTGAGGTGATTACAGTAATATATCATGGGGATTATACACTATAAGCAGGTGGGATTTATACCATCAATGCAAGGATTTCATTGTATTAAGTTTCAAGGACACAAAAATAAATATGACACTATGATTGAATTAATGACATGTAGAGTTATATGTAGAAATGATATGGAGATAAATAAATTCATTTCAGATGTTTTTGTTTATCTAGGAATGGGCCTATAAGTCCTGTCCAAGACTGGAAAAGGATCATAGCCCATACGCAGTTACAGAAGGGGTTGTGGGTGCTAGACAAGATTCTTTGCCAGAATTTGGGGACAATGTCAGAAAATAACCAACTTCTGAAACTGAAGTAAGAATCAGATAAAATGAATGAAATTAGTCATCTGGTGTGATAAGACATAGGTATAGGGACCTTAGAAAATTTTTAGTCTTCTACACTTAAAAGATCATTTTACAAATGAGGAGATAGGGGTCTAAGAAGGTGAAGTGATTTGGCCAAGGTCACAAGGATATCAAGTGGCAGAGGTAGGTTTCCAAACCAAGTCTGTTTGTTCCAAATTCAACATTCTTTCCACTATAGTGGTGTTTCCCTTAGATTTATCAATAATTTAGGATTTCTCCTAAATTTACAGAATAATAGTTAATATTTGTATCACCCTTAAATGTTTAGAAAGAGCTTTACCTAGAGCATTTCATTTGATTGTCTGCATCAAGGAAACTCTGTATCCCAAATCTTAGAAAGGGGCAGATAGGTGATGCGGTGGAGAGAGCGTTGGACCTGGAGTTAGGAATACTCATCTTCCTGAGTTCAAACTCAGCTTCAGACACTAGCTGTGTGACCCTAGGCAAGTCCATTAACTCATAAAGAGTTGGAAACAACTGAAAATGACTAAAAGAAATCAAAGGCAACTTGGTAGGAATTCCCTTTAACTCCCTTCCCTTCAATGGGAGAGAATATGAGACTAGAATAGTTTGATGGCAATATCCACTAAGGTCATGCATTTACCTTTGCTCCGACTCTGTTGAATAGACATTTGATTTCCCAAGTAGACTTTCTGATCAGACTCACAAAGTATCTCTCTTTCTGTCTCTGTCTCTCTCTCTCTCTCTTCCTCTCTCTCTTTCCTTTCCCTCTCTCTATCCCCACCCTCTGCCCTAGTTCTTCTTCTTATTGTTTCAGTCATGTGTGACTCTTTGTGACCCCATTTGGGGTTTTCTTGGCAAAGATACTGGAGTGGTTTGCCATATCCTTCTCCAGCTCATTTTACAATGACGAAACTAAGGCAAACAGAGTGAAGGGACTTGCCTCAGGTCACAAATTAACAATCACCAAACAAAGTAGGCATATCCAAATTATATTGTAGAACATTATTTGCTCAGTTAGAAGGAGGCTTATTTCAGGACAGAGGGACTAAATAAATTGTTACAAGTCACAAAGGAACTCTTTTATTTTCCAGTGCCACACAGAAGGATATATCTAGCAAGCAACATATTCCAGTTAGTCTGGTAGGTTTGCTTCTTAGTGTAAATTAATTGACCTGCATTCTGATTCATTTATTAGCTTGCACTGTTCAGTGAAATAATATTACACACACGCACACACAAACACACACATGCATACACAAACACACACTTATGTATACATATACACCTATCTTTATCACCTCCTAACTAAACCACCCCTCAGTACCAACTGAAAAGACAACAAGCTTCCAACCTTGGTAAGTGTTTTATTTAGTTATGCAAATGGAGAGAAGTTACTTGCACAAGTACAAGTGCAATTAAGTGATAAGTAAAATAATCCAAACAATGAAATCCATTAATAGGTCCTTGTGAGACATTTAGACCTCCAGGACTTTGCTTTAATGAAGCCAAGTAGAAAGCAAAGGAGGCCTAGTTCCCATTTGGACAAAGATTTGTTTGACCTGCTTATCTGAAATTAGAGCCAACAGTACTAATGGTTTTGAATGGCCCCCAAAGCCTGTCTAGCTTTGGGCAGAGCCAATTGGTCCCCTTTTGTCCAAGAGCACCATTTCTTATCAATAGGTAAAGTTTCACATAAGGACAATTTCTCCTTCCATGAAATTGTACAAAAGAATTGCTAACAGTGTCCTACATCATTAATAAATAGCTGCTGATTGTATAAGCCTTAAACCCTTTTCTTATTTTTGAAGCTATTCAGAATATGATATACTTCCTAAGATGCAGCCTTGAATGACCTCTGTACTCATGTCAAGCCTATATATCTTCCCCCCGGCCTTTTTACTTATAGATAATGGTTCACAAATAGCAGCTGTCGGAAAATGTGTGGCTACATTTCTTTTCCTTTACAAATAATTAACAGACAACAACTATGAGAATCACAGTCCCCAATTAACTCTCACTCTTGCTTCAAAGCATATATAAGCTTTGCTCTAAATTTAATTCTTTCCAACGTATGTTCCCAGGAATCTGTAACTTTACAGAGTGCCTAGTGTTTATTAGACAGAAATCTGAATCAATATCAGCTTTGGTCATGAGATCA
The DNA here is from genome assembly GCA_028658325.1 of Potorous gilbertii. Taxonomy (NCBI): domain Eukaryota; kingdom Metazoa; phylum Chordata; class Mammalia; order Diprotodontia; family Potoroidae; genus Potorous; species Potorous gilbertii. The sequence goes on along the minus strand of CM053771.1, from coordinate 479,238,887 downwards.
ACTTGGAATTGTACCTCGGAACTCCAGTGGTTCTTTTCTTGAGTACTAAAACGCAGCCAACTTGGTTTTCAAGTTAATGATAATTTCTTGGCTAATATATTGGGATGAAGTGTTTTCAAGAACCAATTATATGAGCAGGGTTTAATGGGGCTGTCTTCATGCTTATTTACTTTTACTAATGTGTATTTGTCACAATACACTGTGATCCACAGTGTTTCAGTTACTTCATCACCAAATCCCCAATGATTAGCATTTTACAATTTTTTTGTCACTGTATTAAGGAGTGCTTACAGTTTACTCTAAAACATTTCAAAGTCAACACTCTTTGTTGTTGGAGGAGGCTGGAAGCTTGAATGATGGTTGTGTTCACCAAGGTTTAGTGAAGATCCCAAATGACAGCCTGTCTGCAGTTGAGTCTTAACTTAGTTTGATTAATTAGCAACCGCTGATGTTGTATAAAATATGATTGTGTCCTTTTATACTATGGCATTAGAGAAAATATTTTAAATCAAGCTAGAGATGAGATAAATTTAAAGTTCTTGATTTACATAATACATTCAAGAATTTTTCCCAACTGAAACAAATGATGATTGCTAAAGCATTCGATTCAGCACTTATTAATCACCCAAGGATCCAAAAAATGAAAAATGACATTGTTATTAAATTCAATCTAAAGACACAAGGTAGGTACATGATAAGGTTAATGAAGGGCTCCAAAGTCTAGAGGAAACTTGCCAAGGGAGTAATCACTTTCAACTAGAAGAATGAGGGCAGCTTCATGGAGGATCTAATCCTTGACAGAAAAGGAAGATTTTAACAGGTAGAGATGAGGGGAAGAACATATTTGAAGAATAAAACCAGCTTCTGTGAACAAAAGGAAATAAGGATGGAATGTTAAAATACCTAGTCATCTTAGTTTGGGTGGAACATGGAGTGTGGAAAAGGAAATAAAGATAGATAGAATAAGGTTCAGCTCAATGTAGGCAATATTTATTAAACATACTATATGCCAAGATTTTGTGGAAGGTCCTAAGGATATCAAGACAAACAAGGAATCAATGTCTATCATAAAAAGATTACATTATACTGGATTGTGAAGCTTTAAATTCCAACCTAAGGAGGTGACATTTTATCCATTAGGCTAGGGTCAGCAAACCCTAGAAGGCCAATAACTCTCTCCTTTGTTGTTTTTGTATAGCCCAACTTTATTTAAAAATGTAAAAACAATCTTAGCTTGCCAATAGATGGCAGACTGTAGTTTGCTGAGTCTTGAATTAGGAAATGGAAGTCAATAAAGAGTTTTTAAAATAGATATTTGTGGATATCTTTTGTTTTTATATTGCCTTTTTTATATTCCTTCCTAGAGAGTTATCCCTAATGAAAGAGCATTTAAAAAAGAGACAGAAAAAGCTTCTGAAAAACCAATCAACATATTTTAAAAAGTCTGAAGTTATATATAATATTCCAAACCCACTGATCCTGATCTCTGCAAAGGAATGAGGGGAGGTGTCATGTCATGACTCTTCTTTGGGGGCATGTTTGTTTTTTGTAATTTTGCAACATTCAGTTTTCATTGCTTTATGTGGTTACTGTTCCTTCTTTTTACAATGTTGCTATATATATATATCATATATGTGTGTATTATATATGTACACAAATATGTACATATATGTATGTTTATATACATATGTGTGTTTGTCCTTCATTGCCTAAGAAGACAATGCCATCAGAGAAATGATGACATGACTTTGCACTTGACTTTGTTTTGAGTGAGGGAGGGCTGTGCAGGTCACCAGCCTCACTTCTCCTCCAGAGCCATCTGAATTCAGTGACCAGATATTCATCAGGATGACTGGAGATGATCCAGGATGAGGCAATTGGGGTTAAGTGACTTGCCTAAGGTCACACAGTTAGTGAGTGTCAAGTGTCTGAGGTGAGATTTGAACTCAGGTCCTTCTGACTTCTCCACTGGTGCTCCATGCACTGCACCACCTAGGTGCCCCACATATATATACATATACACAGAGAGAGAGAAGAGGGAGGAGGAGAGAGAGGGAGAGAGGAAGAGGGAGACAGAGAGAGAGAGAGAGAGAGAGAGAGAGAGAGAGAGAGAGAGAGGAAGAGTACGCTTAACGCTTCCTACATGACTTTGTTATTAGTTCATGTTGGGTCTTTACATGTTTCTCTATATCAGTCATGCTCATGATTTCTTACAACACAGTAATACACTGCTTTCCTGATGGGCATGAGCATAGCATGAATAGAGAGAAGTGAATAAACCCAAGAGATGTTGTGGACACAGCAATTGTTTGTATTTGGGGTGATGGAGTGAGAAGAGTCAAAGGTCACTGAAAATTTTCCAACCTTGGTGAACTGGAAGATAGTGGTTTTTTAAACACAAATGAAAAGTTAGAGTAGGTGAAGGCTTTGGAGAGAGGATGATGAGCTCAATTTGGAACAAGTTCTATTTGAGGTGCTGGTAGGATACATAGGCACCAATATCTAGTAGGTAATAAGAAATGGAGTTTGAGGGCAGGGGGAAAATCGATTTTTGAGTTATAGACATAACTGGGATAACTGAAAGCCTTTGAGGCTAAGGATATAACAACATTCTATACATAATTAGTATAACATAATATATTGTAACCTCCAGGAAGGTTTTCCTTTGTGTACGTGTATTCTTAGCATTTAGCACAGTGTACAGTACACAGTAGGCACTAAATACTTATTGACTGACAGCAGTAGGCAAATGAACCAAGGTCTGAGAACAGAGCTTTGGAAGCTGCCTTACACATCAGGTTTGGAAGGAGGAAGATGAATAAGTGAAGACTGTGAAAGGAGAAGCAATCCAATAGATAAGAAGGTGACAAGGAGTGGAAAGCATTTTGGAAGCTGAGGAAGGCAGAAGGAAAGAATGGATGGCTAGTGATGTCAAATATCACACAAAGGGGAAAAATAACTAAGAAAAGGCACACAACTCTTCGTTAGATTCAGTGTAAGATTTGTCTGCTGCTCTTTACTAACCATAGTTAATCAGTGATTCCATCTTCTTCTGTGGAGTAAAATAATTACTTAATAAGACATTATGGTTTGCTCACATAAATTATAATGAAATTCAAGTCAAGTCATATAATAATCCTAACAACTCACATTTACATAGTTTTAAAGTTTATGAAGTTCATTCTTCACAATTCTGTGAAATAGGTAATAACTTTAACCCAATTCAAATGAGGTCATACTATGACATCTACTCTTTCCATACATTGGCCTGCATTCTCTCCCTTGTGCTTTTATCCACCCATATCTAACCAGTGCTTTGAAGGCTCAGCTCCAATCTCACTTCCTAATGAAACCTTCCGTGGTGCTTAGGGGTCCTATTGATTTCACTTACTCCTTTCCTCCTCCCTTAATGCTTACACCACATAATTTAGTGCCAGCTTCTTCTATTTGTTTTCTAATTGTTCTATGTCTTTAAAATTGATGATAAGCTCCCTAAATAAAGTGGCTATGCCTATGCATTTCACCCCTCCATACCTTAGTAAATCATTTTATAAGTTACTATTTTTCCCTCCCACATTGAAGCCTGGCAACCAATCTGGGGATTGGTCTCTTACAACTTAGCTAGCCTGGTTCTCAGATAACAGAGAGTAGCAGTAGAACTAAGGAACTTTTCCATCTTGTTAAGACTAACAAGAATTTACGGCTCACTGGAATCGCCTTTGAGAAGCTAGGCATCCCTTCAATACTCGGGGACAGTAACATGAATACAGCAAGTGTTTAATAAACAGTTGTTGATTACTTGCTTGTCAAAGGAATAGCTCTAAGTATATCTGTCCTTTCCTAGTAGATTGAATTATATGGGTATAAAATCTTAGAGAACATGACTACACCTGAAAAGCAGGAAACTGGAATTTACAATGTGTTATTACTTTTTGTCTGAAAATCTGGGGTACATATTTGTAAGAGCCTAGGATTTTGACTCATCCTGAGTTGTGGGGTGGCCCCCTGGAAAAATACCTGCAGATGTTCTAACTCTTAGGAGAAATGTATTAACTAACCTTTAGGGTCATTAAGGTTGAGGATGGGCCTCATTTTGTTGAAAACACATTTAATAGCCCCATGTGAAAAGGAATGCTGTTATGGAGACCATTAAGAGGTAACATTGCTATTACCTTGTATTCTCTCTACGGCATTATGAAAGCCACACATGCAATATAAATCAACTTGGAGATCACCACTGTTTCCCTTCTTTTCCTGAATTCAAGTTCTTCAACTGGGATCAGAAGCTGAGAAGTAACCATGAATTCCTTTATTGCCAAAGGGCTGGAATCAGTAATTTAATATGCAGTTAAGGCAAAAGTCATGTTGCAAGGGGGGTGGGGAGAAGATGGGGATACAGAAGAATTTATTTCTTGAAATGATAATGCAGCAGATGAGCCACTGGGAAAATTATAAGAGGGTAAGTTGTCTGTGATACTGATAATGAAGATGAATCACTTAATTGTATTTCTGGTCTGCAGTTTTAGCATAGACTTGTTATCTGGGAAACAAAATTCATTTTCCTTTAATAATTACACTGGGCTGGTGTCTCACCATCATGTCTACCCCAAAGCCTCCCTAGAGTTTGAAGAAGTCAAGAGCATTTCCTTTTCCAAATTCTGTGAAGTTCTTGGCCCAAATGTGTTTCAGATATGGACAAATTCTACTTTTTTAGGTATGTAAGATATCCGGTCAACATATATTTAATAGAATGTGTATTTTATTTCCTTCAAATCAAAGTTTGAAAGACATTCATAAAAACATTTGCATTTTCGCAAGCTAGAAACTCACATGGTCATGAAATTTCAGAGCTAGAAAAGACCTCAGTGTTCATCTGTCTAGTTGAGTACTTTCTAACTGTTGTTATGCAGATTGGTTCTGAGTTATAGCAAATTTCTACTGGTTAGCAAAAGTGTTTGTTATCAAAGATCTTCTTAAGATAAATTAAAATAACACCTGATCTTTCTGTCTCCCCTCCTTCTACTTCTCTCCATCCTCTACTCTCCATTAACCAAGAGGTATCATGATGAAGGTGAAGACAACATAAAAAAAGAACTTAAATATTTTATCCATTTGCTGTGTAGTTGGGGTTGAAAAACCTTTATCTTGACCAAGCCTTTTATTTTACAGATGAGAAAGCTGAAGCCCAGGGAAGTTACATTACTTCCCTAGGCCACCTATCTAATAAGGTCTCTTAATGTTACTCTTGGTTTTCAATGGATTTCAAATGTTTTTTGTCACTGAAATCTGATTTTTCTCTTACAATAAAATAGATACCTTCTGACTCATGCTTTACAGCATTTGAAATTAAACTTGTTACTTGGCATAAAAACCAAAAGCCCTTGTCTTAGGATTTAAAGTTTAATTTCACAGGCCAAATCCTATAACAACAAATATCTCTATACCAAATGAAGTATTTTCTTGTGTATTTCCACATCCCCCTATCTATCCATAGTTTTCTTTTGAGAATTATTTAATATAAAAAAATTCAAAATAAGTAAATAATAAGAATAATTCCTTAAGGTCTAGGGCAATAAGGTTTGACTTGTACCTAGTAAAATTAATAAGCAGTTGCTAAAAGAACATTGAATACTAATTTTCAAGCACACAATCTATCAATTGTTCATGCCTTCCACTGGAACAATTTTTTTCTTTTTGAAAAAGAGACAATAGGCATTCTTTAAAACCTCTATTTATGAGTTTCTGTGCCAATACTACTGCCCCCTCACTCAATAATTTGTGAATACAGAAAATTATACTAATAGGCTAAATAATATTATTAATATGGGAAAACATCAAAGTGAACTGAAAAATCTTTCATTTTAAATTTACAAAGATATCTTCCTAGGGGGTAACTTATATTGTGGTATTATTGGATTTAAACCCCTTTCCAAAAATATACATCTATTCTACATATCATAGTAGAGTGGAATGGGGCAGCTAGGTGGTGCAGTGGATAGAGCACCAGTGTGGGGGTCAGGAGGACCTGAGTTAAAATGTCATCTCAGACGCTTGACACTCATTAGCTGTGTGACCTTGGACAAGTCACCTAACCCCAATTGCCTCATCCTGGGTCATCTCCAGTCATCCTGATGAATATCTGGTCACTGGATTCAGGTGGCTCTGGAGGAGAAGTGAGGCTGGTGACCTGCACAGCCCTCCCTCACTGAAAAAACAAAGTTAAGTGCAAGTCGTGTCATCATTTCTCTGATGGCATGGTCTTCTTAGGCAACTAAGGATGAACACACATCCAGTACAGTGGAGTGGCCAAATTTAAATAAGTATTTTCCTTTTTTCCTGAATGTAGCAGTTATTGTTTCACAGTTACTAGGCAGGTAATTTTCACATGAGTGATTGAATTTTGTTATTATATAGTACATATACACTATATTGCCCATCTACACAGAGTCAGTGTTTCCCATGGGCTCACAGGTTAGGAGATTGACTCAGCAATAATCTACTGTTACCTCCATTCAATTAATATGTTAACATATTTTATATATATTATATACTTTTATGTATATTTTTATATATTTTATTATATACTTTTATGTATATTTTATATATTATATAATATGTATTATATTATAATATTATAATAAAATTAAAAATATATATGTATATGTGTGTGTATATACATACATATACATATATATATACATATACATACATATATACATATGTATAAGCAACTTTGAGGTTAGGAAAGGCAGTTAGGTAGTACAGCAGATAGAATACCAGGCCTGGATTCAGGAAGACTCATCTTCCTGAGTTCAAATCTGGCCTCAGACACTCACTAGCTGTGTGACCCTGGGCAAGTCACTTAACCCTGTTTTCCTCAGTTTTCTCATGTATAAATGAGTGAAGAAGGACACGGCAAACCACTCCAGTGTCTTCACCAAGAAAACCCCAAATGCGGTCACAGAGAGTTGGACAAAACTGAAAACAACTGAACAACAAAGAGGTTAGGAAAAATTGACCTTTAACTTAGTTTTTAATGTTGTCAGTGCACACATACTGAAAATAAATGTACATTTTGCATTTGAATTTTTGTTTTTTAAATTTTTTTTATTATTCTGGAAATTGGTGTAAAAAATTTTCTTAGAATGGAAATTGTCCACCAATAAAGATAGGAATCTTGTAGTTTTAGAAAGTTGCCTGGGATACTGAAAGGTTAAGTTACTTTCCCATGGTTACACAATTAACATCTTGGAGACAGCCCTTGAATGTGGATTAAATCCAGGCTTTTAGGAGTCTTAAGGCCAGCCCTTCTCTGTACTCTGTCATATGGCCACAGATGATGCAATGCAGTCATCCTATACTGCAGTGTCAACGAACAGCAGAGATGGAAGAGACCTGAGTGATGACCCCGTCAAACCTTCTCATTTTATGGATGAAGGAACTCTGACCCAGACAAAGGAAGATGACACAACCTCCAGGCCACAAAACTGGGTCGGATTTAGAACCTTAGGGTCCTAAATACATATCCAAAATTCTTTCCCCACAACTTACAAACCAAAAACTTGAGAGATATAATGTCTGTCAAAGTTCTTTGGAGAATTTGAAAGCTCTTCATGAAAGCTGAGTTCAAACACTTCATTTGTGAAATCAGATTCTCCCATCCAAACCATGGTTTTAATGCCCTATTACCCTTCAAGATATTTAGCTCCATCTGGATTGACTTAAATTACAGATAAAAATTGCACAGGGGGCATTTTCTATGAGGGAAGGGAAGGAAGAAGAAGCTATGTATTGTCTAATATGTGTGAGGCACTGTGCTAAGCACTTAAATGAAAATTACTAATTTGATCCTCACAAAAACCTGGGGGGTAGATGCTACTGTCATTCCCACTTTACAGCTGATGAAACTGAGGCAAATAGCAATATTAGATGACTTGTCTACTGTGACTTAATATGTGCCTGTGGCTAGATTTGAACTCAGATCTTTCTGCTTCAGGGTTAGCACTTTGGGATACTCTGTACGGGATGTTAGGATTTGCAAAGTGCTTTCCTCACAATCATCCAGGGAGGCAAATAGCGTAAGTATTTTTATCCTCATTTTACAGAGAAAGAAAAGAGAGGGAACCTTTCGTCAGTCATGCATTTTGGGAGATTCCAATTCAGTTCTTCTGAAATCACTTTATTAGCTCAGTAATCTTTCAAGATGGCCAGTTCAGATCATAGCAAAAACAAAGTGCTGGCTCTGAAATCAAAGGATATGGATTCAAACCCTGCTGCTGACACCTTCCAGTGGTGTGACCCTGGGCAAGTCACTTAAGTGAGATGATCAGAAGAGAAAGCCTCTGAGGTACCTACCAACTTTACATTTACATTTTCATCCCCATAAGATGAAAATTAGACAGACAAAAAAAGGATATCTATGGGACCAAACATAACTTCTTCAGGTATCAAACTGCTCTGTTTATTGTTCAAAACAGAGAATCAGGACTTTATATTATATTTAATTATATTAAATTTATTTTCAAAACTGTACTGGGAAATTCATGCAAATTTCTTCCTGAAATGATCATTATCCACTTGGATTCTATCAATACTAAAATAACAAAAAAAGGTAGCTGCTTGATTTATCTAAAACCCTCTAATGATATAAATAAATTAAACCTAGATGACTTGGTTTGAAATTGGTAGCTGTCAGATCCTTTGTATTTCTGGAGGGCTGTTAATTTGCAAAGAAAATCTATAGCTGTTACAAACCGCTGAATATGATAATAGCCTAGATGAAATTGATCATTAACTTTGGTAACTGCCTTTGGCTTCATCTTGAGCTGTTAGTTAACCAACTGAATTAACTGTTGCTGATAACTGTTTTAAAGAGATTATTACTTAATTTAATCTGTGCAATCACATGGACAATTCAAGATTAATGACAAAGGTCAGACAAACACAAGTCCCATAAAAAAGAAAATAAATATGACACAAGGACACCACTAATCTCAGTTGATTTTGTACCCAAAAAGCAGCTTGCAGTAGTAATAGCTGCTCAAACTTTCAACTAGATGGCACACTGCTATGTCATTTTTCTTTTTTTTTTTAAGTATTTAAGTTTTATTTTTCTTTCAATATTTGCTTCACTTCTTCCTTTACAAAGTTTCATGGAGTTCACAACTTTATACCAAAATGAAAGGGACCAAGGTATTTGCTTATTAAATACTTTATTAAATACTTCAGAATTGTCTTACCTATTTTCATTCTTCTAAACCCACATACTGTGTTAAAAACTTCTGAAACCAAGAACATTGATGTATATGTAACTAAGGAGAAAAAAAGGGTTTTTTCCAACATCCATTTGACTGTTACCTAGGCTGTGGTGTAATCTACAGGGCATCTCAAAGATCTTAGTGCAGTTTAAAGCCTTAGCTGTGACTTCTGGGATACCTGCTACATCTCAGAGTCTGATGATTGCCATGTGATGCAAAGATCTTACGTATTGGGGAAGTTTGTTAAAATAGCAGTTCTATTTTTGGTAAGGGCTGTGTCATTTTTCTAATGTCATAATCCTTTCACCATAACAGACACTTAGTAATTGCTGAATTTATTTACTTCACTAATCAAAATATTAGGAAAGTTAAAAAAGGGTATGCATTTAGGAAATTTTTAAATTTAGGGCTAGAATGTCTGATAAAGTAAGCTTGTGGTATTGTTGGTTTTCTTAGGCCAGGACTTTTGGCAGAAGATGAATCCAAAAGAATTTAAAACCTCACCAGGCCCTGCTAATAGCAGTATGTATTGTAAATCTAAGTGTTGTTTTAAAAGTTTTAAAAGTGGAAAAGGGTGCTTAGCCTGCTACCCTTAGCAACTGAGCAGCTAGGTGGCACAGTGGATAGAGTGCTGAGCCTGGAGGTACAAAGACTCATCTTCCTGACTTCAAATCTAGACTCAGACAAGTCACTCAATCCTGTTTGCCTCAGTTTCCTCATCTGTAGAATAAGGTAGAGAAATAAATGCCAAATCATTCCAGCACCTTTGCCAAGAAAACCCTATGGATAACACTGATGACCTATAGTCCATGAAAAACTGTATAGGAGAAAGAGAAGGAGAAGAAAAAGAAGGAGGAGGAGGAAGAGAAGAAGGAGAAGAAACTACAACAACCACCTGTGTTACCATGAACAAATACTTTTGCTTCTCTGAAAATATAAGGTTGGGCTAGATATTTCTCAAGGTCCCCTTAGATCAATATTTCCTACTAATACAAATAATTACTTAGGAATCATACTGTTCATATTTATTACATGCTGTGAAACCTATAGCAATTTCTTTTTCTTTCTTTTTTATATTTTATTGATGCTCTTGGTTTTTTGCATCACAGTCACTTCCTGAGGTACTACCTTCTTTACACTTCAAGTCCTCACTTGTAATAAATAATAATAAATGCAGCCAACTGACCCAGTGACTAAGTCTGACAGTTGACGCAGCATCTGCTCCCATGAGTGATGTGTACCTCGCTACTGAGAAGAGGGTGCTGTTTCATTATCTATTCTCTGGGAACAAGACCAGTCATTATGGTAACTCCACTTGGGTTCTTCCAATTCTGTTACTTCACTCTGTCAATTTGCACAAGTCTTCCCATGTTTTGTTTTGCTTTCTGAAATATTCATGTTATTTCTTGGAGCATAATAGTATTTAATTTCTTTCATATATCACAATTTGTGCAGCTTGCCTTTTCCCATTCAACAGGCCTTTTCTTTCCAGTTTTCTTCGACCATATAGAGGAAGCCTGCTCCTTACTTCTTGGCAGAGAAGTGATAGATTAGGGCTACAGACACACAGTTCCAGACATAGCCAATATATTGACTTATTTGCTGTAAGGGAGGGCTTGTTTCCATTGAAGGGGTCAGAGAGATGATGAGTGTGTTAAGAGATGGGAATACTTTGATACTTTTATATTTTGATATATATGGGAATTTTCTGTTCTTCACCTTATTAAGGCATGTGTTCAGGAATGGGATTTCTGGATCAAAACATGTGAAAATGTTAATGATCTTTCTCATAAAGTTCGATGTCATCTTACAGAACAAACAATTTATAGTTCCATCCAAAGATGAATTAGTGTGTGGGTCCCCCTTCACTCCCTAACAATGACACTGTCTTTTATTGCCTTTCCTTGTCTATGATTATGATGTAAAAGCTCAGTTGGTTTAATTGATTTCACATTCTTAGTAGTAATTTTGATCGTTCTTTTGTATGGTTGTTGACTTTGCAATTCTTCAAAAAATTCTTATAAACTTACATTAACAGTGCAATGTTATACATTATGTATGTATATAATATAGATGTATATAATATGTATATAATATATAATGTAATACATTACATTAACAACTTGAACCTTTAAGTATAAAAGGAAGATGAGAAAGGGAGCTTGCATAAGAAACTGTGACCTGTTATCTATACTTTGTTTTTTTAAAATACATATTAAAATTAATAAGGGAGTAACAAAATTGTCTTACTTGTCTTTGTTGCTTTTGAACTTTCTTCTGCTATTTTGTGTATTTTAAAATAATTTCACTAATGTCTTTTCTTGTTTTTTCCTTCTGATCTCTAACACTACACATTAAGTTTCTGACTGCTTCAACAGAAACAAGCCCTTCCTTTTAACAAATAAGTATAGTCAAGGAAAACAAATCAATACATTGGCTATGTCTGAAAATGTATGTCTGTACTTCTAATCCATCACCTCTCTGCCAAGAGGTAGGAAGAATGCTTCATCATCAGTCTTCTGAAGCCATGAGTGATGCATGACTCTATCAATCAGAGTTCTTGCAATTCTTTTGAAAACTGGTTGTTCGTAGCCTTTGACCACTTACCTACTGAGAAAAGGCACTTGGAGATAAACATTTATGTCAATTTCTTATCCACCTTGGATATCAGATTTTTACTGGTGATATCTTTTATAAAGATTTTTTTCCTAATTGAGTTTCTCTTCCTGTTCTATGTTGAATTAGTATTATTATTAATTTTGTCAAGGCAATTGGGCTTAAGAGACTTGCCCAGGGTCACAGAGCTGGTGTCAGGTGTCTGAGGCTGGATCTGAATTCAGGTCCTCCTGACTCCAGGGCCAGCTGTCTATACACTGCACCATCTAGAAGTCCCTATATTGAATTATTTTGTTTCAGCAAAAGCGTTTTAATATTTCTCATAAGAATTGTCTATTTAATCTTTATTCTTGCTAGCATCTCTTGTTTGGCTAAGAATTCCCCCTCCTAGATATAGGTATAGAAGGTAACTTCCGTATTCTTTAATTTTTTGTTACATTTCATACATCTATTCCAAGTTTATTATAGTATATGTTGTAAAATACTGGTATATTCTTTATTTCTGCCAAACTTTTTGTTATTCTCAGAGGTTGTCAAATAGAGAATCCTCCATGCAGCAGTTTGAAGTTTTTGGTTTATTAAACACAATATTATTATGTTGATTCCGGGTCTTGATTTTACTATTCTACTCTATAGGGGCAACAAATTGCCATTTTGTCATCTTCAAATTCCTACTCACATGCTTCAAGATTTTCTGCTAGGTGACTCCTCACAACTTTTATCATTTCCTACCTCACATTCTTTTTCAGCTTCCCTTGTAGGACATCTCTCGCATATCACTCACTTCTGTTTACATCTGAACATTTTCACTTGCCGTTTTTCTAGTCTGGAAAATACTTCTGATTTTGCACTATCATGTCAGAGAATCAAACAATCTCCTAACTCAATGGCTACTTAGTCCAATCTGCAGCTCAACAGGAATTCTTCTATAACATTCCTAACCAGTGGATGTCATTGTTGATGTTCAAGATTTTGTTTGAGGATCTCTGGTGAGATCTCACTGCCCATTCCATTTGTGGACAATTCTCACTGAAATCGTCCTCTCTGCCGCATCTATCCATTGTTCCTAGATTCTTTCTTCCTTTTGTGGTCAAGAAGCAAAAGCCTCTCCCCCATAACAACCCTTCATATAATTAAAGATGTTTACCATGTTTTCTCTTTTCCAGATAAACAGTGATACTTATTGGCATTTATCATTCTGGTTGCCCTACTATGGTTAGGTTCCTAGTCAGAGTACCTGGAACTGAAGAAGATAATCCAAATATGGTCTAATTCATGGTGGGGTATAGGGATCCTATTCTCTTTCTTTGTTCCAGATACTATGTCTGAATTAGCATGACCTAAAATCACTTCAGCTTTTTTCATAGGTTGTACCGTGTTATTTTTCATCTCGAGGTCTTGATTACAGGATCTCAGATTTAGAACAGAAAAGGACCTTAGAAGGCATCTAGTCCAACTCAGATAGGTTAAGACACTTGCCCATGATCACATGGGAAGAAAGTGGCTGAACCAAGAATTGAACTCTAGTCTTCAAATCCCAAAGTTGGTACTACTCTTTGCCCTCTACCAGAATGTCATTTCTTCTCTAGTAACCCATTTAGCCAGCCCTGCCCAGGAAGAACTTCATATTTGACTCTATTAAATTTTTATCTAATTTATTAGATTTGGCCCATTGTTATAGCCTGCTAATATCTTTGTGGACTTTGATACTGTGCTGCTGGAGCTATCCCAACTTGTGTCACCTGCAAATTTGATAAACATGACATGTATGCCTGCAAGTCAATAATTAGACCAAAGAACTGAATATGACTCCTCAGAGTGATACTTGGGACATTGCATTAAAGATTCTACTGCAGGCTGATATCAATCCCCAAACTATGACTGTTTGAATACAGTTTTTCAACTAGTTGCCTTGAATTTACCTAACTTTAATATTCTTTAAAACTCCTTGGCAGAGTCTATGCATGCGGTACATTGAATATACTTTCAGATTTTTTAAATGTATTAATTGTTTTTACTGATTTTCCCTCTTCTTCCTCTTTTTCTTTTTTTGGCTTTCAAAAATTGTATTTGTGGAGCAGAACCAGGAGAACTTTGCACACAGCAACAAGCACAGTGTGCAAGGAATTTTTCTGGTACACTTATCTTTTCACAGCAATGCAAGGACCTAAAAAATTCCCAAAGGACTCTTGAGGCAAATTGCCTTCCACATCCAGAGAAAGAACTGTGGAATTGGTTTGCAGAATGAAGCAGACCATTTTCTCTTGTATTATGTTTTGTTTTACTTTCATGGTTTCTCCCATTCATTTTAATTCTTCTATGCAACGTGACTAAGGTTAAAATACATTTAATAGGAATGTATGTGTAGAACCTATATAAGATTGCAATAGGTCTCAGGGAGGGAGGGGGGAAGGTGGGGAAGGAAAGAGGCAAAGTCTAAGCTATATGGAAGTGACTGTACAAAAGTGAAAACAAATAAATTAATTTTAAAAAATAAAAATAAAAAGCACTAAAAAAACCCCCAAACCAAAAATTATTTTTGTTATGTGGGATACTTTCTTGGAGAGAGAGGGGAAAAGATACTGGGAGAAATTTTGATGATGCAAAAATAAATCAATAAGACATACTTTTAATGCTATATAGACAAATTGAAAGAATGATCATCACAAAACAATGAAAGGAATGCAGTAAAATTACACATCATAAGCATAGCCTCAAAGGAAGAGCTACAAGAAGACACCTTTATTTTATTGCAGAGTTATATTTTCAGATTTTTCGATATGTGATCAATTTTTTGCTAATTGCTTTTTCTATTCTTTCTCCTTTTCTTTTGTATTTAAACAAATTATTTGTTATATGGGATGGGTATCCAAGAAGCAGAGAGGAAGGAATGAGAAAATTTAGGCAATAAAAATTATCAATAAAATTTATTTTAAAAAACGACGAATTCTCAGCCAAAACTCACTCATCTTCACTTATTTGATTTGTTCTACAATCACTGCAATATTCCTGCATATGCGAGCCACCAATTGGATCCTGTCCAGTTTGGGGAATTATTTAGGACCATTCCACACCAAGTGCAGGGCTGACACCATTTTCAAGAAAGCTAATTGTTTTTTTACTTCAGCTACGGTAAATATACAACTCCTTAAACAGGAATTAGTTTTGGTCTTTCAAAGACAACTTAGCAATTGTAATTCGCCTCAAAAAAAAAAAATACAAATTAAACCAAACCAGACCAAAACTTTCTGTTACACTATTTTTGTTTATTCTAATTCCCTCACTACCAGGTAAGCTGACATTTGTCTTAGAATGATTATCCAAAGACAGATAAGATCTTTCTGCAATTAATTCCTTCCTCTTTCCTAATGGTAAATAGAGAGATTGGAAACAAACATTTAATGTCACATATTTTTACTCTGTTTCTTGCTAGCTCAGATCTACTGCCGCTAATAGCCAATGTTCAAGGTGGAATCAAGGGCATGATTATTTATAAGTCAATTTATCCAAATTCAGGATTTGGGATCTTTTGAATTTGTAGCATTTTAGATCCCAGTATCAGCCTTAAACGTTTAAGTCATCCCCCAACTACCACGAAATTCATTCTTAAGGGGGAAAAGGATGCTTTTTGATGCAACAAAAATCATTATCCTTCTTCAGTCCACCCCAATAAAATCCTCCATCGCACCAAAGAAAATCAGTTAAGCAAAACAAACAGAGACATCGACTACATCTGACAATGCATGTAGCTACAGTCCTACGTTCACAATCCACTGCGTCTCTGTTGAGATGAGGAGAATGTTTTGTCATCAGTCCTTTGAAATCAAGGCTGGCCCTTACGTTAACCTAAAGTGTGGCGTGTTTTAGTCATTAACCTCACATATGATCCTCTCCCAGGCTCACCAAAGAGCATTCTCGCAGCATCACGATACTTTGCCCTCACTTAGCTCTCTTTTCTTCTAATGGTGGTTCCGTCCTAAATTTCCAAAGGATAGAATCTTTAAAATATCAAACAGAAGCATTGGTTGTTGACAGTGCTTGAAATGAAAATTCCATTAAGACATCTGCATTTAGATGATACTATTCTTAAAAGTGTACTGGTATTTTTGTCTATATCACCTTTTCCCCTCAATATGCCCCTCCCTCCAGCCAGAGAACTCACACTTACAGCAAAGAATAAAAAACGACAGCAAAAGAAATAAAGGGGGAAAAAAGCAATGCAGCATAACTAACTAGCCATCAACTAAGCCTTATAATACATACAATGTTCCATGCCTATACTCTCAAGTGAAATGATTATTTTTTAAGGGGGGAAAAAACCAGACCTAACTTATGCCTAAGAAATGAATTCATTATATGACAGTGTTTATGTAGTCACTTATTAGCAGATGCTTTGGTGTTGATTTAAAATAGCTATAAATGTAAGGCCTTTGATAATGATAGTAATTTTATTTTGCACTGTGTATGACAGCAGGGATAGATCAGGTTAATACCATTTACTACCTGTTTGGTAACACTCGTGAATGACTGGAGTTTCTTCTTTCTCATTTTAATCCACAAGAATTTATTAAATACCTACCATGTGTCTAGTTCTATGCGAGGCACTTGGGGCACAATAAAAAAGAAGCATAATCCCTGTCCTCATGGAACTTAAATTCTGCTCTCTGCCAGGGTTCAGTTTGCTTTGGATCCTTTAGGCTGCCTCTCTTGCCAACTCCTAATAAGTCACCTCCTTGCCCCACACCCATCACTTTCTAGTGGTTCCTATACCAACCCTACTTACCTTTCCTTATAAATTGCCTCACTTGAGACTACTTGAGTATATATCACCAGGGCAGTGCCATTATTTTTCCATCCAGTTCTTACTGGGGCATAAAATGTACTCTGGTCAAGGAAGTTGTGAGCTTTTCAAGATGGGTGGTATTCATCCTAACTGTTGCCCACACATTTCCTCTTGTTTTATTGACAGGGCTCACTAAGTCCCATTAGCAGGAAGCTAAGGATACTTAGCCAATGGGGCTACTTATTCAGGGTATGCTGTGGCTACATCCACCACTGGTAGGGGTCAGTGAATGGCATGTGTTCCTGCATATTTTTCTAATCAACCCTGCTAAAAATGTTAACTTCATATTTATCATGTGATTACTTTTTGCATCTTTTAATTCAGATCTCAGCATGTAGATTTGGATGTTCATTCATATTAGTACAGTCGCATCATATAATTTGTGAGGACACACTAAATGTTAAACAAAACACATGAAACGTCTGCACAAAAGACACATTTAAAATTTCTGTGCACTGAAGGTTTTACCCAGAAATTCCCAATGACAAAAGTAGCACTATTTTGGTAGATGGTACCAGCCAGAGACCAAAAGCAAATACATTTAATGCCGTATGTTTTTACTTTTTACCATCTCAGGACTATGAATAGGTAACTTCTGACTTCTAGAGATAAGGAGAGAAGTATAGATGTTTCTTAAGTGTCTCTCTTGCCACAGCCTGTGCTCTGCCATACAAGTTAGAAGGGCAGATGTATCATCTGGGAAGTTTTCCAAATTCATTAACTCCTTGGCGCTGCTGGTATTGGTGTGCTGGTTGCCAAGGCTGGATGTCAGGCCTAGAAAATCTAAGTCCTGGAGGGAAAGGATTAAGAAAATGGGGCACTCAAAACAGCTACAGATTTCTTCAGTCACAGTAGGCAACACAAAATACCATGGGTTTTGGCCAGAACTGACCAAAGCCAACATCCTCATTCCTAAAGAATAAGCAGCTTTTCCCTAACACCTGTGAACTCCTTAATAGGAATGAGAGCCAATCATATTAATTTAGATATAAACTACCATTATAAGATCTCATGCTATGGTCCAGACCAACCCATCATTCACTTTATGGATCACAAAAGTTGGATAAGCAGTGGGTCACTGTAACATTGTATATTTGTGGAAATGCATGGATGTGAAAAATTAAAGGGCATTTGATATATAAAGGGTAACATTCAGTTAGAACCAGTTAGGGATGGTACATGCTTAATTTAGCATGTAAAAAAGCATTGAGCAACATTTCATTTAACAGAATTTAGATGTGGCAAAGATAAGGAAAGCAGACGATAAAGGCTCATCCTGAATTCCACAATTAGTGGTCCTCATATGCCTTCCCAATCTCCATCATGTTCTATATGTCTATATATTTAATTTGTCTGTGAACATGCTGTGAACATGTGAACATGTGCTCCAGGTAGAAAGCAGATGTTTTTCATTTTTTATTTTTATCCCCAATCTCTAGGATGGTACCTGACACATACTGAGTACTTTATATATCATTACCGAGTTCTAATAGGGGCAGCCAGGTGGTGCCATGGATAGAGCACCAGTGCAGGAGTCAGGAGGACCTGAGTTCAAATCTCACCTCATATACCTGACACTCACTAGCTGTGTGACCTTGGGCAAGTCACTTAACCCCAACTGCCTCATCCTGGGTCATCTCCAGTCATCCTCATGAATATATGGTCACTGGAATCAGATGGCTCTGGAGGGAAGTAAGGCTGGTAACCTGTACAGCCCTCCCTCACTCAAAACAAAGTCAAGTGCAAGTCATGTCATCATTTCTCTGATGGCATGATCTTTGGCAATGAAGGATGAACACACACTGGGTTCTAATAGGTTTGTAAATGGGGTTTAGTTGAAATTCTATTGATGACAAATCGTGAGATTAGCACTCTGTCCCCCATCTCCTCTTCATGATGGTGCACAGCACAATTTTGGGAAGGTTCCTTTGTGAACCTTTATTTTTTTCCATTGTGACATAAAATCATAATTAGAATCATTAGGCATGTATGGCAGGCAATGGCCTACAAATACAAATATAAGTAATACTTTTATGGTGTGGTTTCTTGTTCTAGTGTCACTAGAGAATTTCCTATTTCCAATGTCATCAGACTGTACTAGGGATTATTCCCTTAAGACCATTTTAACTTGGTTTGCTACAGTAATGTACGTGTGGACGCAAACCACATTAATGATGATGTGAATCAAACCACATCTGGCATATCTAAGCACACCCCAAGTCTAAAACAAGACCAACTGTTTATTTGGTTCTAGACTCTTAAAAAAAGACTTATCCACTATTTTGTCCAGGCCTGAAATCTAAGTCTATTGGATATGGCACCACCTGGTGCGTTTTCTCCTTCTGTGATGAAGACTGTTGGGGAACCCAGTTCTAAAGAGAAGTCAAGTTAGATTTGATTCTCAGAGGGTATAATTACCACATTAGAATTAATAATGGTTAAAGTCTTTTGGTTTATATTTTACAAAGGAAGTTCAATCTTAGCTAAAACTAAAGGGATTTGACTCGCAGAGGAAAATGGGTGGAAAAATTTGGGATCTATACATCTGGGAGACCTTAGAGTTAATAGAATCTTTTGACAAAATAAGATAATCAGAACTTTTAAGAAAGCTTGGGTGTATAAAGAGAGAAGCTCACAGGCTACAACGAGTGGTAGCAGTTTTCCTTTTCAGTCTTAAGACATTTAATTCTAATAGGTACACGAATTGAGTGCTGATGTCAGATCTCTTTTAGATAACATCGTTTTGTAGATCATTTAAAACAGAAACAAGTCCATGAAATATTATGTTTGGTGGGATAACTGGAGAGAGAGTGTGTCCCTTTGTATCTCATGTCAGAATAGAAAGTTTAAAATTTGATCTCTTTTTATTGGAGTTGGAAGTAGTTTCTTCTTTGTGGTTTGCCTAGTTTAGAAAAGGTGCAGGTAGAGTTAATAACATTCTTTTATGTTTTAAATTAGTTCATTTAATTGGTTAATGAAAGGTCTTTGTTCAAAAGGTAACTGTTTTTATGGCTTTGTTGAATTTTTATGGGGTTTAAATTGATTGGTGATTTGTGTGTGGTGTGTGTGGTGTGTGTGTGTGTGTGTGTGTGTGTGTGTGTGTGTGTGGTTTCTAATAATCAACAGACTGAGAAAGAATTTGTCTATGCCTCCATTCGAGGGAAGATGGAATCTAGGCTAAGTTTTAAGTTCTAATCTTTGCATATGTATCATTAACCCTCTTCCTGCTCTTCTGCTTGTATTTTTGGCCTGTATTTTTGTGTACCACTCCCACACCCAATTAATAGGATATATAAAGTAGATGCTTGATAACAAATGTGCATGGAATGAATGAATAAAGTTCAGTATCTGTCTTTTATGAAACATAGAATTGCCAACAATAGATTAATCTCTCCCAAATAAGAATTTTATTAGGTCACTTTTTTAATCAAATGTCTTCAGTATCTCACCATTGTCTTCATCATGATTATTTAAACACTTTGAAGGAGAAGCCAGAATTATAACCCAGTTTCATAATTTCTTATTCAACAGAAAAGTTATATTACAATAGAATGATATGACTGGAAAGGATCTTGAAGATCAGCTTGTCGAGGGATTCTTAATCTAGGGTCCATGAGTCCATGGATAGATTTCAGAGGGTCCATGAATTTCATTGGGGAAAAAAATGCATCTTTACTTTCACTAACTTCTAATTGAAATTTAGCATTTCCTTCAATTACTTAACCATATTATTCTGAGGAGGGGGTCCATGATACTAACCACTACTTTATGCTGCTGCTAAGATATAGCTGATAATTCTAGCCACATTTGGTCCTGTATTTTATGCTGTCTTATTGGTTCTTGAACACTGCCTTATGTCAAAGGGCTAGATGCTACTTTAGGATTTTTCTTTCCTTCCCATCACCAAGGAAAATTGTAGGACTATAGTAAGCACTCAAATAAGTAGGGAGTTAAACACATTTTTAAGAAAGGAATACATCTCCATTATGCATAAACAATGGCATAAGTGCACTTTATGTGAAAGGGAACAAAGTAATAGAAATTTTAAGTCTACAGGAAGTAGGGAAAATATTATAAGAGCACTCTTCACTCTCCATTAATTAAACATGACATCATAATTGTGCCTACATTTGGTGAACACAATAAAACTTAAAGGAAGAGATTTCAATGACCTGGGTGGCACTTTTCCTGTCCCCCATTCTTTCTTCCCATCTATAATGGGAATATGACTCTTAGATACCTCTCCCTATATTTAAGTCCCTCTACTTTTACTGGCTCCTTCCCTACTTCCTAGCAATATACCCAATTTTCCCTCATCTAAAAAAAATTAAAAAAATAATTTTATTTCATCACCATCCATCCCTTTCAGCTATCTTCCTATATTCTAACTCTTTTACAAGGAAATTCCTAGAAAATATTTCCTATACTCTATTTTTCTCTTCTCACTCAATTCTTAACCCCTTATAATCTAGCTTCTGACCTGACTTCTGTATTAAACAGTTTCCTCCAAGATTATCACTATCTTAATTGCTAAATCTTTTCTCAGTCTTCATCTTTTTGACTACTCTGGAGCATTTAATATTGTTGACTACTCACTTCTAGATATTCCCTCTTCCATGGAGTGTCCTGACATGTCTGCTTCCTTTTTTTCCTTCTTTCCTGGACCACTCCTCCCCAGTTTCCTTTGCTGGATCATCCTCTATATCCCATTCCTTGACTGTGTATTCTCAAAGACTCTGTCCTCGAACTTCTTCTATTCTCCCCCTACATCCTTTCTCTTAATGTCATCAGACCCTATGGGTTCAACTGTCATTACTATGTAAGTAGCTTCCAGGCTGTTCAATGATAATGCTTCTCCTGGGCTTCAGTATCACAACATAATCTGCTTTTTGGACACCTCCAACTGACTGATCTATAGGCCCCTCAGGCTCATGCAGGATTAAACAGAACTCATCTTCTCCACTAAGTTCAAACTTCCTTATTTCTGTTGAGGTTCCCCAACTCTCCCTCTTCTTCACACTCTCCTCCATATCTACTCAGTCATCTTGATAGTTCCAAAGAATCCCTCAAATCTATACTCTTCTCTCTACTCTCATAGCTACTATCTTAATTTGAGCCCCCATCACCTCTCGTCTCAACTACTGCTAAAGTCTCCAAATTGGACACAAGGCTTAAAGTTACAGTTCTCCTCAATCCATCCTCCACAGAGCTATAAAAATAATCTTCCCAAAGCACCAGTCTGACTACCTCACTCACTCTCCTGCTCATGTACCTTTGATGACTCCTTAATGCTTTTAGGATAAATTACAAGCACTTCAGCATAGGCACTAAAAACAACGACAATCTAACTCAAAGTTATCTTTTACAGCTAACCGTAAGACCACAGATTTAGAGCTAGAATAGACCTTGAAGGCCATCAAACACAACACCTTCATTTCACATACAAAGAACAAAGTCATAGAAAGCTTAAGTAATTTGCCCAAGATCAATGAGCAGGTATCACTTATGGGATTTGAACTCAGGGCCTCCTGAATCCAAATCCAGCATTACACAACTTTACCTCCTAGTGGGAGGCTTCATATTGTCCCCCTTCACAGACTTGACCATCCAACCAAATTGATCTATTGGCTGTTCCCTGAACTTTGCTTCCATCTCCCTAATTTACCTATGTTTGCATAGACTATTTCTCATGGCTGGAATTAATTTTCCTGGTTTCCTATAAAGCTCCACCCATATGACCTTTCCAATGAGAAAGTGTTTGATATCTCCCTGGTTTTCGATTTTTTCTCCATCCTTAGAGGATAATGATGTCAATAATGATACTGATGTAACTAGTGTTTGTACAGACCCTTAAAGTGTGAGAAGGATTCAACATGTATTATCTCATTTTATTCTCACAACAGCCCTGTGAACTAGATGCCATTATTATATCCATTTTACAGATCAGGAAATGGTCAAGCAACTTTGGACAGTTATGCTGATCTAGAATATCATCTGGAACAGGGTTTGAACAAAGGTCTTCCTGACCCCAAGCTCAATACTCTGTCCATTGGGCTGCCTATATATTTTTTTCTGTGATGTTTATCTGTTTATATGCCAAATAGAACATAGGTTTCTTGAGAGAAAGACATTTTTTAAGAAGTAAATCTTTGTGGTCACAATGCCTAGAATATGCTGTGTACACAGTGGGAGTTTAATGCATGCTTGTTTGATGAGATTGGAAGATGTCAGATGGAAACTTACAAAACTAAGACTGAAATGAGAACCAAAGCTACACTCTTTCTTAGAAATGATGCAGTACATACCTAATTAGAGTAGGACAGAGAGGGGGTTAGATAAAAGATGTGGTATCTAGCAAATATTCTATTTTCTTTAGTTGGAAAGTCAGTTCTTCATTGATTGTGTTTCAAGGATCCAATGGTAAGACTTTTAGATATGCCCACATTAAAATAATCAAAGTCATTCCAAAACCAAATATAAATTATGATGCAATTTGAAGCTCTAACAGGAATTTTGAGGAATGAAGACTAATATTCACTCTATAAGCTATGATCTATTGGTCTTTTCCTAGATGTATTATGTTTTAGAGAATGTGACTGTACCAGTGGTACATCTGACTCCATATAATGATGCACTGCATAAAGATGGTGCTTTCTTCTAGGTTTTTCAAGTACTTTTTTCTATTATCTGCACCATTGCCCCTACCTCCATTAGCACTGAGAGTTTAAAAAAAGTCTGCAAATATATTAGATTGCAGTGAAAAGTTCTGATGTCAAACTTTCCATTTGTATTTATCAACCATCATGTAATCATTTAATAACATTTTGTACCGCAGATGCTCACTCTGGCATTTACAAATGCTATTAAAATTGTCAGTTCCAAACCATTGTTTTCCAAACTCAGCAAGACACACATTCCCCATGGATGGCAGAGTTGTAAAGTTCAGCCATATTTGAAGCATCTGATACATGGAGTGTTCCCTCCTTTTAAAAAAAAAGTCAAAGAGAAATTCACTGTTTTTGTTATTCTAAACAGCTGAAGATTTTTGTTGCTTTTAATTATAACTGTTCTGAAACAATTAACATTTAAGCTAAGACCACCCACTGGGAATGTCATCTGAAAAGATAAATTTTCACCAAATTCTGAATAGTCAGAAAGAAGGGAAAATTAAAAACATTTGTTACAGAGAATATTAGTAACAGTAACCTAAGTGCATGTATCAATGTGGATCAAAACCTATTAGAAAAACTACCACTACAACAAATATTTTATGTAGATAAAAATAACTGTCCATGTTCTATTCCATAATTTGCTTATTTCAAAGACTTTGACATGGAGTTTCCATGACGCAATTGATGCAGATATCTCCTTTACTGCAGCAGAACACAAGCCCTTTTCCATAACTTGGTAGATGTTCCTCACCCCCCTAAAAAACCAAAAGTATCATCCGATGGTTAATATGCTAAAGACCCTTCTAATAACATTCTTTGCATTAACAAATTATGTAAAACTAGTAGCCTATGAGTTTCTTGAGAGTAAGCACCAGGTTTTTTGCCTTAGTGTCTTCATCATTTATCCTAGTGCATAGTAAGCATTTACTAAATGTTTATTGACAGACTGAATAAAAAGTTGAATAATATTTACATTGTCACAGAATTAAACATCTATTTGTAGAAAATAATGCTAATAAAAACAACAATAATATGTAGCTAGATTTAGAATCATAGGGGCTCCTCATGCCTAACATATCTGCAAGTAAAGATATATGATCAAACTTTTCTGCTGCTGAATTTTTGTCCTCCACTCACCTCACCTTCTATCATCGAGCCAAAAGGCTATCGCAATCCCAATCCCAATCACCTCCTAGACATCACCTCCAGCAATAGACACTATATGAATCATTTCATCCTCACGGTGCCTCTTGCTGTGTTGGCAGGTTTTCCTGGATGTTGTGGGACAATGGAAAGAGCAACGAGGCCTGGGTTCTAATTCTAACTTTGTTACCGAGAAGCAGCAAATTTAGGTAAGTTCCCTGAGACTCCCCTGACACCCAGCTTCCTCACTTAGGAAAGGCCTGGCTTGGATCAAGGACCTCGAGCCCTCTGTCATCCACAACGGATATCCCTAGTCCTACGGTGAGACTTAAACCTAAGTCTTGCTGAGTTCAGATCCTCTGCTCAATCCACTCCACCAATAATGGTTATCATCTTCATTCCCCTAGCGTAATAATTGTTACCCTTCATATCGACCTGGCCTGCCTCTGATCTCATTCTACCCTTTCTGATTTTTCTTCATACCTCTGCAAACACCTCCAAGTATTTGTACCCCTTGGCTCAAATCTTTACTAAATACACTTGAATCTTTTTTTTGAAGAGAAACAAAGATGAAGGAAGCAGACACACAAATATTGATATGAGTGCCGAAAACTTATGAAATGAACAAAAAAAATCTGAGTTTGAAATGAGTGATGAGATGGTCCTCAAGGCTCCCTGCAGCTCAAAAATCCTATCTGATTTTCAAATTTAATTCTATATTAGTGTATACATGTGCCAGCTTGAAAAAGTTATTCATAAATAAAATGCTATAAAATGTTAAATAAATTGATTAATTATCTGCAGGGATGAACATGCCCATATCACTGCATAAATTTGGTGTTAAGTGAAGCAGATGATTCCAGTTTCTTGTCCCTCCTATACTATACCCCACCTTCTAAGACACTCTGGTATCTTTTCCTTCAATTAACTGATTCCATTGCATTTTAGGTCCCTAAATGCCAAGAAGTCAATATGTCAATGTAAACTCATAGTCAAGATGCTGTAGAAAGGGATAGATTTAGGGAATAGCCAATGGGCCCTAGCAAACATAAACTGAAGTTGTAGCATTTGGGAAATTTGTGGAAAAAAAAATTTCTTTTTACTAGAATGATAAAAAAATTTCAGTGTGGTGTGAAATAAATAAGGTTTTATGTAAAAGTAGAAGACCCAACTTCAAATCTTAACTCTAGCACTTAAATCCTGAAAAAATCAAGGACAGTTTGCTTGTTTAGGTGTCAGTTTATTTATGAAATGAGGTCCTGGACTTGATGATGCTAGGATCCTTTAGAGTTCTCAAAGTGTGATTTAAATTTTTAAACACAGCACTTAGAATGTATCAGATAATGGTATTATGGCCAACTGAACTCCTATCATCTTGTCAATTTTTGTCTTAGAATAATGGATCTGAAAGAATTAGATTTTAAAATCCAAAGGAAATATGCATTTATTAGGCACCCAATATGTTCCTGGAACTCTGCTAAGAGCTTTATAAATATTATCCTCATAATAATACAGTGAGGTAGCCATTATTATTCATGTTTGACAGTTGAGGAAACTGAGACAGAGGTCAAGAAACTTGCCTACGATCACACAGCTAGCTAGCATCTGAGGCCAGATTTGAACTCAGTCTTCCTGATTCAAGACTTTGCAGTCTCTCCATTGCTTCATCTAGTTGCCTCTAGGAGTAAGATTCTATCTTTTAACAATTTATGGTTTCAGAGGTGAAGCCTTACAGAAATAGACTAACAGTTTCAAATCTGTGACACTATCATGGTGGTTGTTCCAACAATGAAAACAACACATTTTCATTTTACATGTTGTTGTATTTAGTATTATACCATCTTTATAAAGGTATAAAAAAAACTGAGGGTGGAGTCAACACAATTTTTTAAAAACTCATTTCACTTACCCTTGTTTTTATTTTTAGAGCTCTTTGAAAATATTTAAAATAGCTTTGTTCTTTCCAGTAAAGGTCTCCAAGAGGGCCCTGAGGTTCACAGGAGCACCACCCTTTGGCTATGGCTTTAAGTGTGTTTCTATAGTCATTTAAATCGGAGTGACAAATGCGTCAAAGTACCAAATCCTTCTGGGATTTTATTTGGATATTTATTATCAGTTGCAACTGATGCCCAAAAAAACATAGGCATGCATACCACATGAGTGCATAGACAGACAAGAAAGCAGGAAGGGATGTGTTAGGAAGTTTAATAGAAAACAGTTACAGTTTATAAAGGGAATGAATGTAATTCATATGGTTAAGAACTTTTCTTATTTATTGCTCAGATTGCAGGATTCTCAACAGGTAAAAGAAGATATGCTTTATGAAGCTCGATCACTGTCCTTCTCTTACAGGTCAGGCATGTTTCTCCAACTAGACTATAAGCTCTTTGAGTATAGGAACTAGATCTTATAGTTCAACTATATTTCCCCCAATTCATTCTTAGCCCACATAAGTACTTATACACGTACATACGTACTTATGCACTTACCACATAGGTACTTAACCTATGCCCAGAGAGGAGAAGGGATTTGCCCAAGGTCGCATCATCATCTACTATCGTCGTCACAGCTAATATTTCTATAGAACCTACTATATGTCAGGCACTATGCTAAGCTCTTTACAATAATTACTTCATTGGATCCTTCCAACAACCCTAAGAGGTAGATACCACTATTATCTCCATTTTACAAAGGAGGAAACTGAGGCAAACAAATGTTAAATAATTTGTCCAGGCTCACACAGCTACTAAGTGTGCAAGCCTGTCTAAGGCCAGCTTTGAACTTGGGTCCTCCTGACTCCAGACCCAGTCCTCTATCCACTGTGCCATCGAGCTGTCATGGCAGAGTTAGGATACGAATCTAGGTCTTCTGATTCTGGATCCCATATTATCTCCTCTGAACAATGCTGCCTTTTCATTGATTGAAAACTTGTCCCAGTAAAGTGCTGGATTTTTGTCCCTACTACTTTTCACAGGGCTTACTTATTTTACAACCCTATAGCTAAATGTTTGGGCACATCAGAAATTAAAATAGAAATAGGAAAGCTTTTTTAGTCCATTTTCCTAATTAATATGTCAGAGCTCATAAAGAAGAACCCATCAGCTTTTCTTCAGCACTGCATCATCCTAAAGACCTGTGTCAGCAAAGATCTCAGCAGACAGTCAATACATTTTAAAAGAGTTCCAAGCTGTAAATCAAAACCAAAAAATGAAGACACAGTAAAAAGGAAAATTTACAAGCAGATCATGGCTTAATGTAGAATGAACTCAGGTACCAGAGTGGGATACACAAAATAGAAAATTTTTTAAAAAAAGATTTCCTTTGAAGAAATATTCTGTAGCACTGAGTATACCCAGAACCTGAGTTCATACCAAATTGAGTTGATGTTCTCAGAACTTGACTCTCTCTTCCAAAAGGACCTGTTCATTTTAATTTATGTTTTGTGATACAGTTTTCCTATTGACTTCAGTCCCGCTGATATCTGGATTTTGAGAGGGAATTCTGAAGAGGGACAGGAATAAATGAAGTGAGGTCACTAAGGAATTGGGTGCCATGAAGAAGAGATGGGCTGATCATGAGAAAAGCAGGGGTGAGAAGAGAAGAAAGGTGGATGGCTAGAGTGCTCCACTGGTACTCTCATCAGGACAGGCTAGAGCTAACTAAGAAGGTCTCCAGCAAGTTGGGTGAATCTCTTATAGAGAATTCTGGGAAAACATGAATGAAAGTCCTACAGGACGGGCATGTATGAATGGGCTGAGATCTGCCTCACTTGAAGTAACTCTCAAATCAGGGAGGGTATGGATTCCATTGAGCAGGTTCTTAGAATTTCTTGTTACATCTTGTGCCTATGTTTTAGCATGGAAGGAATATGTACTTAAAACTTTAAAAAAAACTAGAACGATAATGGAAAGATTTTTGCTTGTCTGATAAGTATATCAGGTTGTTTTTTTGAGGAGGGGCAAGGACTAAAGGGAGAAATCTTACCTAAAAAACTGATACAGGTACCATGACATTTACAGGAAAATGGCCCGACAAACTGCAAACAGTTAAGTTCAGGCAGTATGGTTTCCCTCTTCACGGAGAATGATGGGAATGCTGGTCCTCTCCTGAATAACTGACTCATCTTTTGATTCAGGGAAAGGGAAAAGGCTGCCTTTTGAATGGGGATCTTAGAACCATCTAGCTTGTTTGAGGCTTTGGCTTGACCTAAGCTCTCAGGCATCACTTAGAGAGGAAGACAGCCACAGTGTGCATGCCAGCAAGTCTGTCACATATTTGGAATGCACCCAAGCCAGACCAACAGATGTAAGTTGGCATTAAAATGATTCTCCAAAACCTAAAGGAGCTGACTCGGGAAATCCTTTTCCCAGACAAATTTATTAAAATGTTGCACATCATCCAGAATAAGAGGGAAGATGATACATTTAGGTCAGCACTCAAAATCTAATTGGTTTGACTTTTCAATAGTTTTGGACAGAATGAAAGCTACCTGTATCTCTGTAATTAAAAAAAAGTGAGGATGAGGAGAGAACACATTTTCTCCTAGAAAGATAATAATTTCTGTCTCAAAATTTTCAGAAAAGCAATTTTTGGGGAAACCACGGCTGTGGAAAGTAGATGAGTAATCCCAATTAGAACTAGGGAGCACAGTAGGGGAAGATCAGTATAAAAATGAAAATCCAAATGGGAGAAATACTAAGCAGCCACATACTGTGAAGAGTAACTTGGAGAGAGAATCTGAATCATCTGAATTGGAAAAGAAGAAGGTAAAAAGATACTGGAACCCAAAGGTCATGTGTCAAAGTCCCTTTCATAAACACAGTTAGCCCTAGGAAAGATGACACTGTTCTCTATGAAAAGTGTGGGGATAACAGTTTGGGGCTAACCCAGAATCTAATTGTTTAAAAGTTGAATAAAAATAGTCTAGTGTTTAGTTTCCTGAAAGGGGCCAGAAAATTTTTATTTCTTATTTGTTGATTTTAGAAAAACTCATGAAAAAGTCTTTAAAGGATTGTTTAACATTTTTTAATCTTCTACTCTAATTCTAGACAGAAAGCTCACATCCTTGGGCAACAGCATGAAGACACAGAAGAAGTACTATATCCATGAAAGGCAAAAATAGCTTCAAATATTGTTGGGGTTCATGAGTCATATGACCTTGCTTTTTGATACCTATAAAAACTCAAGTATGAGAATATTTTAAAATAGGAAGATGGTGGAAACAACCAGCACGTGGCAATTTTACCACTCCCACAGTGACGTAATCCTCTTGAGTTCTTTATTAGGAGAAATAGGGGGAAAAATAAGCCAAGACTTGTGAACCAATTCTTCCCCTGCTGTTATCACTAAAGAATCTGGAGGAGTATTAAAATAAAAAAAAAATTATAATCTTGCCTTGAAACATGATGGAACTAATGAGGCATCAAGGCCACTTATGGCTGAAAACATAATTGGCATATAAACACAGGAGATGCTCATTGATGGGAAAGCCTTTCCTTTTGTTTCAGAAAAATGAAGGATGCCAACATATTGCAATCCTTCTGTTGTACTGAGTGGCAAATCTAAGACTAAGATAGATGATTTCTCCATCAGAGTTTTAACAAAGTAGGAACTCTTCAGAGAACAGGGACTGTGTAGTATATGATACACAGTACTGTAAATGTATTCATCTGGTTTGGATTAAAAATGATGAAGAGCAGAAAGGTTAGAATCACAAATTCAAAGTTGGAAGAGTCTTGAGCAGCCATCTTGTCCATACCTGAAGAACTCCTATTTTAAAACACTCAATGAAAGGCGATGAGGACTTTCCTTGAAGACCTCCCATTAGAAAGGAAGCAATGTATTTTCCTTTTCCAAAGCCTGCAGTTTTTGGAAGGCTCATCTGAAGTGATTCAAGAGATCATTGGGAAGGGTAAAAGGTGCTGATCACAGAGGAAGGAAGTCTCTAATAAGAGGAGCACTTCAGACCTTCCTTCTACCCTGAATTCAAACACTTTCTAGGATCACAGGATTAGAGGAAGAGGTCTCATAGGGCATCTTCCTTTTCAGATGAGCAAAGAAAGGCCCAATAAAGTTAATCAGACCTGGGATAAAGTGAGAGCATTTAGAAAAGCACAGGCAGATTAGGCTTAGGGGAGTCCTTCATGAGAAAATAACTCCAGATCTGTCTGCCTTGACACAAATAATGAGAGATGGAAACGTTGGCTTATGATTATGCCATGACAATCACTGTCATCAAATGCAGTAGAAAATGCTGGCCTGAGAAAGGAAATTTGTTTAGCATTTCCATATCTATTTGTACCCATACTGAGGTGCTGTGTTTTAGAGAAAAAAATTTTAAACTCAAAGTTTTTACTTTTTTTGAAGTATCTTAGCAGGGGAACACAACACTGTAAACTTATTTCAATACAATTAAACATTGGGACGAACAGACTCCAAGCTTCCAGATTTCAAAAGACAAGTTGAAATAGATGCTATGAAGGTAGCTTTTCTTGTAGCCTATAATAACAGTGAAGGTTTCAGAAGATGCTGGTATCACAGAGCTTTTCAAGGGTCATTTTGGGAAAGATCACTCATGAATTAAAACAAAAAAATGATATATTCTGCTTTGAAGGGCTGAGTGTGTGAGTGTTTGTGTGCATGTGTTGGGGTTAAACACTTTGGTAAGGACAGTTAACTGACATTTTTATACCCCCAGTTCTTTAGAATGGAAAGAAAAACAAATCACACTGTCAAAATTTTCACTGTGATATTAGGATGACAAAGTCATCGTGGGAAAAATGCAAGGGTTTTTGTCGTCCTGTTAAAAATTTCATTACCTTTAATGTTCAACTGATATACTTCTTGACTTTTTTGTGAACTTCACTTTTATTTTTTTAAAGGGAACAGCTATACTTTTGCTTGAGATGATTCATGTCAGCCTGCATGCAACTATGCATACAGCCAAGTCATAATTTATCACTGTGGAAGTCAGAGACATCTCATGTATTAATTAGCAAGCCTTTCTGTGACTAGTAGATGGGAACAGGCTCCAACTGCTACTTGTATTTGGTCAGCGGTTTCCAGGAAGGGAGAAAGTAAAATGAGTTATGAGGAATTTCTTACCCAATTTGTGTCCAGCCAATGAGTGAACTTTACTTTCATCTGGCACTGAATGGAAGGAAAGAAAAGAGACAAAGATAAGACACACTTTAAATTCAACATTATGAACAGATGGAACATTACTTAAGATATACAAGAGATCAAATCTTTTACTTTAGAAAAGGTATGAGATATGAACTTTCTCCTCATTTATAAGATACAGCTTAGTGTTCAAAAATAAGTCAGGCAAGGACATGTTTATATTGAATGTTACTATAAAGAGAGTATCTTGTAAGGGTAGTGACATTATTTTTTTTAATACCTTTTCTAGATTCTTCAGTTGTAGGATTGCATTTTTGTATCAGGAGAAGTTAATTCCTAGACCTATTTATGCAACATTTAATCAAAATTATTACACTTAATAACAGAACAGATGGTTGGATAGTTTCCCAAATATAGTCTAATTTCAATTTTAGATATTTGGCAATTGGCTTGGTGGACTGCTGAAAGGCAAGACTGTCTTTGTGTGATTTACCACTAAGCTATATCTGTTGCCTCAGCAAAATATAACATGGTATTGGATAGGGTACTCTAAAAGGGCTGAATACAGTGTTTAATTTGAGCACCTGAATTTGTTTCTATGTTCTAAAACTAAATAGAAACCATTTTGAATCTTACATTGTACTGGGTTATCCATTCCACTCCATCCTGCTTTCTCCCCTCTACCAACCTGTCTTCCCGTTGTTAAATAACAAAATGCGACTTCGTACTTATCCCTACCCCAAGGATATTCCAGTGGATGAGAGGTCTGGGCACACATTACCCAGAATGTCCCAGGTCTTCTAGGAATTTTCTCCTTGGAAGGAACTTTCATCTGGGTCTGAAGCCAAGTGGCTGACCAGACAGGAGAGGGCACCTTAAGTTCCTGTTCTTCACAGGAAGAAGGGAAAGGAAATCAGGTACAGAACTCTTTCAAAAGGAAGCAGAGGTCAATGGAAAAGCTCAGTGTGAGAACAAAAGTGAAGCGTGGCCAGATAAAAAGACACTTACTGTATAAGTCCATAAGAGCAAAATGCAGCAGAAAACAGACAAGGCATGAGACAGTTGAGACTACCTGACTCTAATCCACAACATCTTTCCTCTCTTTCTTCTCAGCATTTTGACTTATTGTCCCTATGTCTTGTCTGTCTGCCTGTCTTCTCTATCTCTTGGCTTCCCTGATTTCCTTTGCTAAATCAAAGTCCCACCTTCTGTAGAAAGTATCTTCATTAATGCTAATAGTCTTCCCTCTTTTAATTATCTCCACCTTAGTGTATCTTATCTGTACATAAATGTTTGCATGTTGTCTTCCCCATCAGATTATGAACTCCTTGAGAGTGGGGACTGTATTTTAACTTTTTTTTGAATCCTTAGCACTTAATATAATTCCCTGTATATAGTAGGTACTTAATACTAGCTGAAAGACTGACTTTGATTTCCTAGACAGCTATCTTGGAAAGCTACATTTACCTGTCAGACCACTCCCTCTCTACTTCTCTTTAAGACTGATGGAGAGGGAAGGAGAGAGAGGGGAAATTAATTGGCTATACCTGGCTGCATGTTCTGTGGCTGCCTTGTATACCGCATTTAAAGGCTTGTCTGTGATTCTATGCTATATGAAATTGTTGTTAGAGAATATAGTCATTTACAATGATTTTAGTCCAAACCTACAAGCACATGATTTAATATTGAAAGAAGGAAAGGTAACTCAAAAGAGAAAGGCAAAGATAGATGACTGTTGGAGTGAGAATGTTTGAAATCTGTGAAATATTCTGGAAGTAAGTGTCTATTGAACCTGGAGGAAGGTTTAATGAGGAAATGAGCCAGTAACGATGATGATGAAGATGATGATGATGAAGCTAATATTTAAATAGACCTTTAAAGTTTGAAAAGAATTTTACTTATATTTTCTCACTTGATCTTCCCAATAACACTGTGAGGTAGATGCTCTTTTCCTCATTTTTCAAATGAGGAGACTCAAGTTGGGATATTAATTGATTTGCTCAGAAACACACAGATAGGAAATGTCTGAAGCAAGATTCAAATACAAACCTTCCTGACATCAAGTCTGGTCCATTAGCTACTGGGTCACCTAGTCATTTGAAGTGGAAGATGGTGTAGTTGTTCAGGTAATCATATCCTGCACAATGGACTAAGGAATGTTCCTTGTATAGTTTGTGTCTGACACTTTCAAAGGCCATAACATACAGGATAGAAACCACTTTCATCCATATTGATTCTGTTTCTTTTCTCTCTCTCTTTTAAAAATTCACTTTCTACCTTACCTGCCTTGCCACTGTTTATAGATTCCCTAAGGTCTTACTTCCCAGGTAATGTTTCTGTAGCATAAATGGAGTAAGCTTTGAGAACCAATTCTTGGAGTACACAAAGATTTTCTTCTTGGTTTCATTCCAAATGACAACATGAATGACTAAGGGATGTTTGCTCTATGTGGTGATTAAAAGTCTTCTAATTGGCTGTTAATCGTATTTAATTATTTACTTTTAACTAGGATTGAACTCAGGCATGATCCACAAGTCCAGGGCTCTTTCTATTACACCACATTGCATCAAGAAGCTCACCCTCAACTACAAGCTAATTAGTGTAAAATGGGAAATAAAGAAAGGAGATTCTAATGATTTCAAATTTTGAGGTAAAAAACCACAGGTTAACATATGGGAAGACAGAATGAATGACAATATTTATGGCAGTCTACTTTCGATCTGAATATCAAAGTAATGATGGTTGTCAGTGTCAGTGAATAGCTACCAAGGTTGCCTAAGCACCCCATGATGCTATGAGTGACATCTTTCTGTGATCATCCTGCTTGCTGCCTCTCTAGCTTTTAAGTTTCACATTTGACTCTATTATCACAAGCTACCTGTTGGATATTTTGAATTGGATGTCCTATAAGTGTCTCAAACACAATAGGTTCAAAAGAGAACTCATTATCTTTCCCTCAAAAGCCAATATGGACTCCAAACTCCCCTATTATTGTCAAGGGCACCACCACTCTTTCAGGAACTCAGCTTATCAACTACTGTGTCATCCTCTTCATCACTCCCACTGACCACATACATTTCTATCTCTATGCATTCTTTCCACTCTATTCCCACAACCACACTGTAGTTTGTAATTGTACTATCTCTCACCTGAACAATCTTGTTTGGTTTCCTTACCTCAAATCTTTCTCCATTCAAAGAGATCCTCCACATAGCTATGAAATTGATTTTCTTCAAAGACTAGTCTGATAGTAGCAATTCCCCTCACTACCACATGATTTCTCTCTCTCTCTCTCTCTCTCTCTCTCTCTCTCACACACACACACACACACACACACACACACACACACACACATACACACACACACACACACACACACACACACACACACTCTCCAAGGGTTCCTTATTACCTATAGAATCAAACATATAAACTCCTTTATTTGGCATTTACATTTCTTTAGAACCCAGCCCCTTTCTACCTTTTCAGTCTTCTAATACATCATTCCATTACCTTCCTCTATGCACTCTGTGATCCATTGCTGGTTTACGTACTATTCTTTCAACATATTATTTCCCATACTCACGCCTGGAAGGTGCTCTTCAGATCTCTAGCTTCTATCAAGACTCAGTTCAAGCATCACCTTGTACATGAAGCCTCATCACTCTCCCCAAGGCTCTACTCCTTTTCCAAAACCATACTTTTTATTCATTTTGTATATTTTATATGTTAACAAATATGTCCCTGTTATCTCTATCACTACAATGTAAATTCCTTGAGGTTAGGGACTATTTCACTTTTGTCTTTGTATCTCCAACATTTAGCACATGGCTTGGCACATAGTTGGTGCTTAATACATGCTTTTGATTTAATGATGAGCGTGCAGAACCATCAAATATCAGGGCTGATGATCCATGTTCATTGTCTTTTTAAAAAATAGACCATTAGTATGTTCACAAAATTTCTGGCCTTCAGAATACCCTTTTGTGGTCCCATTGACTCCAATCTGGTATTCAGTTAGTTTATCTATTATTCATCATCCCTTGCTACATGAGCCATTCAATATCTTTTTACACAAGATACTGATTTCAATAAACAGGCCATTACTGACCTTCATAAAAAAAATTATTAGTTATATAGACCCCCAGAGAAGTCCTATACATTCTTCTTTCCATTGCATCTGAGTTATGATAAACATCTGCTCTTCTCATTCCATAAAGAATCTTCTCATGCCTAAACTACTGCAGGCAACATTAGAGTTCAACGTTTTTTTTTTAATTTTCCAGGCATCTACCTCATTAGTGATTAATACTATCCAGGATGTAGTTAAAACTAATCCATGTGGCTTTAGGGCATATGACCAATGAAGTTTCTTGGCAAATTTTATGTTCTAACACCACATTTCCTATCTGAATATCAAACTGATAGTCATGAAAATGTCAGGTCAAAAATTATCAAGGTTGAATAAGAAGCTCATGTGTGAGTATTTGGGGTAACCATGTGAGTGTCACCCAGACATGAGTGACATTGAATTTGTGATTCAAGTATATCTAAATTATTATTACATTGATCTCCAAGTCATGTGCATTACGTTAGTCTTTGAATATAGTGTTCATTTTATATCCAAAAATATATACATATATATAACATATATGGATGTATGTATGTATGTATATTTACACACACACACATATATACACATTATCTAGATAGTGTGTTATACATATGTATATATGTGTGTATATATGTATATGTATGCATGTATGTGTGTATACACACACATACATATATATATATATGTCAAGGTTCATCTCTAGGCCTTTGTAGCTGCTACCAGTTTTCACAGAGCTCCAGGATGGCATTTTTGATGAATACACAATCGTTAGTGAGAAGCAGATATTCCTGTTCATTGCATTCCTGTTTTTTTCCAGTCAAGGTGTCAGAGCAATGTGCCTAAGGTAGCCATGAAGAGAATTAGAGAAATGTGATCCTCTTATCCAACTTTTTTTTATGGGTGCTGATTGTGTCCAGTTCCACAACATTTTTCTTTGGGTGTGCATCTGGTTTTTATCTCTTCCGTGATGGCAACATAGGCTGAGGACCTGACTCTACTAATTGCGCATTGCAGCACTGAATAGCTAAAAGGTTGGCTTTGATTGTCTTTCTTTTTTATGAATGTCTTTAAAATGGGTAGGGGTTAGGCTTTTTAATCCTCATTTCATAGATGGAGAAACTTTTGATATAAAGAAGTTAAGTAATATGTTTAAAATTAGCAGTCAGGAATCAAACCAATCTCTCTTGATTCCTATACCATTGTATTAGCCTTCCTTTGATTCTTTATGTAAGGCATAATTTCTTAACCAGGGGGTGAAACACAGCTCCTCCCCAAGGGGTCTCTCATAGATAGTTTATAGATTTAAATTTAATTATGCCTTTATTTCAATATAATTAGCTTCCTTCATCATCCTTTTATTTTGAGAATCGTTACTATAAGAATGGGTCCAAAAGTCTCACCAGATGGCCAAGGAGACTGATGGTACACACACACAAAGAGTAGGAACACCACGCAGAAGGAGTCTTACTTTGATTTCTGAATCGTATATTCTCAAAGAGTAACAGGTGTTATTAAAATAGGAGATACAGTATACAATAGTTAAACTGTGTTACCTTAATAATAGTTGACATTTAATAGTACTTAAGTGTTTGCAAAATGCTTTACATGCATTATCTAGCTGATTCTTAAAACAGACAAGTGCTAAAAATATGGTCCCGATTTCACAGAGGAAGAAAATGAGGTTCTAAGAGGTTACGTGGCAGAGGTAAGGTTTGACTCTTTTGACTCAAAGTCTAGAATTCTTTCCACTATACTACACCGCCTTATAAAATGTTGCCCTGCCCAATGTGTTTTTGTATTAAATATATTAGCAAATTATACCCAGAACCCATTTAATGTGATAAAATGTAGCTATAAAATTAGAGTGCTGTCTGTTTATTACACTGTTCCTATGGTGCCAACAGCCCATAATGTATTTCCCCCTCAAAAAAAACTATATTCTTTTAGATGGTGACCAGTGAACAAATGTCAAGATATGCCTGCATATTATAAGAAAAAAAGGTAAAATCGTGGCGTATTTGGGGTAACCATGCATCACATTCAAGAGAATAGACAAAGTATGACAAATATTCTGGTCACTTTGATTTTAAGTATGGCATCCTACTTCATGCATGCACAAATGTCATTACCACTGCTAAGAGGTCATTACCTCTCTTGGTGGAAGCACACAGTTATTTCTAATATTTCTTTAGAGAAATGTCTTAGCAACTCTTATGAATTTTTTTAAGGAATACAGATGAAAATAATGATGCCATAATGAGTTTAAGGTTCTTGCTTCCCTCCACTTCTTCAAACAAAATAAAATAAAATATTACTCTTATTGTGTGCTCAAGTAAATGAAGCTTTCTATTTTTCAAAAAGAATAAATATTATAAAAAATAAAATATGCCATCATGACTTAATATATTAATTTTTATTGATGTTTTGAATGACAAATGTTACAATTAACATACAACTAATATAAGTGATTTGACCTTGGAATTATTTTTAAAAATCTTCCTTTGAAGATGAAGCTTAGTATTAGTAGATCCACAGCATATTTATCTAGAACAGAAATAGGAACCCTAACAAGGCAAAAAAGACAGATGTGTAATACTATACGAAGCACTAATTTAAAAAAGATTGAAAATTAACAGTTATGTCTGATGCAAAAATAGCTTTTTGCACTGAATGGCAAGTTGCTAAAAGATTCAGTGATGGGCAAACGACTGGAATGGAAACCAGAGTTTCTCAACCAGTTGGGGTGCATATTTTGCAAGCTGGAGAAGACTACCTCCTTTTTTCTTTGATCAAAGGTTAATTCTATTTGCTTCTGAGTACCTAAGGAGAACGTTAAGGTGACAGAAGAGACATCTAGGAAATATTTTGGGTTCCTAAAAGATAATATGACTGCAAGGCATTTTTTATTCTCATCATTGTTATATACCCACAGGGCGCCATTGATGTGGGCCTGTGAGGTGTTTCTTAGAGTCTGCATGGACAAACTTGATTTCTACTAACAGGGTTCTTCTTGTCTCTAAACATCAGATCCATAATCACTCTGTGAGTGTCATTACCACAAGGTACCCCTAAAATGGGACATTTATGGCTTAGTTTTTATTTGTTTTTTTCTTGTGTGCCCCTTGATTTAGCTTGTGTGAGGATCTTCGGCACCCCACATGGCAAATGTTTAATAATTTCTGGTTCTGGGCATTGGAAAGCAGGGAGAATCAGTGAACAATAGCAATTTCTTTGCTAAGAGTATAATGTATGGAGCCTAGAGAAACAGAGTTTTTTCTGACTGAATTTTGACTAGGTTTTCTATATGAACCCTGGAGGAATGCAAAACAAG
>CM053771.1:479098326-479199290 GCA_028658325.1 Potorous gilbertii | reverse complement strand
AGTAAGATATTTATGGAGAGGGAGGTCAATTAGGAAAGAAACTTAAGACTTCTGAATGACTTAAAATTTAATATAGTCCAGAAAATCTCCTTCAGTTTTTATGAGAAAAGGAAATTCTTTTGTCCCTCTGACATCTGCTGACAAATGCAGTTTCAAGAAGACAATAAGACTGAAATTAAATGGACATTTCAGAACAATTCCTTCTTCCACTTAAATAATGCCACCTCCCATAAATAAATCTCATCAACTTTTGAGGACAGCAGGCTTCACAGTTTTACAGAACTGGACGGACGTTGGAGAGTCAGATGTAGCTCACTGGAGAGAGAAGATCCACATCCATGAGTATAGGAATGTCAGTGGACCTCACGTATAGGAAGAATTTCAATCAGATGTACGCTCACATTACAGTTTTTCTTTACTCTCTACAAACTGATGCGCTCTCTCTAATATTTTTTATACACTGATACAAGTTTAATCTTCTGAAAGCCACCCATATCAAGTCACTTCCCTGTTCAAGATATATCACTGGTATCTCACTGATGATAGGTTCAAGTTCAAATTTCTTAGCCTGGTATTCAAGTGATTTTACTATATAGTCCTAGTCTGTCTTTTTCAAACACAATTCAGTGCATCCTGGTAACAAAACCCTTCACAGTAATCTAGTTACACTGTAATCTACCTTGCTCGTCTCTACGACTGACCTTTGGTTTGTATCATGTCACTTGCTTAGGATGCTTTCTCTTGTCATCCTTATTTATCCAAAGTCAACCAACACTTCAAATACCAGCTCAAGGCTCAGCTTCTCCATAAAGTGTCCTTTAATGAATCCACCTTATGAGAATTTCTTCCTTTGGAGCTCCAATAATTAATTTCTATTTGCCATTTATCTAGTAATATTCTCTATTGCTGAATTTGTCATGAGTCTATACTTTATCCAACCAGATTAGAAACTCTTTGAGTTGAGGGATTATGCTATTTATCATGAATTCTTGGAAGCTCCCAGGACAATGAGATATAAAAATAGATGTTTTTATGTATTTATTTGTTGAACACCTTTATGAATTAGTATGAAAAGCACTGATATTTATAGTTCTTTAGTGCGTATAAAGTGCCTTCTTCCTAACCCTATGAGACAGATAGTAGGAGTTACCAGTATTCCTCTTTCATAGATAAAAAAACTGAGAGTCTGAAAAATTAAAAAATTTGCCAATTGTATTCTTTTAGTATTCAGATGGTGAGTTCAGTTACTTTCAGGGAGATTACCCTATTTGAGAGAATCCTTTTGAAAAGGAAGACTCCTTTTGTTATGCAAATAATCATCCACTAATCCATCTGTTGTAAATTCAAACTTCCAGTCTTCTTAAAGTGGGACATGCATGAATTTGGAAAACCCTCCCTTTTTTTTTTTTCCCAAAAAGCTTACTTCAAACATCTGAAATTTCATAACTTTGGGTACTCCCCCTCTACTGACACAGATAGCAATCTCTTTGTAACTCATTAGGTTTTCTTCCAGAATGGTTGTAGTGTCATCCATCTGACAACCTGGCAATGAGCCTTTCTGAGCAAGACCAGATTATTCCCAGGACATCTTATGTAGAAGTCTATCCCCTGAATCCTTTGTACTTGAAGGCTTTCCAAGTAGAGGACCAACCCTTATCTTTGACTTCACTGGGAGTGAGAGTTTGGGGTCAAGTCCATGCCATAATAATGCATGAGAATAAGAGTTAAGTGGACAATCAAGGAAGTCAAAGATTAAAAAGATTCCAATCTAAACAGTAAAACAACACATGGGCGTTTTATTCATTCATTCATTCGAGCATAGATTGAGTACTTATATATAAGGTACTATCTTTCACTTGCTTTCTTGAGCATCTTGGGAAAGGATAAAAAAAACTTCCATCACAATGTTTTATACAAAGACATCTGTGAATGTCAGTCAATTAAAAAAAATCTAGGGTAAGAAGTATCAGCATGTGCATTTGATTGCTGGAATAAGGAGATCTCTTCACTGGGTAACTTTCAAAAAGAGGGCATTGTAAGGTGAAGACAATACTGAGCCTAAAAGAAATGAGAACATTACCCCTCTCTATAATAGTTTCCATTTCAGCATGAGATTGTCAATGAAAAATTTTACTATTCTGGGCAAAACCATTACTCCAAGAATGAGTATTTTTGAAAATATTTTTACAAATTAAAGATGATGTTGCCAATATTCTTGTGACAGACTATAGGGTAAAAATATTCACACACTGAGTCAGTTCCAAAACGTCCTTCTTACAGCTAGTTCAGATTCTCACTTTACAATAACTAAAAATGAATTCAAAACTTCTTTAGAGAAATGCAAATTACTTTCATTCTTAAATGGAATATTTTCTTATCTTAAAAGGAAATAGCCCTATATGGAAGACAAGAAAGGAAAGTTTTACTTTCTTCCTTTCTTCTAGGGCTTATTCAGGAACATAAATAAATCATTCAATATATGGCCACAATACACTGGCAAAAGGACTATATCAACTAATTTTAACTTTCATAAGGTGTCGAGATAGGCGCCGCAGATTGATGATGAGCTGAGTTTGTAGCTGAACAGAAGGAGGTGAGTGGGTTGGATCACCACCATCAATGACAGCTAGCAATTTCTCTGTTGCAAAACCTTATTTCTTTAACATTAATATTCTCCCAGGGATGCTATGTGGCTGCAAATCATGGAATGCTATGATCTCAGAAGAATCAAAATTATAAGTAATACATGATAGGGTAATGGAAAAATACATGGTGGGTGAAAGCAGGCTATTACCAACAATGACTTGCCTGTGAGAAATGGAAGAGGCATCGTCAAGGACATGTATTACAGGAAAACAAGGTAGGCTGTTCACATAGCAAGAATTAGAGAAGATAGATAACCTGAATATTACACTGGCACCTTTTAGATGTTACAAAAAATTGCATTTGGGTGATACTCCATAAAAAATGTTTACAGAAGGAATCACAAAACATCATATTAGAAGAAAACTTGGTGGCCATCTGGTCCAACCCACACCTCAACAACTGGTTATATCCAGTCTTTGCTTGGAGCTCTCTAATGAGAAGGTACTCATCACATCTTAAAGCAATTCATTCCATTCTTGGATTGCTTTAATTCTTATCTTTTCCTCTACATTAAATCTAAATTGAAGCCTCAGTAATGTACACCACCTTGTATAAACAAGTTCTGCCCCTTTTGGACCAAGTAGAATTAGTCTAGTCCATATTCCACAATGAGATCCTCTCAGATACTTGAATATGGATATCAGGCCTTCTTTTTCTTTCTTCTTCCACTCTTCTATTCTCTGTGCTGAGCTTCACACTAGTTTCTTTAAGTGATCTTCACATACTGTACTTTTGAAAGCCTTTAGCACCCTGATTTCCCTCTTTAGGATGCTCTAACACTCTCATTGTATTCCCAAAAAATGTAGCACTTAGTACTGAACATAATGTTTCAGATATGGTTTAATAATGCCACTGTAAAGTGAGACTTTATCATCTCCCTAGTAATGAATACTATATGTCTCTTAAGAGATGTGTCATTTCTGTGTAGACTCCCAGAGCTATAGAGACTCAAACATATTTAAATATTTACAAAATAAATACAAGGTGAAATGGGGGAAAAGTTGTTGTTGCTGGTCAGTTGTGTCTGACTCTTCATGACCCCATTTGGGATTTTCTCGGCAAAGATACTGGGGTGGTTTGCAATTTCCTTCTCCAGCTCATTTTGCAGATGAACAAGGCCAACAGGGTTAAGTAACTTGCTCAGGGTCACACAGTTAGTAAGGGTTTGAAGCCAGATTTGAACTCAGGAAGATAAATCTTCTTGATGTCAGGCCTGGCATTCTATCCACCGTGTCACCTCCCCAGGGAAAAGAAACTAATAGAAAAAGCTTTTATGTAGGAAATGGTGCTTGAACTAAGCTTTCTAGGGAAATTAGGAATTCTAAGGAGCATGGGTAAGGAGGCATTGTATAAGGAACAACTAATAAACTCATGAGTACTATTCTGGACATGTTGAGTGTTAAATGTCCATGGGAGATTTGGTTGCACAGCTCTAGTAGACTAGGAGTCGATAATCAAATCCATCAAGATAATCAACTTAACATACAATGTCCTTCACATACCTATCTACCACTTTAGTTCAGGCCCTTACCTTCTCTTACCTAGACTGTTGTGATCTTCTTCAAATTTGCCTCCCTTGACTTAAATCTTTCCCCCCTCTAATCCATACTCTGGTTTCTAGAGGTCGGTAGAGGTCTTACCATATCTTTCCTCTACTCAATAAACTCCAATGGCTTCCTCTTTGGAATCAAATATAAGTTCCTTTTTTTGAAATCCATAATCTGGCTTCAACCTACTTTTCTATCTTCTTTACTAATGATTACCCTTCATACACTCTGTATTTCAACCAAACCAACCTTCCAGCTGTTTCTCTTATGACACATCATGCCCATATGCATGCTCTTGCACAGATAGTTCCCTACAATGGGAATTCCACCCTCATTACCTTTGTCTCTCAGAATCTCTAGTATTCCTTGAAGCTCGGTGCAAGCATGGTCATCTACAAGAAGGCTTTTTCTGATCTCTCTAGCTAACAGCCC
The DNA here is from genome assembly GCA_028658325.1 of Potorous gilbertii. NCBI lineage: Eukaryota > Metazoa > Chordata > Mammalia > Diprotodontia > Potoroidae > Potorous > Potorous gilbertii. Next base: position 479,194,665 of record CM053771.1, on the reverse strand, counting down.
TTTCCCACCTCCCACTTACCCCATTCCCTGGTATCAATTTTGGACATATTGTTATATGTACATGTTGAGCTTCTTGATAGATTGTAAACTCCCCAAAGGCAGGGGCTATTTTAGTTTTGTGTATGTATCCCCAATGCCCATTATAGTGTTTGGCACAGAGAAAGCATTTAATAAATACTTGTTGATTGATTGATTAATTAATATAGCCTGATTGCATTAGCATTTTTGGCTACCATCTGTGTTGATTCATATTTAGATTTCAATCCACTAAAAAGCCCCAGATCTTTTTAGATAAAATGCTGTGTGGCCATATCTACCCCATCTTATGCCTGTGTGAGACTTTTCATTTATTTCTACTAAATTTAATCTTGTTAGAGTTGGCCCAATGTTCTACCTTGTCAAGATCTCCTTGAATACTGACTTGGTCATCAAATTTGTAACTTGCCTTTGTTGTGTCATTTGCAAATTTGACAAGCATACTGTATATGATTTAATCCAAGTCATTGATAAAGAGGTGTAATGGCGCAGGATTAAAGAGTGACGCCACTACAGAGCTCTTTTCCAAGGTGACAAGAGACCATGAATTATGATTCTCCACAAATGGCTACCCATTTATTTCCAAATCTATCTAACTATACTATTATTTAGCCCACACCTCTATTCTACAAAGAAGACATGACAGGCTTTTCCAAGCTTTGTGGAAATCTAGGTAAACTGTTTAAGATATGCCCCTGACTTACCATTCTAGTGATGCTGAAAAAAAAAATGAAATGGAGCTAGTTTGACAATGATGGTGGCTGGTTCTTTGTGATATCTTTAATAACACACGGTAATATAGTCAAGTTTTTAGGCCTATAAGATGGTAAATTCTATTTTCTTCTTTTTTTGAAAATCAGGAAATTTTCCCTCTCTTCCCTTCCAATGGACCACTTTTAAGAAGTTATGTCAAGTGATTTGCATCACTCAACCCAGCTGTCCCAGAGGAAGACTGGAAATGGAAGGATAAATGGAAAGAGGGGAGGAATGGCCCTTCAAAACACAAGACTCAAAGAAAGAAGCTAGAAAGAAAGTTCCCTGTTCAGGTATTAGGGGAATGTAGAGGATAAACACAACTGGCTCACCGTAAGCTGGCTGACACAGGAATTCAGAAGTCGTTCAAGACATCTGAGAAGGGAACACTCCCACAACTACATGAGAAGACTCTGTGGAGTAGACAGGTACCAGAGAATAATGATATATGATTATAACACTGATGACGATGGTGATGATGGTATCAGTTACATGGTACTTGAAAGTTCGAAAAGTGTAGGATATATGTTATATTATTTGGTCTTCACAACAGCCCTAAGAGGTAGGAAAGGGTTCCAAAAGGCTGGTGGCATACTGCAACGCTAGGAACTGAGATGCCAGCTATAAATGCTGAGCACCACCTGCTCCTGGAGGATGGCTAAAATGCAAAGAAGTGTACAACAGGGATGCTCCTGGCTCTGCTAGGAACAATGACAGTATGAGGTTGGGGAATTGAGCAACTAACAGAAGCTGAAGAGGGCTGTAGAGGAACACCAGTGGAGAATGAAATAATGCCAATATAGAAGAGCAAACAGAAGAGGGCTGGTGATGAAAAAAGAATAAAGCAAATGATAAGACACCTTGCAGGGGAGAACTGAATCAAAGATTGAACACTGGGTCCTCAGTCAGAAAAGTATTATACTTCTCCATGGCTATACAGGTCTGTGGGAGATTGTGGTCTATTGACCTCGGATGCAAGACCTTTCTGTGTCCTTAGTTGCATAAATAAAACCATTTTTAAAAAGGTGTCCTAGAAGTCTTAGTTCAGATTAAGCTTTAATAGCTATAATAAAGCTGTTCTGAAATGCTACAGTCCCAAATATAGTAACAGTGGATCTGCTGATTGCCCTTAGGGGAATTTCAGATAATGAGACTCCTAGGTTCCACCTTGGTGGGAACAAGAAGTCAGAGAGAATGAGAAATCTCCCAAGTGTTCCCTAGGCCCTTCAGATTGAGGAGATCCTCCATTATACAGACTTACACAAAGATTTCTCAATTTTATAGCTCTTACTTTTACTTCACTATTCTTTTGTGGCGTCTACCAGGTCAGAATCTGAATTTTCCTGAAGTGTGTATAGTACAAGATTGACACACAGCTCCCCAAAGTAATGGAAATTTTTCCTTTATCCAAATACAAACTTATAGAAAACCAGTATAAAATATTTAAGAGTCTTCCTCAAGAACCTGGTGACAAAATGTGAAAATGTTCCTGAATTGATCTGATGGAATGAGAATGTCTTGGATCTTGCAGGAAAGTGTCTTGAGATTAAGCCGCATATCTGGGCACCTTTAAAGAGCATGAGTGGCAAGTGCATGGCACCTAGTAGGCACTTAATGTTTACTGTCTGAATGAAGCTACCCATTTGTCTAGTGAGTTAGTACTGAGAAGAGTCAAAAAAGAACCAGCTACAGAGGAAGCATTTACCTTTTAAGTTCATTCTTGACCTCTTTCCTTGAGTCTCTTGAAGAGGGCAGCAAGTAGGGGTAGGGAGAGGATAGGATTTCTCTCTTCTGCCCAATAATGGCATGGGGCTATAGGAGACATATATCTGCACACAGCCTGAGAGGGATATCCAGGGATATGGATAGGTTTTCTGAACACCAGTCTGAGGAGTTGGGTTTGAGGACTTTGCTCAGTATCAATGAGACCCTGAGGGATCAGATATAGAGAGGTTTCCCACGGACTCTAGAGTAACAACTCCGGCTATTCCTCAAAGAGTGTGGCAGTCCTCTGGGCAGGAACATCATTTCAGTCATAAGCCAGAGGAAGGGGAAACTGAGGCCTCTAAGCATCTAGTAACAACTAATGGAACAGCATCTGGCAAGGGCTGCCAGATCAAGGTTAGTAGGAATAATGCAGGGACAAAGGAAGACTTGTAGCCATACAGCTTTGGATCCTTGAAGTATCCCTACATGGATTAGCCTCATATATTTTCTATATGTATGCCTTTCTAGGGCAGCATGGGGGCACAGCGGGTAGAGCTCTGGGCCTAGAGTTAGGAATATCAGTTCAAAAGTGACCTCAAATCACTTACCCCTGTTTGCCTCAGTTTTCTCATCTGTAAAATGAGTTGGAGAAGGCAATGGAAACCACTCCAGTAGCTTTGCCAAGAAAATGCCAAATGGAGCCAATGAAGATTGGATATAACTAAAATGTATGAACAACAAACAAAAACCAAGAATTTGGGTGACTGACTCAGTTACACAGGCAGAATATGTCAGAAGCAGGACCTGATGTCAGTTCCCCTATGCCACACACAATGCCTCTCCATCTGTTGAAAATGTAAAAAAAAAAAATAAAATGAAATAAAATCCCTAATTCTAAGAAACAAATAGGATGGGACAGGGACAGATTTTATTTGCTGCCATATTTTCTTATGACTTACTTATTATGGTGCAAGTCTGGGGGGTAACCCCTTGAATTCAAGGGCACATTTTATTTTTCCCTTTGTCTATTACATCCCTCAGGGTTTGTGCTACAGCTTTCAGTCAAGTGAAGAACTTCTATCTAAGAAGTTATAACTCAGCACTAAAGTCAATTTTCTATCCAATAGTCTCCTTCTCCAATAAATAGCCAGCAGGGCCAAGGATGAAATCAGATTCTTCTCATGTGCATTCCCCTTGGAGGATGTGGCAAACAAGCCAGTAAAATGGAAAGCAGAAACTTTGGGGGAAAAAAAAGACAACCCTACCCCAAACCAAAAAACTCTATCTATGCCATCCTTGATTCACAAACTCAAAGAGTTATTCCAATTAGCCCCTGGAAAATTTATTTGCATCAACCTACTGCTTCTAATACAAAAGATCATGTTTTCCCTTATTTCTTCATAAGTTATTCCAGTTTAGATAATTCAATAGTGCAAAACCAAGTTTTATATCTTGAATGCTTCCTTCAATGAATTTTGGTAATTCAATAATATGACTAGTCATTTATTGTCATTATAGATGCTGCTTTTATGTTCTAAAAAACCAAAACACTTTTTGGGGGGAACTGGATTTGCGATTTCATTGATACAGGAAACTTAGTAAGGAGGAAAATATTTCTACTAATACTCCATGGACTCTTTATGCAATGTAAGCTGGTTTGTCTTCTTTCCTGATTCTTCCTTCTCTGTTCCTGCTTTTTAATTTGGGTATACTGTCCCCTGTGGAACACAGACTGAGGTCCTCGGCTTTTCTTTGTCTACACCTCACTCTTGTGAAGTCAACTACTCATTCAATGTTGAACCATGCAATTATCTCTGATCTTCCACCTCCTCTCTTATTTTCTTACTTTTCAGTGTCTATGGAAATATATCCCTAGATCTTCAAAGCCGCAAGGGTGAATTAAAAGCCATCTGCTACAAACTATAGTAAGATTGTGACCGAAAATAATGTTGTGCCATCTGAAATATATTCAAGTGATATTAGAAAGTAAGAGCACCAACCATCTACATGGAAAAATGTTTAGGCATTAAGTATTATAATTTTGAAAAATAATATCAATGTGGTATTTTGTCAGTATTAGTGTGAAATTCGGGTTTCTATCAATGGTCTTTTGTGGTTGTCGTTGAGTCATTTTCAGTTGGTTCCCACTTTTTGTGACCCCTTTTGAGGTTTTCTTGGCAAAGATATTAGAATGGGTCACCATTTCCTTTTCCAGATCATTTTACAGATAAGGAAACAAGGTAACCAGAGTTAAGTGACTTGCCCAGGGTCACACAGCTAATAAGTGTCTGAGTTCAGACTTCAACTCAGGATATCATTACTTGGATATCTCTCTATTGCTGTAATAGGGCCACTATTGATTTAGGTTCTCCTCTCCCCTCAATCCTAACATAAGTTAGACTCATTTTTCCTACAGAAATGACAAAGCCCATAGGCTGAGGCTCAAACTGCTGCCTCTCTGATTCAGTTATTGAACTGGTTTCCTGGTCAGCAGAGGGCATAAAAAGGTCTCCTCACTGCCCGCCCACCCACCACCCCCCATGAGGAATCCAGGTTCTTTACACTTGGCAAATGTCCCTAGATGAGGCAAGTCACCAAAAACTGCCCTGCTGGGCAAGTGCATTTCTATATGTAGATACTGACCACTTCTATTCAAACTAAATACTGGAACATTCTTGTTAAATATTCCTTCTAGGCTATGGACAAAATAAAGCTCCTTTTGGTAAAAGCTGAATGATTTATGAATGCTTCATTTCATTCTAATATCAAACCACAAGGCACAAAGTCATCTAACATTGATATGAACTGCATATCACAGAGGAAAAAGCACTGGACTTGGGATCCAAAGATCTTAGGTCACATTGGGACTTGTCACTTAGCAATATCACCCTCAGCAAGTCATTTAAGGCATCTGAGCCTCATTTTCCACAGGGAATATTAAAACTTGTACTACCTATCTCATAGGGTTTTGAGAAGCTCAAAAATTACATATGTATAATGTAATATATGTAATATATAATAATACACATTTTATACATACATACATAAGTACACTTATGTATGTATGTGTGTATATATGATGTATAAGTCTTTGTGAAATTTAAAATGCTTAAATGCAATAGGGTACTGATTTGAGTTAGTCCCACCCCTAACAACTACTAATACTGAACGGGCCTCAAATCAGAAATTGTCTTTATCACCATCAGTGGTACCACTACGTACTCTGTCTTTGAGCTTATAACTGCAGAAATGTACAGCAACATTACTGTTGCCACTTGTCATATGTTCCTAACAATATGCTTATCTCACAGAAACGTTTTGAGACTGAGCAAATATACTTATCAAAAAACAAACAAAAAAACCCCCTTTAAAATAAATCAGCTAAACATATTAAATGGCAGATTAGGGGGAGGGAAACATGAAATAGTGAAAAATTCATTGTATTGAGAAACCAGAGTCTCCACTCTGTCACCGTGTTAAAATTTGTCACAATCTGGGCCCATGTTCATTTTCCTCCAATGCATGGAGGTTGGATCCTTATAAGGTCCTGACAGTTTTCATTATCCATGAGATAATTCTTTGGAGCGAGATGCACAGATCTGACTGTGCCATTCCAACATTTAAAAACTTTTAGTGACTCCCTATTTTTATAGCAATAAAACATTTAAAATTTTTATTACTGAAAACCACTCTTAGCTTGCAGGTCATATGAAAATAGGTGACAGATTGGATTTGCTCTGAGGGCTATAATTTGCCAAACCCTGGATTATAAAATAAAATATGAACTTGTCAGTTTTGCACTGAATGTCTTCAAATATTTGGCTTCAACTTATCTTTCTAGTAGCCTTTCCCTCTAGTCTTCTTCAGGGACTTCATGTTTCAGCCAAATTGAAACTCCTAGCTCTTTCCTGGTTTTGTCCCATAGCCATGCGTTCAGGCAGCTTCTAGCCCATATCTGAAATCCCTTCCTTCTAAATCTTCACCTTTCAAAAATCTTCTCTTCCTCCATAGCTTTATTCTCTCCTCTCAAGGGATAGTTATGAAGAAAGCATTTGGCAAACCTCAGAAAGCCTATACAAATAAGAATTTGTGTTGTGATTGCTGTGATTCATGCTTAGATATGCACATTTCCATAGGAAGGCTTAGGTTCTTGACATATGGCTCTAGGGTCCCACCTGTTTCATTAGATTTTTCTTTGATCAAGTTACACTTTTGCATCACCACTTCCTAGTCATACATCTAAGCCCAGAATGTGACAGTGATACAGAGATTGTATTTATCTACTCCTGTTAAATAGTCAAGTCCACTTTTTCATTACTCATTGGTGGTCTTGTGTGTTGGCATACAAACGCATATGAAATGATAAGAGTTTTTCCAGGTCCTCTTATTTATTATTTTTTTTTTGAGAATGACTTTGTGTATTTCCAGAGTTGTTTTGGTTTATCACAGCTATTGTAATACTATGAGTATGTGCTTAAGTTCTAGCTCAACAGCACAGAGGAGAAGAGCAATTGTTAAACCGTAGGCTGCTGAATTCTTCTAATCTGTTCCTTTGACTTCAGGCAGGGCCCATAACTAGCCTATTTCAGATGAGCAGAAATCCGGCCCCATCGCAGTTATACAGAATGCTAACAATCTTAATTGTCAGGAAGCTTCCCAGAATTTAACTTAAACCCGTCACCCTTCCATTAAAACTTGTTTCCTCTTGTTTAGTACTCAGTGGAGATGGAGCACAGCTGGACAGCGCTCTCTGGGACAACTCTCAGAGAATGTTATTGAAAGGCTTTCTTTTAGCTCCATCTTATCTTTAGTCAAGAATTCCAGCCCTGAAATGGGAGGGAGGAATTCACTTTGAAAAGGGAAAGAAATTTCTCAAAAGAAATATAACGTGCATACCGAAGTCTTAAACTAAACATTTAAAGGGGTAGTAGATAAGTCAAGGAAGTGGGCCAAAGTATTTAAGTCCTGTCCCCTGAAAAATTCAGATTAATTCTCAAATAGTATTACAAGGCCATAAATACAACAAGCCTGGAAATTAAAGATTTTTATGCTTCATCAAAAAGACTTTGAATTTAACTTGCTGGCATTCTGCCAACAGGGGCAGATCTTTGGGGAAAGCCCCTATGCCAAGACCAAAGAGACAGCTGTGTTATGTAACTCCTGAGAGCTTCCAAATCAACACCCACATAGGTCTAATTAGAAACAAATTAAAGTGATCTAGCCTGAATATAGCAAGGCTGTTACTTGAATAAATATAGCAAGGTCCATAATAAAGGGAAAAGGATTTCTAGACAACTGAACAGTCAACACTGCTAAATGCCTAGCCTGTCAAATGAATGTTCGTGTAAACCCCTTGATATCAAGGATGAAAAGCTACCAGAAGTTATTTCAGAATACACTTTGTACACATCATCTCACTCATTACTGGGTTGATATTAATGAAGCTGTACGACAACTAAGTGAAAGTATCTGCTAGCCACTGAGAGATGCTATAAATGTGTTTTGCAAAAGGCAAAGTGCCATGTGAAGTCAGTTGTTATTGTCATGGTTGATAATGGAAAACTTTCAAACTGAATAAAACTAGAATAAGATTATTTTTATATGAGATTTTATAAAGAAAGGAGTGTCAAACTAAAATACAAATAGGAGTCACTCACCATGCATAAGGATGCCTATGTCAATAGACTGACTTGGAAAACCACATCTTAACATTAACTATGTTCTATGATATTTTTATTTATTTTGTTCATTATCTCCCAATAACAATTCAGTCCGGTTCTCAGCACTGGGCAGGTTGCAGCCTCCACAGTCCTTGTGTTGGACACCTCTGTTGTGGAGTCCAGGACGCTGGGATTTGTAGTCAGTAAGACTTGGGTTGCTATGTGACCTCAGGCAAAACCCTCACTATCCTAGGGGCTTTAGGTATGATCTATTAAATCTGACTGTGATTTGTGTTGGTGAAAGGAATTCCACAGTGCTAATGAAATCACAGACACTTCACAAATCACAAACTTATCTATGGTTTAGAAGCATAGCTCAGGCGGCAGTAGCCCCACAGGCCTCTGAGTCACACTTCCTTGGGTTCAAGTCCTTCCTATGACACATTCCAACTGTTGTACAGGGCAAGCCATTTTAATCTTTCCATGTCCTAGGATACTCTTGAAGACTTTTAATTTGCAGAACTGTTTCTGATCTGCATTGGTGGAAAGAATTTTCTCATACAATAAAATATACAGGTCCAGACCAAAAAAATAAAAACAAACAAAAATAAAACAAAGAAAAATCCAAACTAAATCATAGCATAGCACAGAGAGGGTTATCTACGTATAAAATTATCTTTACAGAAAAGGTTATCTGTCTATAAAATTATCAAAAGGGCCCTTACTGGGCCCAGAGAATCATTCAACGCTATTCAAAACTAATTTGTGACACCCACTGAAAGAGCGCTTGGTCAAGCAATATTAAGGTCTTGATTATGTGTTCGTCCATTTTTGAAGAAGACTATGACATTAGAGAAATGAAGACATGACTTGTACTTGACTTTGTTTTGAGTGAGGGAGGGCTGTGCAGGTCACTAGCCTCACTTCTCCTCCAAAGCCATCTGGATCAATAGAGCTACTAGATTATGTCTTTAAACTCAAAACTCTCTGACTCTCACTGACCAATAATAGGTCCCAGACCAAGCCTCACTTGCTCATTTTTTGTGTTTTGATGGCTCAGAATGAGTGTAAATAGCAAGGTCTTGATTAAGCTGCTGGTTAAAGAAATAATATAAAACCTATGGAAGGTACTTTCAGGACATTCAGACTTTGCAAATATATCCATATCTTTATATATACCCATCTGGCTCTGTCTCTCTCCTCATTACACACACACACACACACACACACACACACACACACACACAGGTATGTTGTGCTACCTCTGGGTCAATAAACATTATTATCTATTATGGGTCTAGTATATGTCATGCACTAGTAAACTATGAAGCGCTAAAACACAAGATAAACTCCTATCTTCCAGGGACTTAAATTCTATGGAATTTGAGTGGATCACTCCCCTTAGAGAGAGGAAAACCAAGTATAAGAATGATGAAGTTAGGACAGTCACTGGAGTCATCTAAAATATGGAGCTATCTGCCTATCTTGCCAAAAGTTTACTAGATTAGACCATGAGTCCTGGAAGATTGCTATGTTGGGTTTGGGTTAAAAAGTGAAATATTTAGAATATGTTATTAACTACTCATGTTGTCTGGTGTACCTTATCCAATGCTTTTAGCTTGGCACTTGTATCCTAAGGAAAATGGATTAGGATCCATATGATTTTTTAAAATGGAAAAAGTACTACAACTATTAGTAATTTTCTCCTGTGATGTGCAGTGGGCAATTAATCGCTAGTTAAAGTAAGAACTATTTCACCCCACAGGAGAGAATCTTCTGTCCACAGATGGCTGGGTTTGAGGCTGGAGGATATGACACAGAATCCCAGCTTTTACTGATTGTGTGACCTTGGAGAAGATCTCTCTGGACTCCTGTTACCTCAACTATAAAATGAGAGAGTTGGACCAGATGACATCTAAGGTACCTTCCAGCACTAAATTTCTATGTAAACAGCAATACTAAAAATTGAAGAATAGGTAACTTTAGGCTCTTGGAGTAGCTTAGTTGGGAATCTTCTTTTGTTTCATTTTTGGTAACTGAATATCTAGCCTTGTTTTCTCCTGGGGTTCTATTTTTACTTTATAAAAGATTCCACTGATTTTCTTCTGATCCCAAGATTTTTGGAGGGCTACATCAGTCCCTTTCTCCCCTTAGATTCTCAAAATGTTATTAGAATTTTCCACTAGCAATTAATAATTGTCACTACCCATTCACCTTCCTCAAGTGGAGAATGAAAGGCTGAAGGACAAATTCGCAAGGCATTTTGTAAGTCTGACATACTCTTTACTGTTTATAGAAATGACCTAATGGAAAGTGACAAAAGACCTTCTTTACACCCTTTATTAGTTGAAGGCCTTTGGCCTTGCAAATGTTTTCTGTGATCACTGCTATGATCTAAAGCATTTTCCTACGGTGTCTCTCCACCAGAGCCTGACTATGCATGATTATAGAGAAGATATCAAGTGATCAAGTTAGCTTATAGGAAACAGAATCAATTTCTCTGGTTTCATCATGATTGGACATTTGTTTGAACAAGTGTAAATGGGGCAATAGAGAAGCACTATTTATTAAGCCATCAGATGCATCAGATACAATTTTGGTTATTCGCTTTTCTCCTTGTTACTAATGAAACATGCAATATACCTTAAGAAATCAGAATCTTTGCAGTACCATGCCTTCTAGCATTCCGAATGCAATTAACATTTCATTCAGAATTCATTTTAAATTTGCATACTTCTTTAATAACTTTCCTATAAAGAGCTCAACAGAATGCTCCCCAAAAGACTACTGCAGTATGCCTGGATGTCATCTTTTTAAGATGGTGACTTGGCCAGAAGCCCTTGAATCTTAGACATAAACCTCTCAGCTGCCCACATCAGCTCCTCCACTGCTACAATCATTTAGAGGGCATGCTTCCATGAGCTAGAAGTCTCAGAACATCCAGGATTCAATACGGTAGAGGCAGGCCTTTACCAAGGGCTCTTTCAAAAGTTATCAATCTTCCAAGAAGAGCAGGAATTATCAAACCCCACAAGATTCAGTCAGTGAGCACCCAACTTGGAGAGAACCCACAGTGGCTGTGAAGACAGAATAAGAGGAGTTCATTGACCTAGAAGGAAACCTCATGTTGGGAGTAACACCAGAGAAACTGATTTAGGGAATGAAGTTTCGGCTCTAGGCTAAGGTCCAAGGACTTTAGGCAAGACACCTGTCCCAGGAATAGGAGACAGAAGAGGCCACTTAATCATCAAAGGTGGAATTAGCTATTAGAATGCAGCTAGGGAATTTGCTTCAGGCAGATCAATCAGGAATTCAGAGGGCAGGTCATAGGTGAGTGAGAGAATGAATTTACAGGGGTTAGAGCCCTGAGAGCTATAGGAAAAGAGGAAGAAAAATCTAAGGCCCAGAGTCTGTGGTGGAAAGAGCTTCTGAGACCACATGGGAAAGAATCTCTCTTTTCACTGAACCAAGGTATGCTCGTAGGGGGAACTTGGGGGCATATGGTCATCAAGTTTAGAGTGGGGGGGGGGGGGAGCACCAGAGCCTTAGCCCTTGAAGCTAGATTGAATTGAGAATGTCTAAAAGAGGCTTACATGCCCCAGGCTCTAGGCATTACATCAGGGACTGAAGTCAACAAGGCAGATTTTGGGAGACAGACCTCCAACAACCCGACTAAAGGAATCAATCAATTAAGTAAGAACTAAGGTAACATCAAGGGCAAAATCTGCCAGAAGGAAGAGAGATCTAAGGAGACACCTAATTTCCCAGAATTAGCACAGAGGAGCAGAATTTATTTCTAACACTATTGTAAAGTTATAAACCTACCCCTTGGCATTTAGCTTCCCACCATTGGACTAGAAAAGAAAAACCAAGAAGGATTGTGTGTTATTTTTGGCAACTGGGGCAAGAGATAAAGGAAAAATGGTGACTTCCTTTCTTGGAATCTCAGCTATATCATAGGAAACCCAGTAAACAGAGAATTGGTAGCAACAAAGGCAGGCAGGGTAGGGTAGGGTGGGCAGGGGAATGATTGGTCAGCTATTAAGGTTTACTAGTAAAAGAAAATAGTGACATCTCATGGGCTGTCAAGATGCCTAACAGGTGATGGGAAGAAAACAGCAGAAAAGACAATTATGAAGGCTTGATAGTGGAAGGGATTATAAAATGATACCTTTAGAAGTTATAGAAGGACCCATAGAGGCCATGTAGTTTAGCTTTTTCATTTTTCAGATGACGCCCACAAGGTTAGATAACATACACGCCTAAGTAGTATATGATCTGAAATCACTGGAGTCCAGAGATCGGGTTCTTTCATTTGCATCACACTGGATTCAAGAGGTCTTCCCTCCCAGGATAACAGCCTCTTATTTCAAGAATTTTAAAAGATCTACTACATGAAATTTAATACCTACATAGACACAAATGAAATCATGTTACCTTTTTCTAGGCTAGGACATTAGGTATGGTACAATTTAATGAGTACACTGAACTTAGTGATTAGGAAACCTGGACTTGTTATCTAGCTATATGATCTTGGGAAAGTCATTTCCACTCTGGCATTTAATCTCTTTATACAGTAAGTCAAATGAAAGGTTGGGACTAGATGATTTAAATTTCTTTTCTGGATCTAACATTCAGAATCTAGTTTATTTTCTCTAAAAAAAAGACAGAGGATGACACTATAATGTACTTGATAAAAATTAAGCATCTGCCCCTCTTCTCCATTTTAAGGGCAATTCCAGTTAGATGGTAGAATGTGAGCAGAAAATGTAGATGATCATCACACCTTCCTCTGGTTCTTAGTAGATCTTGCTCTCTAAGGTATGTGTTTAAGAAACAAAAGCAGAGAATTCAAGAAGATAGATGTGCTAAGGCTAAAAGTTGACCCAAGTGTCCCCCCACCCTCTCTTACCAAGGTCCATGCTCTTTGAGGCTTTCAGATGAATTGATTCAGGCTGCTTAGCTGGTGTCAGGGATCTGAAGTTGATTTGCTGACCGGTACAATATATTGCTGAATCTTCTACTGAGCTGTGGAAGGAAGCCACACAAAATATTTAGATATTGCCTAAAAACCTCAAGAAATAAGTAGGAGCAAATCCTCTCCTCACTGACCACACATTTAAAGTCAGTCGCTAAATCGGCAGCATCTATGACATTCGCATGCTTTCTATCACATGGTACACATTTAAATAAAAATATTCACTGCCTATTATCTGTTTTTAGTCTTTGTTGCTTTTTGTAAAGTATAATTTTTCTGTATTATATATAATACCAAGGGAGAGAGGCAACTCTCCTTCAATTTATCTCCAAGCAGACACCTTGCCTCGAAAGTCTCCCAGTCCGGCCAAGCACTGCAATGTGAAAGGAGGCTCCCAGATAGATGGTTCTTCTTGGGGGCCATGGGAGAGTTTCAGCACAAGTCAAAATTCCATCCCTTTCAATGAATGTCATCTGCTATGTGGCTGATGACCACACAAGATCTTTGTTTTGTTTTGTTTTTTTAAAGTACCATATTAAGTGTATTTCAGACACATGCATGCGCACACGCACACACACACACACACACACCCTCAAGACCCAACCATCCATGTTTATGCAGTGTTCAGCAACTATTCTAAAGGAGGTTGTGGGGGAGGGGCAAAAAGAAACCCCTACGAGGATGCTGACACAAAATAGATCAAATACCCATTTCTACAATTTACAGCACATTTCAAAGTATTTTATTCCTGATGAATATTTCATTTACTTCCCTTTGGGGAGAGGAAGACAGATAGTTTAAGAAAATTAATAAAGAAAAATTCTTCCTACCCTATATAGAACAAAAGATATTTGCCAAAATTCTACTACTAAGTATTCTGAAAACTAATCACTTCATTAAATTTTGATCAATTTTAAAAACATTTATTAAGCACCTACTGTGTACCAATAACTGTTCTAGACAGACCTGAAATGATCAGACCTGTGCTTTGGAAATATCACTTTGGCATGGATGAAACTGAGAAGAGACAGACTGGAAGTAGACAGGTGATGTCCAAGTAAAACCACAGTGACTAAGAATTGGTTTTTTGGAGATAGTCTGGATTAAGTGACTTATCCAGGGTCACACAGCTAGTAAGTATCTGAGCCTGGATTGGAAGTCAGATTCTCTTGACTGCAGGACCAGTGTTCTGTTCTGTTCTGACCTAGCTGCCCTGGTGAAAACTGTTAAGGAACGAGCGATTCTGTGCTTCTGACTTTTTTGGACTGTATATGGTGGGAAAAGCGGTTGGACTGGGAGTCAGAGGGCATGGCTTCCGGATCTGGTGTGATCATGTACTATCTTTTTTGGCCTCAGGCAAGCAATAGTCTCTGTAAACTTACTCCTCTTTAAGATGAAGCTAATAATGCTTTTTGTGGGGATGAAATAGGGGGAGAAGTACTTTGCAAACCTTGAAGCACTACGTCGCTATGAATCTGTATTAATTATTTTTTTTACATTCTTAAAATGCAGGAACTGCCTTTTAACTGCTTGGAATGGAGACTCCCTAAAAGCACATTCAAGCTCGTTGGACTTCTTAATAAGAATGTCCTGAACACAATTTAACTTCCTCATGATGATTCAAGGTCATTATTCTAAACATCAGTCACTGCCTATAAACCATGATGTCATCAGTCATTAAGGAGCTCAGACTTCTTTTCTTGATAAATTATTGCTTTTTAATGGTTTTCTTGTTATGTACCAGTTAGCTGTCATCTCTTCTTATTGTCAATATCCTTTTTGTATTATTCTTTCTCCTCTGCTGATTTATTGCTTTTCATTCACTGCAGGGTGGGAGAGGGGATAATTAAACTTGTTAGGATCACATGGAAAGTAAGGATGATTATGTCCTGAGCAGGGATTTGAGAGGCTAGCCTGTGAATGAAACCCATGAGCTTTAGCGTATGGACTTGGTGACATCTATTCCTGAGGATTTTAATTTTTTTTTTTGGCTTGCTGTTCTTGGCTGTGTCTTAAATAGCTAAACTAAAGGTAAGAATTGAGAACGGGTGTGACAATGTCGGATTTGATTGATAAATGCCATATTTTTGCAACTTTAGGCCCTAACTAGGTACCATACACCAAGGATGAAACTCTAAATTTGTCCAGCATTTAGATTGTTTTATTCAATTACTGAACAAATATTAACTGAGCAACTCTTGCCCACTACTGCTCAAGGTGCTGTCTTTGAAGACGTATGAAAACAAAGCCTTCGGCCTCATAGAGTTTAGACTCTGATAAGAAGAATTTTTAAAAATAACAATAGGATTAAAAAATAAAAATAATTTAAAAAATTTAAAAAAATAACAGTAGGGCCATCCTCAAGTTCACAGAATTCAGAACGGCCTCTTTGATAACAAATTGACAGCTATCTTTGGGAGAAACTGATGGCCTTAGGCAGCTAGGTCGTGTAATGGATAGAGTGCTACACTTAAGTTCAAATCTGGTCTCAGAGACTTACTAGCTGTATGACCTAGGTAAGTCACTTAACTTCTCTTTGCAGAACACCTGTCTCCCGGGGTTATTTTAAGGATAAAATGAGATCTCCGCGAAGTGATACCTTAAAGTGTTACAAGAATGCCAGCTATCATAATGACTATTTTTAGAATCTGCCTCAAGCATATTTATTTTCTGTATAATTTTCTCACTGTCAATTTCTCTACATCAAACACAGGCATTTGAGATCAAGTTATTAGCCTCCCGGCCCACCAGACCCCCTTCTCCCCACCCCCAATCATGGTTGGAATCTTTCTTTTTAAACTTCTCTTTAGTATCTTCTAAATATTTGAATGTCTCAGTTGTAAGTTTTGTCATCATGGTATCTTGGATGGGTCTTGTATAGGGGTTACTCTTCTTTTTTTCCTCAAAGACAAAATCGTGGTTGGATTTCCTGAGGGAGAGAGTCCAGCAGTTGATGAATATCATCTCCTTGAACATCTTGCGATAACTGGCTACCTGTCTTCACAATTTAGGCTATCCACTTGGTTCTTAAATTCAGGCAAAAATTTTGGGGTGTGGTTTTTCTCAGAAACAGAGGACCAAGTCATTTATGAAAGGATTCTTGGACATCTAGTTCAACTCCCTCAATTTACCGATGAGGAAACTGACCCCTAGGAAGAAAGAATAACACATACAAAGACACTTAGATAATAGTGTCAGCATTTGAACTCGTGTCCTGAATTCAAATCCAACATTCTTCCTACTCTATCATGAAGCCCTAATATTTCTTAACTTCCTTCCAAGGTTTTCTACTACTTATCCCTCCATCCCAGAAATTTAAACTCATCTAGAATTTTTAATGGTTGTTCTTTTTTCTTGGATTTTAGTATCGCTAGTTTGGCTATTTTAAAATAAAAGAAAGCCTTGAATGAAAAAATGAAGGCCTAGTTCATGTGATAGAACGGTCAATCAGTCAATAAACATTTATTAGACACTCATTATGTGCCAGGACATGGGATGAGTTCTCCTGGATGTCTACTCTCCACTCTCTCCAATCAGAGGGAAGAAGCCCCAGAGACAGAAGGTACTGAGGAGGAGTGAGTTTTATACAGTTTATCTGATCTTGCAGGAAGATATATTTCTGGAGATAATGGTGTAGTGCAGGTGAGCAGCCAGGTAGAAAGTGAAGTCAACATGGTAGTCAAGATGAGCCACAAGGGTTGGCAAGACAATGTCCTTGAATAGAGATTCTATGCCCATAAGGCATGAAGGGTGTCCAGGAGAATAAACAAATCTTCATTTTTTAAAAAATAAAAAAATACTTCACCTGTAAGGTGCTTTTTGTACTAACTGCTCTGAACAGTTTACGTAAAACTATTAGTTAATCACAAAAGGACTAGACCTACTCAGACTTTCAGATTTGATTCTCTGATGACCGGAAGGGTAATTTTCACAAAATCTTTGTGGTGTCTGAGATTTCAGAAGTGAGGTAGAAATAAAGATTTGAGTTTAAAAGTCATCTGAAACATGTGAATCAAGAAAAATGGTCAGTCATCCAACATGTATTAAATGTTTACTATGTGCCTGGCAGTGTGCTAAGTACTGGGAATACAAGCAAGGTAAAAACAAAGGGCATGCTTTTGATGATCCATGATTCATCACCATGATGAGTGCCTTCCCCGAAGCAGGGCCCGACCCGTCTCATCCTAAGCTATTCCTCCTTGTTCATGTATCCCTATAAAATACACAGCAAACCTCGGAGGTATCGGTGTGACCCTGGAGCCATCTATCATCTCTCATCACTACACGACGCCTCCATTTTGACTCGTACATATCCTAGAGACTGTCTTTTCTTTGCCTCTTCTTGAGAGCAAAGTCATGGTTAGTAATATGCTGGGAACGTATGACCATGATTGCCCTTGTAATGTGAGGCAAGGCTGTCTTTGGTTTATTTGTCATTTTGATGCCCCTCAGATCATGTCATTCCATGGTCTGCATCCTTATAAACATCATGGGGAGAGGCAATAGGATGTAACTGATGCAGTGCTAGATTTAAAATCACGAAGACTTGTCTTCAAATCTGACCCCAATCACTTACTAGCTGTGTGTTTCTCAGCAACTCAGTAAACAGACTCAGTTTCCTCATCTTTAAAATGAGATCAATAACAGGACCCATTGTTCAGGGCAGTCATCAGCATCAAATGAGGTAACATACTTAAGATCCTTTGAAAACCTTAAATAGCTGTATAAATGCTACTTGTGGCTGCTATTGTCATTGCCAATAAATTAAATAGATGGACTTTGGTGGCAGTGAGGAATTTGGGATTGACAAAAACATTGCATAATTTTCCAAATTCAATCCAGCTCAGGCATCTCTAATTCAAGCTCAGCACACTGTCCATAGACAATGTGTTTGAATTATAAGTGCTGGTAGATTAACCTGATGGACTCTCCATCTAGCTATAAATCAGTTTCAATCATATGTACTAACCAACTTAAAAGTCACAAAAATTTTTCTTGGGAAAAATAACATCTCCCCTTCAATGACCAGCTTACATTTGGATAAAATCTTCATTTCTCATGTTACCATGGATCACTGGGTTTACCTTATAGGTAGATGGGTAAAAGGGTAACACAGATAGAGTTTAGCATCATTTTCTCACCATCACCATCACCATCATTGCTAGCATTTATACAGTACTGTAAGATTAATAAAAAGCTTTTATCCTTACAACCATCTTGATTAGATAGGTGTTGTTCTTATCTCCTTATAACAGATGAGAAAACTCAGGCAGTAAAAGGTTAGGTGACTTCTCTGGGGTCACAAGCTAGTAATTATGTGAAGCCAGATTTGAACTCAGGTCTTCCTGACTCCAGGTCCAATGCTCTCTCCATTGAGTCACCCAGCTACCTCACCCATAGATGACAATCACTTATATCCTCCAAATCAGGGGCATCAAACTCAAGTAGAATTGGGGGCCACTTCTCTATAGCTATCTATCTGTCTGTCTACCTATCTATCTGTTTAATGATACCTTTGGGCCACTTACTGACCGAGTTTTAAGACACACCGTTATCTATGTTTTATTGATTTTTATTTTGTGAAATATTTCCCAATGATATTTTCATCTGACTTGGGATGCACTAGAGGGTGTTGTGTGCAGGATGCCATATTGGGTATCTCTGCTCCGACATTTCACTGAATCCAGAAATCTTAGCTCTAGAAAGAACTTCATTGATCATCTTGCCTAACCCTGAGGTAGCCCTTTGCACTTTTGGACAATTTCATGAATTAAGAAGTTTCTCCTTCTATTGAATGGAAATCTGCCTCTGCAACTGCTGTTCATTGTTCCTAGTTCTGATTTCCGGGACGAGGGATGGAAACATTCAACAGAAAACATTCAACTTTTTTTTTTTTTTACAGTGGAAAGAAAGGTATGATCTCCTCTCCTGTCTTTTTTTCTTCAGTGCAAACATCCCTAGTCCATCTAACATCCTCACAGAGCTCATCTGTTTCCCCTTGCCATCTTGGTCACCTTCCTCTGGATATACTTCAGCTTGTTAGCTTGTTCATGTCCTTCCTCACTATAGCACCCAGACTGAAAACAACATGCCAGAAATAGTTTGATCAGGACAGAAAACAAGAAAATTAATACTTCATTTATCCTAAGTATCCAACCTAAAACTACAAAAAAGCTAAATGGCTTTTTTGGTTTCCATGTACTAACACTCATCCCAGGTTTCCCTTTTTTTTTTTTTTTTTGGGTGCAGATCTATGAATTCCTTCATAGAGGGAGCTGCCAGTGAGGAACCCACTCAACCGGTACAGATTGGCAACTGTTCTGCAATTTATAGTTTTAGAGAGATGGTTAGGCTCACTTGATAGCTGTGTGGAACTGGTCATTTTACCTTGTTAGCCTCGGTTTCCTCATCTCTAACATATGAATAATAACCGTACCTATCTTCCAGGTTTGTTTTAAGGAGAAAAACAGGGAATAGTTACAAAATGCTTTACAAACCTTCAAGGAGTATATAAATAGCGACTATAGTTATTGCTATCATCATCATCGTCCTTGCTAACCTCTTGCTAATTATCCAGAATCATATGGTTAGCATGTCTCAAAGGCAGGACTAGAACTTCTATCATCCTGAATCTGAAGCCAATCCTCTATATACTATCATGTTTTCTCTTAAGCTTAAAGCTCATTAAAATTCCCAGGTCTTTTTTATATGAAATTTTTCTGTTCAGATATAGGTATTTATATTTGTCCTATTTAAATTTTTATCATATAATACTTAACCCATCGTTCCAGTCCAGAAGTAGGGAACCTGCATCTTGAGGCCACATGTGGCCCTCTAGGTCTTCAAGTACAGCCCTTTGACTAACTCCAAATTTCAAAGATTATTTTTCATTATTATTTCTTAAGGATTAAAGATTAAATCTAGCCTATTGAGATATTTTAGGATCGCAACCTATTACTATTAACCAATTAGCTACGCCTTTCTGCTTTGCGTCATCCATAAACTTTATCAACATGCCATGTGTGTTTTCATCCTATTCTTTGCTGATGGCATAGCCTGGAATAAGGGACAATGCCATAGTCTCATGGCAGTCTAGGATGACAATGATCTATAATTAGTATTCTTTGGGTTGAGTCATTTACTCGATGTTAAATCCACTCATTACACATTTGTCTATATTATTACATCCTAGAATTATTAAAATTTGGAAGGAAATTCTGAGATCACCTTGCTCACCCTTAAAACTTTACAGGATAAGGAAACTGAGATTAAGGAGTGAAATCGTTCAACCAAAGTTACTATAACAGACCCAAAAATAGAACTCAGTTTTCCCTGGTGCTTTTTCTACTGTAGCAAAAGATCTTGATTTGTTCTCAATCCATTAATTGACTGCAATTCCGAATTCAGTTGTTCAAACCCTTCAAAATCCACTAGTTTGAGAGACCATAAAGCAAACTAGACAAAGTAATGGACAAGATGTCAAGAGAGGCCTAGGTTCAAATCCCTGTTGTGACACATATCAGTTGTATAAATAAGGTAGTAGATTATAATCCATTTGAGATTCAATTTCTTTACTCATAAAAGGAGACTAAAAATACCTATAGTATCTATCTTGCAGAATGGTTGAGAGGAACTAATGTGATAATGTAAGCTCTTTGCAAACTTTAAAGTACCATATAAATGTCAGCTATTGCTATATTATTAATATTAACTATGCTATAATCCATCCCATGTATCTCTATTTTGGTCCACAGGATATCATGAGATTTGCCATTCCTAAAATATTGCATTTGGGAATTTTGCCAGAAAGAGTTTATAATTTAAAAAAAAATACCTTCTTTTGATTTTTGAAACTCAGTATAAATTTTTTCCATTTCCAATCCTTCAGCACCTCTTCTATTCATTATGATTTTTCAAAGGTCAACAACAGGGACTCACCATTTGCATCTATGGGTTCTCTCAGTACTCCAGAATACAAGTCATCATGGATTAATGTACTTGAACTAATGAAGACCAACTAGATGCTCTCTTACCACTGTCCCATTTATTTAAGGTTTCAATCTCCTGTTAATTTTTTTCTACATTTGTCAGTCTGAAGAAGATTCTCATTGGTAGGTGAAAATGCTACAACACAGGAGTGGAAGCCATCAGTTTTTATCTCTCCATCACTGCCATCCTCAGTCCTAATCCTTCTTTGATTTTCCTCTTGACCCAACACAATTACAAAATTCATGCTTGTTACTCTTAGTATTTGCTGGAACTGTCAGCTTTTCCTGTTTAGCAGTATTCACTTGCCTTGCTTCCATCTTCTGTACATTTCTCTTAAAAACCAGTTCCCTGTCCACCTACGCTGGTCTCTTTAGCCAGCCTCTTCTTACTAATAGAATTTTACTCGAGTATATTCTAGACTCTTTATTTTTTTAAAGCAATTTCCTCCCCAAAATTGTAGGCCATGGGATATTTTCTATCTTTTCTCTAAACTCCAAAATTTCTCTCAAATGTATGGTTCAACTCGAACTGTGCTCAGTGCTCCAGTGCTGCCCTTCTGATCTCTCATGAATATTAAGAGGCAATGGTGAGAAGTCCATCCTACAGTTCTTATCACTTCTGCTCTCTAACTGGACAATAGACATTTCCTTATTGGTCAGCATCAGGTTCAGAATACTAGTCTTCCTTGTTGATTCCTTCATCTTCTGAAGAACGAAGTGATACTAAGACTTTTAGTAGCTAGAGAGTTCTGGTAGCTGTCCAAATTGTTCCATTCAACCATATTCTATTTCCATTCAAGTTCTGCTGTCTTGTAGAAAGCATCGTCTGTTTCTTCCTCTTGCTTTAGATTCCCATTATAATATTGCTTCTTTTGTCTTCCTCAGACAGACAGTGACTGCACTGGATAGAGTACTAGACCTGGAGTCAAGAAGTCCTGGTTTCAAATCCTGCCTCAGCTATTGACTAGCTATGTCACCTTGGGGAGGTCACTTAACCTGTCTGCCTCAGTTTCTTCATCTATATAATGGGGAGAATAATAGTACCTACCTCTCAGAGGAGGTTGTGAGGATAAAGTAAGATAATATCTATAAAACCCTTTACAAACCATAAAGAGCTACAAAAATGTATTATAAATGTATTACGTTGTTTCACCAAGAGAGATTTATCCAAACACAGTTCTTGTTCATGAGTTTCCACAGTTGTTTCATCTTGATTTATGTGCTGCTTTATTCCTTCCACTTTTGCATTTTAGTTAGATAAAGTCCTCTCAAGTCTCCAAGTTGTCTAACAGGTTGAATTTATTTCTTGCATTAAGACCTCCAGTCTCTTTGCTTATTACTTGTACTATGTGCATATGCATAGAGACACCTCAGGCCATGGTATTATTATAGTGTCTTTCTGTACTGCAAATCTCCCTCCTCTTATACCTAATGCCATCACTAGCATCTGGCTTAGCTGACATATGTGGGCAGTTTTCTCCCTCTGCATTTTCAATTTAAAATCTTCTCCATTATATCCTCAGCACTTCCAGGCATTTGTGATTTGCTGGGTTTTTTTTTTCTGGGCCATCATTAGACATAGTCCATATTACCTCAGGAACCCACCATCCTGATGTTTGTGGTCCTGCTCCAGAAATCCAAGTCCACTTCTCTGAAACCATCTTCTTAAGCTGTTTATTTCCCACATCCTCATTTTGAATCAGAAATCCTTCACTCGCTAGGGATGGCTACAGTGACCAAAGCATCACCTGTACTGTTTTCTGTCCCAGACCTCTTCCTACAATTTCCTAAAGGGACATTCTAGGGTGCTTTTAATGATACCATTTATCTTCCCATGAATCACTAGAAGTGAGCATTGGTCAGTAGCTTTGTCTACTCTCAGAAGGCAGCAGATCTGATCATGCATGTAAGGGAAACATAGGAGCACCTCGGTCCTCCTGAGAATGAAATTCTCACTTTCTAAGGACCTATTTCCGATGCCTTCTGTCCTGATGGAGTCTGGAGATTCTCATTATGACCACCTTCTTCGTCAAAGAGCACAGTCCTGTTGTAATCCCACAGTGCCAAAGGCCAATGAGTCTCTTAGTAGCTTTAAACATGACCATGACATTCTCTTTTGGCACTTTCTTTCTCTTAAAACATTTCTTCTCTTCCTTCAGGACGCACTTCATTCTTGTAGATGAGCTGGAGACTAGAGAGATAACCCTCTATTTCCCTCTAAAAGGGAGACCAATCTGCATTTGCACACTCCTAGCTGTTACATGGTTCTGTAATGAGCATAAATCTCTTCAAGTCTCCTGAACATTCATCCCCTTTGCCTTCCATACTTGCTGACACCGAGATCATCAGTTCTCTGGGACTCTCAAAGCAAACAAGCAATTTGTTGTGCCAGGGATTCTGTCAACAAGTCGGAATGAGCTTTTTAAAATGATGCTCTATCCTATATTTCTCTCAGACTTTCCCACCTTTTCCAAGTTATCTGGCACTTCTTGCTTAGGTAATTTGCTTTATAATTAGCAAGTTTCTTAGCTATTAGCAATGAGAAGGACTTTTGAAGAAATTTAAATTGCTACTTTTTGCCTCTTCCTGACTCTTTGCTGATCAATCTATTTTTCCCTTGCCTCTGTGCTGTGATACCATCTTCTGTAACCATCAGTGTCCTAGTGCAAATAGGTGTCTCTGCAGTAATGTAGGTGGTGACGTGAGCTCGTTAAGACCAACTTGATGCTTTCTTACATTTAAGAAAGTCTCACTTATTCGAGGATTCAAACCCTGTTAATCATATTTTTCCTATATTTCCCAGTCTGAAGACTTTCCTGTTGGTAAGTAAAGCAGATGCAAGATAGGAGTTGAATAATTCTACATATAGTCACCAATTATCATCACTCTATCCATTGCAATCATTTCTACTAAGTCTTTTTTGATCTACTTTTAAGGACCTAGTCTTAAGTCTGAGAGAAATAGATCTGAACATAGCAGCATTTTGCAGGAAAAATCAACTCTGAAGTCCTCAGATAGCATAGTAAAGATATTTAACAAGGAAATTAGGATTATAGTCATGTGGGATAGATACCTTTCCACTGACATTCAGCAATGTCTCTTCCTTTCACATAGTAAGCATATAGGACTTCATCTGAATGGTGGCAAAGGAATCAGCCTCTAGAGCAAAAATAAGTCAATCTAGAGCACAAGGAAGATAGACTAGCAGAATATAATGTTCAGAAGTGAGGCAGTGGGCTACAATGCAAAGTGCAATACTCTGGAAGTCAAGAGATCTGGCTTTGCCAGTGATTAATTATGGTTCCCCACAAGGGAGTAAGTCACATCTCTTCTTGTACACCTGGCTTCCTTTTCTGTAAAATGAAGCAAGTTGGACTATATATGTTCTAAGGTCCTTCTCAGCTCTGAAAATCCATGATTCAAAAAACTAAGATGTATTCTTGGAAGAGGGCAGTAGTATCATATTATGTTGTTTATTCAGATAGAAAAGAAAATAGCTGGAATTTGACACTTTCCTCTGCTTATTAATGGGATAATCTGTTTGTAATGAAAGGGAGCAGTAGTGGCCTTGGGCCATATTGAACCTGGTCAGGCAACATTTTTTTGTCAGCTGAGTGACTAAGCATCATCCCTGAGGCAACTACTCAATTCTACCTCAGATTTTAGTCTTTGGGGACTGAGTATTATCTCCTTGGTTTATATCTCAATGTTTTGGAGAAGATATTTATCTATATGTATGGTTCACAGAGGGAGCTAGGCCATCAGTTGGATCAGAAAATAAGAGGGGTTGCTACTTGAGATAAGGTTGTCTATAAGACTAGTCTGTAGTTCCTACTGAAGAGAGAGGGTTAGACACCCCCTATAGTATTTTATCTGTAAAATATCTAAGGAAAGTACCTTCTCAGGCAGGCACTCTTAATGTTCTTACAAGGATAAGTAAAAGACAACTCCAAACTTTGGTCTGGGTGAGTGGCAGAAGGGTGGTATCCTTTACAGAAAGGAAGAAGCTGGAGGGGAAATAATTTAGAGGTGGAATAATAGTGACTTTAACTCGGGCCACTTTAAGTCTATGATGACAGCAAAATGTAACAAAAGCCAAAAGGTCTAAGCATGGTTACATAGCTTTAAGGTTTACTATAGCAGCGATTGTGGAATAAGAATACATTTTGAAAAGGGCAAGCTACAAAGAAGGCTAAGGAAATAAATGTAGAAAAACCACTATCTGATCTGGTTAACTTGTAGAATACTGCAACTTCTGTTGCTGTCTCTTTGGTATCTTACATTAAAAAAAAAAGTAATAGAAATGACAATAGCATTGCTGAGATTGGAAAATTGAAGATACTTTATAGGGTTATCTTGGGACGTAGTATGGTATGAAATATGCAGTTTTTTAATAGCTATAATAAATACAGAAAATAGCAACGGGACAATTTAATGATTTTTTTTAAACTCATCAGAAGAAAAAAAATCTATGAATTCTACTAGTCAAATGGTGTGGAGGCTTAGTAAATCTCCCTTATGCTCTTGTGATTCTAAAAATTATTGATTTTTTTTTTTAGTTTCTATTACAGAATGGATATAATATTGGGTACCCTTTTCAATATTTTCGGATTATATATACATATAGCATTTCTTTAATTTTTAGGTTCCATTAACTCTCCTGGAATAGCTCTCTAACTTTAAAATACTTTATGGTCTTTATCAACTCAGAAAATGAATTATAACCAAAGAAATAAAGTTTTGTTTCCAGCAAGGCTTTGCATAAAGCTTTTTTTCTGTTAGCTTCTGCTGCATCTTTAAAACTTAAAACATAAATGGAAATGTAGCCATGTTCTTGAATATTTTAGAAAGTACAACTGAACACTTACACTCTATGCTTAACCATCATGTCATCAAAATTAGGGTATCTGAATACAAATTGTCTGACAATGTGAAACTTTCATGAGGATGAAAGTGATAGACAGGCATTAGTATGAAATTATCTACCCATATAAAGGGCAGTTAAGATGAAGTTGCTTATTTTTTTCTCTAGAGAAACAGTGCGACCACATGTAGAAAACCCTCTTTTAGGCATACCTGTGGTTATAATCTTCAAGATCCAATTCCAGACTGGGATGTGGCGGCAGAGGTGGTGGGATGTCACTCTCAGTCCAGTTAGTATCAGCAAGTAGCAGTTCTAGAAACAAAGAACAGATGAAGTTATAGCAAACTGCAGAGAGGCCTCTTTCAACTCCCTTGTAAGCCCCAATTCATCTCACAGACCCAATTTAAACTGAAACATAAACCAGCCTTGAAATGAAGATTACCTCTAATTGAAAATGCATTTCCCCAGGATTCAAAGAAGAGATAATGTAGACGTACACTTGCAGATGTAAACCTAAATACCCTAATATATTTTTATAAGGGTGACCTAGTAGTATACATGGCCTTGGCAAGCTGGGAAAGGATGACGGTTCTGTTCATGGCATGGTTCTGTTCATGGCACTGACTGTGACTTGTCTAGATGACCTGAGAAAAATGAGGTCAGTGTATCATGACTCAGTTTTTCTACTTGTAAAAAAGAATACAAGTATTAACTGCCTCCATAAAGTCTTTTTAAAAAGCATGTTAAACCAATTTAATATGTGTTTCTCTATCTATATATCCAATGAGAGAGAGGGAGAGGAGTGAGGTGGGGGCAGGGGGAGAGGGGGAGGAAGACAGGGACTGAGAGACAGAAACAAAGAGGGGGGAGGGGAGGAGAGGGAGGGAGAGGGAGAGAGAGGGCAACTGAAACAGTTCTAACTGGGAGGAAAAGGAAGTTGTACTGACTTGGAAATGCTTTAGCCAGAGGCTTTCTGACTGTGGGGAGCAGGTGGTGTCTCCTTGTCAGCTACCAGATAGGCAGACAATTCCTACATTCCCCTTGGTATGACAATTGAGGGTGGGGTAGAGGGGAAGAAGATTGTATTTGCCAGGGGCTGTCACACCCAAATCCATAAGGTCTTAGATAACAGGTCCACATCACCAGCAGCATCTCTGTAGTCACTGGTTCTTCCGGTTACTTTGGATACAGTCACTGGGGTCATAGATGTAACTGACACGTCTGCTTCTCAACATAAAGATCTGTCTACCCTCTGTTCAAGCTCCATGCCTCCCTCTTCTTCATCTTATTTCTTCTCCCTCTGCTAACCAATTACAGGTCCATACACACATACAGAGCCTCTGGGGTTCTCTCCCAAACAGCTGGTGCTGTGCATTCTGGGAATCTGAGCTTCTGAAAGCAGGGCTACAAATAAAACACTGAGTATATGGGGAACTTTGAAAGATGAAACTCTTTTATATCCCTATCATTCTACACCATAGGTACATTCATCCTTATTTAATTCATTCATTCAGCAAATAATCTTGGGAGTACAGGGGGCTACTATTTGCTAGTCATTGTGAGAGCTCCAAGAATACTAAGGAGATTAGACAGTAAACTCAGTTTGTCCTCAGAGGACAGAACCAGTAGTAACAAGATGCTGCCTATACAACCTTGCACAAATCATTTAAGTTCTTTGGGTCTCAGTTTTCTTGGACGTCAAGCTCTGGCCCTCTGTTCTAAGGTCTCCTCTGTGGTTCACTGATCCACCCAAGGTTACAGAGGTGGTAAGTGGCAGAATCTGGATTTGAACCCAGGTCTTTGACTTTAAACCCAATGTTCATTCTTCTGTATTAACAGAGCTATCCAAAATAGAGGAGGCTTCCTCTCCTTATAGGTCAGCAAGCTAAGTCAATATAACCACTTGTCAAATGTGTGGTAGATGGATTTTGTTGTTGTTGTAGGTTTGAGCTTTGTTTGCTGAATCCCCTTAACAACTCTGAATTCTGTAATTCCTATAGAATTTTAAAATAGTTTCCTATATGGGGGAGTAAGCTCTCTAAGCATGTGATACATTATATTAATTCAGTAGTAAGGCAGAAGGAAATATTATTGTACTTTCTTATTCCATCATTACTAAGCTCCACTGGGATCCACTGAACCATGGTCTGTTTCAGTTCGGAATGGAGCTCCTCTCTATTGTGCTGGCTCTGCTTCCTCCCCCGCCCGTCTTCTACTTTCATTTCTCTGCCTGATCACTGCCTTCACTGGATGCTGGAAGTAGAGATGTGACTGGTGATTGTTACACCTACGACTTCTGTTTGTTAAGAATCCCTGCTTCTGGTGGCCAGTCAGTCAAAGATGGCCAGAACCACCACTCTGTCTTCTGTCATGAAGACAGCCGTGGGGAGTTTCTGTCCTGTTCTTCACTCCACCCCTACCCCTCACCTCCCATTTTGTCCCCCTTTGGAAGTGGTTATATTTATAGCAGGTTATCATGAAGGAATCATGTGGCATGTTTTATGAACAGGTGCTTAGAAATCTCCATTCTCCAAAAACTCTGTGCCCTATTAGGTAGTCCTGATAGCTCAGATTTCCCTCTTACACCTATTCCTTTGTGTCAGGATGGTCTAATAAAATATTTATATTTCTGAATTAGTCCTCAGAACTTCAAATAAGAAAGCCCTCAGAGGGTTATCCTTTCAGATCAAGGTGCTTTCCCCTCTATAAATAGTATGTCCTCGGGTCCACAGTCTGCTTTTCTCTGTACGTCTCCTCCATCTCAGACTGCCTGCTTCACAAACAGTGAGTTACTTATGAGTAGGGTGCACTGGACTGATCATTCTTATGGACTATAGTTTGACTTTGCTTAACAGGTAAGTCTGGTTCTCCTCCAGGCTGGTCAGCCGCTTGGACTTTCCTTGCTTTCAATCGGCTAATGCCCTTCTTTCTACCTTTCTCTATAGTTCTTTCAATCTAGAACAAATTATCCTAAGACACAAAAGGCATGGACTTGAATTCCCACATCTGGTATTTAATTGGCTGTGTAGCCTCGGACAAGATGCTTCTCCTTTTCTCTGGACCTCTGTTCTAAGATCTCTTTTGTGATTGATTTTTAATCCCACTTGCACTAAACAGCTTCCGTTCTATTCCATCTTTGCTGTACTCCATCCGTTCATACATCCTGCCATGTCTAGACTATAATTTAGCATCTTTGAAGCTCTTTTATGATTGACATTTTTTTCCTGCAAGAAAACTAAGGGTTATGATACAATTAATTTGGAATCCATTGGAGGGAGGCCTTTCTTTATACCCTCTGAGAGTTAACACATTAAACTATTTTTAAGTCATTAATTCTTTAGCAAAAATTCTTTTCTAAGTATCTTTCCTATAATGATAGCTAGCAATGATAACTGAAAAATTTTACATTTATGATCTCCTTTGACCCTGTTAACAAGCCTAAGAGATAAATAACTACAGGTTTATTATCTCCATTTCACAGATGAGGATAATGACTCATTCAAAATCACAAAGTAAATGCCAGAGGTTGATTCCTAAATGTTTCCCTTCAATCCTCCAAGGCTATTCCCAGTACACCACAGCGCCTCTCCTAAGTGAGAAGTAGAGATTGGTGGAACAGGGACTAGAACTGGTAAATTTTTAAAAAGAAGGCGACAGAAAGAAACATAGGGTTAGAAAAACAGTAGTGCTCAGGAACAACCTAACTGGTAATCTTTGGCAGCCAGTGTACTGGTTGCCTAGTTCACTGACAGGGTGAAAAGGTCACTCAACTGCTTAAAATATGAACTGAAAGCACACTCCTTGGGTGCCCCTTCATCATCTCTAGTCACAAAAGCTCCTCCAGTGAGGATAATGTTCATCACCAGCACTCCAACATAAAAATGAATTTTCTGGCACTATTATTTCTACAAATGGTAATTCTAAAAATGTTTTTTTTCTTCCCTGTGTAACAGCTTGGCAGGGGGAAA
This sequence comes from Potorous gilbertii, assembly GCA_028658325.1. NCBI lineage: Eukaryota > Metazoa > Chordata > Mammalia > Diprotodontia > Potoroidae > Potorous > Potorous gilbertii. The sequence goes on along the minus strand of CM053771.1, from coordinate 479,164,711 downwards.
AAACTGGAGATCTGTGGGTGGTAAGTACTATTATTGCGAAAATAGATGGAACATAGCACATCAACATTGGATTTGAATGTATCCCATTTTTAAAAATATACACAGGAAAGCAAAAAAAAAAAAATGTAATGTTTTGGCTGTAACAGCTCCCTCCCCGCTCCAGTCCCCACCCTTAGACATTACATTTTCTCAAGCTAGTGTTATTTTCCTAAAAGAGATTCTTTTTCAGAAATTTAACACTGGTGAGTCAAATGTGTCTGTCTTACTTTCATTGAGCCACTTGGGATGGGATGTTGGGATTTTATAGTAGTCTGGCACTTAAAAGAGGTAACTGCTTTCCAAAAGTAAAGGAGTTAAAGTGATATTCTCATTCTATCCCTATGTATTTTTACAATACTTTGTTAGCAAAATATTTTATAATCATTTTAAAAATAAGCTAGCAAGTCTATATAAAAAGCAAGTAAATTTCAACTAATACATTGAACAACTGTAATTTGTATTGTCATAACCTAAGACTATAAAATACCATATGCTACAAATATTAATTATAACATGATTGTAAATGAATACTGGACTCAGTTACTGAGAAGTAATTGTTTCATTTTAAAAAAAATTTTTAAACATCTTTATTTAAAGTTTTGAGTTCCAAATTCTATCGCTACCTCTCTTCCCCCTTGGTAAGATAACTTTTATATCTGTAATTATGTAAAATATTTCCATATTAATCATTTTGTACAAGATGAATAAAAGAAAAAAGTAAAAAAATAGCATTCTTTGGTATATATTTGGTTAATATCAGTTCTTTCACTGGAGGGAGAAGGTGTATGCCTCACCATTAGTCCTTTGGGACTGTCTTGCAACATTGTATTGCTGAGAACAGCTAAATCTTTCACAGTTGATCATTGTACAATGTTGCTGTTATTGTGTGCAATGTTCTACTGGTTCTGTTCACTTCACTATGCATCAATTCATGTTAAGTCTTTCCAGGTTTTTCTGAAGTCATCCTGCTTGTCATTTCTTATGGCACAATAATATTCCATTACAACCATATACCACAGTTTGTTTAGGCATTCCTCAGTTGATCGGCATCCCTTTGATTTCTAATTCTTAGCCACCACAAAAAAGAGCTGCAATATATATTTTTGTACAAATAAATCCTTTACCTTTTTTTTTTGGATGTCTTTGGGACATAGACCTAGCAGTGGTATAATTGTTTTATTCTTGCAAAAGGGATTAGAACAGATTTTCCTATATTATATGCAGCACAGTAATGTCACATTCCAAACAGGGAAAGAAATCACTTTAAAAAATATTGTAAAGCAATTATAAGTTCAAATTTCAGGTAATGAACGGAAAGTTGTGTCAAGTCACTTAAAACTCCTTGATAATATAATAATAATTATAAATAGCATTTAACTAGTGCTTTAAGGTTTACAAAGTACTTTACAAACCTCATTGCATTTTATTAGAAACAAAACTATCAACTGTATTTGGAATGACATGCAACTAATTTGTATAATTTCTTTTTAAAAAGTGTTACTGATGTCTTGTTTTTCACACCCCAGCACTTTCCCAATGTTTTTTCTACCCTCAAATTCTCCCTTGTAAAAAAGAAAAACAGTTAAGAAAAATCAAGGAGCAAAATGATCACAGATGATGGCTTATATAACATTTTGCTCCCATAGTGTACCACCTTTATGCAGGAAAAAATAAAGTATATTTCACTATTCTTTTTGTGACTGGAATCTGTTCATTATAATTGCATAATTTCAATGCATTCTATTCAGAAATCAAGGGCAGTGACAATACAATGTTTAAAGTGACATCCATTCATCCTTAGAGTGATGCTGTAACAGGTAGGTTGAGGCATCTTTAGCCATTTTTTCACTTTTGATTATGTTTATATTCTATTGGAGTGAAGTCTATCTCATAAAGAGTTCCTGGTCTAAGGAGGGTAGATCTGTGAACTCCTGCTGGGGATAGGATCTCACTGCAGAGCAGTTCCAGAAGTCCCATATGTTCATTCTGATGGGAATTATTTCAGGATCACTAATAACCACTGTTTAAATTTAGTAAAAAAAAAAAACAAAACAAAAACCCAGTGATCTTTCCTAATATTACAAGATGATAGTGTTGAAAAGCAAAGATGAAAAGCCTAGACTCTGATATGTACCTCTATTGTTTTCTATAAATTGCATGGTTAAAAATGTATATATGTATTATATATATATATATATATATATACAAATATATGTATATACACATATAATAGCACAAGTTACTGCACTATCATATTACTGAAATAACAAACACATTTCATCCCCATGAAATGTCCTCAGCTCATTGTATTTAGCACGCTCATCCTACCGTCTATCAGACATCTCTGAGACATGTTGCTAACATTTTATGGTTCACTACTATCTGGGCCATAAATCTTTGAAGTTTGATAGTTAATCATATTTGATAATTGTCAGCATTAAAAAGGTCTTTGGAAACCCAACACTGATGGCTTTGATTTTTGAAGTCGTAGTTTGTTTAATATCTAACCTCCCGTGTTTGGGGCAGCGAGCTAGAAACTGTTACTTAAACTGGTATCATTGCCAGGAATCTAATTCACAACTTCTGAGTCAGCTCTCCCACCCATCTCCGAATGTTCATGACTCAGAGTAACAGTCTGCACTTAGTCTAATTAACTGTTCTTTTTTTTTTAAGCTAAAAGAAATTAAAACAAAAAAAAAGCCCTCTCCTTTTCCTTGTCTTCCTTTGGTGCTAGGAAGAACACAAAAGAACCATACCTTTTTGTCTCTCCTGTGGGCTGTATGTGAGGAATGGATGTGGGCTAGGCTCATGGCGCCTGAAGGTGGTAACAAAATGTTGACAGCTCTCAAGAGAGGGCTTGGGAAAGAGCCCATACTCAGTACGCTCCTATGGAAAAGAGAAGGAAAAAGTTGTAATTTCCCTTGATATATACCAAGTTAATCAATCACAGCAAAGCTCAAGCAGGGTCATCACCACCATTAAATCATATTCAATCAAGGAAAAGATTATGGAGTGTTTATTTTGCATTATTGTATCTCAGTTGTGGAAATCTTTTTTTTTAATGGCTTCCCAACAACCCCATCATTGCCTGTATGACAAAGGACCCTGATGGTGGTATGGGGCACAGGATTTTGAGAGCCTAACACAGAAAGAGGATTAACTTTATTATTCCTTTCCCTGCCTCCCCCCCCCCCCCCCATCCTCCACTCACAACTGGCTTTTTTCATATTTTTCTCCATCTGGGAGTACAGCTTGTGGCAGTGTCAACACAAGACACAGTGAATGCCAAGGGTGTTTCTCTGCCAGCCAGCTGGTCCCCCCTCGTGCTCAGAGACCAAGTGCATATGCTCTAGGACAAGCTCAAACTAGAATATCTTGGGGACTCAAGAGCCCCGAGTACATCCCATTGCAAAAGCTTGGTCTTCCGGTAGGGCGTGAAAACAATTGGCTGCTAGGCCTCCAGGCTGCTCGCTTCTCTTCTGGGAAATCTTTTCTTGCCGTATCTTACCTCCTAAGTTAATTCTGACACTCTGCAAACAAATGCATGTTTTACTCAGGTTCAGAGTAGATCGAATGGTATGTTGGTGGTTTATATTCCACAGGTGCGTGGTAATTGGATGTGGTAGGTTACAAAGTGTTCTGGTCCATTTTTTTTTTAGGACGGAGGCTTTGAGATTTGTGCTTTTTCTCGCTTATGCTATTTATCTCCTTGATGCGTTTCAAGGAAGAAAATCATTTAGAAGCCATCTCGCCGCTGATCCCGTGGTCATTACCGAGAGAGGAATGATGCCATCCAGAGAGACGCAAGGCTAAGCCCAGGCCTCTCTGATTCTGTAAACAGAATTTGGTCTCAAACAATACATTGACTTACTCTTTTTTTCTCTCTATTCTCTGCTAATTAATTTTTTTTATCTTTGTGATTTCATCAATGTGGGCAGCTCCCTGGTGCAGAAACCCCCTCCCCTGGTGTAGATGGTAACCTACCTGCAACTTATAGTCTTAGTAACCTGAAGGCACTGGAAGACGATGAGATTGAGGATACGGAGCATTTTGGCAGACCTAGGTTTAAATCTCCTATTTACACTTCATATATCTTGTATGCATGCAGATGTTTGTCTACAGTGTCCCCTGTTAGAAGGTGAGTTTGAGGAGGGTTTGCCTTTTCTCCCATCCCTATTCTTAGTATAATGTGTGGCAGGCAGTAGGAGCTTAATAAAAGCTTATTGGCTGAAAGACTGAATCCTGAGTCAGCCATTTATTACTTATGTCATTTGGGTAACATCTATTTGGGCTTCAGTTTTGTTTTTTTTTAAAAGAAAAGGTTAAACTCAACGACAGCCAAGCTTCTTCCCAGTTCAAAATCTATGAACCTGTTACTTGACCATGGTCACATTGACAATGTGTGTCTATCAACCGAGCAACATTTTTTAAGCATCTACTATGTGCCAAGCATTGTCTATCCACCTAAAATGTGCCACTGTCAGAGGTAACTCATGAATCCAGGTTTTCCTGCATTGTGTCTAGTCCTTTATTGACTCTCCTATGTCATCTCCCATTAATTAAAATAAGCATAAGAGGTAGTTATGTTATAGAGAAGAGAGAGCTGGTCTTAGAGTGAGGAAGTTCCAGAGAAGACCTATCTCTGATGCATACTGGCAATGACTGGGCAAGTCACTTAACTCTTTGTTGACCCAGGGAATTCTCTAGAACTAGAATTTCTGCAGAGCTGATGTTGCCTTGCATTAGTACAGGCAGTTGTGTCATTCGGAGCTCCCAACATGAATGAAATCATGTGTACAGTTAAAAAAAATTAATATTAAGTGATGCTTTCAGTGAAGGAGAATCTTTTTAGGTTTTTTGTCAAGATTGACCACATACTGCAGGCATCGAAAGACTGGCTGTATATGTTGGCAAAAACAGCAGAAAAGCTACCCCTAGATTAAAGCTGGATCCCCAGTGGGAGAGGCAGGATTTGCCATGCATAGTCCTGTGCTTTGAATTAAAGGAAAGAAGGACAACAAGAATGAAAAAAAAACCTGCTTTCCCAGCTCTTTGATAAATGACACAATCGATATCCCAACAACTGATCAGTAACCAGCCTAATTAAAGTATTCAGCCTGTAAAATAGAGCTGTCATGGAGGCCTCCATTAGTGTCCTGGCCAATAAAAAAAGTAATGGATTTTTAAACATATTCTGCTTTCTACCAAACTGGACTGTCGCAGCAGGAAAGGAAGTGTTTTGGGGAAGGGGGAAAAATAAAACAGGTCATAACCCATTTTTTTTCATAGCAAGTCTCCAGTCTCAAATGGAATTACAATTGAACCTCAAGCTCATTCTTGGGAAAAAAATATTTCTGTTTGAAATGATTTTGATTCAATCAAGAACTCATTATATATTCTTCTTGAGGCGCTCATCAGAACTGTTTACATGTCTTGTGCATCTGGGTAATGTTGGGGGGGAAAGTCCCAACAACTCTGTATTTTGACTTTTCATAAGTAGCTTCTTCAATTTTTTATATGAATAAAGTGTTCAATTACCATTTTGGTATTCAAGCCAAATCTAACTAATTGATTTCCCTAAACATGTAAGGAGCATTGAGACCCTTTTGGGTATTGCAAATACCTTTTTTTAAAAAAAATTGTAATGGCTGGGCCAACAGGAGAATACAATAAAAGACCACCACTGAGCTCTGGTCTTGGAAGAATATGTATCTGGGAGACAAAACATTGGAAATTTAAAAAAACTAATAAAGACAAGATGTACATGAGGCTGGCATATTGATATAAAAAATCCTCTTTAATCTGCACTGGGCCCCACTGATTCCCAATAGCAGAGAGCAAGCTGTCTGTTTATTCCCTAAGAAAAGTACACAAAAAATATTAACGAGTCTAAAACACGTCTTGGAAAAATAATTCATAAAAATCTGCTTTTCCCTTCTCTTGTCATTTCTCATTCTCTGATTGGTCCCCTGGTGATGTGTTCTGAGATGTGACTTCCCAATATGGGTCATGAGCTAAGTGTTAAGTACTTTCTTTTCCTGAGCTCACTTTCAACCCGCCCAAGAGTGTGAGAACTGGAGTGAAAACATTTGCCACAAAAGAAAAAGACAAACAGCAAATTTGGGCCAAAATGCTTAATACTGATCCACTGTCCGCTATCTGAAAACAATGTGGACAGAGACATGGAGGTGGGTTACAGAAGGCAGAGGGATAACTGCTTTTGTGTATGTGCACTTTGACCCTGCACAGAAAAGAAAGGCACTGTATTCCAAAACCAAGGAGAAATACTGAACTTGAATAATGCAACTCTTGCAATCCTGAAAAGACTATATAATTATTATACTGAAAAAGAGCAAGTACAGTTTCTTTTCAGTAGATTCTAATTTAATGAAACAAGTTGTATAGCCTGTTCTTACTTTCTTTGCCTGTCTTACTCTTTTGATGAAGTGCATCTTAAATAAGACTTGGGGTCTCACACTTTCACTTTTTTGAAAGGGGAGAATGTCAAGGAAGAATATTCAATTCTTTTCAATTAGAGCTCTTGTTCTACTTTACCCTAGTTTATGTTAAATGTACCTATTGTATTACAGGAGCATCTTCTGCCCTTTGAGAATTTTCTTCTAAGAAAAACTTTAAAATGGTGATTTTTTTCCTTAACTCTTCTTAATACCTAATTTCTCCTCGTTTCCTCCTTTCTTTAAGAGTTTAGTTATGTGTTTATGAATATTTTATGGCTAACTATGTTTGAGTGAAATTCTATTTTATATTAAGAAGAAAGCTACAAGAGCAGATAACTTTATGTAATAAAATATTCCAGGAAAAAAAGTTTTTTGTTTCTGTAACAACATGTGTAATTAAGTCTCAAGCAATACACACCCTGAAGAGCAAGATTTACATTTTCTAATTCAGATTCACATAACCCAACTCAATCCTCACAAAAATTTAAAGGGTAGAGTTTATGCAGATTTGTTGCCGGGGTATATAGATTTCTGTAATGTGATATATCATTTTTACATTATGTTTGGTACAGATTTATTTATATAGTTTGTCATGTAAAGGGAATGTTGGTAAATCAATTATAAGACATGAGAATGTTTATTAATTAGCATTCAACTTTAGGAATTATTTTTAAAATGAAAGCAAATACAAACAACCTTTCATATTTTGCATTTTGCCATTTAAATGACAGAAAGGTAAAAATGGGTGGAAAACACATAGAATTGGGAGTCAGGAGGGCTGGCTTTGAAACTAACGAGCTGTGAGATATTATATAAGTTTCTTGAGTTCCAGTATCTTCATTTGTAAAATGAGAAGACTTGACTAGATGAACTCTACTATTCTATTATGTAAATGATTAACCATGCTAGTTTTAATGGCAAATACATAGTCATATTCACTTCTCCTCCTGCCCCACTGCAATACAAAATCAGGAGTGTATGCAGGCATGCTTATATACATGCATGTATATGTACATAATACATATATATTCATAAAGTTTAGACAAATAGACTTCTGCCTACAGTTCTTGTGATAGAATCATAGAAAAGGGATGAAAAAGGTCACACAGCTCTCTAATCTAACTCTATTACAGAGAAGAAAATGAGGCAAACGGAAGTTTAGTCACTTGGCCAAAGTCACAGAGCTAGAAAGTGGTAGAATTAGGGTTCAACAGTGCATTTTGAGACTATAAATCCATTTTTTCCCTTACTTTGTCACGATTCCCTCACAAGTTTCAATATCATTTTGTTTTCCTTTTTTTTTTATCAATTACTTCTGGAGATGTGTTCTTTAATCACCTCTGTCTGTCTGTCCATTCGTCTCAGAATCACTAGTTGGATCATCCCTCGGATGTTTCCTTCCATAGACATGGATCTTCTAAGAGTCTCCATCGCTTCATGGTTGGACTTGCCCAAAAGAGATTCACCATTCACTGCAATCAGTTGGTCATTCATACGTAAGCGCCCATCCTTAAACAAAACAAAATAACAATATAGTTACTGTAGGCCAATGTTCAATTCAATTTCATTAAGAATTCATTAAATGCTTACTATGTGCAAGGCACAAGAGAGACAGTGTGACAGTAGATTTTGAAGGCTGAACTGAAAGCCAGGCAAGAACTGGCTTTATGTGCACTTCACTTATAAATCATTAGCGTTATATCACCCTGGTCAATGCTCCAAGACACAGGTATCAAACTCAAAAAGAAACAGTGCAGAGTCAAAGAGCATAGGCACAAAAGTCTCTAAAACTATAAAACTGAAATGGAGTTCACCCATGTTGGTAGAGGGTCTTTCCTCACCTAAGAGCTCTCTAGACATCAATGCATAGTCTAGTTCCTCTTCTTATGTGCAAGGTACCATGGTAGATATTAGAGATATAAAGTTCAATAGCAACACTGTCCCTGCTGTCCAGAAATTATATGAAGAAGAATGCCTTGTGTAGTCAGAGAGAAGATAAGGCAGAACATGACTGGGTCAAAAGACATAATATGTACAAAATGCTCTAGGGAAATTTGAGAGGGGGGAGATCATTTCCAGCGGAAGATAGCAGGAAAGGTTTCATAGAGGGGTGGATCCTGTACTGAGCTGTGAAGGAAGAAGAGGACTTCAATAAGCAGAGGTGATAGTCATCTTGGCAGTGGGGGTGCCCTCCATGAATGCATGGAAGTGGGAGATAGCAAGCAGAATGAGTCCTGGAGGTGAGCTAGTAGATGTCTGGTTAGAATGGGGAATGTGCGTCCCCAGGTAGGATAAAGTAAAGCTAGAAGGGAAGGTGGGAGCCAGATTGTAGAAGGACTTAAATTCTAGGTTAAGGAGTTTGTTATTTTATCTCTAGGCAAAAGGGGAGTTATTAAAAGATTTGAGCTGGAGAAATGACAGTCAAACTTGTACATTTTAACAATAATGCACTATATGAAGGCACTTAGAATACACATACAACCACATATATACATACACATACATGTAGATGAATGTTTACCTATATATCTTCTGAACTTAATAAATACCAAATAAAATGAGTATTTCCATATACATATCATAGGAATAGTAATAGCACTTACCTCCCATGGCTATTGTGAAAATCAAATCAAATCAAAATCTTTGTGAGGAGCAGAGCACGGTTCCTAGCCGGTAGGTGCTATATACATTTTATTATGATGATGATTATATTTGGACAGAAAATAGATGATTTGACATGAAACGGGGCACTATGTCTCTATTATGACAATGTGATTTTCCTTTACATAAATATTTGAACTTAATATGTAATTTTCAAAATGCAAAATTCTTGACTTGTCTGTGACTCATTCTGGCCTCCCTTATCTTTTTTCTGTATATTTAAAAAAAATCGATGACCCTATTTCCTTTCTATAGAATCTTCATAATACTGACTTGTATGTATATAGATATGTTGACATGAGTAACCCCCTCCTCACTCTGTTCCAGTGGTGGCAAAGGAGGAGAGGGGATGAAAGGTTAGCCCAATTCTTAAGGCTTTAACAGCTGAGAGAATATTGAAAAGTTCTGGAGTGGGCAGGGGAATTGGATTAAGCCTAATATTGTAAGTAACATAGGATATGAGGAAATGGTTTGTACAAGGACATGCAGAGAGAAATGGGGTGATGGAACCAAGACATTGCTATCTTTCCTCCACAAGTTGCTGCCAGGACTGTGAGAAACTTGGGTAGGCTACATCCACCTGGCTCTAACCCCTAAAATTATGAGATGAATGCTGCCATCCACAAAAGGTGACAGCAGACAGATTCAGCTGGTTCTCTGGAAGTCATAGAAAGCTTGGCATCATCCTCTCAATGACCACTAGCACTGGAGAAATTACATAACCAATGGGGTGGATGTACGACTCCCAGCACTTGGAACCCTAGCATCAAATATGGTCAGGCACTTGGCAAGCAGCCATCCCTTGTGGTTAAACATGCATGCTCTCCAGTAATGTAGCCTTTTATTACAGATGATCATGGTTGGCAAATTCATATTACTGACTCATGAAAAGGGGGCTCTCGGACCTTACAACAGGTAGTCATTTTTATAAGGTTACGCTTATAGACTTGATCAGGTTGTAGATTTAAACCTGTAGGGTTTCATAGACCATCCAGGAAATGTCTTGATTTTATAGGATCAAAAGAGATAATATGTGTAACATGCTTAGCACATTGCCTAGTAATAGTGGTTACTTAATAAATGCTTATTCCCTCCCCTTACTGGTAACAAACCAAAGTCCTACAGGATTTGAATCCACACCCTCTGACTCCAGAGATCTGTTCAATAAGCCATGCTTTCTCCACTAGGGAATATGGCGCACACACATACACGCACACGCACACACACACACACACCCCAACAGCATGAGGCAGTAAACAATTTTATGAGAAGATACTTAATAAATGCTCCAGAAAACCCATTGAAGAAACACCATATAATCCCTATTTAAACGTAATCTAGGCAAAATCATTCCTCCATGATAGATTACATTTAAACAGATTATATGACATTTTGTCAAGGAGTTTTTTGGAGCAGGTTAGTCAATCTGTCAATAAACATTTATTAAGTTCCTACTATATGCCCCTCTGCTAAGCCCAGGGGACACAAAAATGTAAAAGACAGTCCCTGCTCTTAAGGAGCTCACAACAGGGAAACAAATATGTCCAGACAAACTACATGCAGGATATATTGGATTGAATTAACAGAGGAAAGGTACTAGAATTAAGAGGGATTAAGGAAGGTTTCTTGTAGAAGTTGAGATTTTAGTTGGGACTTGAAGCCAGGGAGGTCAGCAGCCAGAGCAGAGGAGGGACAGCATTTCAGCCACACAGGCCAGCCAGAGAGAATGCCCAGAGCTTAGAGACAGAGTATATTGTTTGTGGAATAGCCAGGGGGCCAGTGACAAAGAGTGTGTTGGGGGGAAGGAGGGGAGTAAGGTGTAATTAGACAGGAAAATCGGGAAGGGGCCGAGTTATGAAGATCTTTCAATATCATCAAAGGATTTTGTACTTGACTCTGGAGGTAACTGGTGGTCCTCAGATATGGTATCTGGCATGTCATCCACAACTCTCTTCTCTTTCACTGGGCTGGCTTCCTCAGACAGCATGGGAATAAGGGGGCAGCCATAGCTACTATCACAGCTGCTATGCCTCTCCCTCAGGCTCTTATGGGAGTGTGTGTGTGTGGAGTGTGTGTGTGTGTGTGTGCGTGTAAGTGTGTGCGTGTTTGCGTGCATGTGTGTAGAAATATACTCCTACTTTTCACCACTATAGCTAATGATTCCCCACTGCACCCTGTCTACTGCACTCTGCTGCCTCTCCATTTAAAAAGTCGCAATGAACTGTGTATGTGGTAGCACTGGTGGTGAGAAGGTAAGTTGTGATCCTTAAAACACATTATTAGTCCTATTGACAGATGAAGAAACAGGCATATGGAGGTAAAATGACCTAGACAAGCTCATAAGTGAGCCAATGACAAAAACAAGGCTGACATCAAGTGTCTAGAGTTAGTAAACACAGGTGTACCACAACTAAAAAAAACAGAAGGGAAATACTCATCAGTTGCAGAAAGGGAACTTTTTTTAGAATTCAGGATTGATTGAATATTGAATTTTAGAAAATAAATGATTCTTCCACAGAAAACACATCTAACTCTGACAATAGAAATTGTCAGAGCAGCCACCATCTGAGTCTACATGTGGACCTTTGAAAACCTGTGGTAATGTTCATAAACCGAACAATGCAGTGGCAAGCAGTAGATGGCTAGAGGGAGTTTCCCTCTGTTCAGCAGCAAGAGAATGAGCTAAGTGGCATCAGAGAGGAGCTGGGCCAATGGTAATGCCCTAGTGCTGGGGTGCTGAAGGAACCATTTGTTCACTGCCAGACAGACTCCAAAGTCATCCCAAGGAAAGCATTAATTGCTCTATGCAGAAAATGAAGTAACATCACGAACATACAAGCATACCACATCAGAGGCATGTGTTGCTTTAAATGGAATACTTTAATATAACTTAATGTTCCTACCTTTCCCCTTCTGCCCCTCTAGAAAGAACTGTATAAGAGACTCTGAGGGACATCCAAACCAAGAGCAAATGGTCCATTTCCATGGTTTCATTTTGGATGAAGGGTGTGAAGGAATATCTTTTGGGGACCAGGACCGGAGGGGCAAGAAGAACTCAGCCATTCTCATAGTTTTAGTTATGAGATTCTCCTTATGAAATGAGAAACTGCTCAGAAAGTTATCCCTTACTATAAACTCATTATTGTTTAACATAAAACAATTTCTTTCACAAAAGCTATGGAGTGTTTTTATTTACAGATAGAGAAGCCTTAAGGCTTCTGTCTGATTATGCAAGTTCACAGCACCGGATGGGTTCTGTTCCTGTTGCCTAGAACAAAAAAACTCAAACTCAGGTTGCCCAGGGCACTTGGAATTTTTTAAAAAGGTGTTCCCATTCTTTGCCAGGGTCACCAGAAGGTTGGGGTAAGAGAAAGAGCCAGTCACTGTTGTTTTCTGGCTTTGGCTGGTCTACTGCCATCGTTACAAAATTTACTTTGCAAAGTAAATGATGATTTTTTTTCTCATGTATTGATACCAGGCACTGAATTTATAGAATATAATGGCAGAATCTGAAAAGCAGAAGGGGCCTTAGAGATCCTGTAACTCTACATTTTACTGATGAAGGAACTAGGGCTTCAAACTAGGCTTTGAACTAGGGTTCAAATGGATTTAAGTGATTTGCCCAACCTCACAGCCTAACTAGCCAGGAGCAGAAGCAAGGACTCATGATTCCAGATCAATGGTCTTTCTCCAATATGGATTAGAAGAATTTGTTTTATAAAAAAGTAGTGAATTTTTAAATATAAGTTCCTAATATCTTACTTTTACATCACTTTCATTTCTAATATCGTATCATCTATCACTTTCCTGCTGTAATTGACCCCCTTTCTCCTTTTAACAGCTAAACAAAAACAATTGAGTCTGAGAACGTACGCACAAAACCCTCGCTCTTTCTACCAAGAGAAATGAGGTATGTCTTATTGTCTTTTCTATGGGGTTTTTCAGTTGACCCTATTCAATACACTTCAGTGGCTTCCTATTACCTCCAGAATTAAATATAAAATTCTCTGTTTGGCTTTCAAAGATCTTCATAACCTGGACAATTCCCCTTTTCAGTCTTCCTTCACCTAACTCCCTTCTATGTACTCTAAAATTCAGTGACAATAGTTTCCTTGGTATTACTATTCTGAACACGTTCATTGATTGTCCCCCCACCCCCAGAATTCTCTCCTTCTTCATCTCTGCTTCCTTCAAGTCTTAGCTAAAGCTTCAACTTTCTGCAAGAAGTCTTTACCAATCTTCCAGACTCTTAGTGCCTTTTATCTGGGATTATATTCAATGTAGCATGTATGTATGTATCTATCTATGTATTTATCTATTGAAAGAGTTTGTACACAGCTGTTTTACAAGTAGTTGTTTGAATATTCTCTCCCCAGGAGACTGTGAGCTCCTTGAGGGCAGGGATCATTTTTTAGCCCCATTTACAAACACACAAAGCTAAGGAACTTAATAAATTCCGCTTGCTTTTGACTCAGAGACTGGCTTCCTTTCAATTCTTTTCTTTTATTGTACTTATTGTTCTTGCAGTTCTATTTATTTTATTCTGCATCAATCCCTATAAAATTTCCCTTGTTTCTCTTATTTCCTCACAGTCATTTCTTACAGAAGAATACCATTTCATTACATTCATATACCACAGTTGGTTCAGTGATTCCCCCAAAACAGGCATCCACTTTGTTTTCAATTCTTTGCAAAAATGCTACTACAAATATTTGAGTATATATTGAGACTTTGTTTCTGTCTTTGACTTCCTTGCGGCATACGATTAGTAGCTGCTGGGCATAAGGATATGAATGAACAGTATAATTTTTTTTAATTAAATAAAATTTCAGTAAGTAATTTTATTGATATCTTTTGTTTTTAAATCATCTAGATTTCTCACCCTATTCCTTCTCCTTCTTCCTCCCTGGGAGCCATTCTGCATAACAAAAAGTTTTTAAAGAAAAAATAAAGAGAAAAAATAATCAAAAGCAATAGAAAAATATCTTACTTCACACATACAAACACACACACACATATATAAAGTATGGGAAATACATGGAAAAAATCTGACTATATATGTGTGTACAAGGGCATGGATTTTACATATATGTAAATATTCCACACCCATAAGCCTCCCACTACTGTAAAGGAGAGATGAGGAGGCGAGGGGATCTTCTCATATCTCTTTGTGGCCAAACTTACTTTTTATCATTTTGCCATGTTTATATTTTTGGGGGGTGGTTTTTTTCCCCCACTTATACTGAAGAAGTTATTTTGTATGTTATTTTTCTGGCATTACTTCATTTTGTTTCAGTTCATCTTAAATCTTTCCATAATTCTCTGCATTCATCACATTCATAATTTCTTATTGTCCAGTAAAATTCTATTTTATTAACTTCTTGGGCAGCTAGGTGGTGCAGTGGATAGAGCACCAGTGCAGGAGTCAGGAGGACATGAGTTCAAATCTCACCTCATATACCTGACACTCACTAGCTATGTGACCTGGGGTGAGTCACTTAACCCCAATTGCCTCCTCATCCTGGGTCATCTCTAGTCATCCTGATGAATATCTGGTCACTGGATTCAGAGGAGGAGGAGTGAGGCTGGTGACCTGCACAGCCCTCCCTCACTCAAAACAAAGTCAAGTGCAAGTCATGTCATTATTTCTCTGATGTCATGGTCTTCTTCAGCAACGAAGGATGAACACACAATATTTTATTAACTTCCCACAATTTGTTTAGCTATTCTCTAATCATTGGAAATCTACTCTCCAACAACAGCTTCCTCCCCTCAATTCTTCATTATTAGAAAGGCTCAAGGAGTATGTACCTAGCAATAGTTTCTGGGTCAAAAAGCATGAACATTCTATTAATTTTATTTGTATATTTCCAAGTTGATTTCCAGAGTAGTCTTTACTAAGTCACAGCTCTCCCACCAATTCATTATTCTAATGCCTATCTTTCCACAATCCCTTCAACAATTACCATTCTCATCTTTTCACATCTTGACCAATTTGCTGGGTACAAGGTGAAAACTCGGGGTTATTTTGATTTGCATTTCTATTACTAATAATTCGCAGCATTCTTTCATGTGACTATATTTCCAATCCTTTTTTTAAACACTTCTCTATTGGGGAATAATTTTGGGGCTTATATATCTCTGCTAGCTCTCTCTCTGTCTTGGATATCAAGTCCCTGTCCGAGATATCTGAAAAAAAGGGTTTATTTTTTCCCCATTCTATCACTTTCCTTCTTATCCTAGAAGTTTCTATAAAAAAGTTCCTATAAAAAGTTTCTTATAATCAAAATTATATATTTTATCTTTTGTGATCATCTCTATCCTTACTTAACTGAGAATTTACCTTCTACCCATAGAGGCAAAGGTATATTATCTGTTTCTCTTTCTTTATAGTATGATCTTTAATATTCAGGCTACTTTTCATTTCCACTTTGAATTTAGTGCGGATTAGTCACTGTTGCTGTAAACTGGTGGTGAATGTTTAGGAAGTTCAGACAACTACCGAGAAGAGACAATGCATTATCAGATCTCTTATGGAAGAATTTTCTATAGAAAACAGATAAAAAAGGCATGATGGGATTGCAGAAAGGAAGATAAAAAACAACCAGGGAATAGAATAAGGCAGAAAAGGGAGGGGAAATCTAGTTTTAAATGAATCTGATTCAATCAAGAATTCATTATGCATGCTTCATAAGGTACTCATCAAAACTGTTTACAATCTCTTTGCTTTAGAATGATATAAAACCATATGTATTTTGACTATGAAAAGTAGCCTATTCTGTTTTTATTTTTTGCTGTTGCCATCAAGTTCAGTTAAGTGCTTTAGTTTGACTAACAAACCTCACTAATTGATTTTGCATAAGTAAACTCAACTATCTGGGGATATTATCTAGTAATTCTAGGTTACTTTTCTTTTTTTTAATTTAAATCTAGGGCACTGCTGAAGTGGCCAAAAAACAATAATGAAAAGGACTATGATGGTTTTGGGAAGGAGCTCAGATACACTCTGGCCCCTGGTTTCAACAGTCCTCCTGGTTCTCACCCCTCTCTCCCCACTAGAAGTCCTTATCTCCATGCTCCTTTCTTCTAATCTCCACCACTCACCCCTTTTCAAGGGAAAACAAGAAACAAGTCAGGAAGAAACAGAGGGAAAATTACTCTTAAGAATCTTTGGGACTGACCCAAAATAGTAGGAGAGACTTAGGTTGTAGGTTGTCTCAGTTTAGCCAGTCCCACCTAATCTACCATAATACGGTTCAACATTACACAGCACAATTCAGATGGCAATTTGAGACACCATTCAAAGCACAACAGAAGAAAAATTAATAAGAAACAGTAGGATAAGAAAGAGGAAAAAATAGCCTAAACATTGGGCAGCAGAGCTGGACTTCTGGAGACAGGCTTATGCTACAGCTTCTGCCTTTTCATTTTCATTAAATTGCTCCCCGGGAAGGTGATTCCCACCCCCACCCCTCAGTATATGAGATTAATTTCAAAATCCTAGAATTTGTGACTAGTTATTTATGATTAAAGACAGTTAGATCTGGGTTCCACTGGAACTGAAGTTTGTATCATGGATCCCTTTGGCAGTCTGGTGAAACATATATCCCTTCTCAGAGTAATGTTTTTAGATTCATAAAGTCAAAAAAACCAAACCCAACTATATTTAAATACAATTACCTATATTTTTATATCAGCATATTTAAAATTCACAGACCCCCTTAGCAAAGTAATCTGACCCTCATTAAGAATGATCATAACCCAATTCTAAGAGGATAGGAAGAGAGAGAGAGAGAGAGAGAGAGAGAGAGAGAGAGAGAGAGAGAGAGAGAGAGAGAGAGAAGTGTTTGTGTCCTCAGGAAAGAAGAGGGGTATTAAAACTCTCATTTGCCACCGGGAAAAGATTGAAATTACCACTAGTCATATTAGTAGGTCAATGGTTGTGGAAAAAAATATTCAAGAGAGAGAAGAAGAAGAAGGAGAAGGAGGAGAAACTGGAGGAGAAGGAGGAAGAGCAAAAGAAGTAGAAGAGGAAGAAAGGGAGATAGAAGTGAAGGAAAGAGGAAGGAGGGGGATGATTGAGGGAAAGGGAGAGAGGGAGAGGAAGGGGAGAAAGTATGACCAAAGAAAAAAAGAGTTTCTAAAACAAGAAGAGGAAAAAGTTAAGGCTAAGGAAATATCAGATAGTTTTGGGCATTAAAAGACCAGAATGAAAGATACTCGTGCTGCTAAATTTATTATATGAATTGTTCATCTTTAAGTTAGTGAGAGATATAGTTGCCTTTATGTTACTCTAGCAAAATGTAGATCAGCTTCTTTCCAATCCTAATCAAATTTCAACTAACATGAATGAGACTATTCTTTTCCAGGGGAATTGTAGGAAAGCAGAAAGATTTGTGAACCTTTAAAAAAGGCCTCCCCAAACATTTATATAATGTTTACAATAAGTTAGTATCCTCAGGGCCCAATCTCATGGTCTCTGTTAAAACAGCACTTTGTGCCCATGTCTACACCCAACCAAATGTCTACAAGAAAAGGGAAAAAAAATTATATTAATCAGCTGGATGTTTATCTGGATAACTGTGGACAGAATGTTGCAATTTACACCCAGATCATTTGGTATGCTGTAAATATAGCTTGGAAGTTGGTATTTGCTCTAATGAAAGAATTACTTAAATTATCAGGCTGCATATAATAATACTTCACATTCATATAGCACATTAAGATTTACAAAGCACTTTCCTCACAATAACCTTGTAAGACAAATAGAACAAGTAGTATTGTTTCCATCTTACATATGAAGAAACAGGCCCATGGAGGTTAAATGGTTTGTCCAGATGAATACAGCTGGTGTCAGAGACAGGATATGAAATTAGCTTTTCTGGTTCCAAATTCAGTACATACAAATGAGAAAGTATTCCCCAGAGTGCCTTGGTCAGGGTCACTCATTCACACGATGCATACCTTTAGTTATCAAAAGCATTTGCTGGATTCTTGAAGATCAATAAATGCTACTAAATTCAAAGCCTGTATCTTTCTGGTGTTGACCTTACCCATTTACTCTAGTACTGGCCAATTTTGGGACTTCAGCCAAATCAATTACCCTTTTAAAACCTTAGTTTCAGTATAGTAAACCAGTAAAATGCAGGAAAGCTTTATTTATCTGGCATCATCTGAGAATGAGGTGGTATACATAGATTAATGTTCAGAAAAATGATGTTTTTCCCTTTTGAAGGCAGAAACTTTATTTGTTTTAACAATTTTGGTAGAAAATTTTCTTTCTAAAATATATGACATAATCCTCTCGCCTTTTAAAGAAAGGTATTATCATCTATGCCTTGTCTTTAAACCAACTCCTCTAGGTGCCATAGGGATTCTATTCCATCTCATTTTTTTCCAGGATAGTGCCTCCTCTATAATGCCCCCTTTCTCACTAATTTTCAATCTTTCCCTGCCTGAAGACAGCTTTTTTGCTACTTACACTCTTATGTCTTCTTCATTCTCAAAAACCCCTCGCCAGATCTATTTCATCTAGCTATTAGTTTTCCTTTACATGGCTAAACTCCCAACTGACACTTCTCCTTCCTTTCCTCTCCTCCAAAAACTCTGTATTCTAGCTTTCAGCCTTATTATTTATCTAAAACTGCTCTCTCCAAAGATACCAATGATCTCTAAATTAACCAAATATAGTGGCCTTTTAAAATTTTCACTGAGGTGGTACACATTAAGTGAAGGTGTCCTTCAAGGTCCGTCAGCTTCTTTGAAGTAGTTCCAGACACATTTTCCTCTTCTCCCTCTGAACTATTTAACTTGATGAATTCACAAGCTCCTATGGAATCAATTAGTATCTCTTTACACATAATTCTTAGCTCTGTTTATGCAGCCCTCACTTCCAGTTTTGCATATCCAACTCCCTAGCAAACATTTTCAAACAGGCGTCCAGTAACATCTTAAACTCAACATATCAAACACTGAACTCATTTTTGCTCTCTTGAACACTCCTACCCTTCCAAATTCTTCTCTATTCTTTATTCTGAATTTTCCTAGGACTGTCCAAGATACCACCATCCTTCAAGTTCGGTTTTTTCCTAGGAAATCTAGAAGTCATTCTCATCTTTTCACTCTTACCCCCTATCTCCAATCTATTGACATGGCCTATCAATTCTATCTTTCAGAACCATTTGTTTCTTTCCTCTGACACTGCCATAGCACTGGACCAGACACTCATTACTTTAGGCCTTGATTATTGCAATAGGTTGGTCTTCCTGACTTAAGTCTCTCCCCATTCAAGTCCATATACTACTCAGCTGCCAAAATGATCATCATAAATCATAAGTCTGTTGACCATGTCACTCTATATTCAATAAATTCCAGTGGCTCCCTGTAATCCTTTGCTATTAAATGTCCTCATATGACTAACTTTGACAGATTTAGCTCTTGTCAGCAAGGCAAGGACCTAAGACAGTTACAAAAGACTCATGATGGAAAATGCTATCCACATCCAGAGAAATAACTATGGAGTCTGAATGCAGATCAAAGCAGACTATTTTTATTTTTTTACTGTTGTTTCTTTGTCCTTCAGGTCTCTCCCCTTGGTTCTAATTCTTCTTTACAACATTACTAATGTGGAAATATGTCTAATATGATTGTACATGTATGCCCTACTTTAGATTGCATGACATCAATGAGAGAAAATTTAAAAATCAAAATGTAAAAGTAAATGTTGAAAACTAAAAACAAATAAATATTAATAAAAATAAAGGAGCCTAGAAATTCTGAGATAGTAGTGAGAGGGGAGGTCATGGGGGATGACATATAGAAAGTCACAGGGTAGGAAATGGAAAGCTGTGAGTTTGTCCATACATCTCTATTTCCCAAAAGCACATTCTTTGATGGCCCACCCTATAGGATCATGAGTACCACCACCCCATTATGTCAGGCTGGTCCCCCTGAAATGACATAGTATACATTTTGCATATACTTATATGTGTCTGTTGGGTCCCAGTTTGTGATCAAATGAAATAATTATTGCAAAGTGCTTAACATAGTGTAATGGTCATTTGAATTGGAAAAATCTTTCTTACTGATTAATAGGCCCATTAACCACATGGAACTTATGGTGGGAGGAATTTGCTGAATGGGTGAAGAAGAAAGAGGCAGAGCTAGAGCGGAGCTGAGAGGAAGTTAGACTTGAGAGCAGTCAGAGCTAGGAAGGAGGCAGGCTCCCAGGTAGCATGAGTGATTTTGTATTGTTTGTGATGCCTGCTTGTGGTGAGTGTAATGGACCTGGTTTGTGGGAAGCCTAGCAGGGGGAAGGCTTGGGGATGGTGTTGTCCTTTGCATTGTTATTGTGTATAGATTTTTGTTGCTATGATGGATTTGGGTCTGAATAAATGTTTTGGTTCTGCCTTCCTTGTGGAGAGTCTTTGGTATTTTGTGATTCTGAATTGCACCGTGATATTCATGGCTGCCATGGGCACTGTGAATATTGCACTGGTGAAACAAATAGTTCCAGGAACATAGTAGGCACTTAATAAATACTTGCTTCCTCCTCCCCCAAAGAATAAATCTCATAATCTGGCCCATTTCTACCTTTCTAGTCTTCTTACAATTCTGTGACTTCTCGTGTCCTCACACCACATACACTTCAATCCGGAGGCATTGGCTTCCTTGCTGTTCTTTGCAGCAGATGCTCCATCTCCCATTTCTATGCACTTTCCCTGGCTAACCCCATGCCTGAACTTTTTCTTACCTCATTTTGTCTCCCGGCTTCCTGGATGTCTAAGCTAAAATCCTACTTCCTGAAAGAATTCTTCCTCCCTTATGCTAGAGCCTTCTCTCCCTTAGATTATCTCCAAGTTTTCCTGTATGTATCTTGTTTATACACAGTTGTATACATAACAACCTTCCCTTGAGACTGGAACGTCTCGAGAGTGGGGCCTGTGTCTGGTTTTCTTTGTAACCCCAGCACTTAACTCAGTGTCTGGCATGGAGTAGGTGCTTAATAAAGGCTTACTGATGATTTGACCCTTCCCTAACACTGTCACCCCCTTAGTTCAGGACTTCATTCATGTTCGTCCTTTGTTGCCAAAGAAGACCATGATATCAGAGAAATAATGACAACTTGAACTTGACTTTGTTTTGAGTGAGGGAGGGCTGTGCAGGTCACCAGTCTCACTTCTCCTCTACAGCCATCTGAATCCAGCGACCTGATATTCCTCAGAATGACTGGAGATGACCCAGGATGCATTGGGAGACCTTGGGCCCTTTAGGCCAAGGTCTTTGCAGGTACTCACTTAGGGTGAGGTAATGCCCATTCATTGAATAGGCCTGTTTAAGAAGTGGCCAGGGCATGGCTCCTTTAATGAGGTTAAGAAAAACAAAGACATCAGGCTGGGTGGGAAACAGCGACAGTTACTGTAGATAATGACTCTAAAGCTAGGAGGGTCCAGGAGCCCTTGACAGCGGCCCACTGGGATCCCAGTTTCAGAGTACAGTAGGTTTAGAATTTTGGGAGACGATAGGACAGGGGAAAGGAAAAGACTTGATTGTTTCTTAGCAAGTCTTTAACAATAACTGACTTCTTAATTGACCACCCTAACTGAATTTTCTCTCCCTCTCTAACCAATCCTCCATAAAATTGACAAAGTCATACTTCCAAAGTACAAGTCTGACCAAGACATAGGCCTTCTCAAAAACTACACTGGATCCTTATTATGTTTTAGGTCCAAATATAAACTCATTTGTCAATTAAAGCCTTCACAAGTTGACTTCAATGTATCTTTCCTGGCTTACATATTATATACCTTCATGCACAATTTGGTCCAGACAAATGGGACTAATTGTTGTTCCTCATACATGCTATTCCAAATCCCTTCTCCATATGCCTTTTCACATGCTTTCTTCCTTTTCTGGAATGCATCCTCCTTCTACCTCTGCCTCTTAGATCTCCTTTTCTTTGCCTTTTTCAGTTGTGTCCAACTTGTGACCCTATATGGCATTTTCTTGGCAAGAACACTCAAGTGGTTTGCCATTTCTTTCTCCATTTCATTTTATGGATGAAAGAACTAAGGTAAACAAGGTTAATGGACTTGCCCAGAGTCATATAGCTAATAAGTGTCTGAGGCTGGATTTGAACTCATGAAGAGAAGGCTTCCTGTCTTTAGGCACAGCATTCTGTGCACCATGGTGCCACCTAGCTGCCCCCATAGATCCCCTAGTTTCCTTCAAAGCTCAGCTCAAATGCTACCTTCTACATGAAGAATCCTTTCATAAACCCACAGCAGGTACTGAAGTGCCTCTTCTTGCAACACCCTCAACTTATTTCAGATTTATTTTGTATAGAAAACTTTATATAAATTTATAGTATGTATGTTGTCTCCCCTGATGAAATATAAGCACCTTGAAGGAAAGGGATATTTCACGTTTGTCTTGGTATCCATAGCTCTAACACAGTTCCTAGCACACAGTAAGTGCTTAATAAATGCCTCTAATGAACTCAGGTTATACAGATCATTAACCTAATTACATGAATGAACACAGATAAAAAATATTTGATTGTGTGTGGGGGAGGGGCAGGCCAGTTGGTAAATATGAACTACAACAACTGCTGAATACTTTTCACATATTTTAGTTAATAATAATTCTACTTCACACTTATATAAGCAGCTTGAAAATCACTTTACATACATTTTTGCATTTGAGTTATAACATTTTAAATAGTAGCTTTAAAATATAGG
The DNA here is from genome assembly GCA_028658325.1 of Potorous gilbertii. Lineage (NCBI taxonomy): Eukaryota > Metazoa > Chordata > Mammalia > Diprotodontia > Potoroidae > Potorous > Potorous gilbertii. The sequence continues at coordinate 479,141,814 of CM053771.1, read as the reverse complement.
CAAAGTTCCTATTTTTCCTTGTTCACAAAATGTATCATATCTTGTGCCTCTCAGGTAAAGTGAAGCAGGGACTCCTCAGTGGTTGATTTGTCTTAGTTCTGGTAGGCTGGACAAAGAAGAATTTAGAATAAATATAGCTTAAGGACCAAGTTGGAAGGTAACAGTTGTCACAGTTTGAGTCTGAAAACAGAACAGCTTAGTTTCTTATTGTCTTCTGAAGCATGATTCGAACTCTATTATGAGAAGTTCTGGCACTGCTTCCACATGATATGGAGGTAACTCCATGAGAAAATGTCAATGCTAGTAAAAATTTTCTGCCTAAAACAGCAACAATGAAAATGATATACCCAACCAAAAGAGAGGCAGCCAAACATTGTGAAGGGAAAGCTGATGTAAGTCAGAAAAAAATAAAGAAAGAAGCAAAACCTGGGTTCAAGCTCTGCCTATATGAGCAGGGGCATGCCACTTATCCTTACAGTGCCTTGAGCCACTCTCTACGACTAGGAATTTCTGATCTAATTCGGGCAAATATTTTTCCACATTGAAAGTGTCTTGCACAATTATAATGCCATATCTGGACAAAAGTGAAATATTAATTTATATGAAGCAATTTGGTGAAGGCATTATAAAAAGACTGTTTTCGATTCAGCCCCAAAGTTTCCTTAATATCCATTTTTACCTGGGTGTAGTCTATCCCTCCACATCCCACTGGATCAACATTTCTAGACTCTATCAATAAATTTCAAACCCAAAGGCCAAATTATTTAGGGAAATGATGCAATGGAGAATAAAATATCAACTCTAAAAGAGGAAATTGATGTGGGAAATACATTTAACTTAAATATTGCTTAAAAATAATCCTTTTGTCTTTCTTTACATTCATTTACTATAGATTTGTTAGATGATTTATAGATACCGGCAGTGAAAGAAATGGAAATGACTTACTCTGGGAACTCTGCCTGTACTACAGTTAAACAATTTGCATGCAGTTAAATGAGCTGCATACTGATAGATCAGGAGATCCTGGAGCAGCTCCCTTGCTCCTGCCTTTCTAGACATACACAGAATCATTTCAAATTGGACATGCCAAGAATCTAAATTTTGGTAACATCAGTTTAACATTAGCACTGCTTGATAAAGGTTAACGTTCTTTTGTCAGCATGCTCCTAAATATTGTAGACAGTGACATTCCGCATCTTTCAGGTCACTTACCACAAACTTGTACTTAACTTAGGTATCGAGTCATATCATTCATGCCTATTTCGGATTCTGTTATATGCAACAATTGGGATGGAATTGAAAATCTTTCAGTTAACTCTATGACCATTAAAGAGTACTTATAAATCACAGATGCAGCTGGTTATTATTTTTCTTTTGGAAAATGATTATCTTTAATACATTGGGCAACACTCCAGAGTAGGGAGCAAAATATTCTTCAACCTCTGAAATGGATGTTATTTATTATATTTAAATAAATTAGAACGGCCAGATGAAGAAGTAAGCAGCACTCAGACATGATCACAGGATCACAGATAGAGAATGTAAGGGTAATGCTACCCCCTTATTTTTACAGATTAATAAACAGAGACCTCAGATAGAAGTGACTTACCTACCCAAGGTTACACAGCAGAGCAGTATTAGAATATAAGTTCACTGACCTCAGTTTTAACTTTTATTCCACTACTGAACCATAGGTGTTAATGGGTTATTGATGCAATTAGAATGTCTCCTGCAAACTCCTCAGAGGGAATACACCTATCTAAGGTATAACTGAGGGGGAAAAAGTCTGTTGTCAAATAATCATATTATAGCAAGTAATGTTATTTTGTTTCTCTGAAATTATCTCCAATTTACAGTGTATCTAGCTTGTAAATATGTACATGTTTATATGCTGCCTCCCCCTCTAGAATATAAGCTCTTTGAGTTCAGGGACTATTGTTTGCTTTGTTTTTCTTTTGCCTTTTCTTGTATCCTCAGCTCTTAGTACAGTGTCTGGCAAGTAATAAAAGCTTATGAGACTGGCTGACTTTGGGATGGAGTAATCTGTTACCTAGGAGTTAAGAGGATGACTTTCTAAAACTCAAATACTGAATTCAAAAAATCTCCTAGGATATCTTTAGGAAAGCCTGCCTTGAATATAATTACCTTTAAGGAAAGACATAAACTAGTCAATTGTATTTTAACATGTCTGGGAAAATGTTGTCTTAGGACATGGGTGGTAGTTTTTATAGAGTCTAGGGGAAGAAAGGTCATATTATTTGCTGTGATCTTCTGTTCTGTTTGTCTTTCATTTACAAAGAGGACCATGACACCAGGGAGGTGATGTCACAACATGCAAGTGAATTGGATTTAAGTGAGGGCAGGCTGTGCAAAGTCACCAGCCTCACTTTCTTCTCAGGAGCCATCTGGGTCTAGTGGTCAAATATGATCAAGACCACTGGAGATGGCCAGGATGCAGTGGGACTTAAGCTAAGGTCTTTAATAGGTCTCAGTTTGACTGAGGCAGCATCCATTCAATGATCAAGCCTCTAGGTGAGAAATCATCCCTTGTTTGGTCATGAAATTTTTTCCCTTCCATAGATCTAAAAGGTAAATTCTTCCTTATTCCTCTGATTTGTTTAGCATGTTTTATACCTAGGCCATGTATCCATTTGGAGTTTATTTTGATATAAAGTATGAAGTGTTGGTCTAAGTCTAATCTCTGACATACTGTTGTTCAGTTTTCCCAGAAATTTTTACTAAAAAGTGAATCTATTTTGGGTTTCCTGAATACTTAGTTATTGGGTTCATCTACTTCTGTATGTTGTGTATGTAATTTGTTCCACTGATAGTTCTATTTTAAAAACCAGTACAGAATTATTTTGAGAATTACCCTTGTAGCATAGTTAGATGTCAGGTAGGCTCCCTTCCTACTTTTTTCCACCTATTATTTCACTTGAGATATTTGATCTTTTTTTTTAAACTTCTATATGATTTTTGTTAATTTTTTTAAATCTATAAAGTGATCATGGGTAGCTTGATTGGTATGGCACAGAACAAATAATTTAGGCAATATTTAATTTTTATTATATTAACTTGACCTACCCATAAGCAATTAATATTTTTCTAATCTGACCTATTTTTAGATCTGTATTTCTAAAAATTGCTTTGTTTTTGTATTCATAGAAGACAAGTTTGGATGATTTTGATACCATTATTTTAAAAAATAATTTGCACAAATTCACCAAAGTTAAAATTGGAAGATCAATAAAACTGAAAAAAATATGTAGCAAATTTCTCTGATTAAAATCTCATTTTTGAGATATATAAGGAAGTGATTCAGATTTATAAGAATAAGAGCCATTCCATTCCCCAAATGATAAATTATCTAAGGATATTAACAGGAAATTCTCAAGGGAAGAAACTCAAATGCTCCAAATCACTAAGAATGAGAGAAATACAAATTAAAGCAGTTCTGTAGCTCCTCACTACACCCATCAAACTGGCAAAGCTGACCAAAGAAAAGGACAAATTGATGGCGTTGTGAATTGGTTCAACCATTCTAGAAACCAGTTTGGAATTACACCTCAAAATTTACTAAGGTAATGACCCAACAATACTGCTCCTGAGCCTATACTCCAAAGAGATCAAATTAAGAAGAAATGATCCACTGTGCAAAAAATCCCAAAACATCAATATTGCAAAAATCAAACAATTTTGAAAGACTTAAGAAATATAATTGAGTAAGCAATCATAATTCAAGAGAGATGATAAAGATGAACACACTGACTTCCTCATGACAGAGAGCTAGTGCGCTAATCTGATGAACAGGAAACACATTTTTAGACTTGACCAACATAGGAATTTGTTTTGCTAGACTTCTTATATTATACAATCTTCCTTTTTTCTTTCTTTCCTTCCTTCTTGGTAGGGAAGGTGGGAGGAAGAAAACAATGCTTGATAAATGAAAAAAAAAAAAGACAAAGTGTTAAATTGGCAGTGTGTCTCTATTACTTTCCAGAAGAGTGCACTCCGACCAGCTAACAATAGTGTTCTACCCGCTTGCCTGAGTAAGTAAAGTACAAAAGATGTTATTATATTTGAGGATATTTTCCAGAGTACCTTTCTGGTAATGTACCATAAGAGGTACTCCAGAGCTGTTATCTCAGACCAAGGGTCAAATGCTGCCAAGTCTGTTGTCAGTCTCATCAATTGCACTCTCATTCTTGAGGCAACTAACTCCAGCAGAACCTAAGTTCCATGTAAGATCAGGACAATTTTGGATCTGTCCTAGAATCCCAGCTTCTGGCCTTGCATGACTGAGGTACAAAACAATGTTTGTTAAAACTATCTAAATGAACCGAGGCCAACATTCAAGTTCCCTTTAGAAGAAGATACAGAAAAACAGTCTGCAGAGTCTAAGAACTCCACTTGTTGGGGGAATGCTAAGCTAAAACCTTCCCTAAAACCCAAACTCATGTGGTCTGCATTCCACATGACTCACATGAATGGATAAGAGACTCTGTCTCCTTTCATTATGAAAGGAAAGGTTCAAAGAACTAGAGCTAGAAGAAAAGGAGGGAGGTGCAGCTATGTGATGTGGTAGTACACTGAGCAGGGAGACAGGAGGACCTGGGTTAAAATCTAACTTCAGACACCAGCTGTGTGACCTTGGGCAATACTCTTAACTCTGACTGCCTCTCCCTCCCTTCCCCCTGCCAAAAAGCAAAAAACAAAACACTGCAAACCATTTTGCAGATGAGGAAATCAAGGCCCAGGGAAGTCAAATAATTTGGACAAGTAGTAGCAGCTTTGCACTCCTACATTTCCTATTTTATGAACCTACTTGTATTCTTTCATTACCCTTAAGAACCAACCTGAGAAAACTTCCCCTGCACCGTTTTTGTATTCTTGGGCTCTCAACACATCTTGGCTTATGGATATGGGAAGTGAGAGTTTGCTAGCTGTACCTTACCAACAGAGATTAAGCACAACATTCCTTATCACTTTCTTCTATTCCTTTGCAGAGTTTTGAGGCACATGAATGTGGAACACTGCACATTATTATTAGATTTTTTTGATGTATTGATCAGTTTTGCTACTTTTCCTTTTTTTAAAAAAATATTTTTTATATAGGATGGCTCTCTAATGGTATAAGGGGTAGAAAGATACAGAGAAAAATTATAATAATGTAAAAGTAAAAGGCATCAAGAAAATTATTTTTTTAAAAAAAGGATAATTCAATTCCCTTTAGTCTCCATCTTTATTCACCAAAAAACCCTATTATTAATTTTGTTTCTTAAGTAGACATTCCAACTGAGAAAATAAAGCACTGAATAAAGGGATATTTCTCATTACAAATTTGTAATTTGACTTCTCCACCATGTGTTTCCACCAGAAGTTTGGGAATTACTGGTACCAGATATTCTTTTAGATAGAATACCCCCCTTCACCCCATGAATTAATAAACTGACATTCTGGTTTCTATCAGTTATTTTAGACTTTTGTTTGCTACAGTCAGTTCCCAAGAGCCTATTCACCTCTGGATGAACTGATAAAATTTAGCTCCTCAGCCTACAGAGGTAAAGACCAGACCTTGACCTGAAGTGACCCCACCATGGTACTACTACTGTCTGAAGCTCAGACTGAGAGGTCATCTGGTCAAGCTACCCTGATCATCTTTTAGGTTCCATAAACAATTATTTCTGAGCTTAATCTCCATTTCAAAATCCATTAAAAGAATCTCTATGATAGCTGCCCATTTTGTTCTTAGCAAGTAATGCATTTCCACTGGAATTTTGTCTTAATTCCCCAGATTTTCAACAGGATGTCTTCATTCTTAAAGTCATTATACTCAAATTTCATAGTGTGATAATTAATAAATTTTGGTCTATGCTGACAATTTCTATTAAGATACATTTTTTAAAGAATGCTAATTAAATTAAAAGGGTGTTGACTGCCTACTGAAATCCATGCTACATATATGCTTTAGAATATTTCTTTTAGAAACAGAAGTCTTTAGCATTTTGCTACATATTGAATGTATCTGGAAAATCTAATGCTATGGTTTTCATTATTAAATATTTAATCCCTAGGACTGTATTTAAGTCAGTGCAATCTCAGGATTCAAAATATGATCTGAAAATAAATAACAGAAGATCTGATGCCTTCAAGGTGGTCACTGAGTCTCACAATTTAGTTTCTTTGAAAACGATCTGTGATGGTGTGGACTTTGGGGAAAGGCAGCTAATTTTTGAAAACAGCAAGAAAAACCATATTTGTTTTCAATTCCAATCACAAAAGCAAAATATCATGAAATCATCCTCATGCCCAAAGGGTTATGAACCTCATAATTTCATTCCAGTCACAGTTTTACAAAATATCCCCAGTTCTCCAAAAAGCAATACAGATGCTTAAATCCATAATATTTTGGTTCTGGAAACAACTGTGATATACTGAAATGCCCAGGACCAGTGAGTACAACAAAAATAAAAACTACAGCTGTAAACTGACAATGCTAGCTAGTGTTTAAGGATATTAGTACCAATGTTGCAAGCATGAGTAAAAACCAAATCATTTCACAGGAAAATGTTAGGGTCATTAATCACATGCTGACTGTACTTTGGGAGACAAAGCTGAAAATGAGGTTTAGAAAGATAGTTAATAATGTGGAGATCCAAATCCCAAAATAGTCTGGACGATTTGTAGACCTGTAACAATAACACTAATAGCAGTCAGTAAGTTTGATTTTTTTTTCTTAACATCTAGGCCCCTGTTTACATTATTTTCATAGTTCTTACAATATAAAGTTTATAAAACCTTCTTTCTTAAACCAATGATTCAAGGTAGATGGTATAAATATTATCATTCCCATTTTACAGATACTGAGATAGATTCAGTGAGATTAAGCTTGTTGCTTTGGTGTCATAGAGCTAAGTGTTTGAGTAAAGACTGAACCCAGACCTCCTGACTCCATGGCTACAGTTCTTTCTTATTATGCTGTATTGCCTGTCACTAGAAAGGGACATTATCTGGGTCTTGTTTCCTGGACCAAATATCTGAATATTAAGATAACTTTTAAGCATTTAAGTGATACTGTAAGAGACACATTACAATTGCTTGGATGGCCTGGAAGAGATTAAATTAAAATTTTAAAAAGTTTATAAAAGCACCTATTATGAATAATATATTTTATAAGAAAATAGGTAGTTAAAGATAAAGCAATGCCTGCCACTAATAAGTTTACAATATGATGGGGAGGGTGAAGGAGGATAAAGTATATGCAAATATCCATAATGAATGCATAAAGACATAAGATATAAGAGAAATCTAAAGTTTTATGAAAAAATTTGAGGAGGGAACAGTTACATTCAACTAGGGACTTAGGGAAGGCTTCATTGGGGGGGGGAGCAACTGAAGGGGATCTTGAAGTAAAGAATATATTTTAATAGGTAGAAATAAAAAGAGGGTGAAGTCCATTCCATACTTGGGGAACATTAATCAATCAATCAATCACAAGATCATAAGGTGATATATATAGAGCTGAAGGAGACCTTCTAGTCTAGTATAATCTAGTATAATCACCAGATTTTACAGATGAAGAAATGGAAGTTTCCTCATCTACCTTTGAGGGAGGTTGGCCACCGAGGTCTCAAGGATACAGTTAATACGTGACAGAAAGGTTTCAACCCCAGATTTCCTGACCCCCAAATTGAGCATACTTTCTATTGTGCCATGCTGCATCAATTAACAAACATGTTGTTAGGTGCTTACTATGTGGAGAAAATAGTGTTTAGGCCCTGTAGGAGATAATTAATGAAAAAATTCAGATAACACATTTCCAGCTCTTATGACAGTTTAGTATGGGAATCAATAGCCATGATATACAATATTACATGATAGATCCATTCAGCAGTTGTAACTCAAGGTCTATGAAGAAAAGATCCTAAACAATGGGGGTCACAGGAAAGGGCCCTTAGAAGGGGTGGGCATTTTTGTTAGTCTTTAAAGGATAGGTAGGAGATAAGGAAGAAAGGCATTCCAGGTGCAGAGAAGAGTTTGAACAAAGGATAGGCAAACTGAGGTCTCCTACTTGTACTTGGGGACAGAGTTGCCAAGACCCACAGCAGTGCAGAGTACAGAGAGGAGAGTAATGAAAATGAAGGAATTACGTATGGGGGAGGGGAGTCTAAGAACAGAGGATGAAGAGTAGAATGAGTTGAGAGGCATGTGTGTGCTCGTCCTTCGTTGCCGAAGTAGACCATGCCATCAGAGAAATGATGACACGACTTGCACTTGACTTTGTTCTGAGTGAGGGAGGGCTGTGCAGGTCACCAGCCTCACTTCTCCTCCAGAGCCATCTGAATCCAGTGATCAGATATTCCTCAAGATGACTGGAGATGGCCCAGGATGAAGCAATTGAGAGGCATATAGGTAATGGCGAAGAGTATGGAGCCAGGCTGGGTGACATTGGGAGGAAAGGGCTTGAATGTGAACACATAGTTTTTACTTTATTCAAGAGAAGATGGGGAGGCACTCAAGGAGATGTACTTGTCATTCAGACACTGCAGTGGTATGTTAGCTTGGAGAGGCAAAGAGACTGGAGGTAATGATTCTGGTTAGGAGGCTACTGCAGTTGTTTAGGGGAAGAAAATGGTGGTGAGTGCCTCAATGAGGGTGCTTATAATGGGAAAGGGAGGTATTTCAGATGTGGAATTCAGAACAATAACTTAAAAGGCAACAGAAGGGACTGCATGGTTCTAAGGTGATGAGTCTGGTTAACCAACAGCATTGGGTACCATCAACAGCACAAGGGAAATGATAGAGCATGAAGGGAGAGATGATAAATGAATTCAGTTGTTGAGTCTGAGATAGAAATAGAGAAATGGAACCCTGGGGGACAGTAGGGCCTGGATATAGAGATTTGGGAGTCTTGTACAGAGGTGATAATTAAAACCATGGGAATGGATGAGATCACCAAGGGAAGAGTATAGTTGAACACTGTGTTGCTGATGTGTAGATCAGCACTAAGTCATATAGTATCTTGAGTAGTATAATATCCTAATCTTGATCTGGAGATTAAGTTATAATAAGAGCAAATAGATGCACCCCAGAGAGATTATCTATGTATACAGACAGTGGCTGAAGAGGTTAAGGGAGGGGAGAAAGGGCTTCTCCATTACAGCAGCTGTTTTCCAGGGGTTTTACACCTGGCAAGAAGCAGCCTATCTTTGTTTACAAGAATTGAAGCCTGAGGGGGGAAATAATACAGGAAGAATTTGGTCATACTTTCTCAGAGTGGTTTAGTCTTCAAAATCCACCCTCCCTAAAGGAGAAAGCACCTTGAGAGCTAATTAGTGATAGGAAGGGCCAAGAGAAAAAGACAGTGCTGGCACCAAAAGATCATCTTGTTGATTTCTGATAAAAACTTAAGGCTGATGTTCCCGCAGATTACCTTCCCCCTGGCCCTGAGGGAGGCCAGAGTCTGTTACATTTGTGTCTTGCAAACAACAATAGCGACAAAGTCTGAAAACAATTTTTGTAACATAATTCTGAATCAGAAAGCAGGTGGCAATTTTATGGGGAGGAGCAGATGGTTTTTAACAACAGAAGGGGGCGGGTAGGATGGGGAGTTTTTTTCCCATTTAATCAGATTGTACTGTATGAGAAACTTGATTCTGCTACCAACTTATATTAAAAAAGGTAAATAGGACAAGTAGGCGCTAAACATCCACAACAAGGCTGAGTTCATGATTGATGCCACGCACCATTGAAGATTTGCTATAAATATGCTACCCAGTAGTTTTTAATGGAGTGAGTTGTCTGACTCAGCAGACCAATGTCAAGGAAGAAATTTACATAAAAGGAATGTGAAATCTTTCTGCAGGAAACAAAATTGTGAAAAATTGCTGAGGTAAAAAAAGTGATTTTATACATACCCACACTCATATATACACGTATATATGTATAATATACATATATACGTGTATATATGTATAATATACATATATATATGCTCTCTCTTCTCCCATCTTTCTTTTTCCCCTTACTCTCTTTCTCCCTATCCTTCCCTCCCTTGCTGTCTTTCTCTCCCTCCCTCTCTCCCTTTCTCTTTCTCTCTTGAGCTCCTTCCCCTCTCCTTCATTTTTCTCTTTTCTTTCTACCTCCCTCTTACTCTTCCATTTCTTTCCCTTCTCCCTTCCTCATTTCCTCTCTCCTTACCTGCTGTGTGCAAACACACACACACACACACACACACACACACACACACACACACACACAACTGGGAAATACTCAAGATATTCCCTCAAATAGGGGAGTTTAAATGAATCTATGCCTGTCCATTTTGTGTAAGTCTTGTTCATGTGATTCCCTAAACTCACAAGTGAGGGTCTAGACAGCATGATAAGGGCCCTCTTCACTTTCTACTCACAGTTCAAGGATACCCATGAATCAAATGAGCTGTGCACCAATTATGCCTTGCTCTTGACATGTTTGGATCAAACATTTCCATGATGCCATCCTTTACTCTGGCTGTTTAGAGTTCTGGGATTGTTTTATATTGTAACCTACTTACTTACACCCACTATGTGTGCCTCTCTTAAGTGATGACTAGTTCAATTTTTTTTTCAGAGACCATAGAGTTCGATGACTTACAGTCAAACAACAATATCAAAAGACTATTGAAATGTAAAATATGGACCTTTTTAGTTCTTTAAAGAGAATGCATCTGTTTCCTTATGTTGCCATGGGCTATTCATGGTTTCACTCTGGGCCTTTGTTTTTGGAAGATACTAGAGGTCATTAAAGAAGCCTTGAAACTTTCTAAAAGAAAAACAACCTACCCTTTCCCCATTTATTTCTGGGTTCAACTGTACCACCTTTCTTATAGAGGGACAAACTTCATGACAGTCTGGAAAACAGAATCCACTTGGTTTTTCCTCTGTGCATGGTTGAGGAAAATGCTTTTTTTAGTTATATTTTTTTCTTTTAGGAGGTTCTGTAATGTTTTTGAGTTTGATGTAGTCAATACAATAGCTTCGATAAACAAAAGCATCTAGAGAACTTCCCCCCTCTTACAAGGAATGAACCTTCAACTTGGACTTTTGTTTTTTCCTGTTTGAAGGTGGTAAATACCTTTGTTGAGCATACTGTCCTGTTTGATACATCACCTTAAAGATCAGAGGGTTGTTGAATTAAGATTATATTTTTTGGGGTACATGGGTGTTCAAGGAGGACTAGAACCTTAGTTGTGAGGATTTGTGGAACCCTTTTCAGGGCTGATCATTCACCTTTGCTGTCCACCTGGCACTCATCTCTTATCTATGGCTCCAAGAAATGGTAGCATATGCAGTGGCCACAGTCTGGTAAGCCATCTCCGTGAACTAAACCAGGCTGATCGTAACCAGTGAGTTAGGGATGTGACTACTCCAACCGTGAAGACTTCCCTGGTGTAATAGGTGGATGAGAACCATTTGTTCCAGTGGCTATAAAGGTGACTGAAGCTTACAGCTTAGTCAAACATCAAAGATGTCAAGGTCATCCACTGTATCTTGGGCTATTGCCAATCATCCTGACTCTTGTTCTGCCACTGGCTTCAGTGACTCTGGAAGAGAGAGCAAGGCTGATGATAACTTTGTGCAACTCTGTCTCACTTAAATCCAATTCTTAAATGAGTCAAGACATCACCCCGTGACATCACAGGTCATTTTTGAAAATGAAGGACAAACAACACTTCTTGTTATAGTTCTTAAAAGAATTTTGAATAATTTTAATATACAGAAGGGAGATCTCTTTGGAAGATAGCATTTAAAGTGATATCAAATGCTTTAAAAAATAATACACAATAAGCACAGCAATACTGTATTCTCTAATACAGAGATTACATGGTATGTCTTAATGCAATAGACTACACTTTATTAGAATATTATTGGTGAAAGTCTACCTATTCTTTACTAATATCTTCATCAAGGATTCGTTGTTGTTATTCAGTCATTTCAGTTGTGTCTGACGCTTTGTGACCCCATTTAGAATTCTCTTAGCAAAGATACTGGTTTGCCACTTCCTTCTCCAGCTCATTTTGCAGATGAGGAATCTGAGGCAAACAGAGTTAAGGTACTTGCCTGGGATGACACAGCTAATAATTATCTATAAGATGGCCTATTTATGCATCTATCATATCATCTATCTGAGACCATATTTGAACTCAGGTCTTCCTGAATTTAGGACCAGATAAGCTGCCCTTATCAAGGATCCCCTCATTGCAAGAATAAGTGATCATTGGGGCAGAGCCAAGATGGTGGAATAAATGCTGGGACTTCCCTGAGCTGTCCCTGAACACCCTCCAAATAGCTGTAAAAAATGACTCTAAACAAACTCTAGAGCTACAGAACCCACAAAATGTTAGAGTGAAAGACATCCTCAGCCTAGGACAAAGTGGAAAGTTCACAGAAAGGACTGGGCAGGGAGCAGAGCACAGTCTGGTGTGGGCTGCATAGGCACAGAGCTGGAGCAGACCTCAAGGAACTGAATCTTTGGCAGCTATGGCAGTTTCTGAACTTCTCAACCCACAAATGCCAAAAAGGTAAGTGGGAAAATTCTGTGTGTCCTGGGTGAAAGAGAAGTGCACAGCCTGGTCTGGCCAGGTGGCAGTGGTGGTGGTACCAGTAGCGGTGGCAGAGGCTGCTTTCAGAACTTTAGGCCCACAGATGGTGGGGGATCAAGAAGCTGATAAAAAATCCCTGAAGCCTGGGATAATACATCCACCCTCACCCCCACCCCCACTGGAAGCAGAGTACTACTTTGACAAAGGGTTAGAAAGTCAGTTGTTTGCCTGGGAAGCTGAGTAAACAGCCAGAAAGAACTCAGACTACTGAATCTTACTTTGGTGACAAGGAAGATCAGGACATATAACCAGAGGTGTACAGCAGAGTCAAAACTCCTACTTCAAAAGCCTCCAAGAGGAATATGAATTAGTCACAGGTTATGGAGGAACTCAAAAAGGATTTTGAAAATCAAGTAAGAGAAGTAGAGGAAAAATTGGGAAGAGAAATGAGAGTGATGCAAGAAAATCATGAAAAATGAGTCAACAGTTTGCTAGACTAAAAAAAAAATACTGAAGAAAATAACACCTTAAAAAAATGGACTAACCCAAATGGCAAAAGAAATACAAAAAGTCAATGAGGAGATGGATGTCTGAAAAAGCAGAATTGAATGGTAAAGGAGATCCAAAAGGTCACTGAAGAAAATAATTCCTTCAAAATTAGAATGGAGCAAATGGAAGATAATGACTTTATGAGAGATCAAGAAATTATAAAATAGAACCAAAAGAATGAAAAATAGAAGACAATGTGAAATATCTCATTGGAAAAACTATCGACCTGGGAAATAGATCCAGGAGAGATAATTTAAAAATTATTAGACTGCCTGAAAGCCATGATCAAAAACAGAGCCTCAACATCATCTTTCAAGAACTTATCAAAGAAAACTACCCTGATATTCTAGAACCAGCAGGCAAAATAGAAATTGAAAGAATCCACCGATCACCTCTGAAAAGAGATTCTAAAAGGAAAACTCCTAGGAATATCATAGCTAAATTTCAGAGTTCCCAGATCAAGGAGAAAAATATCACAAATATCCAGAAAGAAACAACTCCAGGATTTTGGAAATACAACTAGAATATGAAAGTGACTGTAAAAAACTGAAAACAAATTAATTAAAAAAATAAAGAATGTATGTGGAGAACCCATATAAGACTTCATACCATTTCAGGGAGGGAGGTAGGAGTGAGGGGGAGAAATCTAAGACTTATGGAAGTGATTGTAGATAACTGAAAACAAATAAATTAATTTAAAAAATAAAGAATGTATGTCTAGAACCAATATAAGATTGCATGCCATCTCGGGGAGACAAGGGGAGAAAATCTAAGTCCTATGGAAGTGATTGCAGAAAACTGAAAACAAATAAATTAATTTTTAAAAAAATGAAAATGAATGCTGAAAACTAAAAATAAATAACTTTAAATCTTAAAAAAAGAAACAAAGGAAGCAATTACACTCAAAGTCTTGTGACCTCAAATTCCAGTGCTCTATTTACACTGCCATAACCTCTCTTCCTGGGAAAAAGAAAAAAACAAAAATCACCCCACAGCAGATGTGAGGGTAAATAAAAGTTTTTTATGTTACTCTTCATGGTTAAAAAAAAAAGGAATAAGTAATTATCAAAAAATTTCATGGAGATGGAAATATAGCCATTGACCAGCAGTACTCGTTGACTGGCTTCTTTTAGAAGTCTTTTTTCTTTATTACAAAAATCCAATATTTTTTCATGCTTTTGGCATCTTCTCCTTCTGATACTTTGTGAACTGATCCTTCAATGCCCTCTCAAAGAGCATCATCTCCAACAAAAATCTTTTCTATTTATACTTGGTCTGATTCCTCCATCTTTTTTTTCAAATTGCCATTTCTTTCTCTTCTATAAGCATATCTGGGACTGTGACCTTGGAATCCCATGTCTTCTACCAGACAATGAAAAATGTTTATTACAAAAATTTCTACAGATCTTTTCCTTTTTATCTGCTGGCTTAACTCTTCCATTTTTATATTTAATGTTCTTGGATAACTTTACTTAGTTAAGTCTCTGACCAAGATTTCTATAAATTAGTTCTACCTTCTACTTTTCTTTGTTTTATGAAGTAATGAAGTTTAGAATACGGTCGTATTTTTCTCTGCAATATTTTACAAATGAGTTTACATTTCATTCTCTTGCCCTTTGCTGCTATATTTGTCTGCTTGGCAAATAATTCATGTGTTTGTTGACAAAAGGTTTTGGGGGAGCTTTTGGTTTCTTTGTAATGGTAATGACCCATGTTGATTAAATTTTTAATGAATTTATTGTAGTCTGGATCCATGGCCTTTCTTCCATCCATGTCCTATTTTTTTATCATTAATAATTTATTTAAATATGTCTGGATTGAGTTTTAAAAAAAAAATTATACACCATTAAAATTTTTTTATTCTTTCTCCTTATTTTTAATCTTTGCTTTAAGAAGTTGGATACAAAGACAGCTCATTAAGGAATGACTCTCAGGTTAATAATGAACTTTTTCTTGTCTGTTAAGATATAACTATTTCATTTTTTGTGTGTGTCTGATGTTGTTAAGTACATCACATGTTCAGAACCTTTAGGCTTGTTTTTTCTCAAAAGAAAGTACTTATGTTATATACTCATGGGGTTTCTGTGTATGTCTGAGTATCTTTTTTTAAATCTCTTAATCCTGATCCATATTTTTTAGCATATTTCTTGCTATTCTCATGTATTCTCTTATTTGCTTTGGAATTGCCAATATTAAAGTATATGTTGACTTAATTTGGAAAGTATTATAGAATTTTTAAAATTTAATTTAAAATTTTAATTTAACTTATTTTATCTCTTTATTCTCTACTACAGATTTTTGTACTTATGCAGCAATTATTTAATGGTGGTCTTTTTGAAAATGCCTATTTTGAGTAATGAAATACTAAATGACCAAATATAACATGAAATGATGTTGTTGCTTTTATGTGCATGCTAAAACTCATTACTCCAACTCTTTCTCCAAGGAGAACCTGTGAGTCATTCATCTATTTATTCTAACATCCTTCTTCTTTTGGTTTCATTAGCATAGTGAACAGAAAGTGGGTCTAGAAAACTGGAAGATCTGGATTTAAGTACTGCATCTGATACATATTGGCTATATGGAAGTAGGTCACTTAATCCCTCAGCGTTATTCCAGGTTACTCTGTAAGAGTCTAAATAGTAGGCCTCACCCTCCCCTATTGTGTTCATTAGTATTGAGACTGTCAAGATTGTCCACTTATTGGTAATTGGTATCAGACAAAGATGTCACATTTAGAATTATCATCAGCTAAATTATACTACAGAGTCTAAAACCTGTGTGATTCTTAGTACTTTTTTTTCCTTTCCCATAAATGTGCCACTGTTACTTCAGAGGTGCATTTTTCTTTCTTTTCATGGGTTATCAGAGCAAAGAATTCATCAATGAACAGTCAAGATTACTGGGGATGGAGCATTCCATGTGAACTATAATTAGGCTGATCCAGAGAAAGTAGACTCTGTCTATTGCAAGGAACCTACTCAAAGATTTTCTATCATGGAAGAACCTGCTAGAGATTTTAGGCAGTAAAGCAGGACTCTAAAGCACGTATAAATATATACATGCCCTACTGCTAATATTTTCTTGAATTAGAGCCATTAAATATAAAACAGCTAAGATGTTTGCTTTTAATTTCCAAAGAAAGTGACATCTTTCCAATTTTATGAAAAACAAACCCGCTCGGTAGAATTCTCCTTAAAATTAATTGAAAATGAATATCAATCAGCTGGTATCATTAAAGTAACTAAGAGTTCATCAACAAAAAGTATTTTGTAAGGATATAATTATAAAACAAGGCATAGCCTACATGTTGTTCTAAGCAATTGCACCGAACCATGCAATCTCCAAATTGGAAAGGATTTATGTGGCCATCTAAAGCCACCTTATACTGGACAAGCATCCTCTCTACAAGATTCCTGGTGAGGGACCATCCAAGCTCTGCTGGAAGACATCCCATGAGGCAAAATTCACTGCTTCCCAATGAAGTCTATATTAGTTTGGAAAAGTTCTAAATGCTTGGATGTTTTTCCATTACATCAAACCTATATCCTATATGAAAGATGTCCTTTAGGGTGTGATACAGAATCAGAGTTCAGGAGATTAGCTGGTGCTGGATAGATTAACCTGTGAACATAAAATAGCACTAGGTTTCTTGGCCCCCATATCCATACTCTTCACTTAAAACAAGTTTCCAGTTCACTAATTTCCCCAAATCCTTTTCAGATGAACTGCTATCTAAGCTGTTCCTCAGCAACTTGTGTATGTGAAGCTCATTTTATGATTCCATGTCAAACTTTGCATTTAATCACATTTAATTTAATCACTTTAGTAGATCTGGCATAATATTTTAGACTTTTGAGAATAATAAATAGATTTAGGGTTTTTTTTGCCAGTTTCTTTTTAAAATTTAATTTTGAATTCCTCACTATTTTCCTTCTGGGTGATGCTAAGTTAAAAATGAGAATATTAGTTCTTTGAGCATAGGTATGGTTCTTTCTTTGTATCTCAATCCTTGATTATAGTCAATACTTACTTAATAAGTATCATTTGGATTGAGTTGCTTGGGATTGGGAATGAGGTTAGTGACTCCAACCATCAAAAATAATAATAGCAGACATTTCTATAGGCTTAAGGTCTGCAAAGTGCTTCCCTTTACCTCTACTTTACCTCACAGTATCCCATAAGGTAGATACAATAGTTCTTATCCCAATTTTATAGATGAAGAAATTGAGGATGAGAGAGGTTAATAGACTTGCTCATGGTTATATAGCTAGGAACACCCAGACAAGAATCAAACATAGGTCTGATGCTAGACACAGTGCCTTCCATTCTTTCCATAATCCTTCTACAAATACACCTCTTATACAAGAGAATATCAACTTTCATATGGAATACATAATGCAATAGTAGAACTCAGTTGTTCTCATGAGGAATCCTCTATTGCTATAAAACTCTGCATACCCTTTGACCCAGCAATAACACCGGTAGATCTGTATTCCCTAAAACATCAAAGAAAGGGGAAAGTGACCTATATGGACAAAAATATTTATAGCAGCTCTTTTTTGTGGTAGTAAAGAATTAGAAAGTGAAGGGGTGCCCATTAATTGGGGAATAGCTGAACAAATTATGGTATCTGATTATAAAAGAACACTATTGTGCTGTAAGGAATGATGAGCAGGATGGTTTCAGAAAAACCTTGGAAGTATTCTATGAGCTAATACAAAGTGAAGTGAGTAGAAGCAGGAGAAATCTGTACACAGTAACAGTGATACTGTAAAGAAGACTTAACTCTTCTCAGATCGAGACAATGATCTAAGACAATTACAAATGACACAGGATAAAAAATGCTATCCATCTCCAGAGAGAGAACTGTTGAACTCTGAGTACAGATTGAAACACTTTTTAAATGTTTTTTACTTTTTAAAAAATGTTGTAACAAGGTTAATATGGAAATATATTTTTCATGGCTTCACAAGCATAAACAATATCATGCTGCTTACCTTCTCAAAGAGTGGGAGGGGAAATAAAGAGAATTTGGAACTCAAAATTTAAAAGAAAATGTTAAAAAAAACAGTATAGAAAAAATACTGAGTGATACATTGCTTTTAAAACTACTTCTAAAAAGAAAAGAAAACGCCTGTGGTCTGCAAGAAAATAGCTAATCATTGCTCCAAATTCAAATACCACAAGCATTTATTAAATACTACATTGTGTACATGATACGCATTGGAGGAGTCACAAAATTTAGGTGGGATAAGGATCCCTACACTCAGGAAATTTACATACTAGTAGGGAGATGCCACATATATACAAATAATTAGAAAATAATACAATACATAATAAATGCATCAGTTAAAAGTAAAGTGCTATGTGAGATCCCAGGCAGGAAAGGTCATTACTAACAGGAACACAGGTGAACAGGATGTAGAAGGAACTTCAGAGATCATCTAGTATAAAATCATTTTATAAGTGAGGAAAGAGACTAAGAAAGTGAACGTGAAAAGTCTCCATAATGATGTCAAGTGATACATGTGATTTATGGTTTGAAAAGACATGTAGGCATTTGATAGGCTAATATGAGAAAGGAGGACACGTCAGGTAAAGAGGACAACATAAGCAAAGATTCAGAAGCAGGACAGCTAGAGGAGTGTTCAGGAGACAGACAGTACTTCAGTTTGCACTTAGGAGAACGTTATGAGGTAAGGCTGGCAAAATAAGGTGGTGACCTTGTAGCATGCCTTGAATGTCAGTGTGAAGTTTATACCATAGGTAATAAGGAGCTGCTAATGATTTATGAAGAAAGGAGTGACCTAACCAGATTTGCAATGCATAAAGAAGGTGAGTCTGCCAGCAGTTTGTAGATGCAATATAAGGGAAGGGAGTAGAAGTATGGAGATACACATTAGAAAGCTACAGTAAAAGTTTGGTGGGGTGGTAACTAATGAAGACTGGTACCTAAAAGGAGGTGAGAAGAAGACATTTCTACACAAGTAGAAATTAGTAAATGATGGAATTTTATAATAATAACGAGAACAACACATAGTTATATAACACTTTTTTAGATTTGCAAAGTGCTTTCCTTATAACAACCCCATGTGTAGATAATACATCTATTACATCCATTATGCAGTTGGCAAACTGAATCTTGGAAAAGTCAAGTAACTTGGATATGTTTAAATCTGTGAGTTATCTAATCCAACCCCATTATTTTAGAAATGGGGGAAATGATGTCCAAAGACATTAAAACACTTGCTGATGGTCAAAGAGTTACTATTAGTCAGGGCCAGGAATTGATTCAGGTCACCAGATTCCATGTAGGATTCTTTCTAAGATACTATGTTAAGATTAAGGAGAAAGAAGAATCCAAGATAATATCCTGGTTTCTGCCTGGGAAGTGCTAGTGCATAGCAGTGTCGCTGTTAGAAATAGGAAAGTGAGGAGGACAAGGTTCAGGAGGAAAGGTAAGTTAGACTTGGAAGGCATCAAAGGGACATCTGGGAAAGGGTATCTCATGGGAAGTCATTACAGATTACAATGAAGAATAAAAGTGCAAAGGTTTGTGTAGAGCAGAAAGCTCTACGAATGTATGAGATTGTCAAGAGAGTATGGAGAAAGAACTGTCATTTTAAAGTTCAAAGATACGTAAAGAGGAGGATGCTCCAAGGATGTGAAGGGAAAGAATGATTATTTTTTATTATATTGGTCCTGCCTACCCATGAACAATTATTTAATTTAATTTATTATTATATTCCATTATATTATATATAATATGTTATATATTATATTATAATCCAATTATTTAAAACTGATTTTATTTGTATGAAGTTTTTTGTAATTTTGTTTATATAGTTACTGGATTTGTGGGCTATTTAGTCCAACTCCTTTATTTTTAATAAAAGAAAAGAACCAAGGAGAGAATCCTTACTAATGCTTATCTTAAGGCAGTGGTTCTGATATTCTCCCGTGCATTTAAAAAATTTTACATTTAAAATTTTTTTAAAAATTTAAAAATATTTTCAAGAAAAATATTTCAGTGCAATCTTTTGTATTTAATTTTTTTGCTTTTAAAAATATTCTGAGAAAGAGTCCATACGCTTCACCAGGCTTCTGTCACCTGACACAAAATGTTCCTGCCTTAACAGGATGAGAAAAGACAAAGAACTAGTAAAATCAACAGTGAATGACCAGTAATACAGGTAAGATGAGGGCCAGCCAAAGTGCGATGTTTGGAAAATCAAAAGACCAAAGAATACTGGAGTATGGTCAACAGAATCAAATGCTGCAAAGAGGTCAAAGAGTTGATCTGGGAACATGGTCAATGGATTTGACGATTAGAAGGTCATCAGTGACATCTAAGATGTCAGTTTCTACATTGGTGGAATACCAGAGACAAATTGCAGGATGGTCATGAAGAAGTAGAGACATCAGCTGTAGACAACTTTTTTAGAAATTTGGTAGTGAGGCAGAAAAGGAAGAATAATAGTACAGAAAGAAGATAGGTAGAAGGATCCAGCATATTCTTTAGAAATGAGGACTACTTGTTTTCAAGTGGCAGGAAATAGTCAATGGAGATGGGGTGGACTTCAGATGCATGCTTATTGCTAGGGAAAGGATTTGGAGGAGATAGGAGAGGACAGAGGTCAAGCATAGGGTGAGGGATGACATCAAGCAGTACAGATGCTTCCTCCTTTGAGAAAAGAGGGATAAAGGAGAGAGTGGGTAATACTACTTAGAAATGTTGAGGACCATAAGACGGGAAGCATCAGTTGGCCTTAATTTTCTGAGTGAAGTGGGAAGTTGTCATCTTCTGTGAGTGTAGGGTGTTGCACTCTGGGGTCTTGAGGAAATAGGGAAAAGGGGTAGTTTTCCTGAGCTCTAAAAGATATACCAGCCCAATATCCTTAGAACTGTCCAAAATCTGGTTCTCATGTTTGGCAGCTTAAACCATTACAAACTCACGCACGTCAGGGTTAGCATCATCCTTACCTACCTTAAAAGCAGCACCTCCATGGATTATAGACTTGATAAAAATCCCCAAGTCAGCTCCTGTCTCTCGGGATTTGTTCCCTTTTAAGCTCACTCCGAGCCCAGCAGACCCTGAATCATTGAGAGGGATCTCGAAGGTCAGCTGCTCCGGAGTCTCCAGGGACAGCACATAGCAGCGGTCAGGCTCTCCTTTCTGTTAGGAAAAATGCAGATGAAAACAGTGAAGGACAGAAAGTAGATTAAAGGTCTCATACGCAGGGACTGTCAAACACAATTCAATTGGCAAAGACAGGATGATTGGATCTAATACTGTTTTGCACTATTGTTCCCAGAGGGTAAGGACTGTTTCTTTTCTTTCTGCAAAGTGATGGATGTACTAAGAAGCATGTGCTTATAGGCTCTCCATAAGGAGCATGCAGTGGTGGCTACTTTGGCTAAGACAGAGGTCTAATATCTGGAACAACCCAGAAGTATTAGAAAATTCTGCAGAGTATGCTGAATAATTAAAGGAATAGAAAATGAATCTTTGGAGTTGAAAGGGATCTTGGGGACCAGCTAACCCTGCCCCTCATTTCACAGATGACGACACTGAGACCCAGAGAAGTAATGTGTTAAAACTTCAGGGAAGCATCTGGCTTATATGAATTTAAAGTAAATTATCATAAGACTAAACTCTGTTAAACAATGTCCCCTTCTGCAAGGTCCTCCTTAAAGTAGTCCCTTCCATCTGAGATAATCTCCAACTTATACAGCATATATACTGTCTGCACAAAATTATTTGCATGTTGTCTTCCTTTAGATTAGAAACTCCCTGAGGTCAGGGGATGTTTTTACCTTTCTTAGTATCGCTACCTCTCAGTACAGTTCTTGACATATGTTAGGCACTTAATAAATGCTTATTGACTTGACCCAGGGTGGTGTTGTGTAGTTGATTAGCCATATCTGACTCTTCTTAACCAAATTTGGGGTTTTCTTGGCAAAGATATTACAGTGGTTTGCCATTTCCTTCTCCAGCTCATTTTACAGATCAAGAAACGGGCAAACAGAAGTAAGTAACTTGCCCAGGATGACACAGATAGTAAATGTCTAAGGCTAGATTTCAACTTAGGTCCTCTCTGATTCTAAGGCTGGCACTCTATCCACTGCATCACCTATCTTGACCTAGGGGTGCTGAAATATAATTGAGATTCTTCTCTAAGTAGAAGGAAATTTTAAAATAAAAGAGATATATGTACAACATGTAGAAATGTGCATACACATATGTGTATGTACATATATTATGGACACACATGTATACATATACATATACACAGAACAGCCAAGTGGCATAGTACATTGAGTGCTGGGCCTCTAATCTGGATGATCTGTGTTCAAATCTGCCCTCAGATGCTTATGAGCTTTGTAACAATGGGCAAGTTACTAACCTCTGTTTGTCTCAGTTGCCTTATCTGTAAAGTGGGCCAGAGAAGGAAATGGCAAACCACTCCAGTATCTTTACCAAAAAAACCCCAAATAGAGTCATAAAGTTGACCTCAACTGAAAACAACTGGACAAACAAAAGTACACACATATACACATAAGTGCATATGTATACATATGGTATATATCTATATAGATGCATATATTTTGCTCAGTCATAAATGCAGCCATCATTCTCAATATTCTCATGACATGAGGTGGGATAAGTGTGTGTGTGTGTAAGTGATTTATTTAGTGGATATCCTCAGGGAAGAAGGAATAGTGATGCAGACCAGTGTCCTTGAGAGGTAACGAGTTTAGCAGTACAATGATATAGGATCTAGAAATGGCTTTGTCTATGCCTGCACTAAAACATAGTTTCTTAAACTTTTTTGTATCATAGGCACAAAACATGAAACTTAGAGACCTCTAATCAGAATAATGCTTTTAAATGCATAAAACACAAAGGATTTAAAAGGAAATCGCTTAGAGTGAAACATAGTTATTAAAAACAAGCAACCATGTTCATTGATCCCAGGATGCGGAGGGGTCCTCTTTTATTCAGTTGACATCTGATGACTCCTATGTTGGTGGAGAGGTAAGAGAGGGTGAGAGACCACTCGCATCATGTGATTATAATTGAGCTGAAAGTAAAGTGATATTAAAAACCATCTCGTTCAACGTTTGTCTTATATGATTAGGAAGCAGAGCTCCAGGGAAGTTTTCACTTACCCAAGGTCACATAGGTAGTCGGGACTACACTAAGTCTAGAATCCAGGTCTATGGTTTCTTTCTATTACCCTACAACCAATATCCCTTGGGTTGCCTCATCAGGCTCCCTTTACTGAAGTATGACTACTCCCAATCATGGTTACCTTTTTTACGAAGAACCCTATCTGTGGTCCATTTTCTAACTTGTTCTCCTCACCTCAAATTAGGTATGAACATATCTCAATCCTTAGGTCTTAACTTATATTGAAGCTGTCAAGCTTGGAAAGGAGTTAGCAAACTAATTAATTTTAAGGTGTAAACGACCAGTGGGGGCTAAATGTGTTGACCTTTCCACAGATGTTGACATTTAACAGACCCTCCCTTTTGTTTTATGGACAATGTCCAGGAAAGTAAAGAATTAGTAATAGAATCTCTCATATTAAGTGAGAAGCTAGTAAAGGCAGATTTATTTTGGGGCGCAGGGTGGAGGGTCAGGTGAATGATAATAGAAAAAGGAGGAGCAATTCCTAATGGTTCACAACAGATGGACATCTACATGAACGGCTCATTTCCGGTCCGACCCAAAGGTTCTCATTCCTGATCCATCGCTGAGGAGGCAATCCTGATCCCTCATAAACGTCCATGAACTCTCATGTGTCCTTTCATCTCCACTTTTCAAGTTTGCCAATCTAAAATCATGCCAACAAATCTAGTCTAAAAATATGACAACGAGATAACCACTAACTGACCATTATTGCTTTTAGACAAAGAGTTGGTTTCTCTCTAAAATTGCTCTTGGTCCTATTGCCTTTGGGAACTTGTTTGGATTAAAATCACATATTTCTTAAAACTCCCGAGGCTGCCTGAATTTCAGTCTCAGAAATAACAATTATAAAAATTTAAGAATCAAAGATCTCTAAGTACTTGGTGGATGTCATCGGAGTCAGACTGCAACTATTTAATTATAACATTCCCCACCAGTGGAGAAAAGAGGATCTAAGTGCACAGAGTTTTAAAGAAGCAGCTCCTTTTTTTGTAATTCATTCTAAATCAGGGGTTCCTATCCTGGGGTCTATGAACTGGGTTTTTTTTTTAATGTTTTCATGCAAGTATCGCAACATAATACATTTACTCTGTCATCTAGTATATTTTATGTTACGCAATTAAAAACATAATTCTGAGATGGGGTCCACAGGCTTCTCCAGATTCCTTCCATAAGAGTCTAAGTGAAATGTTAACCAAATGAAAATATCAAGTTTCACATAAATTAAATTTCACTGGTTAATTGAATAAAATGATTGCATAGTTCCTTATCTAGCTCATCAAGTTATCCTCTAAGAATCGAGGTTTTGTGGCTTTGTTATGGAAATGCCCAAGCGAAACACCAAATTTACAGTGTTAGCCTTCATCTATGTCTTTCAAAGTACCCACACTGGAATCTATACCATTTCATAATAATTTACATTTCAGGGAGCTCTAGGATTCAATTAATTTTAGCCTAATGAGATTCCAGTAAATTAAAAGGTAAATTGAAGAACATCTGTTTGTACTGAAAGTTTGAGGATTCAATGTATTAAAAAAAAATCCACACTACAAACCTTTTAAAGCGGCTACTCTTAAAATGGCCACTTATCTGAGGGGGCAAATTGACATAAGAACTGTGCCTTCTTGAAGAATGTATTCAGTCCATCTCACCCTATAATCGAATCAGGCTTCCTTCAGAAATGGAGTCTATTCCTAGGCCAGTCTGATAACTGCTCTTCCTCCTAATTCCCCTTATTCAGTACACAGTTACAGATAATGGAAGAAGGACAGAACAGCATGAGATCAAGGTGGCCCTCTATTTACCTCTCCATCTAAAATATACTTTGCCATTCCTGACTTGAGTCTCTGCTATTTGAAAGCAAAGAGTATGGGCTTGTTGACTATAGAAGCTTTTTATCTAATAGTAAGAAGAATGAAACAAGTCAAGGCACTTTCCTCTACAAGTGATGCAATATCACATGACATCATTTAATTCTAAGGGGTTGATTCCAGTAATTTTTCAGTTTTCCTAAAGTGCACCAGATCCAGATGAAAATTGGTGCTCACTCTTTAGAAATGGCATTAATGTCAGGATATTTCCTGAGGTGAAGTCAACCACTATCTTCTTGTGTCACCCTTCTCTTAGCACCTTTGTGAAAAATCGTCTTGATCATTTTATTTGTTCTAACAAAATGGGTACTGATTTTAAAACTGAACCTTGGAGGCAGGGAGGCCTGGGTTCACATCCCACCCTGGACACTGGGTAAGTCATTCAGTCTTTCAGTACCCCAAGTAACTGTCTAAGATTATAAATCTTTAAAGATGCCCACCTGTTCTGGTAGAGGAAGCTCCTTTTCAGGAGCTCTCTATATTCATTTATTTGTACATATACTTTCCATCCAAAATTACCCAGAGGGACAAATGAAGGGAGTTATACAGGAGGGGTGACAAGGGACATATCTTCAATTCTGTTGCTATTTTTTTCCCCTTAGGTTATGCATTTTAAAAATCCCTGAGGATAAAGAACAATTTTTCTCAATACTTGAAATCCCTAAAGCACTTAGTACTTTGAACTTGGAGCCATGCAACCAGGGAAGATATGATCCAGAAGGAGCAAACAAGGTAAAAATATAATCTCCCTAAATTTCAAATCCTTTGAAATGAAGAGTTAGCTTATCTGAAACTTGAAAAGTCCTGTTTTATTGATAGAATAAAGTTAGATGCTCTTAAATTCTTTTTTTGTTAATCACAGCATCTTTTGCTTCTTTGGGAACGGGGGAAACCTGGCCTCTGAAGTACAGAGGAAAGAATATAATTTTTCTTGCCTTTCTATAGTATTTGCCAAAGAAGGATATTCTTAAAAATCTTGCATGAAGAGAAGTCTTGCCAGTGCAAGGCAATGGAAGAAGGGGACATTAATGCTGCTGTCACTGAGAGGAAAAGGAAGTTCCCTACAATACTATATTTCTGCATCCTCTTAGCCAGGCACCTCTCCTTCAGGAAATAAAGTGAGGGAGGTGGGGCAGGAAAACAAGAGGGCACTCAAAACTAATCAAGCCAAGATTTAAAATTCATTATATGATGATGGATCAACTGAATTGTATTCCCAGCTATAAGGAAACTAAAAGCCCATAATTCGTACTGATTATGAGCATTCAAAAATGTTAATTTTGAGAGAGGATAAATGGAGGACTGTCAACTCTAAAGTTGACAGAGGCCCTCCTTCCTTGCCTAGACAGTATCTCACCTCAGACACTTGATACTCACTAGCCCATCCTGGCTCCTGATGAGTATCTGGTCACTGGATTCAGATGGTTCTGGAGGAGAAGTGAGGCTGGTGACCTGCACAGCCGTCCCTCACTCAAAACAAAGTCAAGTGCAAATTGTCATTATTTCTCTGATGGCGTGGTCTTTTTCGGCAACGAAGGATGAACACACATCCTTAACCAGGGTGCAAAATGGATGAACCCCACTCTGTCAGCATGCAGAAAGTCCATTCCCACTTGACCCCATGTGGGACTCAGCTCAAAGAGATGGAGACTGGTAAAGGGAAACTTTCAGCAGCACTAACTGGGGAAGTAATCAGTCTTAGATTTGTCAGAATCTAGAGTTAGAAAATTCTGCATTCTGGCTAAAAAAAAGAGGCCTTATTGGTTCCTCTTGGTTTTCTATCCTGTCATTTTCCAGTGTAGCCTTCCCCACCGACCTAATAAGTCCATCTTCATATCAAGGACAATAAATACTACTACTAGTAATAACTGGTTACGATAGCCAGCATCTCTAGAGTACTTTACGGTTCACAAAGCGCTTTACAAACACTTTCATTTTCCTGTCAGAATAACCCTGAAAGGTGGGTGCTGTTATCCTCTCATCCCAGTGGCGAGGAAATGGAGGGAGGCAGAGGTGAAGCAGCCTGCCCAAGGTCCCAGACCTTTACATTTCAGGGAGCTCTAGGATTCCATTAATTCAAGTGTCTGAGGCTGCCTTTGCACTCAGGTCTTCCTGCTTTCAGGTCCACTATGCCACTTAGCTGCCTCTATCAAACAAACAACATGTATGCAAAGCTAACAGTGTTTTGCATTGTACTTTAAAAAACAGTTTCACTACTTCAAAACACATAGGTTGACTTCTAATATTTACCAACCTATGACTGTGTCCTTCCCCCCAAAGTTTCTCCTCCCCAGCCCCTAGTGACGAATCTCAATGCCAGAATAAACCAAATATGCTGTTTGTGCTTGATCTGTAGAGGAATTGGGGGGAAAAATATATCACATCATATCAAAATGATGTCTGTTGAGTCTGCTGAGCTAGTACTCACCTTTTTGTTCCTAAAGCTAACTTGAAGGAAAAAAAAAAGAGTTTCTAGGAGTGCCCGGTGAAGACAGCAAATAAACACGGCTTCAGCTCAGGACAGAGTTATCAACACAGTCACTGACTGATGATAGACATTGGCCAATGCACAGACTTGAACTGTACTACGTACATGAAACAACAGCAAATATTTTATACACACCAGGACCAGAATTCCTAAATAAATTGTCACAACTTGGTAGATCAAAAATGTTAACAGTGTGGCATGAAATTTTATCAAATGAGCAAAAATAACATTGAAAGATGGAATTATATTGAAGTACATTTGCTTTGCTTACTTTATGCACTACAGAGTTATTTTCCTTTTCTATTTCTTACCCTCTTTAGGTTGTCTCTTTCCTTGCAAATATTTTTCCACAACTTCTTTATGTTCCTATATCTGTTGATTCTTTTAATGTCTCCACACTATTTTTTCCTCTTCTCTTTCCTAGATTGGTTCTTTTTTCTCTTCTTCCACTATTTCTTTTTTCTCCCTCACAAGATATGCCCCCAAATTCTGAAACTATCTGGTTCATTGTGTGATAGTGGTCTCACTATTCAGACTTTTGTGAAGAAAGCTGGAACAGCATGGCAATGGAAAAGTTAACAGATACTATTCTATTTAATGAGCTTTCTGTATATTTAATGAACCTCAGTTTATTTGGGGAGATTGGAGAGAGAAAAGAGGCCATAGTAGCTTGTAGCCCAATTTCCTATTTCTCTTGATTCACAAGGGATTTTTTTTTTGGTGGGGATTTAGATGGTAAGGGATGGAGATGGGTGAGAGAGAGGGCATGAAAATTACTAACTTGCTTCCTTCTAAAGAGAGTAGCCATTAGAATGGTCTTATGCTGACCAAGATGACTAGTCACATACATACAAATGTTTAAAATACAACCAAGGGGATCCAACAGTCCACTGAACCAGTGTTCAATTTCCCCAAAACCCAGGTCAGAGCTGAAAACATCTATGCTGAACCTTTTATGGCTCTCATTTCATTAAATGTTATACTCTTGGCTCATTGAGAGCAAACTCTGGATGTCTTTTGCCTTTCCTCCCAAATGTGTAATTAGCCTGTGTGAGCAGCTTACTTTATAGGTGAATTGTTTTTCACTTGCAATCATTTTGTCAATTATCAAACTCAAACAAAAGGGCCACCCTCTCTCCTTCAAAAAAGATTCAGAATTTTTGCCAAACAAATCCCATTCCTGGTAGCTTTGCCAAAATAAGTTTCAAATTGTTAACTTCTGGCTAAGTATATTCTAAGATTTTAAGGTGATAAAAATTCTATTTTACCTAAATAAATGTGTATTGTAAAGAATAGATTGGAGAGTTTTCAAATTATGTAATTTTATGATAGATATAATAAATATATGCATATTCTGAAAACTTCTATGTAGGTAATAACCATGCACTAGAGAACATTCCTATGGATATTTAAGGTTTGTAAACTATTTTATATATAATATATCATTTGATTCCCACAACCCTGTGAGAGGTTTCCTTGTTCTACGGATAAGAAAACAGTAGTCTAAGCATGTGGTCAACTGGATGATAGAATCCTAGATACTGAGCTAAAAAGGACCTTAGAAGTCAAGGAGCTCAACCTCTTCATTTTAAAATGAGGACATGGAAACACAGAAAGGTCAAGTGTCTTGCCTGAGGTTCCAAAGTATTATGTGGCAGAGTTAGGATACAAACCCTCATTGAGACTCCACACCTGGCTGCCTCTCTATCTGATATTCGGTGCAGAATGTGAAGACCAACTTAGCAAAGGAACCAGGAGCTCAATTCTTCTATCTGAGAAATATTTCATTTTAGATTGAATTTTCAAGAGTGTAATGAAAGAAAAGGATGGAAAAGACGTCAAAGGAAATTATCACAGAGAAATGACCATTTCAATAAATGGTAAATGATCTTTTTTCAGCTCTTTTGTATAAAGAAAATCAGCAAAACTCTTGGTGACTGCCAGTAAGGGGATTATTTTTAAGTCCCCTGCCTTAGTGTCAATAAAGACAAATCTCTGAAAAGAATCAGAGATAATCTTCCTGGTACTTTTAAGAATTATTCTTATAAATTAAACTGCAGTTTGTTAAGGCTTAACATGATGCTCACTATCATCTATCACTTTGAAGTGGAAAAATGAAAATTAATGATGTAACAAGTATAAAAAAAATCAGAGCTTTCAGGGCCTTCTAAGTAAATGACTACTATCACTATTTTAAAGACATCTTACAATGGTTTATATGAAATATATTCACAGATTTTTATATTTTCCTTTTATGAAATGGAACCAAAGTACATGAAAAAGAAAACCACATGATATAATGATGATTATTGAAAAACAATCTGTTTTCAGTTTAAGATGTATCAACTGCCCCCCTCATCTCAAAAGAAACTCTATTTTGAAACAGAAAACAAAAAGTGAGTTGCTCTCTGAACTTATCAAAAAACAATTTTCTTTAAGTAAAGAATTAATCTAATAGCAGGAAACAAATGTCAAAAAATGGCCATTCTTTATTACCCAGGTAATACAAAAAACCATTAATGTAATACTAAATCTGAGATTAAACCACTGAAAGTGAAGCAATTCTGAGTTAAAATTCCTTTAGAATCCTTTCATTTCATTTACGGTAGGGATAAATGCACTAAAGACGAATGAATTTGTAAGTTTAGTGGCACTGGAAAATCTTGTAATATGTACTCAGGTGGCTCTTATAGCTATGATAGAGATGCCCTTTTATCTTTGTGATTTCACCTTTTTCTATTCCTCTCTTTCCCTCTCCCGTGAACCCCAACAGGGAGCATGTTCCTTCAAACATTCCCACACTGACAGTTACTACTGTAATCACTCCTTATCTATTGGCTCCATACATATCTGCTATTTACAACATAAGCAAGACTTCCTCATTCTTAAAAAGTACCTTCACTTGATTCCCACCCCCCATTCTTTCAAGGTGCCATTCCATCTCTCTTTCCTAGCCAAACTCTTAGAAAAAGCCCCTAATGCACCTGCTTCTTCACTTCCCATTCATTTCTCAACCCTTTCAAATCTAACCTCTCACCCTGCCACATGATTGAAAATGCTCTTTCCAAGGTTACCAGTGGAATTACCAATGATAAAATTAACATTTTTAAGAGTGTTGTAAAGTTTGCAAGGTACTTTGCGTGTTATTTTCTCATTGCAGCTCATAACAACATGTAAGTACTAAAGGTATAATTACTCCCACCTTAAAGATGAGGAACCTGAGACTTAAAGGAGTCAAGTGCCATTGCAGTGACCAGATGAGATAGAGTACATAACATACTGTGCAAATCTTAAAACAACAGATAAAGATCGGTCAAACAGTTCTTAAGAATCAGAGGCAGGATAAAGGCACTAATTTTTCTGATTCAAGTCCGAATGTCCATCCACTATTCCACAATCTTTTAATTTCTCAATCTAATGGTACATTCTTTTATTCACCACTCTGTATCTTTTGACACTATCTTTTCCTCCATTGGTTTTCCTCCTTTCTCTTGATTATACTGTTGTCTGCTATCCATTTTTAGCCCCTTAACTATAATACCCTAAGGTCCACTTCTCTCTCTTTAATATTTCTGGTTATCACTATCAGCTCTCATAGATTATGTTGTCATTTGTATGCAGATAATTCCCAAACCTACATAAACACTGCCTTAATGTCTCTTCAGAACTACAATCCTCACCCTGATGTCCCATTAACATCTCAAACTCATTGTATGCAAAACAGAACTGATTATTTTCCTTCTTTACCCTAATTTCCTTTAAAGTTTCTTATTTCTGTTGAAGGTATCACCACCATCACCACAGTTTGGTTCATCCACTCTACTCTTCCTTCTCCCTCAAGCCTCTGATCCAATGATTTGTTTTTGCCTTGTAGGTTGTTCCTCTGTAGCATGTCTCTTGAGGTTTTCCCCTTACCTGCACTTACATGGCCACCATCTTGCTTCAGGACTTCATCACTAGTGGTTTTAAAATACTTCAGTGAACTTCTAACTGAGCTCTCAGTCTCCAGTTTCTCTCCTCTGCAAGTGAACCTTGAACATTCTTTGTCAAATGATATTGTTAAAGCACAAGTAAATCTGACCATCTTAATCTCTTGCTTCATAATTTTTAGTGATTTTCTATTGAGTCTAAGAATCAAGGAGAAACTCTCTAGCCTGGTATTTAAAACCCTACAGAGTCTGAGTTCCATCTCCTTTCTAGGCTTATTTCACATTACTCCCTTTCACTCTCCTGTCCAGGAAAATTGACCCACTTTCTATTCTCCTATTTTGTCATTCCATCTCCCCATCTATGTCATTGCAGAGGCAGCCCCCTCACCCCCATCCCTGGACTGTCTTCCTTTCTTACCTCTCACAATCCATAGCTTCTTCAAGGCTCAACTCAGGTGCTGTTTCCTGATCCACTTAATTGTTAGTGCTTTCTCCTGCCTCAAATTATCTTGTATTTACTTAACTGGTGACATGTAAAATACAAGCTTTTAATTTTTGTCTTCATATTTCTAGCACCCTTCCTGCAGAGTACCTTTCACATGGCAGACAATATTGAATCGTCTCATATAATAATATATTACTTATGTATGTTATTATACATGTAATACTATAATACTATAATGTATAATAATGAAACTGCTTACATTTTTACATTTCTGGAATGCATTTCACAAAAAAACTATAACTTTATTGTACTTTAAATAAAAACAACTTAAACATTTAATTAAAATTTGCAAATGTTTGTTTTTAAGAACATAACACTTCTACACATACCCTAAATAAATTTAATTATATTCATGTTGCATTAATAGCATTTTAGAAGAGACAATAAAGTTTTAGAATGATTACACCACTCTTAGAAGGATAACTGTTCATCTTATACTTTATTATCATTGCTATTATGTTTATTGACATTTATAGCTCATGTTTCCACTGCAGTCTACGGTTTACAATCTAGTAAGTCTCAGGGCTGGAATTAAAGGTTCTAAACCTCAAACTCCAAGATCAATACTATTTCCAACTCCACCACGCTGTATATAGAAAACTAGCTCAGATTGCTTGAGAATTATCATTGTTAGAAAGATGACTGACTATCCAGGATGACAGATGGAAAAGATGTAATTATTACAGATGAAAACAAAATAGTAAACACTTCTAATCTCATACTTGAAGGATCTCTGTTTTCAAAGTCATGTTGTCCTTTTACCAAGATCTCAACCTTGCCACACCTTAGTAGATGGATTTTAGGCTTTGCTGTGGCTTTAAAAAAAAAAAAAAGCACACCCTAGTGTCCTGTTGGTGATGAGTTCTTCTGAGCTTAATTAGCTGGATCTACAGATAGACATATATAGTTCATCACTTGGTCTGTGGGTGAAATCTTTTTCATTCTGTAGGGTCTACAGAAGGCTTTACTCCTTAGGTATATAGCTTTTGAGTATTCAAGGTTATTGCCACACTTCAATGAGGCTTCTGAGTAGGATCTTAGTGAAAGACATAAATGAATTTATACTAAACAATGATTATAGACTATTCTGATGAAATGATTTTCTAATAAACCAAGCTCTCTTTTTGTATTGAAACGGCTTAGGCAGGTGAGCTTCTGCTATGGTAAGAGTGCCTTGTTTTTATTTGCATTGATAATTCTTGTCCATTCAGAAAATGTTTATTGTGAGCCTATACAGAGCAAGACATGGTACCTGTGCAATTGGTTCATATTCCAAACATATATTTTTAGAAAAAGAGACTTTACTAACTAGAGACTTTTAATCTGGTACGCAAGACTATTGACTGTCATGTCTCCATGCTTTCAAGGATTCTCAAAAGGAAAAAAAAGGCTTTAGAGAAGCGGAACAAGTACAGCGGGAAAATATTATTGCTACTACTTGCTCACATTTTTAACAATAATAAATAAATAATAATCATATTGCTTTAAGGTTTATACGTTGTGTCTCCTCCTTGTAATCATGTAAGGTAATACATTTACTACCTCTAGTATTAGAAACCTGGAAATTCTTTCACTGGAAATGAGGTGAAACTTGATTTCAGACCAGTAGGATGGAAGTTCACAGATCACAGTATTCCATGTAAAAAAAATGTAAAAAAAATCACCACTGTTTAGTTGACCATTTCCTACATGGTACACTTTCTATTAAACACTTGTCTCAATGATACCCTTCTATCTGACTTATCCAACAAACAATTATTCAGTATTTACTGTGGATGCAATAATACATCAAGTACTATAAGGTAGACGATATTGTCCCTACCCTCAAGTGCCTTAGGGAGATATGACATTCACATAAAAGACTGAAATTGTAAGAGTAATTATGATAAAAAAAAGTGAAACAAAATACAAAAGATGCAACAATAGACAGCATATGCTCAGTCCAAAAATAATTTTACAGACAATAAATGCTATAGGAGTCCATACTGTGTGTTCGTTTGTTGCCGAAGAAGACCATGCCATCAGAGAAATGATGATATGACTTGCACTTGACTTTGTGTTGAGTGAGGGAGGGCTGTGCAGGTCACCAGCCTCACTTCTCCTCCAGAGCCATCTGAATCCAGTGACCAGATATTCATCAGGATGACTGGAGAGGACCCAGGATGAAACAATTGGCGTTAAGTGAGTTGCCCAAGGTTACACAGCTAGTGAGTGTCAAGCATCTGAGGTGAGATATGAACTCAGGTCCTCCTGACTCCTGTACTCGTGCTCTGTTCACTGCACCACCTAGCTTCTCCTGGAAGTCCATACTAAAAAGAGGGCAATCTATTCCTCAAATTCAACTCAACATCTTTATCCAATCCTCAAGCCCCAAACTAACTTTGTCTCCTGACTTCTCCATTTCTGTTATAGTTCATAGCTTTTAACTGTTATACTTTATAGTTTATAAAGCACTATAACATTTTCATGTGTTTCTCATTTGATTCTCATAATTATTATATCCAATTTATAGAGGAGGAAACTGAGGCTCTGAAAGACTGAATGATTTATTCAAATAGGATGCAACTTATTAACGAAAAACTCAAGACTTACAATTCATACTATCTTGCTCCAAGTCCCAGTGCTCCTTCAAATACTCCATGCTACATGGTGGGTGATGGGGAGAAACAAACAAATAAAAAAAAGATCCTGGGATTTTTAACTTAGGATCCTGAAAATATTATTCACTGAAATAAGGAACTCAAGAGGGAAGGCATAGGAGGAGGAATGATGAGTTCAGTTTTAGATAAGCTGTTTTCGAAAACATTGATATACCAAGACATGTAATAAAGAATGTGTAAGTGGGGGAAATGGTTAGTTGGTGCTAAGAATTCTCATTTAGGACCCACTCATATAGAGAGGGTGGCCACCCTATGAGAGTTGATGAGAGTTCTGAGGAAATCAAGGAATGAACCATAACAAAAGCCATAATTAGAAGGAGAAGGAGCAAGGGCAGCCACCCAAAAAATATACAATTGAGTAAATGAGAAAGGTAAGAAAAAAAACACAAGACAATCAGTCCTGTGGAGACCAAGAGAAGTGGGAGACTGAAGAAGGGAAAGGTCAGCAGTATTTAATGCTTCAGAGAGGTTAAGGAAGATGAGGAATAAGTACAAGGCAATTGAATGAGATAATTAGAAAGTCACTGATGACCTTTGAGTGTATAGTTTCAGCAGAATGATGAGGAGTCAAGTCAGATTATAGGGAATTAAGAAATCAATGGTAGTTGAAGAAATAGGGAGAAGTGGGTATAGACTGTCCATTTTAGAAATGGGATACTAAATTGAGAGGAAATTAGAGCGAGGCAAAGACTTATTCAGAACATGAAAGATCTATACATGCTTTAAAACCTAGAAGAAGCTAGTTGACAGGTAGGGACAAATGATATACAGAGAAGGGATGATTAAGGGGAGCAAGGATAGGGAAGGGGCAGACAGGAATCGGATCAAGTGGACGGGTTACAGGTTAACTGGCTGTTATGCCTAAAATGATACAGAATAGGTCATTTTTGTAATTTGTAGCAGTTATTCATGTCTTACAACAAAGAGAAACATCTGGTTCTTAGTTCCTTTGTGAAGAAATTAATTCTGTTGAGATGGACAGGAAATCTTTTCGTTCAATTCTTAAAAATAATGAATTGATAGTTATTTATGAAGCAGAAGAAATGATCATCAGTGAAATTTTAATAACGTCTGTGTTATTTCTCCCAGGAGGAATCTATAAAGACACCAGATTCTAAGAGTGATTTTACAAATTAATTTTAAAATTACAAATCCTTTCTTATGCTAAGCAGTCTGAGGTATACTACCACCAGATCACCACCTATTAAACTACACTTTTCAGAGAATAAATGGTGCCCTAGTGACCTAAAGAAAGATACTCTATATAAAATTTAGTATTTTATTGTTGTTGGTCAATGTGTTGAAGAAATTTTTGAAAGAATAATAAAACTGTAATGTCCCCTCCTACCTTTCTGGTATTCTTACACCTTATTCTCCACCACATATGGTTTCATTTGATTCTGGGACTGCTGGCCTCCTCCTTGTTCCATGGATAAGACGGGCCATCTTTTGATTCAAGGCCATTTACTGGGTTACTCATTTCATGAATGCTCTCCCTCCTCAATTTTTCCGACAAATTTACTGGAATCCCATCTTTTATACTAAGCCTCTCCCACTCCGTTTTAATTCTAGTAACTTTATTATGTTAATTATTTCTTATTTACCCCAAAAGTAGCTTGTTTGTATATATACAATTGAATATTGTCTCCCTCATTAGACTATAAATTCCTGGAGGGCAGGGATTTCTCTTTTGCCTCATTTTGCATCCATAGTGTTTAGCACAGTACCTGGCACATAGTAGGTGCTTAACAAATCTTATTGAGGGATGAATGCTTTGACCTCTCTCCATTTCAATGAGGTCTATATATACTGTGAGTCTAACTAGTGAGTAGTCACTTACGTGTTATCAAAGAGAAGAATCATAAATCCCAAATAAAGACTCTGTGGCTAACATTTTAAATTCAAAGTGAATGTTTTTCTATGACTTATTATGAAAAATGTTCCAACATATGTGTTTTAAGATATTTGTGAGATTAAACACTCTTCTTTTCGCTGCATAAATTGACATTAAAATTATTGATACATATGGCTATAAAGTCATTTGGGGTCTATAAGAGCATGAAGACTCATCAAAACACCACTATTTGGCTCTTATCATGCTAACTCCACAATAAGACACAAAACAAATCCATACAGTGTCAATGCATGTGGGGGAAGTCCATAAGGGACACAGAGATGAGCTTTGGGCTATAGATACTTTTCAAGAAATGTGCTAATGGAAATGAGAGCACACCTGATTACATGCTGGTTTTCTTTTCTGACTACCAGACAAATGTGACAAAATTTCATTCTGGCACATTTTATTCCACACTCCTCAAAAGTTAGCACCATTCTGGAGCCAATGCAGAATCCCCAGAGGGTCTGCCTGTCTCCTCCCTCCTTCAGGTTCTGAGATGCTCTGAAGGAGTTTAGAGAGTAGGGGGTTCTTGGCCTTTCTTGAGTTATATATCCCTTTGCAAGGAAGTCTGAGGATCCTTCATCAGAAAAATGTTTTTAAATGCATAAAATAAAATATAGAATATTATGAAGGAAACCAATTATACTGTTATAGTTATTTTTTTCTAGATCAAGAAACCCAGGTTAAGAGTAAGAAAAACTTGGGGGACAAGTTGAAGCTGCTGAGTGATCCAATGCACATTAGATTTCTCTTCCTGTCTTCCTTTTTTAAATGCTGTCCTCTCTTAACCGCTGTAGGTGCTGGAGTCATGACCAGGAAGCAAGGAAGCAATTTATATGGTCTTAATTCCTGTAAAAATCAGTGACTTTTACAGAATGTAATTACAAGAAGTTTAAAAGTTCAGCACATTTGTAATCAATACTCTGCTAGATAAAGTTTCAGTGCGGCTTTTTTCTCCCCCTGAACTAAATGGGCTTCTCATGATTTTCTACCAAAGTTAAATGTGCTTCAGAGAAACACCAAGACAACATTCGCAATTCAATTCATAGCTAAAAGAATCTACTGTGTATGTCTGTTCATGGCAGATCAAATTTCATTTGATCATATGTTATAAAAGAAGACTTCTATTTTTTTAGGCATTTGCATGGTGGCATGGGATAAATGAATTTTACAGCATCTAATCATTGCTTTCTTCTTTACATGTTCTCTCTCTCTCTCATACACATATACACATACACACACACACACAAACATACACACACTTCTTGTTTAGTTATTCAGTTGTATCTGACTCTTCATGACCCTATATGTGGTTTTCTTGGCAAAGATACTAGAGTGGTTTGCCATTTCCTTCCCTAATAGGTTAAGGCAAACAGAGGTTAAATGACTTGCCCTGGGTGACACAGTTAGTGGGTGTCTGAGGTCAGATTTGAACTCAAGTTTTCCTGACTCCAGGCTCAGCACTTTCTTCATTGAACCACATAGCTGCCTCCATACACAAACTTAAATGGCAAGACATAATTTTCATCCATGCTGATGTTATAAGGAACTATTAAAACTCTATCACTTCAACCATATTGGCAATTTTGTACCATAATAACAGTAAGCAACACTTGAAATGCTAATTATTTCAAAGTAGCTACATTAACTCCATCTTAATAAAGTAAGCACAGTTTTCAAAGATTTTGTTACTTTCTACTGTCTAAAAGTAGTTGCTTGCTATAAGAAGGCTAATGTAAGTAATTTCAGTGGATCATCATTGATAAACTGATCCAAAGTATAAATAATCAATTATAGAAGATAAAAACACTTCTTCATTCAGTTACTGCAACTATTGTATCTTCTTTAACATAAAACTGAAAGTTGCCCTTCAATCAAACTGTAATCTCATCAATTTGGAAGTTCCCTCTATCAGTACAGACCACATCCTATCCTCACATGGATCACCTGGCATATGTTCTTCCACAGAAGATCCATTTGGCACATCTTAAGATCTTTTTATATTTCACAGGCACAACTGTGCCTTTCCATTGGCTATCCTACTTATTATGTTAAAGATGCAAGTCTAATATTTCAGTAGATGAAACAATAATCTTTGCTAACAAAAAAAAATCTTGAAGGAGTATCAGTTAACTTCCTATATAATACAAGATAGATACCTTATAATATATCTTAGAGATAATATAATTCATCAAAAGTATCCTCGTCGAAAAGCATTTACTATTAAGCTATGCTTTTCAGAAGTCAGAAAGCAATAAAGGGCTATTT
Organism: Potorous gilbertii; assembly: GCA_028658325.1. Taxonomy (NCBI): domain Eukaryota; kingdom Metazoa; phylum Chordata; class Mammalia; order Diprotodontia; family Potoroidae; genus Potorous; species Potorous gilbertii. The sequence goes on along the minus strand of CM053771.1, from coordinate 479,102,866 downwards.
CTCCCTATTATTTCCATAATATATATAAACAGTGTAATTTGATATGGCATCTAATTCCTTAAAATTATAACATATTTGCTCTGTGATGCCCAAGTTATGAATGACTGAGCAGTGGAAGTAAATAGTTTGCAAATGTTTCTAAGATATTCCATTTGCTTTGGCAGGTTTGGGTACCCCATCAGTTGTGAAATCTTAATATAGGGTGGAGTCATACTGTCATCTATGCCTACTTTATTATGACAGTTGATAGTATTTGGCAGCTTAGGTGTTTGAAATAACTTTAACATAGTAATTCTCCAAGTTTGCAACCCAGAATACATCTTATCTAACACCTACAAAAACTGGCTGAAAGAGCCCACCAAGTAAATTACCAGTCTACTTAGACTATCTAAACTTTATATCTCACCATGGACCTAGCACTGTGATATAAACAGAATTGTGTTTAAATGAATGTTTCTTGCTCTTGGTCTTGTATATCTATTGCTTAAAACAATTTAGCATGCTCAGTTTCAACTGAGTCTTATCAGTCTTTTCCAACACTTTAGACATCAAATTCATGAAAGTCGATGTTTTTTTTTTTTGTAGATTATTTGACATGAATAAGAAGTCAGGGGTTTGAATAAATTTGTGCTTGTCAAGGCAGTCTTTTATTTCAACCTTTGTCACTATGGAAATTTTGTCCCATTATTTTGGCCACCCCCAAAGCGAGACATTGACTAAAGAGATATGCATGATATTTTAATAAGACAAAACACACTGTCTAGTTATTTAATGAGGTCCTTAAGCCCTGATTCCAGTGCAAGAGTTGCTTATTTCTCTTACCTAAAGAAGAAAACAGACACACAGAGCTAACAAACAAGCTGACTCATTACCTGAGTAGAAAAATCTAGGATTTGCCACCAAAAAGATGAGACATTAGTAATTTATTAGCTAACATTCGCATGATGTTTTAGGGTCTGCAAAGTGTTTTACATATATATGGTCTCACTTAAGTATGATTTTATTCCTCAACAGCACCATACTTAAGGGATCACCTTGGTTACTCTTTCCATTTTCAGGATTTCTCATGTCTTAGTGTTCTATCTTTGAGAGCTGATGAAGCCAAAATTTCATCACCATTCAGCCAATCAAGTAGGTAACAGACTTCTTTGAACCCAGCCAATCAGGTGCTTGGGTAATCTATTATATGATTAAAAAATAAAGATTTTAATGGCTAGATGATACTTATTTTAATATTACATCTAGTTACATACCTGTAGCTTTCTAAGAAAAGGAAGGACTCTGTTAGCAACAAATACCATAGCAAATCCCCCACCTGGCTAGTTGTCTTCATAGCTTCCTAAGAATGCTGTGCATGTGGAAGAATTTTATCTTTTTCTCAAAAAGGACAAAACTCCCAACCAGCATAAGAAAACCAGATTTGTATAGTATCAAAAGATGGTATGATCTTCCTTTTAATTTCTTCCACTGTCTGGCCTATGGTAATTAATGTCTACTCAATACAGTGCTCAATCTTCTGCCTCCCTGGGGACAGTACTTTCAATTAAACCTTTTATTTCATCTAAAAACGCCTGTTCTCATTGACCACTGCACTTTTTAATCCATGGATTTATGATAATCTAATGCACATCTCCCTCACTGAAAGAACAGCCTTATGCATCCCTATTGTTCTTGTGCCAAAAGAGAAGCTTAAAAAAAAATTAGCTCCTGCTGAAACCAGGAAGGAAATACTATTTGTTTAACCTAGCAAGAGGCCTTTCACTACCTGCCTAGTGCCCTTGACCAGTACACTATCATGGCCTCTCAATGTGATGGCTGCCCCTTGCCTGGCTGCTCACTTCTGATAAGAGATGCCAACTCCCTTGAGTGCTATTGAAAGCTGAAAGCAAGAGGCACCGGGCTCGGGAGCATTCTGTTTTCAAAGGCCTGTGAAGGAAGTAAGACATTTACATGCTGTCACTATTCTTTTCTGCAAGAAACCCTACAGGTTAAAGAGCAAAATCTGAATGGCTATCTGACAGAAAGGCTCTCAGTGTGAAAGTAAGCTACTTGGTTGTTTATAGTTTTTGCCATCACTTTCCTTCCAGCGAAAGCTTAGATGTCTTTGTTTGGGGAGATTTGGGAGACATGCAAATACTGGTTTCATGTTATTAAGTTAACTACTATGACAAATTATGCAGTTTGTTCCATCACACTCAATAGTGCAACGGAAGGCCAGGCTTATTCCAGTGCCATGTTGCACTGTTCTGTCATTATGTTATGGGAGATAAAAGTTGCTGTTATGTAGATCCACCAACTTGATATGCTCAACAGCTTTTGTTTGTGTTTGATTTCCTTTTCTGCCTACATTGCACATAAAATTATCAAGTTAATAATTATACTGCAAGCACATGCCAAGGGTCTAACACATCTATTTTGAAGATGTTGATGTGATTAATTGTTTTTACAGAAGGTTACAGAATCTAGATGCCTAGAAGTTTCATGGAGGAGAGATCATTTGCTGAGGATTCTGTGTTAAAAGCCTTTTTTAATTCTATTACAACCTGGCCCCAACCCATCTTTCCAGACTTATTATGCCATGTAAGTTATATTCTTCATATTTGTGATTCCAGCACTCAGCCTATTACCAGGTACATAGTAGACATGTAATAAGTATTTGTTGATTGACTCATTGGTTATGACTCTTCCCACACTGTGATCCCAGGCTTTGTCCTGATCCTCACAAACAGCACTCCATTTCCATAAATTTCCACTGGCTGTCCCCCCCCCCCTCTCATTTCTATTTCCCCCTCCTCACCTTCTTCAGGACAAAACCCACAGTCTTATCTTCTGCATCAAAGCAGTCAGATTCCAACAGACTCATGTCCCTGTAGGTTGCCTATTAACTTAGAAAATCACAAATTAACATGATCATTGTCTAATATTTGAATTTATTTTGTTAAAATTTCCCAATTACATTTGAATTTGCTTTAGGCTGGACTCGAGTTGGCAGAAAATTTGATACCTCTTTTCTACACGGAGCAACTCATATCACTTTCTCAATGATTCAATTCTCAATAAGACCTTTTACATGAAACATTTTTTGATTATTAATTGCTCTTACTTTGCTTCTATCTTGTATTTATTTTGCTTATATTTACTTTGTATATCTACTATCTCCCAATAGAATATAAGTTCATTGAAAGTATGGCTATCATTTCATTCTTTGTACTTATATCCCTAGCTCCTATACAGAGGGTCTAGCTAGCAGAAAGTAGGAAAACATTCTACATTAAGAAAGTACACGAGGAAATCTAGGAATCATTGGGAATAAGCATGGAGAAAAGCACTAAGATAGAGATCAATAAAGCAATTTAGACATCTAAGTACCTTACAGACCAGCTAGGCAGGAAGAGAAAACTGGCAGAATTTGGGAAACAGATCATAAGCCTGGCAAAAAGTCATGAGATGCTAGTGCTGAAGAGTTTAATTACCCAGATATCCTCTGGAAGGATCTCTGGCAAATGCAGAGCAGTTGATAACCTTTTGACCTGCATTAGTGATCATTTCAACCCTTAAAAGGTAGAGGAAAGTGCTATTTATAACAAAATATTCACAGCAGTACTTTTTATGGTAGCCAAGAAATGGTAACAAAATAGGAACCCATGGATCAGAGAATGGTTAAACAAATAGTGATACATCAATATAACAATATCTCTGTGCCATAAGAAATGATGAATATGAAGAATTCAGAAAATATGGGGAGACTTATATGAACTGACATAGAGTAAAATAAATACAACCAGGTAAACAATATATACCATGACTACAACAATGTAAATAGAAAAGACAATAAAATGAAACTGAAGGACAAATAAGTATAACAACCAAGTTTGGTCACCAAAAAAATGAGAAAACGTACGAAGCTGTGAGCATAGACTATTTTGCAGGCAATCAATGCATCAGCTGATTTTGCTGTGCTGTTTTTTAAAAATCTTTGTTATGATGGGAGACTCACAGAAGAAGAGATAGGAAGGGAGTATATTCAGAAATAAATATGACATAAAAACAAAAGAGAGCAACAAAAAGGTAGAGAAACAACAAAAGGAAATTCTACAGTAGATCTGATTCTTGTTAGCAGGGAGGTATAAGTTGCTGGGGTGGAGATGAGGAAAAATAAGGATTTCTGTGTAAAGTCTTTAACGCAGCAGAAGGTAAAAGCTGGATATAATCTGCCGGGTAACTTGGATTTTTGAAAAATAACCTCAATTGGTTCATTGGAAAGTAAGATTCAGTAGAATAAAATTCCGTAGTTTAAGTTAGTTAAAGAATAGAAAACTACAAAAAATTAAATTCTGAAGACACAAAGGTAAAGAATTCCAGGGAGGAAGAAAAACCAGGAGCTATCTAAGTAACAAACATAGATGCATGTAGAACTCAATAACAAACATAGATGCATGTAGAACTCAATAACAAACATAGATGCATGTAGAACTCAATAACAAACATAGATGCACGTAGAACTCAATAACAAACATAGATGCATGTAGAACTCAATAAC